>CM060975.1:196138506-197338506 GCA_030765065.1 Deroplatys truncata | reverse complement strand
AAGTTTGGTGTTTATTCGACTGTTCGTTTCTGAGTTATGCTGTTCACAGACAGACACACACACGGACATGTTTCCAAAAATGCTTTTTTTTGGATTCAGGGGGTCTCAAAACATGTATTTCCGTGAAATCTCGGTATCGAATTTTTGGGTGGAATACAATACTTCCCCTACTTACTATACGTAGTAGAGAAAGTAAAAATCGTACTGTACCTTCCTCCATAATAGTAGGATAACTCAGGCAGTGTTTTAAACGGGTACCGCAGATTACTCACGCTACTGAAGACCTCGACGGTACCAATGTAAAAATAAGACGCTTGTCTTGAAGTAATAGCAACCTTACTAGTGTGGGTATTGTTTATGCTTCTCGTTATACTACTGGCGCACACGCCGCAGTTTCAAAGTAACGACATTTTGTTGGTAATTTAGCTTTATATGTTAGTTTCTTAAATTGTCCTCTAAGGTAGATTGGGCGCACTCTCTATGGAGACGTTAGAATGACCACCGCGTTTACGTGCCAGCCCATGCGACGTATAGGTCAGGCAGGTAAGGCAAGGAATTAGGGAAATTGTGCTCATTTCACAGAGCTGGCCATCCCTACTCTTACAAACGCTTATTATTCTATCTACGTTATGTTAATAATTATTATTCACATAAAACTTTACGGAAATAGTTTCATTACCATTTCGTTAAAGGTACAAGAAGGATAGAGGAAATTGAATCGATAGTCAGATGTTTAAAAGCTAGTTTATAAGCAGGCCTTAGAAATTACGTAGCCCTTTCCATCATGGCGAGAAACAACTGAACAGCGAATGCACCTTAAAAATGACAGTATTAACATTTATAACGGATAACAGCGAATGTCTCGGAAATGGCTATTGTCACTAAAAGCTATTTTAAATAAAATTTGTAGTTTAAAGAGATCTACATGTTTTATACAGTTCGCTTTTGTCTATCTCTTATGGTTTACCAGTTATGCAAAATTACTTCCGAATAAAGAGGACTTCACAGCCTATTCCCAGAGAATTCAAGCTAAACGTTATTTATTATTATTATTATTATTATTATTATTATTATTATTATTGCTGGAAGTTTAACGTCCTTTAACCTGTTAGGTCATATCGTACGCTGAAAAGCCTGAAATGATGCTCAAATGACCCGGGGTCCATAGGGCTTTAAAGTTCCCGACATTCGTCTTCCCATGATAAGGGAAAACACGGAAAAATCTTATCCGGTAGCTCTCCCTAATCGAGATTCGAACTCAGGACCTCTTGAATGTGTAGCATACATTACCCCACACCACAGAGACGGGCTACATTTCATTTGTCATGTAAATCTCTTAAGCATATGGTGTTTTAATCAAAATCGTTAAAGCTATTGATGGGGGATTTTCTTGAAACTGTCCGTTTCGCATCTTTGGAAGATACTATACCTAGAAATTCTGTGTTTACGTTATGCTGTCCACAGACAACCACATACAACATTGTTTCCAAAAATGTATTTTGGGACGATTCGGGGAGTCCCAAAACTGTATTTCCGGTGCAATCTCGACATCGAATTTTTGCGTCGAGTACATTTCCTCTACTTTACTGTACAAGTCTGTACGGCCCAAAATTCTTATGCCCGACTTGGTTATCACTTTCAAATTAAAGTTTTTGATAAAGTTTTATTTGAAGTTAAAAGTGTAGTTTTATAAGAAAGTATATAAAATTTATTACATTAAATAGAATTAGTATAATTGAAAAAAAAATTATTAATCGACGCTGCCTGGTCCGAACCGAGCCCGAGAATAGGTACCACCCTGCCCAGATCCAATTGTCTTAGGTCTTTTTTTAAATACTACTACTACTACTACTACTACTACTACTACTACTACTACTACTACTACTACTACTACTACTAGTAATACTACTACTACTACTATTAGTTCACGAGACGATGCTGTCTGCGGTGCGAAAGGACTCGAGTTAGATTTTCGGTATCAGCATAGGAATGCTTTCCCCTGCCGAGAGGCGTGGTAAGAGACGCACTTAGGCCATCGGGACCATTTGGGGAGCCTGTTTACAGAAAAAATGGCGGCTGAGGTCCTGGAACTCCCATGCAGTAAGCAGCCTTATTGACACAGTTCGCCCCATTTCTGCACTCTGTCTAGGATATCCAGGATGTGGATGAATGTGGGGAGGCGGAGTTTGCAGCGGCAACGCTGTTATAACGTTATTCTAAATTGGTCGAAGTGAGCATATTTTATTCAATATTGCTAGCATTACTGTGTACTTCTATGGATGTTGATTTCAGTGATAACTGTGCGATTCGGATATCTCAGTATGTGATAAATTTATCTTTTTGGTCTTTATTTTTCTTTTCATGAAAAGGTTTTCCTTATTTTTTATTTTATAAAAATGGCTCTAATGATTTTAATTAAATATCGTATGTTTAATACATTTACATGACAAAATGTATATGTTGAATGTGGTAGTGTTTTTTCATCATTATTTTCAAGCCTGAGTCGGGCTCGAACCCGATAGATACTTTTCAAATTATGCCCAAGCCCGGACCTAGGCCCGAGAGCTTCACCTGAACCCGTGCATACCCCTTACATACCTAAGATGTAGGATGTGTTTTTCGGAGGACACCTCGCCACTGGGACCAGCTTGATGTATTTAGGCTACACCCCCAGCAGGAAGGAATGAGGTGAAGAGCCGGAGGAAGTCGCAGGTCCGCAGGCAGACGGACCCACAGATACGCGCAGAAGTCCCTAATATTTCCAGGTGAACACCCGCGCAACAGTAGAGGCGAAGAAACGCGATATTGGCCGACGAAGCGACCTTAAAGGGCGGGACAAAGCACCATGGCGTTCACGGGAGAAATCTTTCCAATGCGCAAGCAACTACGCCATCTGCCCGACACCGCTAGCACCGCAGGACCCGTAGATACGCCTAAACCGTGAAAGGGAGAGATGAAATGAGAGGAAACGGAGGAAAGGAGAAATTGTTGTAGAATACACCACACCGGCGTTCGTCTAGGCAACTAGAGGAAAACCACGAAAAACCCCATGTTCAGAGTGGGAGCTCACCGGAATCGAACCTGGGACCTTCCGAATGAGGCCACAGACGCCGACTGAGCCACCCCGCTCGGTACTGTAAGTACCGACATAGTATTAGCTTCAGGCATGGTTTGCTGCAGTGAAGTAAGGTTGAAGCTTCTAGTGTAGGCACACCGAACTGCTTTTCCCCTCTGTTAGTGCACGTCACGCATTGACGTGGAATGTGGTGCAGACATCTTGGCACGTGGAACGCATCAGGTCACGAGTGTTATCTGAGAACTGCATCTCATTAACATTTCAGTAATGAAGGTGCGGCCAACCTCAACTTCTCACTCCTGTAACCTAAGGGAAATGAATGGTTCACTGTTGTATATTTATAGCTTTTACGATGATTCAAAGTGCTATCATTCGTTCATAAAGCAATTCTTGTATGTGTTACATTAGCATGTCTTTCTCTGCCGTCTACAAACTATTCTTGCGAAATCTTATTTTTCTATCTAGTTCATTATAATCGGAGTAAACCTTTCCAGAAATAACTACATTACACATTTCGTCATAGATACATAGGGAACAGCGATAGTCAAATGTTTAAGAACTGGCTTTAAAATTACAAAATAGTATGTGTTACATTCACATGACTTTCTCAACTCACTACACAACCACCTACTCTTACAAAATATTATTCTATTTACTTGTTAATCCAGATAAACTTTCAATTAACATTTACACATTTCGTTGTAGGAAACAGTAGGTAAAGCGACAGTCACATTTTACTTTCTCTACTACGTATAGTAAGTAGGGGAATTATTGTATTCCACCCAAAAATTCCATACCGAGATTTCACCGGAAATACATGTTTTGAGACCCCCTGAATCCAAAAAAAGCATTTTTTAAAAACATGTCCGTGTGTGTGTCTGTGTGTCTGTCTGTGTGTGTGTCTGTGAACACCATAACTCAGAAACGAACAGTCGGATATACACCAGACTTGGTATTTGGGTTAAGTATCTTCCAAGAATGCGACACGAAGGTTTTCAAGAAAATCCCCCCACCCCAGATTACCCTTTACATGGAAGAGTTTTCGAAAATTTTAATTTTCTCAAAAATGGCTTTAACAATTTTGATTAAAATATCATATGTTTAAGATATTTTTATGGTAAATAAAATGTATATCTTGAATTTCCTGGGAATTTCTCCAAAAGTATTCTTTATTGTGAACGACTTTTGCATAACTGGTAAACCATAAGAGATACACAAAATTTTACTACAAAAAAAATGTAGATCGCGTTAATATACACAATTTATGTCATATACATTTTTTTTGTTGAGTGAACCATTTTCGAGATATTGCTTGTTATTCCCTTAAATTTTTCAATACTTATTTTCTCAAATGGGAATTCGTTATTCATTTTTTTTTGTCTTGGATATACAAAGAGTATTAATCTGTGGCAAAGGGAATAGTGCTGCACCTAGCAACCAGCTATTAAGAGATATGTATGTGCTTAAAGGCTAGTGTTTTTCTATATTGCCTTGTAAATATATTTTACCCTACATCTACAAGAAAATTAGCAATAAGATAGGGTCTGCAAATGTTTATCTCGATTAACATGAACTAGATGGAGAATAAGCGTTTGTAAAAATACTTTGTACAAGAGTAGAGAAAGTCATGTGAGTGTAACACATCAGATTTTTAATGTGCGTGTTGCTTTGTGCTGATTGAAATTTCATGCTCTTTTACATGACTACGAGAAAAAGAAAGAGGAATAACGAATTTCAAGTTGAAAAGAGTAGAAGCTTTTGAAAATTCATACAAGTAACAAAGAATATTACGGAAATGTTTAATGCCAGAAATATATGTTATTTGACATATAAATTGTATGCTTTAAATTAAATTAAATTGTTTTATTTATGGACGCTCTTTAACTACTATGGTCCTTAGCGTCCCATTCTATATTGGGCATGAAAGACTTGGAATTTTGCTTAGAGGCCTCTTTATCAGGCTTGAGATTCCTTTACTGCCGTAAATCTTCAACACGGAGCCACCAGCTTTACTTCGCTTCCGAAGGAAACCATGCTAAGGATTTTTAGGCCCGAAGAAAATCCATCGCCTTCCTTGGGGTTTGAACCCGTGACCTCGGGAACTAGAGGCTAGCATGGTACTCTTAGACTACGACGGACCACTGTGTGCTTTAAGGAGGTTACATTTTTTGTACAGTAAGATTTTGTGTATCTCTTTTGGTTTTACCCCATATGTAATTGGATATGTGAATCATAATCGTTACAGCCATTTTTGAGAAAATTAGAAATAAAGAAAAGTTTTCCCATATCAAGCTGTAAGAGGTGGCGCCGCGGTAATGTATGCGACTCGCATTCGGAGGTCCCGGGTTTGATCCCCGGCGACTGCCCACTCTGACCCATAGGTTTTTTGTGATTTCCCCAGGCGGCAGGCGAATGCTGGGGCGGTTCATCTTCTACTACGACTCTTCTGCTAGTCATTTCTTGTGGCCGTCTTCCTTGCCAGGTGACGGTATTCGGGCGGGTTGCGGCTGTGCGCTCTGTTGAGGTTTCTTCCCTGCGTTGCGGGGCTGCTCAGTTAGGTCTCGCCTGCTTGTGGGGTCCGCCCCGGGGGACCTCCAGGGGTTCGATGGTTTGAGGGTGGGCCCGGGCGTCGTTGGATGCGTTCAATCTGGAAGAGTTAGGAACCCCGTCCATGATTGCGGCCGTCGCCACTTGGATTTGGTCGCCCTTCGGAACTCCCCTCTCATCCTTCCCTCACAGGGGTCACGGTAGAAGCAAAACCAGCCGTTGCAGTGCTCTGCAACGTTCGTCAGTACCTTTTTCATATAAAAAGTAGTTTGGGGTAGGGGTATTTTCTTGAAAATCTCAGCGCCACATCCGTGGAAGATGCTGAACTTAGATAATACCAAGTTTGGTGCTTAACCGACTTTTTGAATTATGCTGATAGATTTCTGCTGCTGTGAAATAGCAGCTTTACACAAAAGTTAACTCTAATGGGGTTGGTTAACTATAAAATCCAGAAAATAGTAAGTATATTTGCAACATTGCAAGTCGTATATCACATATCTGCCAATTTATATTTCAAAGGGTTTTGAGCATGCATATCTGGTTTGAAAAAAGGTGTGTCGGAGAAACATACCGTGTCTCTACATCTCTGCTTGAAACTCGGTCTGATTTCCATTTTTTCTTTCTTTCTTTCTTTTTTAACCTGCTGTTCGATGGCGTTGTGTACACTGCGTATTCCTTTTACTCGGAGATGCAGTACATTTGCACCACTCTGCATAAGTCCTCTTTTTCAAAGTTAAATTCCATATTACTTCGTTCACTCCAGCTACGTACAAGAAAGAGGTTGTAACGGTTGAATCAGGGGACTGGAGAATTTTTAAATGTGATTCATCCTTTCCAATCTTTATGGTACAAATGACCAATGCAAAATAACTATTTAAAATCGATCATGGTTAACCTAGAAGGCTAGATACATTTCTCGTTGAATGACATGGAATGGGTTATCTCTCAGTATGGTGGAAGGGGTACACAGTATGCTGAACTACTACCGCCCTTAAGTGTAAAAGAGTCACCCGTCTTTCACTATCTATCGCTTCGCTCAGACCAAGTAAGCACTACCGCATCCAGTAGCTAAACCTTACCTGATTGGAAGGACTCCTCCATCCACTAGCTAAAATCTCACTGTACAGACAGTAAAAGCATATGCAGCATTCAGTTCGCCTACATATACTAAGTAGGGGAAGTATTGTATTCCACCCAAAAACTCGATACCGAGATTTCACCGGAAATATATGTTTTGAGACCCCCTGAATCCAAAAAAAAAAAAAAAATTTGGAAACATGTCCGTGTGTGAGTCTGTGAACAGCATAACTCAGAAACGAACAGTCGGATAAACACCAAACTTGGTATTTAGGTTCAGTATCTTCCAGAGATGCGACACGAAGGTTTTCAAGAAAATCCCCCCAAACCAGATTACCCTTTACATGGAACATTTTTCGCAAATTTTAATTTTCTCAAAAATGGCTCTAACGATTTTGATTAAAATATCATATGTTCAAGATATTTTCATGACAAATAAAATGTATATCTCGAATTTTCTGGGAATGTCTCCAAAAGTATTCTGCATTGTGAAAGACTTTTGCATAACTGGTAAACCATAAGAGATAGACTATACAAATGTGTAGATCGCGTTAAAATACACAATTTATGTCATATACATGTTTTTGTTGAGTGAACCATTATCGAGATATTGCTTGTTATTCCTTTAAATTTTCCAAAACTTATACTTTTTTCAAATGGAAATTCGTTATTCATTTTTTATGTAATGGACATGTAAAGAGAATGGAATGCTCCACATAGCAACCAGCTCTTAAAAGATTTGACTGTCGCTTAAAGTCTACCATATTCCCCTTGCACCTACAAGAAAATTAGCAATAAGATTAACATCTCGATTAACATGAAGCATATGGAGAATAAGCGTTTGTAAAAGTAGTTTGTACAAGAGTAGAGAAAATCATGTGCGTGTAACACAGATTTTTACTTTCTCTACTACGTATAGTAAGTAGGGGAAGTATTGCATTCCACCCAAAAATTCGATACCGAGATTTCACCGGAAATACATGTTTTGAGACTCCCTGAATCCAAAAAAAGCATTTTTGGAAACATGTCCGTGTGTGTGTCTGTGTGTGTGTCTGTGTGTGTGTGTGTGTCTGTCTGTGTGTGCGTCTGTGTGTCTGTGAACAGCATAACTCAAAAACGACCAGTCGGATAAGCACCAAACTTGGTATTTAGGTTCAGTATCTTCCAGAGATGCGACACGAAGGTTTTCAAGAAAATCCCCCCACCCCAGACTACCCTTTACATGGAAGATTTTTCGAAAATTTTAATTTTCTCAAAAATGGCTCTAACGATTTTGATGAAAATATCATATGTTTAAGGTAATGTCATGAGAAATGAAATGTATATCTCGAATTTTCTGGGAATGTCTCCAAAAGTATTCTTCACTGTGAACGACTTTTGCATAACTGGTAAACCATAAGAGATAGACAAAATGTTACTACACAACAAATGTAGATCGCGTTAAAATACACAACTTATGTCATATACATTTCTTTTGTAGAGTGAACCGTTTTCGAGTTATTGCTTGTTATTTCCTTAAATTTTCCAATACTTTACTTTTTCTCAAATTCGTTATTCATTTTTTTTATGTCCTGGACATGCAAAGAGAATGCAATGCGCCACATAGCAACCAGCGTTAAAATATTTGACTATCGCTTAAAAGCTACCACATTCCCCTTGCATCTACATGAATATTACCAATAAGATTGACATCTCGATATCTCGATTAACATGAAGCATATGGAGAATAAGCGTTTGTAAAATCAGATTGTACAAGAGTAGAGAAAGTCATGTGAGTGTAACACATCAGATTTTTTTTCTTAAAGTCAAGTGCTGTGGTGTGTTCGATTCACCTTGCACGATATAAATTATCTCCTAAAACCATTTGTTTATGTAAAGTACAGTATATGTCATGCAATTAAAATCTTTTGCAATAAGATAAAAGGATTATATAACTTGTGTTAACAGTTGTATTCAAAGTTCAGAGCCAAGATCAGTAGGTAGTTTGACCTGAATGTATGCGATACAGTCAATTGAAAGTAGTAAATGTGTTTTAAGGTGAGAGCTCTCAAGAGCAATTTTATCCTGTGTCTGATCTAGAATTAGAATTCTGGGTATGATCTGAGTTTTCGGATTTGATTTGTCCTTCCCAAAATTAATGTTATAAGACATTTACGAGTACCTACACTCCCGTTCAGATCCATGATAGCCATAATATTTTGTGCACACCAGTGGGTAGAATGCAAAGGAGGAAATTCCATTGTGTAGTGCAAAAACCTTTTTATGCATTTGATACCTAATTATTGACGGGAAGATGTAAATGATTATATAAAGAAATAATAGATAAACAAATAATTGCAATAAATAATTTCCTGTATTAAATCAATGTATAAGCAATAAGTCTGAAATGAAAGATTTATCCGGAAAGAAAAAGGTAATTAGCCGGTCATGTTAAGCAAAGTCATTAGTAACAGCCGCCTAAGGAATGCGTTAGTATAATAGTTCCTTGAATGCAGTTAGGGATTGGATTCAGTACATTTGCAAAGTCACATAGGTAAGAATTCTGCAAATCAATTCTGAGAATCAAAAATCAAAACATTCTGATATTCAGGGAGATTCCGCATAGTAATAGTGGTAGATACGCAGTTTTGGACTCTTAAGATTGGGCTACGTGAGAAGGGAAGTTGGTAGGGGTAGCGATAGGTAAGCGAAGCTTAAGTTAAGAAAAGGGCCTGCATTTTAAATTAGAATTACTTATTCACTTAGTTCTGTGACTTACTCAGAGGACAACAATTGTGACTACTCGTGTGTTATTTTAAGTTGTTTAGCGCACAGTGACACGCTTAAGTGAGAAAGACTTAACGGCTATTGCGAAGGATCTTTCCGAGTAGCATTTCTGCGACTAATGGCAACTGACGCTTCGTTTAATTATTGTTATAGAAGTAATTAATTCGTAAATTCAACAGTCGGCGGCTCTTCTCAAAGTAAACAGTTTAGTCAACATTAAAAATTTCTCAGCTAACTTAACTAGTGTTATCCTTTCAAAATCCACTCACGCATACCCTGAGATAAAGAACTCATAGCTATACCAGTAGAGCAGCTGGCGCACGAGACAACGCAGAACGAGCTACGAGATGACGACATCATAAAGCTCATTAACAGAACAGGTAACATTAAATATTATAAAATTTGAAGCAAGGAGCTGCATCAAGTTGTCGCACAGAGTACAGCTTCATTAAAAAAAAAGTTGATAAACGGCTTCAAAAAATTAGCCCCTCATCGTTGTATACTTTAATTTAGCACTATGATGTGTATTAGACAGCATATGCACATTATGATTATGTACCGACATTTTATGTTAATTTATGCAGAAATAAATTTAAAGAGATTGGAGAAAAAATGTCTCCATTGGTCTCTTAAAATATATATTTTTCCGTTGAGAAAAAGTACGTTAAGCATCACAAGATACGGAAAGTGCTCATTTGAAGGACTAAAACTCGCTGCTTTTTATACGGTATCTTTTATAGCTTTCCTTACGACATGTTAGGTATAAAATTGCGAATAGGTGCAGATTTTTGCCAGAACATTTCCCAACTTTACTTTCACCTTTTTATAAGTTGGCATATTTCCAATTTGGCTAATAGTATGCGATGTTGCGTCCACTAGTTGAGAGTTTCAGACATTTCAAAATTAGGGACTCTTAGCTTTGACCATTCGATTCAAAGGATTAAGTACAATATTTATATAGAGCGCTTGCTACTTTGAACTAGAGGTCTTGCACGGGCCGGAGTTCTGAGATTCGGCCCTGACTGGACAGATCTGAACCCAGCCCGCGGTTATACTGCACTACCCAGCGTGGACCCCATTGTCTTTATTGTAATTATTTTGAAGTTATTATTATTACTATTATTATTATCTCACCGAGCGGGATGCTCAGGCGGCAACGTCTGTGGCCCGCATTCGGGAGGTCCCGGGTTCAATCCCCGGTGACCGCCCACTCTGGCCCATGGATTTTTCGTGGTTTCCCCGGGTCGAGAGGCGAATACTGGAGTGGTGCACCTTCTACCACGACTCTCATCCCTCTCATTTCGTGTACCCATCATCTTCCCTGTTATCTGTTTCAGGACGGATCAGGCGACGATGTTTGGCGGGTTGCGGCTGGACGGTGGCTTACGCACTGTTGAGATTTCTTTCCTGGAGTCGCTGCGGGGACTGCTCAGTTAGTCTCTCTTCCGATTGGGTTCCATCCCGAGGGACGATGAAAGTTGCTTGCATGTGGGCAGGACCGGGTGGCGTCGGATGCGTTCAATTTGGAAACATTAGGACACTGTCTGTGCTTGCACCCGTCGGCATCCGGATCTTCCGGTCTTTCCCCTCATTCCTCCCTCTCAGGAGTCATGTTGGAAGCGAAAAGGCCCGTTACAGCCTACTTGCTGTGCTCTATCCCGGTTCCGGGGGCCCCTTCGTGATATGTACCTTTACCTTTATTACTACCATAATCAGCAGCAGTATCATTACACACGAAGCGCTGCTGCTTGCAGTCCGAAGGGACTTGGGTTTGTTTCCAGTACAGGTATAAGGAATTTTCCCCCTGCGGTAAGGCAGAGGTACACTGTGGTCCTTGGGAGGAATTATGGTGCCATTTTACATAAATAGTGGCCGATAAGATGCTAGAATCCGCATGTAGTAAGCGTCATGTTAACGGTATACTGCCTTATTACTGCACTATGCCCATGATGTCCTGGGTGTGGGTGGCCGGGAGAAGGTAAAAGTTTGCAGCTGCCGTGCTTTTGTAACTTTATCGTTAATTGACCGAAAGGGGCATATATTTATTATTTCTACTACTATTAATAGCGTGATGCATGTTTGCACGTTGCAATAATTGTGTTACACCGGCATCCCAAGACCCCGTCCCAAAAAATGTGATGAATTTTTTGTCTTTATTTTCCATTTACATGAAAAACGTTTGGTTGTTTTTCATTTTCTGAAAAAATGTGTTAGTTTTGAATAAAATACTGTGTATTTAGGATATTTACATGACAATTTAAATGTATATGTTGAGCATAATAAATATATTGAGCATAATATATATTGTTTATTTATTTTCAAGCCAGGGATCGCCCCAACAAATATTTTTCAAATTAAGCCCGAACCCGACCCACGGGCCGGCCCCGATTCTAGGTCCGAAGGCTTTGCCGGCCCTCGTAGCCGTGGTCGCTGGAGTGGTCGCTCCGGCGCTCCGCCAAGCTGAGGGTCGCGGGTTCCAGTCCCGCCTCGGGCATGGGTGTTTGTGTGCGTGTGTGTGTTGCGGAAATAAGCGCTATCAAACAGAAAAACACAGTAGTATAATCTGGGAACGACAAGGGAACTTTTAAAAAAATAAAAAAAAAAAAAAAAAAGGCTTGGCCCTAGCTCGTGTAGATCTCTGCTTTGAATACCACTGAAAAGGGTCTGCTATTCCATTTTTCACTTAAGTATATGCTTGAGTCTGTTAAGAAATACCTAATTCTCATACACTATCATTTCAGTGTATATATACTGTCATAATCACATAAGCACATAAACATTCCAGCTCCTATTTTGAGCAAGAGGGATTCATTTCATTCGGCATAATAGGAGCAAATGACAATCAGACTTTGTTAAATGTGATCACTGACCTGGCGTGTCGCACAGACTTGGCAACAGCGGCATTGTCATGCGTCGACTACATTAATCAAAATGCATAGAGTCATCAAGGAGAACATTGGAAGTGCATTAACTCGCTATATCATGGATAGTACAAGACTTGGCAAATGGACCTTTAAGGTTCAGTTGAGATAGGGCCTGTGTAGAAAACGAAATAGAAAGTGAATAATCAATCTCTCTTTCGTAAAGTTATTTGTTGTTATTTTTTTTATTTACACAGTATAGCAAATTAAAGAATCTGTACTTAACTTTCTCTACCCTCTATGGTATTACTGGGTATACAAGTTATTCTTACGAAAGTTCATTTTTCTATGTGCTTTATTTTGATGGAGATAAGCCTGTGTTACACATTTCTTTATAGACACAAAAGGAAAAGCGATAGTCAAATGTTTAATAACCTGACGCTATGTGCTGGCCTTAAAATTAATTATTTTCCATGCAATCGCGAGAAACCACTGAAAATTGATGGGACTTATGAAGAATGACAAATTGAACAAGCATTAATAAGGGATATCTCGGAAATAGCTGATGCGGCAGAAAAAGTTATTTGAAATAAAATTGTGTGTTTTAAACAGATCTACATTCTTTTTGAGTAGCACGTTTTGGTCTATCACTTAACGTTTACCAGATTAAACAAAGTTCCTTCCGAATGAAGGGGACTTGACAATCTATTCCCAAAAGATTCAAAATATACATTTTATTTGTCATGTATATATCTTTAATGTAGGGCATTTTAATCAAAATCCTTATAGCCTTTTTTTAAAAGAATTAAACGTTTCGAAAATGCTCTCTGTAGTTGGGTTGGATAGTTTGTGTTGGGGGATTTTGTTGAAAATCTTGTATTGCATCTTTGGAAGGTACTGAACCTAAATCCAAATTTGGTATTTTTCCGACTTTTCATTTTTTAATTATGCTGGTCACAAACAAATAGGCATACACACACATGGACATTTTTCTAAAAATACACTTATGGATTCAGGGTGCCTTAAACATGTATTTCCGAGAAATCTCGTTATGGATTTTTTGGGTGGAATGCAATACCTTCTCTACCTACTGGTAGGTGGTAGAGAAAGTAAAAATAAAAGACGAAATTCGTTCATATGTGTGCAAATGTGCACCTTGAATTTGGAATCTTGCATTTAATTATGATTATCCTAATAATATTAACAATAATAACGCATAGTTACTAACTCCATAACTGAGCATTCATGCCAGTTATGCAAAAGTCGTTCACAATGAAGAATACTTTTGGAGACATTCCCAGAAAATTCGAGATATACATTTCATTGGTCATGAAAATATCTTAAACATATGACATTTTAATCAAAATCGTTAGAACCATTTTTGAGAAAATTAAAATTTTACAAAAATGTCCCATGTAAAGGGTAATCTGGGGTGGGGGGGATTTTCTTGAAAACCTTCGTGTCGCATCTCTGGAAGATACTGAACCTAAATACCAAGTTTGGTGTTTATCCGACTGTTCGTTTCTGAGTTATGCTGTTCAAAGACACACACACACAGACACACTCACGGACATGTTTCTAAAAATGCCTTTTTTTTATTCAGGGGATCTCAAAACGTATTTCCGGTGAAATGGGATTCTGTTGCAGAAATGTTTTCTAGTTGCAGCCTATTTCATGGTAAACTATCCAATAGTTTTACATTAAGGCAATGCTTGTATGAAAATATTAAAATACACAATGTGCATTCATTTAATTTGATATTTATAATATGATTGCATAAAGGCAATTCGCAAAAGTTCAATTAGCTATCTACCGGCTTTTGAGATCTCGCTTTTATTAACTAGTAAGGCCCGCAGCTTCGCTCGCGTTCTAAAGACTCCTCCCTCTCTGTCTGTCCTTTTCCACATTCTTTTCCTAAACAAGAAGTAGACAGGAAAATAAATTCGCAAGAATAATTCGTATACCCACTAATAAACGATAAGAGTAGAGAAAGTCATAAGATTTAAAACAATATACTTGATTTATTATTTAAATATCTGAACTTGTGAATCTAACATTCACTTTATTTACAAAACGAACACTAGAATTGGAAAGACAATTACATTCCAAAAGCGATTGACACTTGGCAGAAGATGGAAAAAGGTACTGTCCATTTGAAAGGGTGCTGGTGTTAAGGCCAAGGACGCTAAGGTATCGGCGTGTCCTAAATAAGTAAGCAGATTTCCCTACAAATAAAATACTGTTTTTTTTTTCATGCTGTAAAAATTGTGTTTAATTTTAATATTTTAACAGATTGACGTATAAAACCAGTATTTTCATAATTTGCCTAATACGTCATTACGCAATACAGCATTCTTTGGTTTTTTTCCCCTTCTTTTTTACCGAAAGTCCCTTTTAAATTTAAATGAAATTATTGCGACAATTAGCGATAAAAAGTGAACTAATGTTTATATCACCATTTCTTTTTCGAAATTAATGCAAAATTCTGCGGTGTGTATTACTGATGGGACGATACCACTATTTCTTGATAATCGATACCGATATTGATTATTGAGCACTGATACTCGATACTCGACACTCACTTCGTAAAAAAATCGCTAAGGCGATAGCTTGTTCACTGAATTATGCCCGTATTATGATGCAGTAATTTGTATCACAAATTATTTAAATGTAACGAATGATTATAATGTGAATATGCATTTTTATTTGACATTGATTTGAGATGTTTGTTGATTGTAATTATTGTTGAGAAGTAAGTTTATATGGCCTTACTGAAACTGACAATAATAGCGTGCAATAATGCAGCGAGGGGGTGAGCTGTTTATCATTATTAGAGACGAGGAAGTTACGTAATGTTGGCGCGTTTTTCTTTAGAATTTGCTGGAACATTTTACCTAGAGCATATGTATTCATAATTTTCATTGGATATAAAAATAGACACTAATGTGAGCGCGTTTTATTAGCCAATATCAGCTCAGTTATAATTTTTAGGCATATCGGGGTGTAGGAGTATAAAAAGGGCTAGATTAGAGGTAGATCAGTTCGTCGAAAACATTTGTACGTTACACGTCGCCTTCAGTCCAGCAGAAATGTTTGTACAGTACACGTTGGCTATCAATTCGCAGGTTACGTGTAGCAGAGTTATGAGAAATCTCAAGTGTTGTAAAGTTAATTAGACAAAAAGTTGAAGTACGCGAATTAAGAATGATCAGTAATGAAGTTATTATAACAGTTTCAGTTTGGCGAGTGTCAAGATCAATGTGTAAATGTGATAGTGAATGTGTTCGACAATAAAAGTGTAAAACAAATTCCTTCATCAGTGTTATCTTTGGATGAAAGACTCCTTTCCGTTTACACAACCTGTATAAAGAGAAGTGCTCGACCAAAAAGATCATAGCTAGCCGGAGGACAGTGAACCAAAATTAAATAAAATCACAGTAGCATTTTTTCAACAAACACTAAATACTGCCGCAAATTGCTAACACCAGATGGAGCTAACAAACCTAACAAAGAATCACGTCACAAAATGGCTTCACCACGTGGAGTAAACACAAATACATAAACATTATAAATAATATCGTCGCAATTAGTAGTTTTATGTGTACAAACGCATGCAACCAATTTTGTATGTATACTAATTTCTGAAATTGTTCCTGTTTGACATTCTCCAATAGGAAGCAATTTTTATGTTGATAATGTTACATGTTTTTTATTAACAATAATGATAATAATTTCTTTGCTTCCCTTTTTATGTATTTATATTTTGTGTTGAAAACTATTTTTTAAGGATTTTCTACCCTCAAAAAAACAAATAATAGAAATTCTTATTTTTCTGCAATCTTAAAAATATAAACAAATGTATATTTTACATTTAATTCAAACAACTAAAAATAGCAAATATTTCCAAGTGCTGTGTTATCTCACGTCTTAAGTTCTGATTTGTTTCTACTGTATTCACAGATTTTGGCCACCGGAGTAGGTAAATGTAATGCATGAGTGACCAAGCCAGGCTATTGCAGAAATTAAATCAGCTTTATTCACTACTCACTTAACGATCCATGTTACATTAGTACCTCTACTCCTTTCCTCATTGTTTTGCATGTTTTTATTTAGACACACGAGTCCATGGAAAGTTGCATTCATTCACCCAAAGGAAACGCAGTCAAGGTCTATCAAGAACTATAGTTCAGCACCTGCTTACATGCAGTCTCGATTCCTTTCATTCCCTATCTAGCATAAAGTTAAACGCAACAACCTTCAATAGTGCAAAACTTAAAAATTTAAAAGTAACGAAGGCTTATCTGAAAATACTAGACTTACTTCGATACCACCGAGTATCGAGAGTATTGAGGTATCGACGGTATCGAAGTCTCATCCCTAGTCTCTATCCATTATGTATAGAGAGATAGAAGTTACCTATTCAAAAACTAACATTACTGTTCAGTTTTAACTGTATAGAACATAGAATATAACCAACGAACACAAGAGGAGGCGCTAAAACAAATTGCTGTTTTCGGTAGTGGGCAGAAAGGTCAGAAGAAATAAAGGTGGCCGGTACGAACTAGTCATGACTTGCGGGGGTGGGGCTGTCCCGTAAATCGGAGGGACACATGTATCGACCTCCCACGTGAGCCATCACATCCCATTGTGTGCCTTGTACTTTATGAGTTCGCTACATGTCTTCATACCAGTGGGGAAATTAGCTTCGCTTGCCAACACTTGCCCACTCGCTCAGTGGCTGTTTTGCCATAACGTGCTTATGAATTGCAGGAAATCATGTAACACGTACAGTATGATCAAAATAGATATAACGGCAGATTGAAGACGTTTTTACTGCCTTTCGTTACGGTCCTAAATCTCCTTTAAGTGGGTTAGAGAGTTTCTTCAGACTTATTTCATATTCCACCGAGCATTGTTAGCGTTGACGCGGCGTTAAATTAAAGACATCTCTTCCTGGCGGCAAAGCTTTTAATGGCGCGTTTACCTGAAGAAAACAAAATTAGTACGAACCATATCACAGGGCATGTCCAGCGCAATTAACTTTTTACTTGCCTGCCTTTCTGAATATCCTGATTCATTTGTTACTCTTCTCGGTAAGTTTAGATCATTTCTTGATATGGTAATTAATTCTTCTCTTATACAAGTCGTGTGGTGGCCAAGGTTGGAAAAGCAGAATCAGACGAAAAATTCAATACCGTAGCCGGGATTTAAGCTACGGATCTTCGGTTTCTGTGCGGTTGCTCTAAGCAACTGAGCTGCCGTGGTAACATGCCGGCAACACACTAAATCTCTCAACTGACTCGCAGGAGATCTCATACGTTACATTCACATGACCTTCTCTACCTTCTATCGCTTATTAGTGGGCATAAAAATTATTTTCCTATTTCATTTTAACCGAAGTAAACCTTTACGGAGACAGATGCATTACACATTTCGTTATAAAACAAAAATAAAAGCGACAGATAAATGTAGAACTGGACGCTATGTGCTGGCCTTAATATTCCATACGCTTTCCATGACATTGCGAAAAACAAGAAAATCGACAGGAAAAAAAGAATGACCAATAATTGAAGAAATCGAAACATTAATAGCGGATATCTCGGGAATGGCTGATGCCACAGAAAAAGTTATTTGGAAGAAATTGTGTGTTTTAAAAAGATCTACATTTTTGGTGTAGTACGTTTTCATCTAACGCTTAACGTATACCAGTTATATAAGATTATACAAAATTCCTTCCGAATGAAGAGGACTTCATAGGCTATTCCCAGAAAATTCAAGGTATACATTTTATTTGTCAAATAAATATCTTTTAAATATCAAAACCGTCATAGTCATTTTTAGAAAAACAAAAATTTCGAAAAATGTTCCATGTAAAGGGTATTTGTGGGTGCGAATTTTCTTAAAAAATCTTAGTGGCATCCTCGGAACCTAAGTACCAAGTTCCGTATTTATCCAACATTTCGTTTTTGAGTTATGCTGTTTACAGATAGACACAAACACACACATACACACACACGCGCGGATTTTTTTCTAAAGATTCTTTTTTGGATTCAAGGGGTCTCAAATCATGTATTTCCGGTGAAATCTTTGAATAGAATTTTTGGGTGGAATACAATACCTTCTCTGCCTACTAGGTACGTGGTAGAGAACGTAAAATGAGAGCCAGTTGGAGAATTTACCAAACATTATATTTGAATTCACGATTCTCTTAGGATGCGACACGAAATTTTCAGGAAAAATCTAATGATTTTGATTAAAATGTTATATGCTATATGCATGACTAATAAAACGATAAAAATTGAAATATAACATAAATATAATCAATATAATATATAATTTTAAAATTTATATAAAATTGAATTTCTTCCGAAGAACCTTGAAGTCCTCTTCATTCTGAATGACTTTTGTATTACCGATAAACCATAAGTGATAGTATTACAGGATTATTTTGAATGTTGTAATGTAACCGACTCCTAAGGTATAAGCGTTCAAAGTTTCACACAAATCGGTGAAGCAGCTATGATTTGTACACTCGAGTGCATGGAATCGTGCCGATAAAATTAAAATTTTTTTGAATAGTGTATGAATAAAAAATGTTAAAAAATGTCGGTAAGGAAATGCTAAACCGACACTGCAGTGCCCCTTACCTGGTTCTAGCAACCCACTTAATGTTTGCTTTATCTCCCCCCACCTTTTCCTTAGCTTCTGAGCCTGAAGTCCAACTGTGATCATAGTTTAATGTTTGAATACCAGACATCTGACATCAAACCAATACGAGGCGCACTCATCCAGGGGCTGTTGTGGTATATAGAGGCTGTTTCGAAGTATGCCTTCCAGCCAATCAGCTGACATTGTTCCCTACTTCTCCCCTTTTGTCACTCATTTAGGCTTGACCTTGGTTCGCAGGCTGATGCGTGTATATCTGACTTCGAACCAATAAGAGATGGGCTTACCTAGGGCTGGTGTGGAACACATATGATAAGGAGTTTCTGCCAACATTAAATAAAGAAAAACACATAGGAAACCAGAAGCATCGGCAAGTTTCTGTGCACTCGACTGTACGTAAGTGGTTGAAAATAAAGATGTGTTTTGCTCTTTTTTTCTGCTCCTAAAGCGTAGGTTTTCAAATTTAGTTAGGATCGTTTGAACAATGTTAATTTATATGCAGGAGATTAGGATGACAGGGCTAGTTTTTTCTGTTAAGTGTCTAAAATGTTGTAAACTGGATTAAATTATGTGAGATATCCACATATGAAGATAAAATTTGGTAATCGAAAGTATAATTTTCGCAGTTTTGTCCAGATTGGTTAAATTGTGTACAATTGTACGCAAGGGTTTAAGATATTAGGGATAGTATTTGAAAGTCATGAAAACCTATGATTTTCGCGGTGTCTTTTAACAACTTGAAGGCACATAAGGATTGAGGTGGTATTTGGAAGTTGTAAGATAAGATTATTAATTTTCCAGGTCCTATGCAGAATATGTTGGAATTTGGATTAAACGTGACATATTGTAACAGATATCCTTCGTGGGTGTTCATAATAATTAATTATGGCTACCACCTTATTAATTTTAATACGTTGTCCGAAAGCGTCTTCTCTGGACGCTGATCTCTGCTGCGGGAGATGTGAAGTGGGTTGCAGTCTCCTTCCATACAGGCGTTCTGTAGTCATTAACATTATACCGGCTAGCTGTATTGTGGTGAAGCACGTCTCTTAATCAGTGTGCGATAAGAAGTGGTGGTTAATTATAGGAATAAATACATCGATCCAGTGTTACGGAAAGTACTTTAGAATTTCATAGTTGCAATACGAACACTAAATAAACACAATAAACACTCAACTGCTTGCGCAGACAAAGTTACATTGAAATCTACCACTTGGCGACCCACGCAGATAAGTGTTACTTCTAACTCATCTCGCAGCCCACCACTTAAACATCTTTTTGGATTGGCGTCATATACGCTTAACTTTAAAATTGTACCCCACCATGCAGTAATCTTCTGTCATTGGCTACAGTCACTTGTGTTTGAATCTGATTTGCAGATCCACCCACGCCACTTTTCCAACGTTCTGTTGGAGAACCTATCAGCCTTCATTGTATTTCCCGTTTTCTTAGCTTTAACAAAGCTTTCTCAAGGCCCTTTC
Organism: Deroplatys truncata; assembly: GCA_030765065.1. Lineage (NCBI taxonomy): Eukaryota > Metazoa > Arthropoda > Insecta > Mantodea > Mantidae > Deroplatys > Deroplatys truncata. The sequence continues at coordinate 197,318,032 of CM060975.1, read as the reverse complement.
TCAAATGGTCCTCTCGCCATGATTCTTAATGCGCAAACAACCTTTTTACTTTCTGTACTACGTATAGTAAGTAGGGGAAGTATTGTATTCCACCCAAAAATTCGATACCGAGATTTCACCGGAAATACATGTTTTGAGACCCCCTGAATAAAAAAAAGCATTTTTGGAAACATGACCGTGTGTGTGTCTGTGTGTCTGTCTGTGAACAGCATAACTCAGAAACGAACAATCGGATAAACACCAAACTTGGTATTTAGGTTCAGTATCTTCCAGAGATGCGACACAAAGGTTTTCAAGAAAATCCCCACCCCAGATTACCCTTTACATGGAAGATTTTTCGAAAATTTTAATTTTCTCAAAAATGGCTCTAACGATTTTGATTAAAATATCATATGTTTAAGATATTTTCATGACAAATAAAATGTGTATCTTCAATTTTCTGGGAATGTCTCCAAAAGTATTCTTCATTGTGAACGACTTTTGGTAAACTGGTAAACCATAAGAGATAGACAAAATTTTAGTACACAAAAAATGTAGATCGTGTTAAAATACACAATTTATTTCACATACATTTTTTTAGTTAAGTGAACCATTTTCGAGATATTGCTTGTTATTCCCTTAAATGTTCCAATACTTATAGTTTTTCTCAAATTCGTTATTCATTTTTTTGTCCTGGTAATGCAAAGAGAATGGAATACTCCACTTAGCAACCAGCTCCTAAAACATTTGACTATAGCTTAAAGCCTACCAATTCCCCTTGCATTACAAGAAAATTAGCAATAAGGTTAACATCTCGATATCTCGATTAACATGAAGCATATGGGGAATAAGCGTTTGTAAAAATAGTTTGTACAAGAGTAGAGAAAGTCATGTGAGTGTAACACATCAGATTTTTTTATTACCTCTCACTTATTCATACAGAATTAAACATCTTAAAGTTGCAATATAACTTATATCTAATATGTATACACAAATGCTTATGATTAATAAAACGTTCTACCTGTCCTCGTCATTTTGCGACCAAAGGTATGAATGATCAATGTTAAAGATTTGTTAACATTTACATCTATATCATATTAGTGAAATTAAAATGAAATGGAATTGTTCTTTCACACAAGCCGTATGTTCGTCAAGGTTAGAAAGGTAGGATCAGACTAGTGAAAATTTCAATGCCATTGCCGGGATTTCAACCACGAATCTCCTGGTTTCCGTCCGCTTGCTCTCACTACTGAGCTACCATGGCAACATGTCGGCAGGACATTAAATTCCCCAATTGATTCGCATTTTTTCCCGGTAAACCACAAGGAGATCTCAAATAGTAGTGAGATGACATACCGGGGAAAACAATTTACGGTAAAAATGCGAATCAATTGGGGAATTTAATATCGTAACGCCCTGTTGCCATGATAGCTCAATGTTTAGAGCAACCACATGGAAACCGGGAGATCCGTGGTTCAAATCACGGCTATGACATTACACTTTTAGTCGTCTGATTATCTCGTACCTTTCCAGGAGAGGAATGGTTTTTGAAATTTGTAAGATAACGCAAGTTTACAATGTTTTGTCTATATGGATCTAATGTTAAATTGTATGTAAGGAGTTTGAAAATAAGGGTATCAGAAATCTTTGAAACTTTGTAGGGTAGCTTATCATTTTTGACGGATTCTAAAACCCAAGAGTACAAAGTGTTAAAATCATACCAAAAATAACTCCATAACAACAGTGCTCAACGAAACCAGGGGGAAATTCTCGGCATGAACATAGAGACAACTCTTCACCCTGCATTAACTCAAATTTAAGGACTTTAAGCCTCACCCCACCCCCGCCCCGCCCTTGGGCTGGAAATCCTTTAAAAATTCGCCATAAGCGCCAAAGGATATCCTCTGATCTTGATGTTCAACGAAAAGGAATTGATGCTATATGACATGAATACGAAACAGCCCCCCTTAAACGGGGAGATTTAAAAGTTTTTGAAAATATAACATATGCATACATCGAAATGCAATTTAATGCAATTGTTTGTTTTTTCAACGTGCGGAGCCTTTTTAGTTGTTAGAATAATGGATAAAACAATAAATAAGTTTAAATGTATTAGAGAATGACACATTGTATCTAAACTGTTGCTTATAATGCTGGAAGTAAATCGGAAAGAAAATTTGTGATGTGTTGCATTCACATAACTTTTCTACTCACTCTTCTGCACACTATTCTTACAAAAACTTATTCTTCCATTTCTTGTTAATCGGGATAAACTTTCAGTTAACATTTACAAATGTCGTTATACGATACAGTAGGTAAAGCGATAGTCAGATTTTTAAAGAGCGTGGCTCTGAAATTTCATGAGAGAAAGAGAATTGGGGGGGGGATCAATAGGGACTTCTCAGTTTTGAAAAGTATAACTATTTGAAAATTCAGACAAATAACAAGGAATATCTTGGAAATGGTTAACTCCACAAATGAATGGCCACTAAGAAATCTGTGAAATATATGAAACTTTCTGTTTATCGATTTTCTACATAGTGATCAACTTGGGCTCCATTCAAGACGACCCAGGCTTGAAGTCTTTAATTGAACGTTTTCACGTGCCTTTCTGCAGAATTAAATTGAATTTCTGTGTACTAACCTGGCGCAGATAGCTTCGTTTTGTAAACGTTATCCTTTAGTCTGGAGAAGCTAGGTCGGGGGATTTTGGGGGCCATTCAGCGTCCAATCCACATTCTTGGAAACCACTCATCAAGCTATTCTTGTACTATCAGAGCGTAATGTGGCGGAGCTCCATCTTGCTGCCATCACAAATCTTAAAGTCATTCGTGCCCCTGTAATAGAGGACCAACGTTGTTCCGGAGCAGATCCAGGTATCTTTCTCCCGTCACATTTGCATCGAAGAAACAAAAGGTGCAATCAAGCCCTGGTATGTCACTTCTGCCCACACAATCACTCCCGTAGATCGTGTTGATCAGTAACACTTGGGTTTTCATGTTGCCATAAACACATCATGTCTATTAACAGGACGCGACACATGAAATTTGGCCTCGTCGTAAGTCAGGATCATCTTCCAGCATCTGTAGCTAGGTCTCAGCGAATTCAAGACGTAGATCGAAATCATCTTTGGTCTCGCTTCTGCCATTATCTCTAACAATGTGCAGACAAATGGCCGATGCAAACGCAGACATAAGGCAGCTTCACCCGCGAAATACAAGCGAGTATAACCACATGACTAAACACATTCAAACATTCGCCCCTTACATAGCGGCTACCCTGTATATAGATTTTGTCTATCTCATAGAGTTCACGAATTGTGCAAAATTAATTTCGAATGAAGAGCACTTAAGAGGCTATTCCCATAAAATTAAGATACAGATACATTTCATTTCTCATGAAAACATCTTAAACATATGACATTTTAATCAGAAATGTTATAATTATTTTTAGAACATCAAAATTGTCGAAAGATGCTCAATTTAAAGAGTAGTTTGGGATGGAGGGATTTTCTTGGAAATCTTCTTATCACATCCTTGGAAGATGCTGAACTTACATACGAAATTATCTTGTCACACATACACACGCGCAAACACATAGGACCTTTTTCTAAGAATGTTTTACTTTTTTATTCTGGGAGTACAAAAATGTGGTGAAATCGCGGTATCGATTTTTTGGATGAAATTACAATACCTCCTCTACTTATTATAGGTAAGCAGCAGAGACAGTAAAAATATAAATGTTTACAGCTGTAGATTTTATTTATTTCACCTATGCGTATCCGTAAAACATTTCGGGTTATTTCCTTCAAACGCTACATTATTGGTCCGGTATAAATTGAAATTTTGAAGGAATGTTTTGGTGCTTTATTTTTCTCTAACAGCATTTTCTTATACTTAATGAACAGCGAATGAGTTGAAGCCTACAGATACCGAGAGTTTCTTACTTAAAAAACAAAAACAAACAATCTGATGTGTTGCATTCATATGATTTTCTGTACCCTCTATCGCTTATTAGTGGGTATAGAAATTATTCTTACGAAAGATTATTTTCCTACCCACTTCATTTTAATCCAGATAAAACTTTTCAGAAATAGGTGCATTACACATTTCGTTATAAATATAAAAGAGAACAGCGATAGTCAAAGGACTTGAAAAGAATGACAAAAGTATTGAACAACTAGACCATTAATAACGGATATCTCGGAAATGGTTGATGCCACAAAAACAAAACAAAAAAAGTGTTTGAAATAAATTGTCTTAAAGAGATTTACATTTTTTGTTTAGTATATTTTCGTTATCGCTTAACGTTAACAAGTTATACAAGATTATATAGGTAACATTTCTTCCGAATGAAATGGAATTTGCAGGCTATTCCCAGAAAATTTAAGATATACATTTTATTTTGATTATATATATATATATATTTAATATATGGTATTTTATTAAAAATCGTTAGAGCCACTTTTAAAACTAAAAGATCTTCCATGTAAAGGGTAATTTGGAGTGGAGGATTTTCTTGAAAATCTTTGTATCGCATCTTTGGAAGATACTAAACCCAAATATCAAGTTTGATATTTAGCCTACGTTCGTTTATGAGTTATGCTGTTCACCGACACATACGCGCGCGCGCGCACACACACACACACACACACACACACACACACACGACCTTTTTCTAAAAACGCTTTTTTTATTCAGAGGGCCTCAAAACATGTATTTTGGCTCGGTATCGAATTTTCTGATGGAATGCAATACCTAATCTGCCTACCATGTACGTGGTAGAGAAAGTAATATGCTGTTAAAATTAAATCAAAAAAAAATTAAGTGAAACACAGAAAATTGGTATTTTTTGGTGGAAGTGCAGCTTTCACCCTATGTGGTCGCTTTTGATGTCTCATCAAGAACCAGCTGACAGAAAGGGCAGGTCCATCAGTTCAGACCTCCAGGTGCTATTGATAACATGTTTGTGACATCTCCTTAACAATGCATCCGTTTTTATTCCGAATAACATGCATTAATGTTTGAGGGAACAATTGACGATCAAGAGCAGTGAACAGAAGGCGTATGCTTTGTAGAACCCACGTCGTCAGCCTGTCCGAAAAATGGGCTCCCGCCCCGTCTTGATGACTAAGCATGTACAAGCTAATGGTGGAGTTGATTTGCTGCTCCATTATCCAATGGCAATACACAACGTCCATCTAGATGAGTTACGCTTTGCAAGTACCATATTTCGTTAATGAAACACTTCAGCCAATGTTAATTGTGATTTAAAAGATAGTTGTTTGCCTGTAGTCAAGCCTTGCCTGCCATTAAACACCACGACTGTTTCTCTGACAGGCTTTTAGTGGCTGTTGCGATTTCTTTGTTTTTCCTTGGGCATCTGGCATTTGAAAGTTGCAAAAACAGTCTGGTAGTTATTTAATCCGTGTATTGATGAACCATTTGAAACAAGAAATTGCAAAATCTAATTATCTCTGTCTGGTTTTTGTAATGATCAATGAACAATTACAGAAGAGCATCTGCTAGGGGCGTCACCAGAGTTCGTAACCCGCGCATGTAACAGTTTCTGATCCAAGGAAGCAAGAGGTTAAAGATAAAGTAAAGTGCATGGAAAGGGTTGCAGAAGAAGATCATTTATAAAAGCAGCAAGCAGGTTGGGTACAGGGATCAATATAGGTATAGGAAAAGCGTTCAAAATAAACTTAAGGCATGTCATCTTGGGGTCCTTAAAATGAACTAGGAAGTGAAGTGATAAGATCCGCCCGAATAATAAATAATAACGAATAAGAAGAATAATTAATAAGCATATCATCAAAATAATAAGAAAGAATACCAGTATGAGGGAAGAATAAAAGAGAACATTAAGAATTAGAGAAAGGGGGGAATTAAATCATGAAGAGAAAAAAAACCTAGAGGGTAGATATTAATTAATAATAAGAACATGAAATAAAACGTGTAGTTGAGAACGAACAAACTTGGCGAAAATCACATAAAGATAGCAGACGTAGGAAAGGACAGGAAAAAGAACATTAGGGATGGCTTAGTGACAATAGAAACCGAGTTGTGCACACGGGAAGTCAAGACAACGGGCAGGAAACCGAAGTTAATCAAGCGCACAGAAAATGCAGTAAAGCGAACATAATTTGTTAATGTTTAGACGCGAGCAACGATCGGACGATGTTATTGAGAACCAATGGTAGACGGTGGAAAAATTCAGAAATGTACCCAATCATAACGTAGGAAAGTCACGTGGATAGCAAAAAGTGAGAGAGAAACTAGAAAATAGGCGTGAAATAGAAAATTATCTATGAGGCAGAGAGACGTTCAGACTTGCGTAAGATAACTCACTCTGTGTCGAAACGTCGGGGAGGGAAGAAGACTCTGTGTCGAAACTTCGGGGAGAGAAGATGATTTGTAGGGGAAGAAGTAGATTCATGTAGGAAACGTGAGGGAAAGTAAGATAGATCTAGAAATTAGAAATATCTCATATTAAAGAGAGAAACAGTGTAGCGGTCTGTGAGTAAATATTTATGTATTGAAAACCAGTTTAAGGCAACCGGGAGGAACAGGGTAGCTAGGGACTGACGAAAGGGAAAGTCATTAGCATAGTATTGTAACGTACTTCCACGTCGCGAAGTGATTAAGAAAGTGTAAGAACACGGAAACAGTAGCAGGGGTGACAGGAAAAATCGCGTCTTGTGTGGAAAGGAGATCCGTACGAGGACATCAGTGTGGATCATCAATAAACGGGCCATCTGAGAGGAGAAAGTGAACTTAATTATCTCCCATCCACACTCCCTGAGGTGAGAGACTCCTGAACATAAATTCCCTTACCTGAGTAGCCGGCAGCAACATCAATCCAACCACCAAGAACCGCACCATTACAAACCACCTTATTATTTTTCCATTCCCAAACCCCCCTACAAAAATCACTGGTGGTGCTTGCCATGGCGTGTATTTGCCATTATTGATCCTGATTCTAACTGCGTACTGTGTGGTGGTGTTCCAGTATTTTGATAGAAAGATGTTTTTGAAGTCCCCATATGTGGTGTGGTCGCCGATTGCTAACCGGAACCAAGAGAGTGCTCGCCCTTGTAGCCCTTTCTTAACTATCAACAATTTCAAATTTTCAGGAATTTGTTTTAAGTCGAAATACGAGTCAAGGTCCATGATGTAACGTGTCGCATTGTCTTTAGAGTCGTTAAATTGCGGTACAGCTATTTCATTTAACAAATTGTAGTGTATGGGATACGCATGCACATTTGTAATGCTAGACTCCTCATGAGCAAAACCTGAAATTGGTGTCTGCGGCGACGCAAGAGGCATTTGTGTAGCGTTTTGCGTCTCCACTGTCCTTAGCTCGCGAGAGATGACAGGGTAACTGGCATTTTCGTTTAAATTATTTTGTTGGTGTAATTGCATTGTTGCTCTGACCTGTGCCAGCTCACGCGAGTTTCTTTCGATTAGTTTTATAGCCTCATTGTGTTCTGCAGCAGCGTGTCGTTGTATTTTGTATTATTTGTCGCATTGTCGACAGTTCCCCGTTTACGTTCTCTATTGGCTTTTCACATGCTGCACGCAGATCACAATTTAGCTTTTCATTTTTACTCTGGTCAGCAGACATTTCTGTGACCTTCCCTTTTAACACCTGCAGTTCTCCACATGCCTCCTGAATGTCGTCTCTGATGGTAATAACCTCAGCTCTTAGTGATGCTTGCCCTATACTAATTTCTTCTACCTGGCTGGCTTGTCTGCTCACGTGTCCTTCTAATTGTGTCTTTGATGCAGTAATTTGTATCATAAATTATTTAAATGTAATGAATGATTATGGTATGAATATGCATTTTTGTGTGTCATTGATTTAAGATGTTTGTTGATTGTAATTATTGTTGGGAAGTAAGTTTATACTGCCTTACTGAAACTGACAATAATAGCGTGCAATAATGCAGCGAGGGGGTGAGCTGTTTATCATTATTGGAAACGAGGAAGTTACGTAATGTTGGCGCGTTTTCCTTTAGAATCTTCTGGAACATTTCCCTAGAGCATATGTATTCATAATTTTCATTGGATATAAAAATAGACGCTAATGTTGGCGCGTTTTATTAGCCAATTGCAGCTCAGTTATAATCTTTAGGCATATCTGGGTGTAGGAGTATAAAAGGTAGGTTAGAGGTAAAGACCCCGTCAGTTCATCAAAAATCTTTGTACACTACACGTCGTCTTCGGTCTGTCAGTTCGTCGAAAATATTTGTATGATACACGTCGCCTTCAGTCCAGCAGAAATATTACACGTCGGCTATCGATTCACAAGTTACGCGTAGCAGAATTATGAAAAATCTAAAATGTTGTAAAGTTAATTATACAAAAAGTTGAAGTACGCGAATTAAGAGTGATCAGTAATGAAGTTATTATAACAGTTTCAGTTTGGCGAGTGTCAAGATCAATGTGTAAATGTGATAGTAAATGTGTTCGACAATAAAAGTGTAAAACAAATTCTCTCATCAGTGTTATCTTTGGATAAGAGACTCCCTTCCGTTTACACAACCTGTATAAAGAGAAGTGCTTGACCAAAAGATCATAGCTAGCCGGAGGACGGTGAACAAAAATTAAATCAAATAACAGTAGCATTCTTTCAAACGAACACTAATACTACCGCAAATTGCTAACACCAGATGGAGCTACAAACCTAACAAAGAATCACGTCACAAAATGGCTTCACCGTGTGAAGTAAACACACATACACAATAAATAAATAAATAAATAAATATTACAAGTAAAACCACTATCAAATTGGCTCCCAAACGTGGGGCTAACAAACAAACTATAATGTTACTTCAAATTGGCTCCCAAATGTGGGGCTAACAAATAGAAAACATATACAATAATGTTACTTCATCTTATGTTCGTTGAATTGTGTATTAAGTCTTGCTAATATCTGAGCTTCTAGTATTTCCCCTTGTGTTGCTAATTGTGTTTTACCTGCTGCATGAGTCTGCAATCTAACTGGGTCAATGCTTCCTTTTGTTCTGCTCGTTGCGTATTGATTTGTGTGTTTAATTGTTCACCCTGTGCGGTGATTTGGTTATTAAGAGTGTCTACTTGTGATGTGATTTGAGCTTGGAGAGTTTCACCTTGTGCGGTGATTTGGTTATTAAGAGTTTCGCCTTGTGCGGTGATTTGGTTATTCAGAGTGTTAAGTGTTTCACCTTGTGCGGTGATCTGGTTGTTAATAGTGTCTGCTTGTGATGTGATTTGAGATTGGAGAGTTTCAACTTGTGCGGTGATTTGGTTATTAAGAGTTCCACTTTGTGAAGAAATTTGTGTGGTTAATTGTTGGAATTGTGCATACATATGGTGCAATACCGTTTCTAATGTGAATGGATTGTTGGAATTTTGTTCCTCGTGACTAGCTACTGTTGTGATTTGCTGTTCCATAGGGGCGTTCTCCATGGTGTTGCTGAGGTTTTTACCGCTACGCAGTAACATTCACTTTTCACTGGTGTAATAAAGTTGGTAGTACTTACTCGTACGTTGGCTCTGTTGTGTTGTTGAAGTCCCGGTGTTGGCTGCAATCCTCCTTGGCGGCGTTCTCCGTCGTGTGGCCGTGAGTGTTTTGGTGTTTGAAAGAGTGCTAGGCGTGGGTGGAAGACACGTTGGGCGCCATTTTGTAGCATGGTTTGGGAATGGAAAAATAATAAGGTGGTTTGTAATGGTGCGGTTCTTGGTGGTTGGATTGATGTTGCTGCCGGCTACTCAGGTAGAGGAATTTATGTTCAGGAGTCTCTCACCTCAGGGAGTGTGGATGGGAGATAATGAAGTTCACTTTCTCCTCTCAGACGGCCCGTTTATTGATGATCCACACTGATGTCCTCGTACGGATCTCCTTTCCACACAAGACGCGATTTTTCCTGTCACCCTGCTACTGTTTCCGTGTTCTTACACTTTCTTAATCACTTCGCGACGTGGAAGTACGTTACAATACTATGCTAATGACTTTCCCTTTCGTCAGTCCCTAGCTACCCTGTTCCTTAAACTGGTTGCCTTAAACTGGTTTTCAATACATAAATATTTACTCGAAGACCGCTACACTGTTTCCTTCTTTAATATGAGATATTTCGAATTTCTATCTATCTTACTTTCCCTCACGTTTCCTACATGAATCTACGTCTTCCCCTACAAATCATCTTCTCTCCCCGAAGTTTCGACACAGAGTCTTCTTCCCTCCCCGACGTTTCGACACAGAGTGAGTTATCTTACGCACGTCTGAACGTCGCTCTGCCTCATAGATAATTTTCTATTTCACGCCTATTTTCTAGTTTCTCTCTCACTTTTTGCTATCCACGTGGCCTTCCTACGTTATGATTAGTTACATTTCTGAATTTTTCCACCGTCTACCATTGGTTCTCAATAACATCGTCCGATCGTTGCGCGCCATTAACAAATTATGTTCGCTTTACTGCATTTTCTGTGCGCTTGATTAACTTCGGTTTCCTGCCCGTTGTCTTGACTTCCCGTGTGCACAACTCGGTTTCTATTGTCACTAGGCGATCCCTACTGTTCTTTTTCCTGTCCTTTCCTACGTCTGCTATCTTTATGTGATTTTCGCCAAGTTTGTTCGTTCTCAACTACACGTTTTATTTCATGTTCTTATTATTAATTAATATCTACCCTCTAGGTTTTTTTTTCTCTTTTCATGATTTAATTCCCCCCTTTCTCTAATTCTTAATGTTCTCTTTTATTCTTCCCTCATACTGGTATTCTTTCTTATTATTTTGATGATATGCTTATTAATTATTCTTCTTATTCGTTATTATTTATTATTTATTATTCGGGCGGATCTTTTTCACTTCAGAAGGCATAGAGCAATCTGAAATATCTGCATCGCATTAATGCTTTATTACTTATGACCTCGGGTTACACTCTCCTATTTCATTAGGACGCATCAAATAATTAATTTCAACTGTTTTTAGTTTTACAAATGTGACATCCGCGATTGTTACCGAGAGAGATGGCTCCGCGGTAGCGTGTGATGCTCGCATTCGGGAGGTCCCGGTTTCGATTCCCGGTGGCCGACCTTTGATCGTGGGTTTTTCGTGGTTGACAAAGGCAATTACTGGAGTGGTGTACTCCATCACGGCTCTTCTCTCTCCCCATTTTCTCTCATTTCATTCCCTTTCATGTTTCAGGTTGACTCCGGGGCTGTGTTTCGGTCGGTGTGGGGCTTTGAAAATGTTTTTCCGGTCCTACTGGAGAGAAGTTTCCGAGAGGCCCTCCCGTGGCGGGTGGTCAAGCCCCGAACTGTTACAGAACTGCGCGTCTTGTCCGCTTGATCTGGCTTCGCTCTACAACCCGTGTGTCTCCTGCGATTCCCTCACCTCATCCTTTCCTCCCGGGAGTGTACACATATTAGATCTCTGGAGGGTGGCAGTGCTAGGTGTCTCCTCCGTTCACCGGTCCAGCCCCCAATTCGTTTTAAAGAGCATTTTCTTTCAAGTTTCCAGTTAATATCCAAGACAGGCACTCTCAAGAAAACAATAGTACCTTTAGTAAGTGCATCATTAGAGAACGAGGAAGACTGAAAATACTTCATATATCTCCAATGCACTTAACGCATGTGCCTTTGTATAACATTTGAAAGTTGCAAAAACAGTCTGGTCGTAATTTAATCTGCGTATTGAGGAACCATATGGAACAAGAAATTGCGAAACCTAATTATCTCCGTCTGGTTTTTGTAATGATCAGTGAACAATTATAGAAGAGCATCTGCTAGGGGCGTCACCCTAGTTCTTAATCCGCGCATGTAACAGTTTTTGATCCTAGGAGGCAAGAGGCTAAAGATAAAGTAAGGTGCATGAAAAGAGTTGTAGACGAAAATCATTTATAAAAGTAGCAAGCAGGTTGGATGGAGGAATTAATACAGGTATAGGAGAAGCTTACAAGATAAACTTAAGGCAGGTCATCTTTGAGAACTGGGAAGAGATAAGAGCATTCTGAAATATCATCTGCATGGCGTTAATGCTTTATTCCTTGTGTCTTCACGGAGCGAGGTGGCGGCGTGGTAACGTGTGCGACTCGCATTAGGGAGGTCGTGGGTTCGATCCCCGCGACCGCCACTCTGACCCATAGGTTGTTCGTAGTTTCTCCGTGTCGGTAAGTTAAAATACTGTGAGGGTTCATCTTCTGTCACGACCTTCTTGCCCTTCATTTCCTGTAGCCATCATCTTACCTGCCATGTGTTTCAGGATTGTAAGAGGCTACGTTGTTCGGCGGGTTGCGGCTAGGCGGTAGCTGTGGCTAGCGTCGTTGCGGAACCGCTCAGTTAGGTCTCTCCTCCGAGTGGGCCATGTGAGGAGGCGCCGGATACGTTCGATCTGGAAACCTTAGGGACCCCGACCATGCTTACGCCCGTCGTCATCTGTCCTCCGAGGGATTAGGTAGAAGCAAAAAGGGCCTTTGCGGCCTACTTGCGATGCTTTACCCCGGTTGTGGGAGCCCTTCGTTCTTCCGTACCATTTGCTTGTGCCCTCAGGTCACCTTTTAATTGGACGGATCGAATAGTTACAACTACTCTTGGTTTTGGGCATGTTATTCCCAATACGTTTTATAGAGCATTTTCTTCCAAGTTTACAGGTAATATCGATACTAGGCACTATTAAAATCTATTTACAAATATCTGTTCATGTGAGCGAGAATAGTACCTTAAAGAAGTTATGTTCTTCAACTGTTGTAGTTTCTTGTTGTTGAAGTTTTACTGTTGTTGTTAGCCACACGCTTGGGAAGCCAATTTGAAGAAGTTATTGTTTTGGAGTTTATTTATTTAATCAGCTCCATATATGAGCGTCAATTTTGAAGTGGATTATTTATTACGTAATATACTGCTACGTATGAGAAGTTGATTTGAAGATGATGTATTTTTGTTGTTACGCTCCAAGTTTAAAAATATTATATTAACTTTGTTATTAAACTGCTTCTATAGATATTATTTATGTTTATATTTGCCTCGGCTGCGTCAGTATTGTTTTAGAGTCGTGTATTTCTTAGGCAGGGCGTGGTACGACAAGAATGTAGGCTTTGTCGCGGTATCGTTCGTGTTATCTTATTTGCTGAGCGCCTGTTATTGTTTTACTATTTTGAATTTTGGATTCTTTGTCCTCCGGCTAGCTATTATTACTCAGTCGAGCAAATCTCTTGAACAGGGTGTGTAAACGGAAAGGAGTTATTACTAAAAGATAACACTGATAAAAGAATTTGTTTTTACACTTTTATTGCCGTCACACTGAATTAATTTCATATATTTACTCTTGATACACGCCTGACTGAAACTGTTATATTTTCGAATGCAACTACAATTACTTATTTGCCGTGCACTATTAATTCGCGTATTTCACATTTTGTAACTAACTTTACGACGTGAGAGATTCTGTAGAATTGCGTAACGTGTACTTTGTGAGTGCTTCTGTTGAACTGCGCGACGTGTAACTCGTGAATGATTCTGTAGAACTGCGCAACGTGTAACTCATGAATGATTCTGTAGAACTGTGCGATACTTGTCTCTGGCTTCAGAATTTATACTCCCTCACCCCGATATGCCCAAACATTATAACAGAGCTGGTATTGGTTAATAAAGCGCGCCAACATTAGCGTCTATTTTTTTATCCAATCAAAATTACGAACACATATGCGCTAGGGAAGATATTCTCACCATTTCTAAAGAAAGGCACGCTACTCTGACGTCATTTGTTTGTCTCTTCTAATTGAGAAACAACTCAACCCCACGTTTACTCTACAATCACTCTGGCATTCACAGTGTTGTGATATAAAATACTGCCTCAGCTTACACAGATTTTAATTTTAAATTCACTTCTTTTTTATTAATCCTTGACACAAATTAAATAGCACTACACTGATATTAACAGATGTGAGATTCTTTAACTTAAAACTTGTGCTTTGTTAACGCGTATATTTAATTTTACGATTCACACGAATACGTAACATTTCTTTAGAGAACACATCTTCCATCCGATCACTACCATGGTCTACAGGCAACTGAACATATTTCAACCGTATAAACTTCTAACTTCTTGTATTTCCAGTCTCTGATTGGCTAATCCTAGTCCAATAGAATACCTGCATTTTACTAAAGCTTTTTCTGGCTGTTGATTGGATAATTTTAAACTGGCACAAAAATTTACATTATCGTTACTCTAATAATGACTAGTAACATTTAAACTCTCAAACTCATTATTGCCTCAAGGTTACCTCATTGTTAGCAGCTTTAAGCTTATTATTCTCACAGCTCTTACATTATTAAATTACGTAATGCATTCACATAACATTATTGAACATGTTTACAATAATATAAGCATATGCTATGACTGTTACATACATCTTTACAAATTATTACATACATATTGCTTCAAGGCGGGCTGTTATTGAATTTACATATTATATAATTTAATTAAAATTATTCTAGTGTTAAAAATATTGCCTCAACCTCTGTTGCAATATATTAAGTGCGGTAAGTGTAACACTGGAGAACTGTCGAGTATTTCCTACTTCCAAGATTCTCCAAGGCACTCAACACATGTGTATTGTATAATATTTTTTCTACGATACTGAAGAACAGAAATAGCACTTAACAGGAAATTAAAATTAATAATGTACTAACTCATGTTGAACATGGTGGCTCTAGTAGCAAGGTCGCCAACATTAACTTTGTCGGCAAACTGCTGATCGATTATCCACGTCTAATTGTTGACCTTAAAAAAAAATTTCCATCTCTGCATGAATTAAATCCTAAGTAAACATTAAACAAACAAAAAGAAAATAAACACTCAGGTGAGATTTAAATGGTAAAATTCGCCTATCAATTACGGTTATATTCTGTCTGCAATAATAAATCTATGTCGAAAGAACAAACGAATGACAAAGAATTGAATATATCAAACGATATCTCCGAAATGGCTGATGCCACAAAAAATTATTTGAAATACTATTGTTTTAAAGTGATCTACATTTTTTGTGTAGTGAGTTTTCGTCCATCGTATAATTTTTACCAGTTATACAAGATTGTACAAAATTTCTTCCGAATGAAGAGGACTTCACAAAGTATTCCCAGAAAATTCAACATATACATTTTGTCTGTCATGTACATATCTTTAATATGTATGGTATTTTACTCAAAATCGTTAGACCGATTTTTTGAAAGCTCAAAAATTCCGAAAAATTTTCCATGTAAAGGAAAATCTTCGTGTCGCATCTTTGGAAGATACTGAACTTAATACTAAGTTAGGAATTCATGGAACATTTCATTTCCTTTAGTTACGCTGTACGCACACACACACGTGCACGGACTTTTTATAAAAATGCGTTTTTATTCAGGGGCCTCAAAACATGTATTTCCAGTAAAATCTGGTCGAATTTTTGGGTGAAATACAATACCTTCTCTACCTACTATGCACGTAGTAGAAAAAGTAAAACAGTAAAAACACTAGCTCTGATCCCCCACCCTTCACAAAGTCACGCCTAAACCTGAGGCGATTTTAATATATAGACATGATGATTAAATGATAATTAAATGATGATGACTAAATTGACTCTAATTTTAGGTTCCCATTAAAAAAATTAAATTGACCTTAAAATGATCATCATAACGTCCTCCAAACAAAACACGACTAATGACATTTACTTTTCCCATAATATCAAGCAACTTTTATTCAGGACATTTCTTTCTACAACGCTTAGTTTTGGAGATATTGTACAGTCTCAACTTAACTGGTCCTCCCAGTATTGCCTTTCTGAAGGATAGTCTATTTATTGTTTGAAGAGTATTGACGTTTGCAATAACTATTTTGATTGCATAATTATTAATTCCACGAAGATAAGACAAAAGAGTTACTATCTTCTTCAGGTTGATCAAGAAAGTCTTTATATTGCAGCGCACATTTTAACAACTCACAGAGAGCACATTATGGAACGCACAGTCCTCACGCTACCACAGCTGGATGCGTACTGAATGTAGGAGCGTTCTGACACCAAGATGGCGGCTCTAGCCCTAATCATCGCCACGATAGGCCAAAACGCCTGGACTGCCTCATAAATATTGTTTAACAACTCCTGTTGTGCCCATAGTATATGAATGCAAACAAATTTTATTTTCTTACTTTGGCAACTCACATCGTAATTTTCGATATAAAAATAAATATGCGGTAAACTGATGTTTTTATGAACTGCTCTGTTTACCTTCGTAAATGCAGGTTAGTCAATATAAAATTTCATCGAAATTCAACTGTTTTCCTATCACATTCTTCAATCGTTTTCTTTAAATGAATGTAAAATGAAAAAATTAAAAAGTCTAAAAGTTCCAAATCATATGAAACTTTTACAAAATTATAATAAATAAGAAGTAGTATATCGTATAAATAAACGTTAAAAGCTAAAGAACTAATAATACGAATAATTAAAGCGCTTTTAAAATATCGTTTCCTTATAAAATCGTTTCAAATTCTCCTTCCCTCAGTGCGTGACTAATGTATGAATGCTTCCTTTGCAGGAAATTCAAATACACATTTTATTTCCCTGCCAATCACCTCAAATTTTAATTTTAAACGGAATCGTTAGAGTCATTGATAACGTTAAATGTAGCAGAATTGTACTGAAAAAAAATCTGATGTGTTACACTCACACCACTTTCTCTACTCTTGTACAAACTATTTTTACAAACGCTTATTCTCCATATGCTTCATGTTAATCGAGATATCCAGATGTTAATCTCAGTGCTAATGTTCTTGTAGATGCAAGGGGAATTGGTAGGCTTTAAACTATAGTCAAATATTTTAAGAGGTGGTTGCTATGTGGAGTATTTCATTCTCTTTGCATTACCAGCACACAAAAAATTCTGATGTGTTACACTCACATGACTTTCTCTACTCTTGTACAAACTATTTATACAAACGCTTATTCTCCATCTACTTCATGTTAATCGAGATAAACATTTGCAGAGTCTATCTCATTACTAATTTTCTTGTAGATGTAAGGGGAATATATATTTACAAGGGTAATTTGGAAATACAGTAGCCTTTAAGCACATACATAACTCTTAATAGCTGGTTGCTAGGTGCAGCAACATTCCATTTCCCACAGGTTAATACTCTTTGCATATCTAAGACAAAAAAATGAATAATGAATTCCCATTTGAGAAAATAAGTATTGAAAAATTTAAGGGAATAACAAGCAATATTTCGAAAATGGTTCACTCAACAAAAAAAAAGGATATGATATAAATTGTGTATTTTAACGCGATCTACATTTTTTGTGTAGTAAAATTTTGTCTCTCTCTTATGGCTTACCAGTTATGCAAAAGTCGTTCACAATGAAGAATACTTTTGGAGACATTCCCAGAAAATTCGAGATATACATTTTATTTGTCATGAAAATATCTTATACATATGATATTTTAATCAAAATCGTTACAGCCATTTTTGAGAAAATTAAAATTTTCGAAAAATGTTGCATGTAAAGGGTAATCTGGGGTGGGGGGATTTTCTTGAAAACCTTCGTGTTGCATCTCTGGAAAATACTGAACCTATATACCAAGTTTGGTGTTTATCCGACTGTTCGTTTCTGAGTTATGCTGTTCACAGACACACACACACACACACCCACACACACACACAGACGCACACACACGGACATGTTTCCAAAAATGCTTTTTTTGGATTCAGGGGTTCTCAAACCATATATTTCCGGTGAAATCTCGGTATCGAATTTTTGGTAGTATACGTAGTAGAGAAAGTAAAAATTGTGTGGTTTAGTGTGCAGTGTTATGAAAACCTTCCTCTTGCATACTCGGTAGATGTTTTGATAAAAATCTATATTTGGTATTCACATAGATATCCAATGCTCTTGCTCATGCACACAAGCTTCGCCTAAAATGTTCTTCTTGGATTCAATCGACCTAAACATCAACTGTGTTAGGATTTTGAATTGAATGCTTTGCATCTGTACTTTAGGCTAAGAGTAGAGAAAGTTACAATAAATCAATAAACACAAGGTGCTATCAGTTATGCGATAAGAGCAGGGCTTTTAAGTATACTAAGTGATATTGATGATCTTCCCTCTCTTTAAATAAATTAGGGATGTTGAGATGGTATCTTAGGTAATTGATTACCTGACCCCGCCCTATCCGTAACCTGAATTGATATAAAGTGCCGAAGCAAAGGTCTTCACAGCAGCTTGATTAGAAGAAAAGTGCGTCATCTGATGTGCATAGCCGTATAATGTCCTGTATATATTATCCTATATAAAGGTCTACCCATTTTACATGTATCACGATAAATGTTTGCTACGCGAGGTTTCAAATGAGCCAGTGCAGTTCTCGTTAATAGCAAGATGAAAAAAAACTAATCCTTTACATTACAAACCGAATTGTGTAAATAATAACTTCATGCGAAAAATCCTGTCTGTAAAATCCCCACTAATTATCATTTATTTTCATAGCTGTTTTATAAAGTGTTCCCATCGAGCGAATTGGCTCCGCGGTATCGTGTGAGGGTCGGATGTCCCG
Source organism: Deroplatys truncata (assembly GCA_030765065.1). NCBI lineage: Eukaryota > Metazoa > Arthropoda > Insecta > Mantodea > Mantidae > Deroplatys > Deroplatys truncata. The sequence goes on along the minus strand of CM060975.1, from coordinate 197,299,486 downwards.
GCTTCAAGTCCCGGAAACGCCCACTCTGATCATGAGGCTTTTCGTCTTTTTTCCCTGTTCGCCAAGGTGAATGCCGGGGTGGTGGATTCTACACGATTTCTCCTTTCCCCTATTTTCTCTCATTTCATCTCCAGTTCACGTTTCAAGTCCTGCGGTGCTGGCGATGCGGGGCGAATAGCATGGATGCATGCACGTTGGAAAAGATTTCCCCCCATGAACGCCAGAGTGAGCTGTCCCGCCTGTTAGGGTCGCTGTGTCGCCTCTTGGGATTCCTCGCCCAATAGCATTAGGGACTTCTACGCGTCTCTATGGGCCTTTCTACCTGGGACCTCCTACGATTCCATCATCTCATCCCTGCCTCCCGGGGGCGTAGTAAATGAAATTGAGTTTTATTTATGGACGTTTTTTAACTGCTGTGTTTCTTAGTGCCACATTTCACGTTAATGAAATTCAAGATACATATTTTATTTGCCATGTAAATATCTTTAAGATATTGTATTTCAATCAAAATTGTTAGATTCATTTCTTTTAAACTACATATTTAAAATAATGTTCCATGTAAATGGTAGAAGGTAGGGGAATTTCCTTTGAAATCTTCGTGGCGTATATTTGGAAGGTACTGAGCTCAATACCAAGCTTGGTGTTGATCCTACTTTTCGTTTTTGAGTTATGCTGCTCACAAATTCACAGAAACACACACACACACACACACACACACAAGGACATGTTTCCAAAAATGCTTTATTTGGATTCAGGGGGCCTCAAAACATGTACTTCCGATGAAATCTCGGTATCGAATTTTTGAATGGAATGCAATGCATTCTTTACTTACCATGTACGTGGTAGAGGAGGTAAAAATCGAACAATGTCGCAGTTTTTACTAAATTTCACTGATACGTTGCCTTAAGCTTACGAGCATGACCTGAGCACTGTATACAGAGAGGAATTTGAGGACCAGTGATATATTCCAAAGGAAGTTAGAAAATAACCTGATGAAGTAATATTTCCTTCAAAGGATCTACTGCCAATGAGCAATGAAATATTGACGGCAGAAACGCTTTAAAAAAAAAAGGAATCCGTTGCCATAAAACACGAGGCAGAAACTTTTGAAGCACGATTGGTTGTGTGTTATTGAATGTTTTAGCCTTAGGATGTGGCAGACATTACCTGCTGCGATTTATGTTGGTATTAGGTTTTATTTAGCCGTTGCTAAGAAATTTATGACGCTCCTAAAAGAAGCTTCAAAGGAATGTTTTGCACACTCGTATTTATGGGCATGTTTAGGATTTTAAAGTGTGTGATAGTTGTGTAGACACCAGGCAGGTAACAAAATATGGGCAGAGTTCAACCGCACGGTCGTTCAGATAGCACATCTTATCGTAAGTTTAAATCGAAAAAATAATTTCGTTCGCAGTTCATTTAAAATATAATGATTTAAAATGAATACTAAGAGCGATTAACGTGATTTTAAGAACTGTTTAAAAGGAATTGGCACATCGTTAATTTTATGCAACCCTACTATCAGGAGTGCCCTTCTCCACCCACCCTCCAAAGGCTATGACTATTTAGTACCTTTTTTATGTCGCTGGAAAGCTTCGTAAAGGAGCTATCTTGTAGGCACTATAGTAGGTATTGGGATATGTACACAAAAGTTTAAAACAATAATTGAGAAGTTAAAATAAAAAAAATCGTAATATTAAAAATATTACCAATACAAATATTTGACAGGTGGTGTGTTTTGTTGCTTGGTATTAAAATGTATCCTTTTGGATCTGTCTATATACAAGGCGTGGTTTTAAAGTAAGTATCAATAATTTTTATAAAATAACAGAACATTATTTACCAAATATCTTATCATTGATTACGTTACACTACTTCTCCATATAATCATCGCCGTTATTCAGGCACTTGTCCTAACAGGAAACCAGGTTTTGTATGCCTTCGTCAAAGAATGATGCCGCCTGTGATGAAAGCCAAGTCTGCACTTCTTGTTTCACAACGTCATCGTCGTTTAAATGTTTTCCACCAAGGAATTTCTTCAGATGAAGTAACAGATGTCAATCGCTTGGTGCCAATGTTCTTCTTTCTTTCGTTCTTTTTTAATTTCATTTATACCCCGCCTTCAACTACATTGGTCTTATCGGCAGCCTTTCCTTTGGAATTTATTGCTTAAGACAATGGCGTTAACTCGTTTTCGCTTGTCGTTGAGTTTCTTGCGCTGTGGGTTTTTTTAATCATTTTATCACACACATGCACACTCTCATTCATACTTTCAGACTCTGGAGAGGATAGGGAATAATCTTGGCTAGAGGAAAATTCCCACCTCCCAGACGGGAATCGAACCCGGAACCCCTCGCACAGCAGGCAGGTGCTCATACCAGTGTCTTCTTCCGCGTGATCATAGACGGTCGGGCTTCCGTGACTCATCGTGCGATTTTTTCGTTAAACTGTCTAATCCATTTCCTCAGCATTCTATCACTCATTATTGTTTCCCCATAAACCTCATACAATTGGCGATGAATGTTTGCTGTCGTAACATTTCTCGCATTCAAAAGACGAATCACTGCATAGTCGGCCGTTCGATTGTGTTGAAAATTTCGAAACGCTCTAACAACAGGTAAACACAAAGTGACGATCGCTCATAGATGCGCCTGGCCTTCCTAATGAATGGAGGAAGTGACCGCGCATGCTCAAAATCACGACCGCAGCGCTGCAGCGGCAAAATATTAAAACTGTGCTTACTTTAAAAATACCTCTCTTGGACCAGTATACTAAGCTATACGTTCTGAACATCTGCATGCCTACCTATAATGTTATGTTGTTTTTTTTTTTTTGTTTTTTTTTTACATTCTCAAAACGTGTCATTGTTACGTGGCATTATACCATACAGCATTAATTATACTTCAGATTACTTCTTATTCATTTTTTATTTTATTTATTTATCCTGGTAGGTCATTTCGAACGATGAATGAATCAAATTGGTGAAATGATGCTCAAATGAGCCCATAGTCTATAGAGCTTAAAAGTTATTCGGCTTTCATCTTCTCAGAATAAGGGAAAGTCACGGAAAAAAACCTCATCCGGTTAACTCACACTAACCGAGATTCGAACTCGGCAAACAGACACGGTATGGGGGATAGCGTAGAAGCGTTGTTGTTTATGTTTATATATATATATATATATATATATATATATATAAGCACATTTAGATCAACAAACTTAAACATTCAAATTGAGTAAACAATTAATTAACGATGGCAATAATAATTTAAAAATTGTAATAAATGTGTTTATGTTACATTAATTTACTTCAACATTTTTGTAATCCTCCGAATTTTCAATTCCCCATTTCTGATGGCTCTGCCTTCCATTATAAACCGGTCGTTACTTTTTCAATATCATTCATAATTGGCCCGTTATAGCATGCGTGCAAATTATAGCAATTACGTATTTACTATAGCAATGACGTAATACCAGTATTCCCAGTTGCCGTGACTTATAAAGAGAATATGCAGCAATTTTGTGGTATTCTTTTCTCTGAGCAACGTAGAATAATTTAACTCCGAATTTATAATTACTTACCATACTGTACTACTAATAAGCTACATTACAGCCCATAACACCTGCTCGCTTCTCTCCCAGGAAAGGAATGCATTGGCCATCTTATCAGTTCAACTCTCCAGGTAACACCAGATGAAATGCAGGGAGAGAAGCTAACTTCTCATTTACGAACATTTGAAGACACTCTCACATGTCAGCTATGGATGCCGAATTATTTAAGGATTTGTTTCATACAGTTTATAATCTAAGGTTGCTTAAAATTCTGTTCCCAACTCATAGATAAATTACTATTAAAGTTGGATAAGGTAATGTATTATCACAAGAAGAATTTGAAAAAAAAAGTAATAAAAGATAATAAGTGTTTCTGTTACTAAAAAAAAAGAACAGCAAGAATCGCAAACTTTTCAGCATATCCGTTAGATGACGTTAAGAAAAAGTGTAAATTTTCAACATGGAATAATTCGAAACGTTTCGAGGTTGGGCGTTCATCTTCGTTAGTTTATGGAACATGTTCGAGCAACGAATACCTGCGAGATGAACGGAGTGTGAGTGAGCAAGCAAGCATTCCGCTCTCTGGCAATCCTCTTGCCGTAATTGCAATCCTTCTAAATGTCAGCGGGGTTTTTATCCAAATTGTACATCGACTCATGGAACTGTAATTACATTAGGCTAATTAGGGTGTCGAATACGCCATATGTAGTTTGCGAACGTACCATACTGTACAAGCGGTGCACGAATTCGCACACTAAATCAATTGAAGCCACGAGATGCAAAACAGCACAAGTCCACTTTTTGGCACTGCCTGAGTTATTGGTATCATTGCATTTGTCTCACTCGGGGCTACCTTCTGAGAGTCTGTCGCAGTAATCTGTTCGTGTTATCTCTTTTACTTGGCGCCTGTTATTGTTTTACTATTTTGAATTTTGGGTTCTTTGTCCTCCGGCTAGCTATTATTACTCAGTGGAGCAAATATCTCTGAGCAGGGCGTGTAAACGGAAAGGAGTTTGTTACTAAAAGATATCACCGATAAAAGAATTTGTTTTTACACTTTTATTGCCATCACACTTAATTAATAGTTCACATACTGTAATCTTAATACACGCCTGACTGAAACTGTTATATTTCCGAATGTAATTACTGTCGTAATAATTGTGGCGTACCTACTTCACATTTTGTAACTAAATTTACGACCCGAGAGATTCTGTAGAATTGCGTAATGTGTACCTCGCGAGAGATTTTGTAGAACTGCGGGACGTTTACCTCGTGAATGATTTCTTAGAACTGCGCGATACTTGCTTTTGGCTCAAGAATTTATACTCCCTCACCCTGACATGCCTAAACATTATAATAGAGCTGCTATTGGTTACCAAATCGCGCCAACATTAGCGTCTATTTTATCAGCCAATCATAATTACAAACACATATGCTCTAGGGAAGATATTCCCTCCATTTCTAAAGAAAGGTACGCTACCCTGACGTCATTTGTTTGTCTCTTCCAAGTGATAAACAACTCGCCCCATCGCTTCATTGTTACCCACTCCTATTGTCAGTTTCAGTGAGGCCGTGTAAACTTATTTCCTAACAATGCTTATAGCTAACAAACATCTAAAATCATTGTCATACAATAATGTTAATTTACACTACAATCACTCTGGCATTCACAGTGTTGTGATATAAAATACTGCCTCAAGTCACAACACCACAAACAGACAATTCTGTACGCATTTGCAGTGGCAGTGATATTCATGACACACAAGTCCAGTAACATGTGCCGTTCTGTATGTCGCTGATTAAACCTATAATGTAGCTAATGAGTTTCAAAACAACACATGTTTATAATTCGCCATTTCCCACCAGGTGTCGTGATTGTTGCAACATTTGTTTTACTAATGCATATTGCGTTCGAGTACTTAATGATTTGTATTTACGTAAGTGCAGTGTTTATTTACAAAAGCTTTGAACTTAAATACTGCCAATAACAGTAACATGAGTAATAGTATTGATGATGATGTACCAGTTCCAAAAACGAATCTAAATCCCTCGAAATGGAAACGATATTTATCCCTATACTGAGCTGATCGGTAAAAGACGCCTAATAAAACTGTATCCTTATTGAATATCTTTCTCACAAAACCATTGTTAAATATTTATATCACATGGCCAAAAGTGGACGATTTTAATATATTTGACAAGTTTTTTTCCAACGAAAGGACAGTCATACTTATCGTGTGGCCGGAATTTTGCTCGTATTGAACTAAGAAAGAGGAAACAGGACACCGTATACAATCCCGATAAAAATTATGGAAGAAGCTTCACTTACAAGTATCAAAGTGAACCAACCAATACTTAAGGATTATACGACTTTATTTACAAAGGTTATAGCTCCAGTGCCAATATCAAAACATCAGGAAAAGTGGAAGATAACAACATATAAAGTCGTGGAATATCGACACAACATCTTAACAACATACACTATAGCATCCTGATTAGTAACTGAGAACTTTGAATTTAAAGGTAAATGGTATGTTGACTTCAGATCACTTCAGACACATATTCCCATGAGATACCTACCATTAAAACCCCCCAGGCTATGTATATTAAAACGTGCCTATCAACAGTAGATTCTCAACATCCGCCTTATTTTGAACAACTATTTCAGAAGTATGGAAATGTACCAAATACTGTGAAAGGTAATGTGTTTTGACTCAGAAAGCGAGGTCAGGGATTCGAAGTTAAGTAGTGTACAATCATTAAAGGATGGAAGTAGAAATGATAAAAAAATAATGCATAGTCATGTTAGAATATGAGAATATTTTCTAGTTTTAAGTACATTTACATCAAATACCACGAATCCTTTGTCGCCTAGTGTATGTCCTTATATTGTATATTACAATACCACTTATATACCAAAATATTACGTTGATATATATTATTCATCTGAAACTGTCCAACAAAACAATGCATAACACTGAGATGCAAAACAGAATAAAAACACGATATTCAAAAGTTAGTTTTGTGAAAACTATTTCATACAGCTCAATAATATTTCACTTACTTAAAAATAATCATATTATCTCTGTACCAAAATATAATCAGCTTTGCAGAATGAGCAGAATTACAAGTATACAAAAAATTTATTATCTCAGAACTATAACTACTGGACTTGTGCTGTTTTGCATCTCATGGCTTCAATTCTCCTATTCAACGGACGAACTGGATAAAAGTTTATGAAAAGTATAATCTAAGTGCAATTCTTCATAAAATATAACCGTAAGAACTTAACGAATGAAACAACGTATTATCACATCAAAGTCTAGTGCTAAACATTTGCCAGCCTGCTGCCGATAACCCCTGCGGGCTGGCCCCACTACCTGGCTAAAGGTCAACTTGCTGCTTTTCTTTCCTTCCCTTACAATCCTGCATTAATTGAATTGAGAACAATGCAGGACTAACTTTTTATAACTGTTTCCCTCACATTCCATGTCCCTATTCTTATTCCGGGGCTGCTCCAAACCGTGTAACTCTTTCTTCATCGCTGTGAATCAAGATCCAAATTTAGCAAACCGGTTATATTTCTGAGTCTTACAAGTAATTACGGTGTCCTCTAGCTGCATTACGAGTGATGCCTAAATTAAAACAGTGGTGGGGCTGCCACATCGACTTTGGCCTAGCAGAGCTTTTCTGTCAGAATGTCTTTCCCTTAGATGAATTTTGGGGATTATGACCTCAGACAACGCCTAACAACCAGGTTCTCCGCATAGCATACGGGCACCTGTAACACAGGAGCAATTTCACAAGCAGCAAAGGCTGAGCTCCTGTGCAGTCCTTCAAGAAATGCATGGATTTCAAAATTTACAATATCAACCTCAAACGAATAAGAATTTTGGAAACACACAACACCAGCGGTACAGAAGGTCCATAGCATCCTGGCCTGCTGCCGTCGAAGAGCAAGTTTGCTACCTTTTTCACCCCCTACCTCGGTCACATCCCTCATCTTACAACCTCCATCCCATCAACAAGTGATTAAGAGCTAATCAACGGTGGATACACTTCTAACACTCTCGGGCTGAACCTCAGCCTTCTAACGCTAAATCAGATGACGGTCTTCTCTTTGGATAACAAGTGTCATCTTACCGGTTTCTTCTCAGTGTTTTTTCTCCTAGATGGATTGTCTTACTGGATTCCCATCTATTCGTTCCCTTTCTTCTGGATCCTTTAAATTCCCCAGGTGAAGGGTTCCTTTTCTGCTTGAAGGTCTGACCTCATATAGGCCGTGATCATAGCATGTGGGACCGCTTATCCCGGTGATCGCTCGGCTAATTGCGGTCTGAAAGGCTGGGCGATGGAGTTTCTATTTCCCTAGGCTTAGTTTGATTTTTATAAGCGAAAGTCAAGGACCAAGAAAGAGTGGAACACCTATATTTAATCGTTCAGCATTGTTACATGCTATAAGGATGGTATATAAGGTGTCGAACACGGAAATTGAAATAAATACAGTGCAGTATTTATTAGCCTTGAAGTCAGCTTACAATAGATTTCCTAATAACTTAAATGTGGGAAACATACATTTTATTAAAAGTAGAAAATATAAAACATTGTTTATCTTTGGAAGCTAAGACTAATATAATACATCGGCGCTTTGGTCGTTTTCTAATTCTACAGCAGGCTCAAGAAAGATTTTGCAGTAGGCGGATCTAGAGCTCTCGTGGTGATCATCCTTTCCCAAAATAATAATATATCCCACCCGGACTGAAAAAGGCTTCCCTTCCATGAAGATGAATTGGTTCAGCGTGTTTATTTGAAGTTTGCTATGTCTGGTTATTAGAAATCTATCTTGGGGCACTGATAATGGTCCAAATAATCTTCTGAAACAAGTGGAGCCGACGTGTGGTAATTTATGCAGCCTCGTCCTAAACAGGACATGCATGAGTAGGGGGCGTAGTAAATATTTGTGCAGTAGTAAGACAGAAATCCATTTTAAAGGCTAATTTTTTTCTTTCTCTACTACGTATAGTAAGTAGGGGAAGTATTGTATACCACCCAAAAATTCGATATCGAGATTTCACCGGAAATACATGTTTTGAGATCCCCTGAATCCAAAAAAAGCATTTTTGGAAACCTGTCCGTGTGTGTGTCTGTGAACAGCATAACTCAGAAACGAACAGTCGGATAAACACCACACTTGGTATTTAGGTTCAGTATCTTCCAGAGATGCGACACGAAGGTTTTCAAGAAAATCCCCCCACCCCAGATTACCCTTTACATGGAACATTTTTCGAAAATTTTAATTTTCTCAAAAATGGCTCTAAAGATGTTGATTAAAATATCATATGTTTAAGATACTTTCATGACAAATAAAATGTATATCTTGAATTTTCTGGGAATGTCTCCAAAAGTATTCTTCATTGTGAACGACTTTTGCATAACTGGTAAACCATAAGAGCTAGACAAACTTTTACCACACAAAAATGTAGATCGCGTTAAAATACACAATTTATGTCCTATACATTTTTGTTGTTGAGTGAACCATTTTCGAGATATTGCTTGTTATTCCCTTAAATTTTTCTCAAATGAGAATTCGTTATTCATTTTTTTTTTTGTCTTGGATATGCAAAGAGTATTAATCTGTGGCAAAGAGAATGGTGCTGCACATAGCAACCAGCTATTAAGAGTAATGTCTATGATTAAAGGTTGCTGTATTTCTATATTGCCCTTGTAAATATATATTCCCCTTACATCTACAAGAAAATTAGCAATAAGATAAAGTCTGCAAATGTTTATCTCGATTAACACGAAGTAGATGGAGAATAAGCGTTTGTAAAAATAGTTTGTACAAGAGTAGAGATAGCCATGTGAGTGTAACACATCAGACTTTTTAGTTTAACAATGCATGGGGTTAAGTAATTCTAAGTTTACAGGCAACAATTATTGTTAAAGATAAGTAAATGTCACAAGATATCTAATTCTGTGTTTATACACTAATATTATCGAACGGGATAGCTCAGGCCGTAATGTCTGTTGCCCTCGTTCAGGAAATCCCGGGTTCAAATCCCATATTTACCTATGCCAAGGTAAATACAGGGTTGTGTACTTAATACCATGACCCAAGATTCCACCTTCAGTATAAAACAACAGTACTTCATCAGAAATAGATGGTGAAATGAATGCTCAGCCATCTTTCCACAGATAATGAAAGCAGATAGACTGGACTACACCCTAATACCATCTGCCCTGCACGTGCGGAAGCAGAGGTATAGTTGCTGTGCACATAGCTCTATGGACATGTGACGTAGTAAGTTGGTGTATAACAGGGTTGAGACTCAAAATGATAGCTCTCCGCCACAGACCGATCCACACATGGTCCGTCGCGATATAACCACATAGTTAACTTCCTCAACAGCTCTAATTAGCGTTGTCTAACTCATCTAAAGCTTCTCTTTAGAATGCTTACGTGCAGGTGAGAGTTTAGAGATTAGAGAAACTGTCATGAGAGTGCACTTAGAGAAAAGGCTGGTCACTGTGCTCGTAACTAATTCAGAGAAAATGTATTACCAACTATGGAGGTTGCAGCTTTTCATGGGGCTTACAATTTTGTTATTGAGGTTTTATTAGCTGGTTATTTAAAGCTACATGGAGATGTTAAAGAGTAATTTTGAATGTTTTGTAAATATCTTATTACTAAATTCGGAATTTGGGTTCTCACTGATACAAGTTCTTATCTACTTCAGCTTCACTGGGAGTTCACTTCGTTCACACTATCACATCACTAAGGTGAACTAGTTCAATCCTCCGTCATTTTACTTCCTTCGTAATGGCTCACTGCTGGGGAGTTGAATACAGGACCTCCAGAATCTCTCCTGCAGTAGCACTCCACGTTGCAGAAGTCGTCAACATCTCGCTCGGGAATTGTTCTTGAAGTCGCACTAATTCGCTGACTGACTCAACTCAACTCTACCGACTCTCAACTCGTGTGACAAGCTCGCTTATGTAAGCAGTGGAATGATCCACGGAACATTCTAGAACTATTTCAACATACGTTCTGGAGGAGTGAAGAAACTTCCAGAAGATTCTGTTTATCTGCCGAAGCGCGCCCGGAGTTTACGCTGATAGTGGTACTTATCGTTGTTTATTCCAACCGCCCGGCGCTGACATCCCGATAACCTTGGATCAGAGCTGCAGCGTCACAGTAGAGTATTCCACACAAAAACTCGTTACGGAGATCTCACCGGAAATACTGAATCAAAAAAAAATTAAAGAAAGGTCCTCGTGTGTGAATAGCATAATTCAAAAATGAAAAGTTGTGAAATACCAAACTTGATATTTAAGTTTAGCAGCTTCCAAGGATGCGACACAAAGATTTTCAACAAACCCCATCCCAAGCTGCCTTTTACATGGAAGATTTTTCGAAAGTTTTGATTAAAATACTATATGTTTAAAATATTTTAATGACAAATAATATTTTCCCTATCTTGAATTTTCTGGGAATGTCTTCTGAGTCCCCCTTGAACGAATTGTTATAGTGATTGCTCGAAGTTAATGTCGGCGTTCATCATGATGTATGCAATGGTTCAACCAGTGATTATAATAAATGTTTGAGTTAAGGCTGAGAATTTGTTGTGACTTTAACAACCATGCTAAAAATAAGTGTTATGTCAGCCTGCAGAAAATGACAAATTACGCACGACTGACATTGTGTTCGATGTTCCCAGCTCCGTCTCATTATAACTCTAAAGGTTGCTATACAAGGAAGCTAAAGCACGTGATTAGGGTTGTTAATTAAATTGATGAATAATAGTGAAGCCGGTTTAGCACAGCAGGGGCTCACATGAGGTACCCGCTGTTAGGAGCGACAGAGGCCATGGTGTTAATCATTCCGTTTACGTGCTTGGCCGACCTCAAACGTTTGTTGCTTTCTTAACCATATTCCCCATTAGTCTATTTGACCCTGACGAACTTGTTATGAAGTGCGTTCATTCAATAGTAGAATACAAATGTCTTTCGACTCATATTATAGTGTAATCGGATACGTATACAAATGGTAACCGAATGGGTGGCTCAAGCGGTAGCTTCTGAGGCTCGGGAGGCCCCGGGTTGGATTCCCTCCCCACCCACTCTGGCCTTGGGACTTTCCTGGTTTTCCTTGGTCAGTAGCCGAATACTGGGGGGTTTCTCTTCTACCACAATTTCTTTTGTGTCATTTCTCTTTCATTCCGTTTCCTTTTCATGTTTGGTGGTGTGGGGCACAGTATCCGACAGATGGCGCGAAAGCTTGCTTAAAAGAAAGAGCCCTTTGGACATCAGAGGGCTGCTTGGTTGAACGGGTTCATAGTCCTCTTAGAGGAGCTTTAGTAGGGAATGGGTCTTCCGCGGAACTTTTGCAACTTCCGCGCGTCTCTGTGGCCTGTCTGCTGCGACCTGCAGCCACCTGTGGTTCCTTCACTTCACCCCTTTTTCCTGGGGAGTCGGTAGCCGCAATGGCAGTGCGCGAGATGCCGTCCTCCATAGTGTAGTGGTTACTATGCTACCCTCTAGTTCCCGAGGATGCGGGTTCAAACCCAGCGGAGGGCAATGCTTTTTTTCGGGCGTAAAAGTCCTTAGCATGGCTTCCTTAGCATGTCCGGTGGTCCCGTGCCGTGGATTTACGGCACGTAACAGAACCTCAAGCATGATAAATAGACCTCTAAGCAAAATTACCGGTCTTTCACACCCAATACAGAATGGGGCGCTAAGCACCACAACAGTTAAAGAGCGTCCATAAATAAATAAATAAATAAATAAATAAATAAATAAATAAAAAGTACGCGAGGTGTTTCCCTACATTGTATATAATTGGTGCAAATTTTAGAAACGATTCAAACGATATGTCACTTGAAAGAAGTAATAAAACTTGCCGTTCTTTTCTGACCATACAGATTTATGAGAGTTATTTTGACTGCAGATCCCATCCCGTGCAACAAACTTGCGTTCGCACTTACAGCTACTTAGCAAAGAAACAGCATGAAAATAAGTGAAAGACCCTTACAAAGAAGCGGCACATCGTTTGTACCTTTTCTGAATGTTGCACTAATTATACCCTATCCTATGCTGGATTGAGCATTTTCTTGTCATTTCGTTACGTTTCATCGTTCAGAGCTTGCCTCGATGGTGTGTGAAGTATGCGCTGGATATGCTTCAACCCCTTAATGCCTAAATTAAATTTCGATCAAAGGAGCAGACAACAACCCAGATTATGAACTCGGTATTCAGCCATAGGTAGCATCAGAAGTAACAAGTCTCACTTCTGTTTGATAGAGTTATTGTGCCATGCATTCCTTGTAATAATATTTATTGCCCGTTCTTACTGCATACGTGGTGGTCAATATTGATACATGAAATGCTAACTGGAAAAGAAGTTTAGGGCACTTCCGCAGTATTTTCCAGTTATGAGGACTGAGGGAAAGCTGTAAAAAACCTGACAGGGAAGAGAGTCCTGATGGTATTTGAACCTTAGACCTCCCGTTCACGAGTCATGTCTTAATGACCTCGGCCTACTTTGTCATTAAGTTGTATTACATGTAACAGTCTTAACTTATTTGTTTAACTAAAACCCCATGGAGCTACGGCTCGTGCAGGGCCTTGACCTGCCAATCCGACTACCGGGCTCACGCCGCATACGCACGGCAGAGGTGGGCGACGATCCAACTTATACGGGGTGGAGATGTGGCCAGCATCATGCATCCCCCAGCTGGAATGTTGGCTTTCGAGGCTGCTACCTATCACAAGTCTTAATTTTCCTCACGATGCTGAGAGGGTACCGGTGCTATACCGGGACTTAAAATCCACACCCCCACGGGCGGGAGCGAACACGGGCGCATTCCGTGACCGGCAATCAGAGTACTACTCTCCAGCCCACTGCGTCACGGTGTAGGACATTTGTTTAACTATACAGTTTTATCTTATTTACAGATGTGAATTTATCAATTCGTATGTTTAGGCAAGCGTATGGGCTACGGTTTTATATTGAACCTTCATACACTATAATTTTTTCCAGAGATTATTTACCCCGTTTTTAATGATTTAGATTCGATCTTGTTTGTACCAAAAGGGCTCCAACTCGGCTCCAAAGTTTCCTTAAAAGAAATCTGATGTATTACATCTCTTTCTCTATCCTCTATTGCTTATTAGTGAGGATAAAAATTATACAGAGAGAGAGAGAGAGAGAGAGAGAGAGAGAGAAGGCCAAAAAACTACGAACCGGCTGGGCGGTGTTTTTCCTGTTCACATCCTCGGCGCTCGTTGGGTCTGCCGCTATCATAGAAAGGCGCGGATGAAACCATACAACATTTTTAAAACTACTTTTAAAATCTTTACTTACCAACTTTATGAAAGGAGATGCTGAAACTGGCCACCGTCGTTGGCCATACATTTTTGGCACCTCTTTAGGAAACTATCCATCATTTGCCGTGGTTCAGTTGAGAAATGCTGGCAATTTCCTGGCGGATATTTTGTTTTAATATTTCCAGGGTGTGTGGGCTTGTCTTATACACTTTGTTTTAAGTTACCCCAGAGATAGAAATTGCAGGGAGTTAGGTGGGGACCGAGGGGGCCACAAATCTCTACTAATAATTCTGTCCTCAAACGCACTTTCAATTGTTCTCGTCGAAATATTGGCCGTAGAAGCTGTTGCAGGGTCTTGTTGATAAAAAGAGGCAAAATTACGCTCCCTCTCTGTTAACTCTCTAAAAAACGGGGGCAAAATTGCATTCACATATGTACGGGCGTCAACTGTTGACTCGAAAAAAATTGACCCTATAGTTCTTTCTCCGCTCATGGCGCACCATACACCAATTTTTTCGTCCTTAAGGGGTACTTCATGAACAATATTACCGGTTGCGCAGTGTTTTTCCACTGGGTGTGCGGAAACATGATAACACATTGCTGCTATAAACAAGGTCACGCTGTTGACATGGGTTTGCTCTGCAGTATTGAGTTGAGTGATGTGATGTAGTTCAGTTATTACGAGTTATTTATTATTTTGTCCTGTACTTAGTCACAAAGTATATTATGGCTCAGTATATGTTTCTACTGCACAGCGTGTATTTATTTATGGTTCTTATGTGTTAACTGAGTCAGCTCGCCAAGTGAAAGTACGTTTGCAGAAAGATTTCCAGGTGTAAAAGTACCAGGCCGTACAACAATTCCTGAACTTTACAATAAATTTCAGGCCACAGGAAGTGTTCAGGCTAAGAAATCTAAAATACGGCGAAAGAGTTATAGGGCCATTTTTTCCAGTCAATATTTGGCCAGTTTCAGCACCTCCTTTCATAAAGAGCACCTACTTTCATATAGTTGGTAAGCAAAGTAGTTTTTAAAATGTTGTATGGTTTCATCCGCACCTTTCTATTATGATAGCGGCAGACGGCAGCGAGCGCCGAGGACGCGGACAGAAAAAAACACAGCGCAGCCGGTTCGTAGGTTTTTGGCTCTCCCTGTACATGCGAAAGTTTATTTTCCTATCTACTTCGTGTTAATTCAGAACCTTTCCGGAAATAGCTGCATTGCGCATTGCGTTATAGATACAAAGGGAATAGGGATAGTCAAATTTTTTATAATGGGACGCTATACGCTGGCCTTAAAATGCAATGCTCTTTCCATGTAACCGCGAGAAACAACTGAATGCCAACGGCTTTAAAAGAATGACAACGAACTTAATAATTCAAACCATTAATAACGCATATCTCCGAAATGGCTCATGCCATTTATTTGAAATAAATTGTGTTTTAAGGAGGTGTATATTTTTTGTGCAGTACGTTTTCGCCTATCGTTTAACGTTTACCAGTTATACAAGGCTATAGAACAGTCCTTACGAATGAAGGGAACTTCAAAGGCTGTCCCTCAAAAATTCAACATGTACAGCTTATTTGCCATGTAAATACCTTTAGCATATGGTACCTATTTTAATCAAAATCGTTAGAGCCATTTTTAGAAAATAAAAATCAGAAAAATGTTCTGTGTAAAGAACACTTTCGATGGGGGATTTTCTTGAAAACCTTCGTGTCGCATCTTCAGAAGATACTGATCTTAAATACCTAGTTTGGTATTTATATGACCTTTGGTTTTTGAGTTATGCTGTTCACAGACACACATAAAATGCTTTTTTTTTAGGTTTCAAGGGTCCTAAAAACGCGTATTTCCTGTAAAATATCCGTATCGAATTTTTGGGTGAAATGCAATACCTTCTCTACCCACTATGGGTAATTGGTAGAGAAGAAAAAAGGAGACATTGAAGGGAAAAAATTTCTACAAGAGACGATGAATGAATGTTCACGTGGACGCATCATAAGATTTGATTACATTAAGAAAGTGTCCTACAAAAATAAAATATCAAGAACAATTTGACGTGTTTATTTTAAACAATGTTTTGAATAGGGACTTAATACCTAGTTGTTTGCAAGTGTTATAATTTTAAACAATGAACAATTATAACCACACCAGCCCGTATTAAGGTTGTTCAGTCCCAAACTAGTACTAAGCGGAGGGAAATTTTGTCTTTGTAGGAATTCACGTATCAGTATTCTTACAAACCGCATCTTTGTAAGAATTCACATTATTTAAGAAGAATGGTAGAAAGAGGATCCCGTACAGGATTGTTTACAGTTCTCTTTCAGTAAGAACTGCTGAATAAAACCCGCATTTTTAATTGTGAGAAGCCTAAAAGCCTTCTCTCAATTTTTTTTTCTAGTTCCATTTATACGCCACCATTATCTACTTAGGTCGTATCGGCGGCCCTTCACTTTGGGACTTATTGCCTATTGGCAATGGTGTTAACTCGTATTCTCTTGTTGTTGGGTTTCTTGCACTTTTGAAGTTTTAATCATTAGATCACACACACATTCACACTCTCAGACTCTGGGGAGGATAAGGAATAACTTCCCCCAGCCGGGAATTGAACCCGGCACCCCTCGCACAGTAAGCAGGTGCTCTAGCGGCTGAGCTACGGGGCCAGTCTTTTCTCACTTTGATGCTAGCCTTTACAACCGTTCTCGTCGTTTCTTGAGATGCGGTTCTACATTAACAACGTTGGGTTAAAGGAGGCTTTGCTGAATTCTGACGGTGAGTTATTGAGAGCAAGAGGGGGGATTGAGATCCGCCTCGCGCCCACATTGCAGGAACGTAAAACCTAAACGTTTCTGAAAGTGAATGCATTATGCGTTTATGTGTAGGAGTTGTGTTGGCAGTAGTATTCCAGTAGGCGGTGACTTACAGGTCGCTAGCAAAACGCGTGACATCTAGATTACAGAAAACCTGCATGACGCTGGGATTATCTTTAAGGGTCTTACTCGTGTTTTGAAGTTTCGGGAACAAATGAATAAAGTGTACAACTTAAGGTGGCACTAGCAGGAAAGAAAAATAACATTCGGTCCGTGTAGGAAGATGAAAACACTGCATAACGACTTCTCTTACCCTCCATGTCGTTTTTGCTGTATTTGCCTCGTTTGTTCTCTCATTAATATCATTCAATGTCTTCCTCTCTAAATTCCAACGCTAAATTCAATGTACATTATTACCTATTATTATTATTATTATTATTATTATTATTATTATTATTATTATTATTATTATTAAACAGCTGAATAATTTATGAGCAGATTATATGCAACAACACATAACAACACAACGCATTTCAGTAAATATTTCATGAGCAGACATAGCAAATTTTAGGCACTATAGCTGGAGAGAAGGAAATAAGACTAAACTGTCACTGGGCTATAGGTAGTACCTATAGGTATAGGTGATTTCAACGTAAGGGAACCTCGCGCGCTGCGACCTGCAGGAAGGGATGGGATGACTGAACCATAGGAGGCTACAGGCCGTAGGCAGTGAGGCCACAGAGACGCGCGGAAGACGCTAACATTTCCAAGCTGACAGACCCGTCCCACTGCTGTAGCCACCGAGAGAGAGAGAGAGAGAGAGAGAGAGAGAGAGAGAGCGATAGCGATGAACGACCCACCAATAAAGAAGCCCTCTGGTGTCCACGCCATCTGTCCGGAACCGCCCTGCGCACGAAACCTAGAAGCACACATGAAAGATGAGAAGGAAACGGAATGAAACGGAAATTATGGTAGAGATCACTCAGCTTCATCTACCTACCCCGGGAAAACCACGA
This sequence comes from Deroplatys truncata, assembly GCA_030765065.1. Lineage (NCBI taxonomy): Eukaryota > Metazoa > Arthropoda > Insecta > Mantodea > Mantidae > Deroplatys > Deroplatys truncata. The sequence goes on along the minus strand of CM060975.1, from coordinate 197,281,779 downwards.
AAAAGCCATAGGTCAAAGTGGCGGTCGCGGAGATCGAAATCGCGACCACCGGAATGCGAGTCGCACACGTTAACGCGCGCCACCTCGCTCGGCGAGGCCTCCTGTAACCAGAACAGAGCATCGCGCGTAGGCAATAGCGGACGGATCCTTTGTGGTTCCAGTGTGACCCCTGGTAGGAAGGGATGATGGGAGGGCCCGAGGGGTGACATATCCGGACGACGATGTACGCTAGCAAGTACGGATTCAGTAACGATTTCAATATGACACCAATCCTGACGTCGGCCAGAGCTGCCGTAGCCACCCGCAACTTGGGAATAGATGAGACATTACCAGAATGAAACACTGCCCCAGCAGTTCCGCCATGCCTCAGGGAGAAATATTTCCATTGCGCAATTCCACCGTCCTGCCGCAACATACTTCGTCGGCTGGTCCTGCAGTGCTGTAATAGATGAGGTGAATAGATGAAAGAAATGTTGGATATAGGAAATTCGTGATAGAATGAGAACCAACTAATCATTCTCCTACTGATCCGGGAAAACCACGAAAACAACCTTGATCAGAGTGCTCGGTCCTATGGGAGCCGAATCCGGGACCTCTCGAATGTGTGCTTCACCGTCACCGCGTTACAGAATAGCTACTTATTGTAAAGTTTGCTTGTAATCTAGCGTGAACCAAAAGCAATTTAATTTCTCTTTTATCTCTTCAAATGAAAAAAGCCTTCATAGCAAATGGTTTCTTGAGAATCCGTGTTTTCGAGATATGTAGATGGAAAGCTGTATGGTAAGTATTTTGTACTCTTGTGCAAGTGCCTTACTTGTTTATTTAAGTGCCTGTAATGTAAAAAAAAAAGAATAAAAAAAGAGAAACGTATGCAGCATTTCTTCCAGAAATAGTATCCTCTTTAAACTTGCCGCAAGATGGATTTTGATGTCATATTAATACTCACCTCTCACTTATCTTACCTTTTGGAGCATAGCAATGCTGCAGAGATGTTAGCATCACAAGCCAAAAATTTGGTATGTTATTTTCTGTAAGATTTTTCTTCGTGTTAGTACACGTCACTATAGAGCGATTCTTAAATACATGCATCAACACCAGTTCAGCCGCCCCCCTTCCCTTCCTTTGTGGAGTTTTAATTCAGCCGTTCCCATTTACGCTTCACAGCTGTTTTATATATGTTGTGTAGAACCATTAGTAAATCTTGGTAATATTATGTGTTACTAATTGCAAATACTGCATTATGCTTGTGAGAGTCATACTCAGTTGTAAAAATACTTGGTTTCATGACATCGTCATACTCAGATGTAAAAGTACTTTGTTTCATAACATCTGAAATTTCCTTTACATGGAACATTTTTCGAAAATTTTGACTTTCTCAAAAATGGCTCTAACGATTTTGATTAAAATATCATATTTTAAGATATTTTCATGAGAAATGAAATGCATACTTTGAATTTACTGGGAATGTCCCCAAAAGGTCTCTTCATTGTGAATGGTGTTTGCATAACTGGTAAATTGTACGAGATAGAGAAATTTTTTGTACTAAAGAACAATGTAGATCTCGTTAAAATCACACAATTTATGTCATATATATATTTGGTCGAGTGAACCATTTTCGAGATATTCCTTGTTATTTGTTTGAACTTACCAAAACTTTTACTTATTCTCAAATGGGAATTCGTTATTAGTTTTATGTCCTGGACATGCAAAGAGAATGGAATACTCCACATAGCAACCAGCTCTTAAAAGATTTGACTATCGCTTAAAGCCTGCCATATTCCCCTTGTACCTACAAGAAAATTAGTAATAAGATTGACATCTCGATATCTCGATTAACTAATGGGGTATATGAAGAATAAGCATTTGTAAAAATAGTTTGTACAGGAGTAGAGAAAGTTATGTGAGTGCAACACATAAAATTTTTTCATTTCGGAATTGTTCCACAATCCTTACGTTGTGTTGCATGTGTTGAAGAAAACAGACATGTTTATAATTTATTCCACAAACTGCATACCTAAACAAACGGCTGAAAACCATACGGGAATAGAAACATTGTTGTCAGAAGTAGAAACATTTTTTCTAGTCGTATTACATGGTTGAGTAAGTTGATGGGACGCTCTAGATATGGACATAGATAGCATTAAAGCTGTCTGAGAGATGAAAACAGCTTTCAAGATGCCGGTGTGTTGTCAGTTACTCTGGAGTTGTTTATTTCGTGTCGTTTCTGCTCCTTAGGCTTTCGAGCTCGTTTTTTCCTCTAGGACAGCGTTTGTAGAATAACAGCATAAAGACATCATGTACAAGACAGCAGTTATAAATAAAATGCATACGTAATGCATGTACTAGTCGGCCACAATATGAATGTACTTGGAGGAGGGCGCCACTGGTTTTTGTTGACAATCAAGGCTAGAGATCAGAAGGTAGTGAGGGCTAAGGCGATAAGAAAATGTGCAGTCGCACAATGAAAACAGTACTACATTTGAGAGAGAGAGAGAGAGAGAGAGAGAGAGAGAGAGAGAGAGAGAGAGGCGACGTAGCCGCTAATCGCGAATACGTGGAGAGTGCGTTAGAATTGTGTGTACGAAGGCTATTGGGTCGCGCCTGCATTGTAGGGCGGGTATTATTTATAAACGTATATGAAGGCAATTATAAAATAATGGATCTACATGCAAAGATAGAACATGCAACAATATATCAGTGTAAAGATCTCCATTAACAAGAGAGACTTATTCTAATGGGAAAATGCCGCTGATTCTCACACAGAGCATATTACCAAATACAGTTTATTCGGTTACCGAATACGCTCAGTTTTTCGCTTGACTCGCTGTCTTTATCACTATTTTTGCATATTGCTAAATATCCATTTAAAGTGTTCACACAATGGCAAATGCTCACAACACACGCACAGATACTCGGAAGCACAAAGCAAATAACCGTACAAATAGGATGATGCAAAATAACTTGTCAATACACAAGCAATCTCTAAACCGATGCAAATACATTGCAAGCTATGGCTAAAGGAAGGCACTGTTTATAACTGCAGCGACAGCAGAAGATATTACTGCAACAGTCGCTCGCCAGGCGCGTCATGCTAATCACGTGTTAAAATATCGGCAACAAGGTTTTGCGTCTATCGTTGCTATGGAAACGTCTTGGTTCTAATTGGTCCTTCTAATCTTTGTTATGACGACCGCTATGACGTACCCATCCCCTCCAATTCATTTAAAGCTTTCCGCCTCGTGGTTAGTAACTGTTAATCCCTTTCTTGGTTAACGCCATTATAGTAAATGCAACTCGGAACTGCAAAGTTTTCTTTGACTGTCCTTCCGATGCTCCCTCCACTTGTTTCGTAACTGTTTAGTTCCTCTTCCACCACACGCACTCATATCGTGGCCGACAAGTATACACATACACTGTTGTGACAACAAAAGCTTTTATGTTTTGCGAAGTGATAATGTTATTGAAAACAAGGTAAAATCTAAATATGATCACTAAAATTGAAAACATGATACATGGTTATTAATAAAAACAATTCTATAATAGGGGAACGGGATATACAACGGAGAGAGACACCTCGCTCATTGTCACCTACAGAGATCTCTTGTGGCTAACTCCCTCAGGAAGGAATGGAAGGTACAACAGAAGGCTACAGGTCGCAGGCAGGCCAGAGAAAGTCCCTAGAATTTCTTGGCTCGAAGACTCAAATCCACCACTGGAGCTGCCCAGAGAGGGCGATGAACGACCCGTGAAGCCAGACAGCCCCCTGGTGTCCACGGAAAATACTGTTGCCTTGAAGCAAGCATCCGCGGCATCTGTCCGGCACGGCCTTATACCACGAAACCTAGAAACACACCTGAAACATGAGAAGGAAACCGAATGAAAGGGAAAGGTGGGAATGGAAATCGTGGTAGATGGGAAACCAACCAGCACTCGCCTACCGACCAGGGAAAACCAGGTAAACTCTATGCCAGAGTGAGCGGTCGACGGGACTTCCCGAATGCCATCCTCCACGTTACCACGGAGCCAGCTCGTTTGGTTAATTCCATTGGAGGCGTGTTTTTAAATAAGAACCGATAATTTTTTTTAAAAAAAATAACAGACCGTTATTTACCAAATACTTTATTATCATGCATTACCTTACAGCTTATACTACTTCTCCACATAGTCACCGCAGTTATTCAGGACTTGTCATAACGGGAAACAATTCGTCAAAGAATAATGCCGCCTGTGGTGAAAGACAAGTCTCCAGTTCTTGTTTCACAGTATCATCGTCGTTGAAATGTTTTCCACCAAGGAATTTCTTCAGATGAAGATCGCTTGGTGCCAAATGCGGCCCATAGGGAGGGTGATCGAATTGCTCCCAACCAAAGCTGCGATCAGATCTTTAGTTCGATTGGCTGTTTGTAGTCGGGTGTTGTCAGTTGTTTCCCCATAAGCCTCACACAATTGGCGACGAATGCTTGCTCCCGTAACATTTCTTGCATTAAGAAAACGAATCACTGATCTGTCTTCACAGTCGGCGAATCATTCGATTGTTATGAACATTTCGAAACGCTCTAACAACAGGAAAACACAAAGTGACGATCGCTCATACTTGCGTCTGGCTTCCTAATGAATGGAGGAAGTGATCGCGCACGCTCAAATCAGGACTGCAGCGCTGCAGCGGCAAAATATTAAAAGAGTAGATGCTTACTTTAAAAATACGCCTCGTAATACGTACTCGTATTTCATTAAGGATGTAGGATACGGCTTCAAAAATAATTAATATTTATCACCGAATTCTGAAAAGTTTCAAAGGAACAAACCAGTTATCATTAATGTATATTATGACTAGCTAGCTAGCATAACACCTAACTAGCTAGTATAGTTTACCAGTTATATAAGATTATACAAAATTATTTCTGAATAAAAAAACTTCACAGATTATTCCCAGAAAATTCAACATATACATTTTATTTATGCTAGAATATCTTTAATAGGTAATTTAATCAAAATCGTTAGAGCCAATTTTAAGAAAATCCAAATTTCGAAAAATGTTTCATGTAAAAGTGCGGGTGTGGATTTTCAATCGCATCTTTGGAACATACTGAATTTAAATACCAAGTCTGGTATGTATCCGATATTTCTTTTTTGTGTTATGCTGTTCACAGACGCACACAGACATTTTTCTAAGAATCCTTTTTTTTTTATTTAGGAGGCCTCAAAACATGTGTTTTTGGTGAAATCTCGGCATCGAATTAATAGGTGGAATAAAATAGGTACTTCCTACCAAGGCTCCTCTATGTACTAACTCCTATAGAAAGGGGGTATACATATAAACAGTCATGTCAACTTCGGGTAGTAGAAATTTAGTACATCAAAATATTAGATTATGTCCTTCACTGAACTCAAAAGTAATGTTGCTCTTAAGTACAATATAGACATTATAACACTACCATCTGTCGAAACAAAATTGTTGTTCTCAGAATAATTTGTAGTAAAAAATTATCATTTGCAAGCCACAACAACATTTCTGTTAGTGTTCCACAAAGGAATCTTCAATTCGTAATTCATCTACCTCCAAAAATTTATTAATGTTGTTTATTTTATAAGATTAAGACTGGAGTATATGTGACATATATATTCTTTGTAATATCAAGTATGTTACTTATTAAATTCATTAAATAAAGTTCTTAAAGTACGTACTTATCAATATGTTTCACCGTTTTATTAATTTCACTTCTTATGATTCACTGCTTCAGATATTTCAGTTAAAAAGCTTATCATGCAGAAAGAATTGTGATTTCTTATTTTTCTTCCTCAAATCATTGCAAGATCCTAACTTAAGGCAGTCAGTATGCTTTTAATGCTCCTAATAACACATCAAGCAGAGTTCGTAACAAGCTCCAAACATTTGTTACACATTCAATATTCTCCTATACCTAGAATACAATCGTTATGTGATAACTACAGAATGTTGTTTATTTAGTATTGTGAACTATTATATAGTCAATTGTAAATGAGATCCAGCGGATATAGAATATGTCGGCGTTTCTAACGCTCCCCAATATGGCCTATGACCTTCGAGGGATACCTCATTCCACCAAGCGATGACTGGACCCGTTTCTGTTGTGGAGGCACCCAGCGGGCGGAATACGTTGCCTTCGATGGTAGGGTGAGGATGAGGATGGCGGTGGAATAAGAGGACCTACAGCTTACCGAGGACTCCGCACCATGGTGGGCCTAGGGGATACTTTACATGAACAAGTCAGAGGTAAAGGTGTGGATAGGGTCAGCTTAAAATCTCCACCCTAGAGTTGAAAATCGAACCCCGGACCCTCAGCACGAGAATCGGAAACGAAGTGATGGCGCTACCCTTATGAGTATGTAACGTAGTGTAAATAGTGTAAGATCGCCCTTAGAGACACGAATGTACAGATAGTTAAGGAGGAAAAACAGAGGTGGCACCACCATATTCTGAGCATACTTGCTGACTATGAGCCACCGCTTTGCACGATAAAGCGATGGGTGCAAACTCGTGTGTTGCCAACCGCGGGCTTGTACATATTGTAAATAGTTAGTGTTATGTGTTTATAGTTCGTGTGTTAGTGCTTGCGTGTGTCGGAACTGGGACGTGCCGCGCATGACCGGGAATGTGTGAGTGTGAGCGTGTGTGTATAATATGTGTAATGCATATGTGTGTGTGAAAACAAGACTTTATTTTCAAATTGAAAATCGAACAGTAATATTATTATACATAACAAAACTGTTTTCGGTGGTCTAAAGCTGGCCACCGTATGGTTTCTGCAACAAATCAGAAAACTCGTTATATTATACTTGTACATTGTAAAACTATGTAAATTTTTGCCGGGCCCCATGTACCGGCACCAGGTCATTGTTTCCTAATAAACTAAACGGAAAAAAACTGTGTTGCCAACAGCAGTTAAAGCTGAGCTCCTTTATAATTCTTCGAAAAGTAGTTTGGATTTTCAAATTTACAACCATTACTTAAAAAGTCTGAAAAATACTTAAAGCCGGTGGTGCACAAGGACCATTGAGGAGCACAACTTGCTACCTCCTTTCACTCTGTAATCTCATGTCCCTTAACTACGTGGTTAAGCCCTATTTAGTACAGGTACACGCCTAATACACCGGGCTGCACTCAGCCTGCCATCATGTCGTCGTCGCCGTCGTGTGTTGCTTTGAGCCCGGCGCATAACCACATCCTCCACATATGGGAGGGTAACGGTTTCATGCAAAACAACGGCAGCAGAATAAATTGACCGAAGTCCCCTATTCTGTATCCGTTGCAACCAGAGAAGCCAGGAGTCTGCTGCCGTGCCCCACCTTCTCACCAAACCACCACCTTAAAACCCAAAAATCACCATCCTACCATTTCTGTGGTTAAGCCCTACCCAGGTCAGGTACACAGAAGCATTTCTTAGGCTCATCACGAGCCCACCAGACTGTAAACTAGTCGCGGGCATCCTTTCCCCAACCGGCTTCAAAGCGAACGGAAAGCTTTGAAGCCTGACCATAAACCCATCAGTAAACGATTAGTAGGGTCTTCCCATCCCTTAAACACAACACGTGGTCCTTTCTCCAGCTTTACGTGGAGGATGAAATTAGGCGAGGGTCGCAAAATTTTACGATGCGTTGCCATACCATCCGAGGCCCCGGTTCGGTCTCTAATGGATTATAACCCCAGAACACGCCGCTTGAGGCGTCACCGACTTCCCCATCCGGTAACTACGGAGGAGTACCTCCATCAGCAGCTAATACTGAGCTCTTATATAACCTTTCCAAGAGATGATTGGTTGATCAAAATTAATTTGGAAAATTTTGGAAAAACTAATTATACCAGCGTTGTAAAGGAACGGCAACAGTTGAGGAGCAAATCTTGCTACTTCCTTTCACTCCCCTACATAAACTTTATCAGGCATCCTGCAAACCCCACATCCCATCATGACGTGGTTTAGTCCTATTTAGGGTGGTACACGTATAACACACCTTCGGGCTGCCAACATGTCATCGCGCCAGAACCGCTCCATCTTCCAATCCTTTTCCTGTCCCTCCCCCCAAAAACAAACAAACCTACAAACGCTTATCATATTAGCTTGAAGATGATACTATAGTCGTTTCGCCAGTGATACATACAGGCTGTGTAAAATGCCCTGACACTCCACATGCTGCCCAAGAGAGGAGAAATGAAGAGCAGTGTTGGGGGAGCAACGGACAAGTGATATCAGAACTCGGAGGCAGCTTCATACACTACACATTGTAAACAATCGTCGCAGCATGTAGAACACTGACCCTAACCTCTCTTATTATTATAGCTAGGAATTTTAGGTGCAAAATATTGGTCAAGGTGCAAATTTAAAATGTTGATATTCATTACAAAAAGTACCAAAGCTAATTTATGACAAATGATAACACAAAATTAACTCATGTATTTTTTTTAAAAAAAAAACTCTAAAGCGTCACAGAGCACAATGATATTAAAAGTCATTCGTTCAGAAAATTGTTAAAATAGAAAATGTTCAATATTCAAAATGTTTTAGTTAGGCAGCCCTTTTGAATATTAAATAAATACTTATATGCAGAAAAGAAACGTTGCACGTAAACAGATACAAGTGGTACACATTTTGTTTGTAGCCGGTAATGCAGATCCTTGTTTGTTTCAACATCAAGGTTTCTGGCTAACCGCTGTTCCAACTTTCGCTTTCGAAAACCCCCCAGTGCTTCCTTTATGTCCACCAGAACAGCTCACTGAACTCTGTTCCTCCAGTTTTGTACTAGCAGTTTCCAAGAAAAGTATCCATGTATAATTTATATTGACCTGCTAGTTCTTTGCCTTTTTCCACAGCTGAAGAATCGTCATTTGGTAAAGCATCTAATAAATTGCATATAATGTTAAAGTGGTAGCAAATAAACACTGCAGACTTTAACCAAGTATCCCATATAGTGATAATTGGGGAAGCGGGAAGTCCTGTAGTTTCAACATAATTTTGTATCCTAGGCAGTTTATTCAGGTGCAGAATTATGTAAAGGCTTTTACCGCGCAGGAATACACTGAAGCGGAAGTAACGTGATACCACCATAGCACCTGTAAATTCTAATAAAACATTCACTAAGCAGGAGTTTTGTCCATTTATGTTATACATCAATTTTTAATTTTTATAGAAAACACAACATGGCAAAGGAGCTAACACAAGTAGAAAAAGTGCAACAAGGACGCTGAAAATGAGAAAAGGTGCAAAAAGTGTTGATATTGAAAAACACGGTGCAACCAAACCATAACTATGAGTGTTTATTTCTTGTTTTCTCTTGCAAGAAAAGTAAATTTGGACATTTCAATAGAAAAAAAAATTAAGGTGCAACACCTAAAATTCCCAGGTCCGCTTATTATGCAAGTGGGCTGCTGCTGCTGCGCATCAATGCTTCAGGAGTGGGGGACTGTCACGTTTTACACAAGCTGTACAAACAGTGATGGTTCAACCGAATGTCATATACAATCGATTGTTAAAAACGACAATTTCCTGAAACAAGCTCTACAAATAATGCTGGGTCAACCGAATGTTATATAGGTACAATCGTTTGTTAAAAACGATAATTTCCTGTAACAAGTGAATGTTTTCATTCGGTTTGCCATTCGTATAAAAATGCTGAACTGTAGTCGTAGCAGTGAAAACGGGTTTTCATTCGATAGACGTATTGTAGATTGTGCGGTAGCATTCGGTTCTGCTGTACGTTAAAATGATATTGGCAGCACAGACATAAACACGCTGATAATGTGCTCTGGAAACGGAATTTTGGCCATAAAGTGGTAGTTGTTAAGTAATCAATGAAGTTAAAACATGTACATTACACAGTCATTAATAGTCCGGTATCATGATGTGCTGCGTTAGGTTATGTTCAGTAAAATGCAATTATAATTTTTGAAATTGGACTAATGTGCTGAAGCATAATAGCATTTTGGCTTTAATTATTTTTAGTTGAGTGTATGAATAAATAAATGGATCTAAAATCCAAACCCGCTATTCCGTTGTGCCGTTTTTTGCTTCGACTTGATGCCGCATTTATCTCTTGTTGCTCCTAAACTAAAATTATAATAAATGGTTTACAAGATTTAATACCAATTATTTGCAATATTCACAGCGCACTATCAACAAGAAAAATACAATACTAAATGGTGAACTGCTAGAGTAATGTTTTTATTATTCTTTTTTAACGGATCTCTAGAGTAGTCTAATGAATGACACTGGAAATTAAGCTCAGGTATCGTTCATACATTTTGTAGAGTATTAAAACTTGAATAGCAACAACAGCGCCAATACATACAAAATTATCAAAACAGCATTTCTGTATTTATACTCAGTCACACACCACATTATTTGTGGCATTTATTCTAAACATTTGTATAACTTTACTTTGAATTAAAGTTAATTACTTGAATTTATTGTTGCTGGTACATATCCAACTGTGTGCAATTTAACCTCCAAAATTCACTGTGCTATTCATTAAACCTAAATTAATTACTTTTATTTTACCTAATTTATTTTATTTTCCTTTAGTTTCCTAAATTATGCAGTGATATTAATTTTATTGACATTTATTTTGAAATGTAATTAACAGGGGGAAAAAAGTCAAAACGTTATGAACAAATTTGTATTATTGTAATTCGCACCGAAGTCGACAGCATTACGACAGCCTTAAGATGAGTTACACAATTTTCTTTTCTTATTTGTAGCCTCTTCTCTACAATTTAGGTTAACAAATCTTATTTGCTAATTCCTTCATAGCTATTATTGCATGGTTATCAGTGAATATATTCCACCATACAACAGGTTGTGATGATGACATTCAGAGAAGGGGAGTTAATGATTTGAAAATCTCTCAGCAAATGGCAGCATTATCTGTATGTTTGAAATGGTATTCAAGTTACATGTACTGGCATGGGAAAGTGCGACATTCATTGTTTTAGATGTAGTAGTGTAGATGGCAGAGTTGTATATTCTTCCTATCTTATTGGTTGGGTAAACCGAAAGAAAACCACGATTGTTTTGAAGCAAACTAATAAAACTTCGAATGCTGACGGAAATTTCCGAATAATTCGGCTGTTTGCGACTATTAGTTTTCATTCGGATTGCCCAACACTACCCGCAGTATACCTAATCAACAGTAGGACAACCCTAGTGTAGTGTTGCCAACCGTAGCAGAAAACGACTACGGGTACTGAAATTTGAGCCTTCGGAAGACATCGCGGCGAAAAACGAAGTGTTAACTCTAATTTTAAAAAATAAATGTATGAATATTTAAAATAAGCATGTAAAAATCTTCAATTGTATTCTACTGATTTACTTTAGTTATTTAAGTTATTATATAATAATTATTAATTACATAATTATTATGTACTAACGAGCTATAAAGGATACTTCACCATAAAAGAGTTGTTATCCAATAAGTGGTTGAAAGATGTTTTTTCGTTACACCCAGTTAAAGAAAATAAAGCAAAAGCATGTAATGTTGTTTTGGGGACAGAAAGAAGAGATGTTTTGAAACACTGTAGAAGCGGGAAACATGTGAAAAATCTAAAAGCTACTGACAGCACCAACATTTCTCAGGTAATTAGTAAATTAATTTATTTACCCTTTAGCAAGAGTACAACGATTAAATTCATTTTAACTTAATTATTCACTTAATCAAAAGATAGATTACCGGCAATAAAATAGGCCTAAATTACCTACAAACAGACCAAAATAATTTGTTTCTTTAACTTATGGTAATGATATAATGTAGTATTTTTGTAGCGGAATATAGTGGAATTTTCTTCGACCCTTAGCGAGATTCTATGTTTTTGGTTGGCAGCACTAGAGCACCGAACCAACAGAAGTACAACCATAGGGTTAAATAAGGCAACACGAAAGCGATCGTAGTAATCTGGAAGGGAACTAAGCTACGAAAATCACTCTCCCGAATACTCAATTACTCACGCTGCTGTAGCTGTATACCGAGCAGGATGACTCGGGTAAAGTCTGTGTCCCGCATTCGGTTCGATTCCCGGTGACCGCTCATTCTGACTATGGGATTCTTTGTGGATTTCCCCTGGTCGCCAAGGCGAATGTCGGAATTATGTATTCTACCATGATGTCTCCTTTCCCCATTCCCTCTCATTTCATCTCTATTTCATGTTTCAGGTGCGCTTTCAGGTCCTGCAGTGCTGGCAATGTCGGGCAGATGACGTAGATGCATGCGCACTGGAAAAATTTCTTCCCAAAGTGAGCTGCTCCGCTCATTAGAGTCACTGCTCTTGGGATTCCTCGCCATTGGCGCGCGGGTGTTCAAACTGGAAATATGGGACTTGTGCGCATCTCAGTGGCCCTGTCTACCTGCGGGCCTGGGACCACCTGCCGCTGCTTTACCTCATCCCTGCCTCCCGGGGGGTGTAGCCATAATGGATAAAAATGATCGCAGTGCGCGAGGTGCCGCTCCGATTAAACACATCCTACTGCAACTGCATTGTTCATATCTGCTAACTGCTTGGATGTGTGCCTCAGCTGATCATAGTATGTTCTAAATCCGTCTCATTACTGATGTTATAAGTACGCACAGTGTTAATTACTGAGGAAACTAATTGTTCTTCCACATAAACCGTGTGTTGGACAAGGTTGGAAAGATAGAATCAGATTACTGAAAAATTAATTACTGAGCTTCCATAATCATGATTGCACTTTTGAGTTATTCAAACTGGTTTTAAAGGGATTGATTAAAGGTCGCATAAAGAGCTTGTCATCTGTAGCAAGTCAGTACTAGAACATAATTATGATCAGCTGAACCTGACAGCTACGCTAGTGCGTAAAGCAGAGCTGTTTATTTTTGTATAATTCTTATTATTTAAATTGTCCAATACTCGATGCATAAATTGCTTTTATCTATTATTATTATTATTATTATTATTATTATTATTATTATTATTATTATTATTATTACTGGTTAGTGTTTGCTGGTTCAAGTCACTAATTGTGTTAACAGGAATAGGTCTATGCCATAATACATAATTGTCATGTTTAATCTCAATGTGAATTGTGAATTTGACAGGAAAATGGGAAGAATAACACATGTTTGATACTATCATTTTATTCTACTCTCCGGATAGCGCAACACAGTTTGTCATTATTCTATTTCTTAGAAGGAAACTTCTGCATACATTATGCAACACTGTAGCTATTGTTACATATGCCAACGTCCTGTTTGTTATTCACTAGATCGGTATCAGCAATGCAACAAATGTCATTAGCGACAGTTTCACTACATCAATTACCACTATCAATGCCATTATCGGTCTCTGTGCTCTGACTTGAATCACCATCACTGGACACAAGCAGGCACAATTTATTTAAAGTTGTACTCCCAAGTCATAGGAATACTTAAAGTCCAGCTTTCTATTGTGTATATCCTAGAAGTAAATAAAAATATATGTTTAAAATCCTTAACAGTAGGTTTATGAGAAGAGAAATCAATTTGCATACAATTTGCTTGTGATTACAAACACCTTGTAATTATATTACCTCGTCCACTTCTGCTATAAAGCTTACAATATACGACAGGTTAAGTGCAACTTCACATTTTTCCATTATTATGGGATAAGTCAGTAAAATCTGATGTGATGTTGTGTTAGGTTCCATCCACAACCAGCAACTTCTCCGCAAATACACACCTGTTATATTATTGGGAAGGTTAATTATATTGTATCTGTTATGTTGGCGCCCTGCTTTTATATTCGCAGGTATTCAAACTTTGCAATCCCAAATTTAGTCACCAATTGATGTACTGATAATAATTATTGTACTATATTATTATATTAATTTTAATACTATTTATATTAGGTATAGTTACCAAATATGCTAATTATAAGAACATTTAATTATTCATAGGTTAGGTTATTAGGCTGTTATGTTATTAATTATTAGGTCTTATCTTTGCAGTTAACTGAAATTTGAATTATTTGTGGAAATTTTTGTGTAAGCGTGTTTGTCTGTTTCCGTGGGGTTTTATTTTTAGAGGAACAAGGAAACCAAGAAATCATATTAAAACGTAACTATAAATTCCAGTCCCGAACAGGGCAATCCAATGACTGTTGCATGCTTTTTCATGATGTCCATGTAAATTTCTGGTTTCTCAATCATGTCTATTTTCCGCAACTCTCGTTCTAAATTTCCGAATACTCTGTCAGGTGGAATAAAAGAGCGACCCACAATAGGAAACCATATTTGAATTTCTTGCATGCCTATTACAGTCTTGTTTTTATGTTGCTCCCCGCAGACCTCTGCAAACAGCGGATCTTCCTTATGCCTTCAATATCTGCATGCTGGGATAAGTTTTGATGGATGGCGGAAGCTATTTGCATCGAAGCTTTAGCAAAATCAGTCTCTAGCCATGCGTAATGTGAACACGTTTTCTGGTGTTTGAGAAGAGTGTGAATTTCCTGGACACACTGTGAAGTTGTACAGGTACATTTGACGTAGGTAATAGACAGTTTGATCTGGGAGTTTAGGTAGGACAAAGTTCTTCTGGCAAACATAGCTGAACGTAAATGTATCAACCTTTCGTAGGATACATCCGATCTCTTTTTGTGCACCATAAGCTGAAATCTTAGATCCACCGTTTCTTCTTCGGTCATTGACTGAAGGCTGGAGCATGTTGAGCAAGCATCGGCGCACCAAAACCAATATTAAAGTAGCTACAGAAAATTCTTCCGTAGCACTCGTATTCAACTGGAATTTCTGGGTATTCTTTGTTGAACATCTCATGCATCTTTGCAATGGTAAGATCTGAGCTAAGGTACTGTCGTTTACAGTCCTTACCTCTTGAGTAGTGGGTTTCGAGTGGGATGAATTTGCAGATGTGACTTTACTTTGTTTTCGGCAAATTTTTCAGATATACGGTCTCCTCCTCTCTTTTCGGGTGGAGTTATTCGATTTTTCAGAATCTTCGAACACAAAGTTGCAGCTTGTCTCTTCCCACATGAAGAATTGTCGTAAAAACTTCTCGATAGACGAATTCTCTTCTTTTTGGTAAATTGTACTCCGAACTGAATCTTCTTTTACTGTTTTCAGCAATCCGTTTTGGTGTTGAAACTTGGACGTGTCGAAAGATGAAATTGTTTTGTGCAAGTAGTGATTTTTCCTTAAGTAAGCCTGATGAATTCTTCTGACATCTTGGCAGTTAAGTTCTTTACAGCAGAAGCTCTTTCCGTTATGTGAACAGATCGGCATTTTAGGGAATCCTTTGGGAGAGTACCTGAAGAACAATAAATTGAAGTTTGATTAGGTTACGTCATCCATTCATATGTATTCATGCATTGTCACAAATGACTCACCTAATATTTTCTTACCTTTTCTCCTTCGCGACATTTCTTTTCCAGGTTTCTGGACGCAGTTTCTTCTTACGAGAAACATTGGTCTCCTTGCAACCTCTTTTCGAGTTAGGATTTTCTGGATTATTGTTTGCTTCCACAGGAACAACATCTATGAACTAAGTCTCAATGGCTAGCACTTCAATATTATTTCTACTGTTTTCACTGTCACTCATTTTAAATAACTAATAATTACTATCACAATTAATATCACAGTCCCTGCCCTGCACACATTAGTTAAGGCCAAGCTCAACATTGTTGTTATAGCCACACTGTAGTTCAAAGCAGTATTGCCTACATAACTGTACGAGAAACAGTGCCACCAAAGCGAAACCTAGAGAAGTAAAAAAAGTAAAACAGTATATTTGAGCTTTCTCAATGTAAAGTTCTTAGATTTTAACGGGTTTTGCATGTGTATTACTCCTGATGACCATCTTCTGATTGTAATTTAGCTGGCTTTGCAAGTGGACGGTTTTTAACAGATTTTGAAAGTGTAGCTATTGCAATTTTAACAGGTTTTGCTGGAGGACGCGATTTTTCTCATCTACTTTTCAAGCTATTTTAGTGGGTTTCGCTAATGGATAACTTCAGATCTTTGTAGATGACGCTGAGACCTTTCCAATGAGCTATATAACTTGTTTTTTTTTTAAATTGTCGTTTAACAGGTTTTGCAAGTGGACCGCACATTTACATTTTGTTTACTTCTCCTTTCAACTTATAGTGAAAAAGGTATAGTAACCTTAGCAATGAGAGTGCTTTGGGGTGAAGAGGGGCTATGCCATTATCCTGTTTACACTTAAAATATATGCAATTTTTAAATTGCTTTTTGCTGCGAAATTTACCTGTGGTTTATGCGTAACTTGCGTATGTAAATGCGAGATTTGCCCAGGTCCATTCAACTTACTGCAAGCATCGGCTTATTACGAGTAGAAACAAATCAAATCAATCGCTAAGGGCCAGGTGCACCAATCTACCTTGGTAACTTACGGCTGTAAAAACGGCTATTTAATACTTGTAAACTCATTTCTTTGGTGCATCAACCCTATCAAGATGCAATTAAATGACTAATGCCAGTAAACTTTGAACGGAGATATTCTCCAATTAAGAGCTTTACAAGCGTTAAATCTGAATAAAATAGCGGAGTTGTTTAGAGAAATTATTTTCAAGATGAGCTGTTGTACATCGATTATTTAAGGCAGTAATGAGGAGCGAATTCCACCTCTTGTATTTGAAACAGATGACCCATTTAACGACATGAATGTTAGGAAATTCCATGAAAGGTACAGATTATGTAAATCAACAGGGTTGTCACTAGTCGAACAATTAAATGAGAGCTTAGAGTACCCTACTCAAAGAGATCACCCAAATCTCCAACGAGTCGAGTACTTCCAACATTATGATATGCTATACGGGCATTTAATACTATAATAGGTGTTGCTGAAAAACTGTACAGAACAATTATTGCAGTGCGAATTATTCACAGTGTTTCTTCTGCAATAGTATCTTTGAGTGATACATGCATAAAATTTCCAATGACCCAAGCTGAACAAAAGGAAGTGATGGAAGATTTCACGCTAGCTAATGAGTTGAAATCTCTAGTCAGCTGTGACCATACTGCATCCGGTTTTGGAAGTGGAACTCCTTTAGTCGCGGTAGGGGAAATGGGCCTGGATCAGACGAAAAGTGAAACGCATAAGTTGGCCTAATCGAGAGACTCCAACCAGCAGTGAGAAGAAAGAGAAGGAGCTCTCTCCGTCCAGGACCCTCTGGATAACGGACCTGACACTGACATTCAAAATGGCGGCCGTATGTGGTGGGAATTTGGGAAATGCCTTAATCAGTTCTTGTCTACAAGTTATGTCTTCTCCACAGTAAAATATAATTAATGTGGTGCTGTGACATGTCTTTTGGGTATAAATATGCTGCTGTGCACAAAAACGCTGTCTTTAAAGTAAACTAAATGCATTTTAACATTAAATGAAATATATAACCTCAAACAACATTCATGCAGTCTACTGTTTTGCATGCTGTAACTTAACAGCATTTCTAAACTACAGCTACTTATTTAAATTACAAAGGACATAGTTTTATAAACTGCAAACACTGTAATACCGTCATGAAACAGAACTGTTGATATTGAGGTTGACACTGATTGAGTTCACTCAAAATTACGTGTCACTATTTACACTGTTTATCACACTGTACACAATATTATATGCACAAAGTATACACTGTATGACACGAAATGGCGTTGTTTACAGTAATTAGCTATTAAATTTAGAAGCTTTAGGGTTACTTTTGCTTTCACTGAACGCTTTTCATTTATAAGTTTGCAATAATTATTCAAAACTATACCACTTAGCGACTTATAGCATCCTTTACTAGTTTTTGCAGAGAGTCCACACCGACAGACTGAAATATAACAAATAAGTAGTCTTAAACCAGCACTGCAAGTGAAATATATGAAATACATGACCTTAAACAGCATTGTAAAACAACATTCATGCAGTCTACAGTATTGCATGCAACAACGTAACAGCATAAATGCGATGGCTGAATTAAAACAAATAGTCAGAAATGCACCATTCTGCAGTTTAACCACTTTCTTGGAACCGTTATAAATGAACCACCGTAACGAAATTTATCCTTTCTTATAACTAAGTCGGAAACAACGATTATGCCTACAGGTGAATCCTTCGAAGGTGTAAAGTGTTTACGATTTATGTATATTAACCATTTTCTTTTAAATCTTTATATTTTGGAAATATGAATGGCAATACTCCGGTATAAGAGAATAACTGGAACTCACTATGCACACTCAAATACTCATAATTGTTTTATTGTAGGTATCTCACAAATATACATAATTGAATATATTTTATAATTCAAATTAACACTGTATATAGTATATTTTAAAATATTTATCACAATTATTTGCACCTCTATTCATTATAATCAAAGTTCGATTTGCATCCGGAAACATAATGGCGTTGTAATGTTTTAGGTTAAGTATATTTACAACTATAACGTCCAAACTGTAACAATTTCTTTATTTCACCACAGTAATCGTGACACAAACTATATTCTCAAGTAGATAAATTAAAAAATGTATAATTATTAATTATACTTTACATTTAATGTAGCCATAATCTACATGCAATATATTAGTAAACATAAGTAACACTTGGAAAGCACACGGCACTGAAAACGCATGACGGATTATTCCCGTTTCCCAAATTGCTCAAATAAAGGTTTTCAAACACTATTGCTTCGCTAGTGTGATTGCAAACTGCCGCAGTTACTAAAATACTATAAATCACAGGCATGGGAAACACAGCACAGCAGTTAGCGAGTGTAAACACCTCTGGGATCACCACCAACTATCGCCGCCATTTTTCTCATTCTCGAACCCAGTGTCAGGTCCGTTGTTTCTAGAGGGTCCTGCTCCGTTGCATACGCCATAGGCAGTCTACGCGCATACGCCGCGTGTACTGTATTAATGCGTAGCACAAGGAACCAGAATATGCTTGCGTATTATACTGTACGTTAGCTGAACAGTTGTAGTATTATTATTGTATAAGCGAGCTTCCTGCTTTAAATAAAGTAAAGTTTTAAAATGGTCGTGTTTTGGTGTCTTTTAGACTATATTTCCACCCCGTATCTTTCCACAGTAATATTTCGAAGCTGCAGCATTGTTGGAAAAAGATCTGGACAAAATGCCAATGATTATGAGTGGTGATTTCAACACCAACTTCAACTCAGACGAAACTCAACCATTGGTAAGATTTTTGGATGAAAAGTTCAAGTTAAAATTGAACACTGGCGAACCTCAGTCTACAACCAGATTAGGCACTACCATCGACGCAGTATTCTCTCGTTATTTAGAAAATTTATATTCTAAATTGTTGTTCAGCTATCATAAACGCATAATCTGATTCTTAGAGTATGAATTAATGGAAATTAACAAATAAAACAAATATTTCATTTAATTAAGAGCGATTTTCTTCACTCAAATTCCATATAACCATTTCCTTATCCTCAAATAATCAAATCGACAACAAATGTACGTCTCACGCATTCTTTTTTGTACGGAAATGCGACCAATCTTTTCATTTTCTATAATGTTCTTGCGTTTTAAAACAAGTTGCAGTAAGTAATTCTTGTCCGAATGCCGTAAAATTTGGGAATTCATAGAATCACAAAACAAATCGACTATCGAAACTAGATGAAAGTGCATGTCTTTCAGTTCCTGAGCACATGTTAGCTAAACAAAATAAGTAAACGGTCTTAAACTTTGGTGCACCGTATTTTGGATTAACAAGCGTGAACGTTTTATAGCCGTTTGCTGACGGTAAATATTAACGGACGTTGATGCACCTGGCCCTAATACTTAATTCTTTCTTTAAGCAGCTGAATCAAGACTGACTGCGGAGAGAGGTTTGTAGCACATTAATCCCAGCTCATGCAAAGTCATTTCTAAAGTAGATTAGCATGCAAGGCAGTGAATATCTGCACGACTTCTTTGGAAATTCATCATCTCCTGCTCAACCACCGGATGTGCTTCCTCTTGTCTTATTCTGACGCAAAGGTACACGAGGAGCTGCAGGCGACAATAACATAAACTAACAAAAAAATACTCTGAGAGAGAATTTGCCCTTCTACACATACTTGGGGGAACATCGAGAAGAGCTATTTCTAAAAATATTTTGTGGAATTAAAGAAATTAATTGAAGAATTACTTTTCAGATCGCCCAGTAGTTTATTTCACATTGGCATTACATAGCAATGGTCCCGTTATGCTTAGCAAGGTGGAAGTGTTGTAGATAGTATTGTCATTGACCTCTACTACGTGAGCGGAAGAAGCGAGATACAAGGACAAACAATCTCCTTGTGGTCTTTTCATGTCAAAGACAAGCGTACACGTGCTGTTTTGTTTAAAGTGAATCCGTCGTTGAATTCTAAATCGTTTACACTATTTTAAAGCGTTCGCGTGCAAGTACCGTGCGCTTTTGAATTCTGCCTGCTCTATAATCTCGATAGAGCACATAAATGTGGCAGTAAATGCTACACATACCGATAAAATTATAATGGAAAAGAAATTTAAATGCATGTGTAGGAGAAGAGGTCTGTTTATCTTCCTTGGAGGATTAAAATTTCGGATTTAACATTGATGCAGTCCTTTTCTTTTTGGCCTTCATCAGTTCTTCTTATACTAGGTCTTTAATATTGTCGAGAATGCCAACGTTCGCTGAATCACCAAGTATCCAACACGCTCGACACCCCTAAGAATACATAGGAAACAAAATACGGACGGCCAGGCAGAAAGGGAGACACTAAAAATCTAAATGATTCGCGAATCCCGTTATCGCCATCCCTGATGAAGATTTTTCCTATGTGTATTTGCACATTCTATCATTGACGTGGTTTTCCACACCATTATGTATATTTTAGTTCTTTTAGAACTAGACCCTATACGCCTTAAAAAGCCCTATGACCTTAAAAAGCCATACTCTTTGCAAGACATCGCGAGAAACAGCTGAAAATCGACTGTACTTCAGATGTTGAACAACGCGAAGCATTGATAACGAATATCTTTGAAATGGCTTACGCCACAAGAAAAAGTTACTTGAAATAAATTGTGTTATATAAAGAGATCTACATTTTTTGTGTAGTACGTTTTCGTCTATCGCTCAACGTTTGTTTACCAGTTATATAAGATTATGCAAAACTCCTCCGGAATGAAGTGGAATTCACAGGCTATTACCAGAAAGTTCAAGATAAACGTTTTATTTTTCATGTAAATATATTTAATGTATAGTATTTTAATCTAAATTGTTAGAGCCAATTGTTCAGAAAATCAAGAATTTCGAAAAATCTTCCATGTAAAGGTTAGTTGGTTGGTGGGATTTTCTTGAAAACCTTCGTATAGCATGTTTGGAATATATGAACTTAAATGACCGAGTTTGGTATTTATCGACTTTTCGTCTTTGAGTTACGCTGTTCACAGACACGCGGACCTTTTTCTAAAAATACTTTTTTATTTATTTTTATAGATATATTTTCTTTGAAATCTGGGTGTCGAATTTTTTTTACATACTATCTATGTACGTGGTAGAGAAAGTAAAAAAGAAGCCTGCTCTGACGGATGCAAGCTGTCTAAATGTTAGTTTACTTGCCAATGGATGTGAACAAAGGTATGATTCCCTTGGCATAATGCAGGAAATATATAGATGATGCAAGTTCGAGTTAAGTAAAAAATTCGAATTTGTAGCAGCTCTAGTGAGGTCTCTATACATCCTTGCTACATAAAAGCCTGTACTGTTAACTAGCCTAGAGCATCAGCGCAAGTTTACAAAGTTTTCTTCACAATAATGTGTTCGGGATTCAAGTTACTTGGCTCATACCCTCCAGGGTGCACCATTAGAGAGCATACTCCTGTATCCCTAGCCGGTATTTTCATGTCGTTAATCAAATCCAAACGACGCTCCGTGCGAAATAAGGGGAATTATAGCGCTGGTGGTCCTTCGGCGCAGGCGCAATTTATGTAACGCTTCTGAAGGACCTTGACGCGCCCTCAACAACGGCGGCCTTTATCTGTTTCTTAGCACCTGCAACAGCATAGGATGCTCCACAAGTCAGATCTATCACGGACGCTACGGTTAGAGATGCGGTGGATGTTCTTGAATTTCCTGCGACGATAAGTATGTGCATTTCACGTTTAGCGACATCAGAGCTTCACTCTCAGAATGTCTAGAGACTTTGGGCCCAAAGTTAGCTGAGACTTAAATCCGGTTAAAAACCTTATCCCAGCAACAAAGCTCCCGGATTAGCAAACAGAAACGCGGTCCACCAATGATGAATACTGAAAGCCTTTAAAAAAATCTGAATTATACCTGCATTAGTGTATGGCATAGAAACACGTGCAGAAAACAGCAAAACTAAATAGTTACTCAGAGTAACAGGAGCGCATTACGTACGTACATTAAGGACAATTGTAGGAAAACAAGAATATACAGAATAAAGAATGAAGATATAAGAATAGAATATGATATAACGGATATATAAACTTTGTAAGAAAAAAAGCAACTTCGAAATGAACGTGTTAGCACAGCAGAGGAAACAAGATTGATTAAAATAGCACGAGACCAAGACCAGTAGGAAGTAGAAGTGTTGGACCACTAAAAAGATGGTTAGGATGTCTTCCATCGCCATTAGACTCCGTGTGACAAACAGGCTTAGCCTAAGCAGAAGAACAAGAACTTAATGAAAATTTCATCCCTCTGTTACTAGACCAAGCATAGAGCATATCTGTAACCCTCAAAATTATTGGCGGAAGTGGCTGTTCTGCTGTAATTATTATGGAATTATAGTATTAATAGTAATAATACTAATGCAAATAATACCGAGCAGGATGGCTCAGGCGGTTTCTTCTTTGGCCCGCATTGGCGAGGTCACGCGATCGAATGCTGGGGTGGTTCATCATCTACCACGAATCTCCTGCCCCTTCCTGTTCCACCATCTTCCTTGTCATCTGTTTCAGGATTGTAGGAACAGGCGACGGTGTTCGGCGGGTTGCGGCTGGTCGGTGGCTCGCGCTCTCTAAAGGTTTCTTCACTGGCGTCACTGCATAACCGCTCAGTTAGGTCTCTCTTAAGCGTGGGGCTCTACTCCGGTGGACCCGGTTGGTGTCTTGAGGGCAGGGACCGGGCGTCGTCGGATGCGTTCTATCTGGAAACCTTAGGGACCCGTCCATGTTTATGCCTGCCGGCATCCGGATCTGGTCTCCCTTCGGACCTCTCGCTTTATTCTTCCCTCTCAGTGGTCACGGAAGCAAAAAGGGCCGACTAAACCGAGTGATTTATTGTGAGGATCGTGAAAAGGAAAGGCAGTCGGCTCAATGGGTGTTTTAAACAGAACCTAAGCTTACAAAAGTCCGAGGAATTCGCAGTGTTATAAGGCGATAGTTGCTAGCAGTTTTTCTAAATCGGGCTATATTGGACCCTCTACCATACATCTCTGACTTAGCACCTTATGGTTTCTTTTTGTTTCCAAAAATTAAAGACAAAGTGTGTGGAATCAATTTTTGTGATCAGATGAAGCAGTGGAACATCATAAAACCCTGGTTTCTGAAGTAGTGGCATCATTGCTTTAAAGACCGATTTCATCGAATTCAAAAATGCATTGATGTTAAAGGCGTATATTCTGAAAAAGAAAACAAACAATAAAGTTTTTTTAAAAGCAATCCTTGCTGGGCTTTCTAAAGTTTTCAATGTTTCCCTCGTATTTTATGTTGTGTTGAAATGTTCTTGGGGTATAGAAAATATATTGATAAAGAAAACAAAGACGAAACAGAGGACAGAGAATGGGCAAGAATTGGAGTGTGGAAGTTAAAAGGTCAGAGAAATTGGTTCATACAGGGGGAGTGTCCGTAATATGGAAGCATAACCTAGAGCCAATAATGCTGGATTGTAAATGAACTAGACGCTGGGAGAACTTATTAATCACAAGTGGTTGACGGTTAATGCTGATGGTATATTAAGTAATAGGGGCAAACCTCAGGAGTTTGGTAAAATGCGTTTGAACCCGCTACCTTGGGAACTACAGGCTAGCATGGTAACCACTACACCATGGAGGACGACATAAAATGCGTTATTGTATTCACGGTATTAGTCATCTTGACGAAAGTCTATATACCGTATCAGAAAACAGGTTATTGCAAAAACGATCCAATAATTATAACCAGACATGAAATAAAGTGAAGAAATGGACATTACGCAGTGACGTCTCAGGTTACAAACGACCCCATCCCTCGTACAATCTGTTAGCGTTCGCAGAACACACTCACTGGACCATGTTTACCTTCCTGTCAATCACCCTTGGCTGTTGTTGTTTAGATTCTTTGTATTGACCTATGGTTTGAGTGCATATAATTTGAAGCGACCTGCTTAAGAATTCCTATGTTTGATTATAACCTTTACAGAAAACATGAATAAGTGTCATGCCCCTCACAAGGAAGAAGTTTACATTTCTGTTCGTTTATCGAAATTTTCATTAAAGCAGCTGGAATTGTTGGTACATTATATGAAACAGCAATTACAACAGAGATGCCACGTGCTCGCGGCAGTTTAAATTTATCCTGCTGGGTGCGTGATCCATACGTAGGGTCAATACAAGGGGACCGCTGCTTCATTTGTTTGTTATGCTGTACAGTCGCTGACAAATCCTTTCACACAATTGAGATTTATGGCTGCCTTGGTACTCACCGCAACAACTGCGTCACATCGTGTTCTAGTTGCCTACGGAGATGAGGTCAAATTACTTGAGTAACAAATGGCGCAAAGCAAGATCATTCTTAGATTCTCTACCAGCTTTCCTCTGGTACAGAATGTCTGGTGTTACAATTGCACTACCTTCTCTTTCATAATTTATTTGTAAAAAATGTGTTGCACTCACATGACTTTCTCTACTCTTGTACAAACTATTTTTACAAACTCTTAATCTCCATATACTTCATGTTAATCGAGATGTTAATCTTATTGCTAATTTTCTTGTGGGTGCAAGGGTAATATGGTAGGCTTTAAACGATAGTCAAATCTTTTAAGAGCTGGTTGTTATGTAGAGCATTCCATTATCTTTGCATGTCTAGGACATAAATAAACGAATAACGCATTCCCATTCGAGAAAAAGTATAAGTATTGGAAAATTCAAACAAATAACAAAGAATATCTGGGAAATAGTTCACTCTAAAATAAAAAAAAACATATGGCATAAACGTGTGTTTTAACTAGATCCACATTTTTTATGTACAAACATTTTTATCTATCACTTACGGTTTACCAGTTATGCAAAAGCCATTTAGAATGAAGAGGAGTTGTGGGGACATTTCCAGAAAATTCAATATATACATTTGATTTGTCATAAAAATATCTTAAACATGTGATATTTTAATCAAAATCGTTAGAGCCATTTTCGGTAAAATCGAAATTTTCGAAAAATGTTCCATGTAAACGGTAGTCTAGGGTGAGGAAATTTTCATGAAAATTTTCGTGTTGCATCTTTGAAAAATACTGAACCTAAATATCAAGTTTGTATTTATCCGACTTTTCGTTTTTGAGTTATGCTGTTCACAGACACATAAACACACAAACAATGGACTTCTTTCTAAAAATGCTTCTTTTGGATTGAGGGGGCCTCAAAACATGTATTTCCGGTGAAATCTCCGTATCGGATTTTTGGATGGAATGCAATAATTCCCCTATTTACTATACGTAGTAGAGAAAGTAAAAAGATTTGTTTTCTACTTCTTGTTTTTCACATAAATGTTTTCCCAAATTGTTTAAATATACATTTTGTTGCAGCTACATACAAACATACAGGACGAAAGTAGGAGTACAATAGTCCAACTTTTTTATATTTTGAATATTCTTCACATGAGCTGTTGAGGGACAAACAAAAAACGGACATAAGATTTCGAAAAAGAATTAAATTAAGTTTTATTTATGAACGCTGTTTAATTACTATGGTCCTTAGCGTCCCATTCTACATTGGGCGTGAAAGACCGGAAATTTTGCTGAGAGGTCTCTTTATCAGGTTTGAGGTTCTTTTACGTGCCGTAAATCTACGACACGGGACCACTGGCTTTACTTCCCTTCCGAAGGATGCCATGCTAGGGATGTTTACACCCTTCGCCGGGCTTGAACCCGCGACCTCGGGAACTAGCATGGTGCCCCTAGACCCCGGAGGACGACTAACATACCAGCATACTAAACGTATCTTAAAGTCTAAGGCATAAAGATATACATGTAATGTGCCTCACTGTTTACAATGTATTCGTCTATCTACTTCCTATTAATACAGATAAATCTAACCACTCGTTTAGACTTTTTTTTCTTTTCTTTAGTTCCATTTATACCCCGCATTTAACTACTTTGGTCTTATCGGCGGCCTATCCTTTGGAACTTATTGCCTGTTGGCAATGGTGTTAACTCGTGAACTCATATTTCTTGCACTTTTTTTTAATCATTAGATCATACACACATTCACACTCTCATTCATACTTCCAGATTCTGGAGGGGGGATCAATCTTGGCTAGAGAAAAATTCCCACCCCAGCCGGAAATCGAACCCGGGATTCCCCGCACAGCAGGCAGTTGCTCTACCGGCTGAGCTACGGGCTTTACGTTGTAGGTATAAGAAGAATTCAGTAGGCTAAAGCGATAGTCAGATGTTTTCAAAATTGGTCGCTATGTGATGGCTTTGAACTTATGTTTTCTTTGAATCAACACGAAAAAGAAAGAATGTAAACAGTTCAAAGCGGTAGCTATAAAAATTTTGAAAATTAAAATTAATAACAAGGAATATCTCGAATGGTTATCGCCATGAAAAATTAATTTGACATTTACTGTGAGTTTCAACGAGATCTACATTTAATGTAGTAAGATTATTTCTATGTCTTGCGTTTACTAATTAAATAAAAGCCATTCAGAATGAAGAGGACGTCACAGGATTTTCTCATAAAGTTCAAGCTATACATTTTATTTGTCATGATAAAGCATATGTTATTTTAACGACATCGTTAAATCATTTTTGATAAAATAAAAAATTCGAAATAATGTTCCATGCAAAGGGTAGTTTCGGTGGGAAGATTTTCCTGAAAATCTTCCTATCCATAGTTGGAAGGTCTTTAAGACAAATAGGAAGTTTTGTGTTTAACCGATGTATGGTTTTTGAGTTATACTGTCATAAACACACACGTTTTTCTAATTTTTTTTGTTCAGGGGCCTCAAAGCATGTATTTCCGGTGAACGCTCGACATCTAATTTTTTAGTAAAAATTGGTTTAACATAAATTAGAAATTTTAAAATCATTACATTTTTTCTGAAGTAAGTTTTGCCCTTCTCCTCTTGTTTCATAATAAAAATTCACTCAGAATGAAGGGGTTTCCACAGGCTTTTTGCAGAAAATTCAAAATAATACCTTGCATCCCTGATGTCATTATATCAAATATATACTCTTATCATAATAGACCCATTTTTGAGAAAATCAACATCCTTTGAAGACGCTGAGCTTAAATACTAAGTTTGGTATTTGAATTATGTTTTCACACACATGCGCAGTAACCATTTTTAAAAAGCGCTTTTTTATTTATTTTATTATTTAGGGGACCTCAAAAGTGTATTTCCAGCGAAATTGCGATATCAAATTTTTGGGTGGAATACAATAATTTCTCTGTTTACTAGAACCAAGTGGTAAAGAAAGTAATTTTTTTTATTCAGGATGTCTCAAAACATGTATTTCAATGAAATTTCGTTATCGAATTTTTTAGGTGGAATACAACACCTACAGCTACTACTTATAAACCCTGACTTTCGTCATCCTGAGAGTTGTGTTTAAACCGAAGGATCCTCCTATGTATTTGTTGATAATAATTTACATGCATTTCATATGTTACATGATATATTTGATTAATTGGTTGTGGAAGTGCAAATGTGACAATTCTCGTCGAATACCTACACTATGTGATCAAAAGTATCCGGACACCCCCACAAACATACGTTTTTCATCTTAGGTGCATTGTGCTGCCAGCTATTGCTTGGTACTCATCCGCGAGCTCATTAGTTATTAGACATCATGAAACAGCAGAATGGGACGCTCCGTGGAATTCACGGACTTCGAACGTGGTCAGGTGATTGAGTGTCACTTGTGTCAGAAGTCTGTACGCGAGACTTCCACACTCCTAAGCATCCCTAGGTCGACTCTTTCTGATGTGATAGTGAAGTGGAAACGTGAAGGGACATGTACAGCACAAAGATGTACAGGCCGACCTCGTCTGTTGACCGACAGAGACCGCCGACATTTGAAGAGGGTCGTAAAGAGTAATAGGCAGACATCTATCCAGACCGTCACACAGGAATTCCAATCTGCATCAGGATCCACTCCAAGTACTATGACAGTTAGGCGTGAGGTGAGAAACCCTGGATTCTATGGTCGAGCGGCTGCTCATAAGCCACACATCACGCAGGAAAATGGTGTAAGGAGCGTCAACATTACACGATTGAACAGTGGCAAAACGTTGTGTGGAGTGCCGAATCACGGTACACAATGTGGCGATCCGATGGCAGGGTGTGGGTATGGCGAATGCCCGGTGAACGTCATCTGCCAGCGTGTGTAGTGCCAACAATGAAATTCGGAGGTGATGGTGTTATGGTGTGGTCGTGCTTTTCCTGGAGGGGGCTTTGCCTTCCTTGTTTTGCGTGGCAGCGCAAACCTATATTGATATTTTAAGCACCTTCTTGCTTCCCACTGTTGAAGAGCAATTCGGAGACGGCGATTGCATCTTTCAACACGATCGAGCACTGTTCATACTTCACGGGCTGTGGCGGAGTGGTTACACGACTATAACATCCCTGTAATAGACTGGCCTGCAGAGAGTCCTGACTTGAATCCTAATAAACACCTTTGGGATGTTTTGAAACGCCGACTTCGTGCCAGGCCTCAGCGACCTACATCGATAACTCTCCTCAGTTCCACACTCCGTGAAGCTGCCATTCCCCAAGAAACCTTCCAGCCCCTGATTGAAAGTATGTCTGCGAGAGTGAACGCTGTCATCAAGGCCAACACCATATTGACTTCCAGCATTACCGTTGGAGGGCGCCACGAACTTGTACGTCATTTTCAGCCAGGTATCCGGATACTTTTGATCACGTAGTGTATGTTAAGATAAATGAAGATGTTCAATCAGTAACTATTTTGTATCGCACAACAACCTATTAGCCAAAAGGGAGGTGACTAGTGCTCGCGACAGTTAAGAGAATCGGGGCAAAGTTATGTGGAACACACCTTAAAAGGCAGAGAAAATGAAAAGGTGTCCTGCTAGTTATTGGGAACTGAGAGGTGCAGTCCTACACTAAAGGAAGATTATTCTGTAAGTTGATATTTTCGCAGTAAAAGCAGATGGGAATACCTGATGGTCACGTTATCAACAAAACCTATTCTGCACGTGGGAAAAAATGCCAGATTAGATAACCTGGTTACATACACATACTCATCAGTTTGAGGTGTGAAGTGTTGTAGTGCGGAAGTTAGAACTGCATAGTTCGATCGATTTCTAGCTTGTGGTGTGGATGCCAAAACGGATTCTAGGTGGCAGTACAGGTAAGTCTTCTGAAGTCCCCAAACGCAGCGCCATTTTGGTTTTCCTAGTCCAACATGCTTTCGATCAAAATTACACTCATTTGGTAGCGTGGCGTTTATCATTGTATTCATCTAATACTACGTAATATTATAAAGTGAGATATGTGTATATGTGTATGTGTGTGGTAACGTCGATTGCGTTTGCATTTAATTAGAAGCTAGTACTCTAACCACCACGCCTTAGAAATAATGCAATGCCTTAACCCATTGTTTATGGGTTACTTCATGTTAAACAAGATAAACATTTGCAGACTCCATCTTATTGCTAATTTTCTTGTAGGTGCAAGGGGAATATGGTAGGCTTTAAGCGACAGTCAAATGTTTTAAAAGCCGGTTGCTATGTGGGGCATTCCAGTCTCTTTGCATTCCAAGACATATTAAAAAAAAGAATAACGAATTCCCATTTGAGAAAAACAAATAACAAGGAATATCTCAGAAACGCTTCGCTCGAAGACATGTTAAAAAAAATTGTTTTATGGTATGAATAGTGAGTTTAAACGAGATCTACATTTTTTATGTAGTAAAACATTGTCTATCTCTTACCAGTTATGCGAAAGTTATTCAGAATGAATATGACATATTAATCAAAATCGTTAGAGCCATTTTTGAAAAAATCAAAATTTTCGAAAAATGTTCCATGTAAGGCGTAATCTAGGGTGGGAAATTTTCTTGAAAATTTTGTGTCGCCTCCTTGGACGATACTAAACTCAAATACCAAGTTTGGTATTTATCCGACTTTTCGTTTTTGAGTTATGCTGTTCACAGACTGACAGACAGACCAGACACACACACCCATACAGACATATATCCAAAAATGCTTTATTTGGATTCAGGGCAACTCAAAATTGTATTTCTGGTGAAATCTCGGTATGGAATTCGGATGGAATGCAATACTTCTCCTACCTACTATACGTAGTAGAGAAAGTAATTAGAAAAAGAAATGGGAACTCCAGACTATCAGCCTAGTTTATCTGGAGCTTCACTTACCAAGGAACACAAGAAGTACCTTTTGATTCCTGCTCCCAAGGTTCTACGTTGCTTTACATGCCAAAAAAAAAAAAATCATATGTGTTGCTTTCACATGACTTTCTCTACGTTGTATAATTTATTAATGGTATACAAACTTATCTTACTAAATCTTATTACTTTCTCTACTAGTATAGTAAGTACAGAAATTACTGCATTCCACACAAAACTTCGATGCCGAGATTTCACCGGAAATACACGTTTTGAGTTGCCCTGAATCCAAATAAAGCATTTTTGGAAACATATCTGTATGTGTGCGCCTGTCTGTCTGTCAGTCTGTGAACAGCATAACTCAAAAACGAGACGTCGGATAAATACCAAACTTGGCATTTAGGTTCAATATCTTCCAAAGATGCGACGCGAAGATTTTCGACAAAATGCCCCATCCCAAGTTACCCTTTATATGGAACATTTTTCGATTTTTTTTTATTTTATATAAACTGGCTCTAACGATTTTGATTAAAATACCATATATAAAAGACAGTTACATGACAAATAAAATGTATATCTTGAATTTTTGGGAAATAGCCTATGAGGTCCTCTTCATTCGGAAGGAATTTTGTATAACCTTCTCTAAGTGGAAAAAGGTTAAACGGTAGACGAAAACATACATAAAAATAATGTAGATCTCTTTAAAACGCACAATTTATTTAAAATAATTTTTTTTTGTGCGGTGGGTTAAGCTGTTTCTGAGATATTCGTCATTAAGGATTCGAAATGTTCATTTATTGGTCATTCTCTTAAAAGTCCTTTCAACATTCAGTTGTTTCTCGGGATTGCATGGAAACAGTATGGAATTTTAAAGCAGCGTATAGCGTCCCGTTCTTAAACATTTGACCGTAGCTGTTCTCTTTGTATCCATAATGAAATGTGTAATGTAACCATTTCTGCAAAGGTTTATTTGGATTAAAATGTAGATTGTATATCTATCTTTCATATATGGTATTTTAATCAAAATCGTTATAGCCATTTTTTTATAAAATAAAAATTTTAGAAAAATATGTGTAAACGGCATTTGGGGTGGGGAATTTTCTTGAAAATCTTCGTGTCTCACTCTTGGAAGACATTAAACTCAAATACTAATTGTGGTGTTTAACCGACTTTTTGTTTTTGAGTTATGGTGTTCACAGAGAGACACATATGTTTCCGAAAATGCTTTATTTGGATTTCCTGTGATATCTCGGTATCGAATTTTTGAGTGGAATGTAATACTTCCACTACTTAACCATACGTAGTAGAGAAAGTAAAAATATGTGATCCATTCACATGACTTTCCCTGCCCTTTATCGTCATGCTCTATCTACCCTCTATCAATAATTTGTATACCCGCTAATAAGCGACAGGAGTAGAGAAAGTCATGTGAATGTATCACGTACGATTTTTTTTTAAAAAAAAGCTACTCACTACATACTGTCTGGAATGTTATAGTCCCTCTACGTATCATCGGTAAGCGGCAGAGAAAGTAAACCAGATGACCTACATTTAAAACAGCTCGTTGTGCTAAATACATTAAATTAGCTCTGATAATAATATTTGATTTGACAAGTGTTTCACCGATTAAAGATTGGAGAAAAGTGTGAAACAGATAAGATATTTCTGTGGTTACAACTAGTGAGGCAAGCAT
This sequence comes from Deroplatys truncata, assembly GCA_030765065.1. Taxonomy (NCBI): domain Eukaryota; kingdom Metazoa; phylum Arthropoda; class Insecta; order Mantodea; family Mantidae; genus Deroplatys; species Deroplatys truncata. The sequence continues at coordinate 197,249,543 of CM060975.1, read as the reverse complement.
ACAAAAGAGAAGGCATACCTAATGGAGAAGTGGTCCATTTTGATATGAACCTCTAATCTCGAAAAGCGCATAAATCTTGTTACTGATACTGCATTAAGCTATGGATACATCCAGAAAAATTAAGATACAACGTATTTTAGAAACGTTCATATTCCAAACCTCCCGTACAGTAATTTCAGGAAATTTATGAGAAAAGAAATATTATAGAAGTACTGTCGGAGAAGAAAGAACCAAGCTTAGCTTGAGGAAATAAGCGAAAACAAAACACAGTTTATTTACTAGTAGATAAATTTATGGAACTTAAGACGCTCTTTATTTGCAGATACGCAGATATTCCAATAAATAGCATAACATTTACATTCAAAAAATCATATGTGTTACACTGACACATGACTTTCTCTACTCTTTTACCAAACGCTTATTCTCCATATGCTTCATGTTAATCGAGATGTTAATCTTATTGCTAATTTCCTTGTAGGTGCAAGGGGAATATGGTAGACTTTAAGCGACAGTCAAATCTTTTAAGAGCTGGTTGCTATGTGGCGCATTCCATTCTCTTTGTATATCCAGTACATAAAACAAATGAATAACGAATTCCCATTTGAGAAAAAGTATAAGTACTGGAAAATTTAAAGGCATAACAAGCAATATCTCGAAAATGTTTCCCTCAAAAAAAATGTATATGACATAAATTGTGTATTTTAACGCGATCTGCATTTTTTGTGTAGTAAAATTTTGTCTATCTCTTATGGTTTACCAGTTATGCAAAAGTCATTCACAATGAAGAATACTTTTGGAGACATTCCCAGAAAATTCAAGATATACATTTTATTTGTCATAAAAGTATCTTAAATATATGATATTTTAATCAAAATCGTTAGAGCCATTTCTGAGAAAATTAAGTTTTCGAAAAATCTTCCATGTAAAGTGTAATCTGTGGTGGAGGGATTTTCTTGAAAACCTTCGTGTCGCATCTCTGGAAGATACTGAACCTAAATACCAAGTTTGGTGTTTATCCGACTGTTCGTTTCTGAGTTATGCTGTTCACAGACACACACACGGACATGTTTCCAAAAATGCTTTTTTTTGGGATTCAGGGGGTCTCAAAACATATATTTCCGGTGAAATCTCGGTATCGAATTTTTGGGTGAAATACAATACTTCCCCTACATACTATACGTAGTAGAGAAAGTAAAAACGCTGCTCTTCTAAATTTGCACTGTATTTCTTAACCATCACGGTTTTAGTCACCTCTCATTGGCTGCTGTTGTGAAATAGGTTGATGTGCGTTACAAACTTGTTCCTTATTAAACATGAGCATTTACATTAATGTATTCGAAGAGAATTCTCAATTTACACTTTCATAACGGCAAGAGTCAAATATGTTACGTAACAGAGTCAATGCTCTTGGAATGCATGCAATTCTTATCAAATAGGTAGGAGGATCATTCGGTTTAAACCTGTCTTTTAGAATGACAAAAGCACGTGTATCTATCATGACAAATCGTTTTTATTGCTTTTTTCACACGAGCATGCATAGTTTGTCATAATCATCATCATCACCATGCAAAGGTGTAGATACATTAGCCAATCAGGGAAAGCAGAATAATACATGTCAGCAGGGCAAGGTTATTAGAGACAAGTTTTAGGATTATGTCCCACTTAACCCCGCTGAACCTCTTTGCACGTCGAAGCCCTGGAATGACAACTATCGATAACTTTTTTTCTCTCTTATAAAAGTGAACGAACAAGGACTTTATAAGAGAGGTTCCCCACAAACTTCCTCTTTCCAGAGCGTTCAGGCCTCTGTTGTTCATACTTCCAGCAGTTGTTCCGTATATTGGCACCTGTGGACCACAAGAATTAACTGGATAATCCAGACGTCTCCTTGTCTCCATTGCTTATCAGTACAGCACAATATGCATTTGTCACTGCGTATTTCTCATTATAACATAGATGAGTAATTCCAGAATCACTTTCTCCAACTGCAAAAAAGCTGCATCTCATGCGCAATTTGATGGAAGCCCACGAGCTGCCATACCCTATCATCCAACAACAGACGAAACCATCACCACTAATTCACACAAATCATCTGAACTTCCCTCTATCCTCTTCTGTATTCCTCTGGGGGACAGGTTGAGCCTTTGGTCAATTCTAATTCCACTGGTGACCGCTCCGCGGGCCAGTTCTTACCTTTTCCATGGAATGCGCGGGTGCTTAAGGCGTTACTACAGCTAACCTTCTGGTGGTGGAGTTTTAGTGGGTAGGGTCATTCTCGGATGGCGAGTCCCACACTCCCAGCTTCTCTAGAGTACATATATGCACGACTTGTATGCGATGCTGTTTCTGCTTGTCACTGAGAATTCGCGGCACAAACTTTGCGGCAATCCGTCGGACAAAATCGTCTCACATGTCCCGCAATATTGCATTTGTCCTGGATGGTCTGCCTAAGATCTTCCAGCACCGTATTCCGAAAAGCAGCGATATTTTTCAGGAGTAATGCCGGTTGACGGCCTTCCCGAACGGGGATTAACATCAAAAGATGTTCCGCCATCTTGAAAATGTTTAACCTAATCGTAAGTTTGACTGTGACATAAAGCGTCTTTCCAAATGCTTGCTTCAACATAAGTCGTGCAACACACAGCAATGGGGAAATACGAATAAAAACTAAACGCGACCTCCTAGCACAAGCCGCTTGATGTACTCCGTCACAAAGAATGTATGAGATACTATTTGGCGGCGTTTCGTCGTACTAGGTAGACTTCACGAGCTACACAGACATTCCGTGAACTTTTGGGTAGAACCTCGTATTTCCCCTCCTCCCGAAAGAAAGAAAGAAATTAGAAATAATTGTTAAACGTGATAAATTATAAAATGGTGTTTACTGAATTTGTTTTCAAGCGCAATATCATGTATCTGGTACCTTAATTATGTAATGGATGTTTCTCCCTTTTGAATAGTCTATAAGTTTTATAATGCTATAACTAGTGGCCTGGAAAAATCGTGCACAGATTGTGCTAAAATTCTTGAATAGCAATAGTTTGCTTCTGCAGCATTCGTGAGTAAAACTGAAACATTTTTTATTATAATTTAAAAGTATTTTGAAGTTAAAACTGGAATTTGTTTAATTTTATATATAAAGCTATAGACTGTTACTGCTAAAAGAACTATTTTTATGTATGCAGCTGTAGTTTGATTAAAGGTATTTTTTTAAGTTTAACGTTATTTTAACCGGATAGGTAATAGGTATCGGACGATGAATGAAATAGGTGAAATGATGCTCAAATGAGCCCAGGTTCCATAAAGCTTATAGTTACCCGACATTCATATTTTCAGCATAAGAAAATCACCGGAAAGAAAATCTTATCTGGTAAGGTGCTCGAATGTGAGGCAGACAGGTTACCTCCGCACCAGGGAGGTGGGCAAAAGAGTGATTTGTCACTATAAGTATACTTTTTATATCCTGGTGTTAATGGAAATGAAATGCTCTATCCAGTTCCGTGTTAATTTACAGCAATTTTCAGGCATATCTTTCACCAAACTATACAAACTACAAACAGTTCGGACCTTCTTTCACACATTTGAAGGTCCTAGAAAAAAATAAATGCAAATTAGGGATTTTTGTATCTTGTAAAACAATTATTAACCCTATTTTACATACAGGTGTAAATTAGGGCTATAGTTTACAATAAAATAAAAACTAAAGAACATTTACCATAACATTACAAAAATGGGATAAAATATAAGAAACTGTTATAACAACATTGCTTTATAAATAAACGATACAGAGTTATCAACATTGATTTATACAGTAAGATAAATGATTAATAAAGAAATATATTTTAATTTAAAAAATAGGGCAGTCATATAATAAATGTTTCACTGTCACAAAGACATTGGTAAGTACTTCCAACATTGATGTGAAACCTTTTTAAGTAATCTTGAAACTTTCCATGGCCTGGCATGAACTGTGTGCATAGAAAATTTGGATTGAAGTTTTTGCACTTCAAGCGAGTATTTAAGTCCGGAAAAAATAAAATCTTAGTGACATGCCTTTGGTACTATTTGTACAGTATCTGTTCCATGTGTCCAATATTCCATCTTCACACGTGATGCTGGACAGTTTGAGTAATTGAATTTTTTGTGACTGTCCACAGCTGCCTTTGCTAATTCATCTATTTCATTGCCTAGTAATCCTTCCTTAATCCATAATAAGAATATAAGACTATTATAGTTTGTTAGGTTTGTTTTCTGGAATGAGGATTACATTATCTGTAAAACATTAACAGCAGTCTGGGAGTCAATATATATATATATATATATATATATATATATATATACCTACATGCAACTTAGTCATAATTGATGATCCAGTTTACAGCCTGTTGAATAGCAAATAATTCAGCTTGGGATATGGAGCGTAAAGGCATAACTTCATATGTACTACCTGGGACAGATAGCTTTGCGTTTGTTTATCTATGGTCAAAGGAGGAACTACGCATGTTGTGAATGATGGCTTACCAGCCGTTACGCGTAAACACGATAGCAGCGACACCAAACTGAGCGCAAAGTTATATGTTCCGTGTAATATCTCAATGTATTTCATTGTTGCTGGAGTATCCAACAAAAGCGCATCTTACCAAATCTCCTACATCCCTTGCAGTTCAGTGACCAACTGTATACACCTGCAAACTATTGTTCGGTAATGACGATGTTGAATTATGGGAAATAATGAGTGTAGGCCACTCTAAGAAATTTACATTATTTTCCATTTGAAGATCCAGACGTTGATTCAGTTCTTAATTCCTTTCTTGACACAAGTAAACTCAGCTCGGCCTTTAGCAGTTAAGTGTAAAGGAGGTATTCCGGGTGTATTAGAGTTGCATCATTTGAAATTGTGCGGTATCCTAGTAGGTATAATCTGTAAAATTAGTCCACGTTGAATCTGCTGTAGTTTTTGCTGTGCAAATGTTTTAACTATGATATGTCGGAATGCGCACACAATATAATAGTACAGGTTCAAAGGCCCCTTGATCAATAATGCGTAGCGTCTCGGAATTGATGCCTCAAGCAGGCCTAGTTGCTGAAGCTAGAGCAGTCTGGAACTGGCTGGCTTTTCTTTTTCTTCTAACGTTTCGAGATGATATTTATACGTAATTTTCTCATCTAAAATAACGTCAAGATTTGTAAGACGATTTACAAACTTGATTGTCTGACCATTCCTAAAAATAGTTGGGATATCTAGTGATCTTTCTGGAAACTATCATTGCTGAAGTCTTTTCATGATTAAAAGTCAACTTGTTGGCAAACCCCTATTCAAATATAATTTGAAGTGCAGTGTTTGATGTACGTGTAAAGGAATTTGCGTTATTTCCTTCTATCAGAAGCAAAGCATCATTTGCGAAGGTAAGCATTCTGTAGTTTTGTGGTAGCTGCTGTTTCAGAAGATCGGTATGTGTTCCACAGTCCGGTACTGCAGGCTGAGCCCTGTGGACATCCTTTATTACATGCTTGAGAAAGAGAGTAATGAAAACTCTTTCCTTTTAAAGATAAAATAAAGACGAAAAAATTAGTTTATCACTTGGGGGGGGTCCGCGATGTTGAGGTTCCCAGAATAGTACAATTATAACAGCATACACACATCCAATGCAGTAGTAATACTAGTAATAACAAATAAATACTCGTTTTTGTCTATTGCGAATAACTTTACAACAGTATGGCAGCTGCAAAATCCGCCTCCCTCCGTGCACCCACACCCAGGACATCCTGGACAGGCTGCAGTACTAGGGGTGGCATGTGATCAGTAAGGCAGTATGCCATCAACGTGTCACTTACTACATGTGGATTCCAGGACCTCAGCCGCCACATTTCTGTAACTAGTCCCAATCGGAGTGCATTATTTACCAGGCCTAACAGCAAGTGAATAAATTCCCATGTCAATACCGGAAATCGAACCGATTCCCTTCCAATCGCAGGCAGCAGGGCTTCGTGGACTGATGATGTAATAATAATAATAATAATAATAAGAAGAAGAAGAAGAAGATGAGTAACTACTAAATAATTTTATTTAAAACAAAATTAGATAGTCGGGTCGGACCGGCCTGGACTCAAGAATTTCGCCCGTGCAGACATCTCTCTAATATGCATAAAACGGGTCCGCTTCTACCTATACAGTTGGGAAATGTGGCATGGTTTATTCCAAAATGAATAGAGGTTACTGTCTAACACTATAAGATTGGGCTAAATGTATCGTAGTAGGCCCCCTCCTTTCACATTGTTAGTGCTTATCATACCCTTGCATAGAAACAAAACTTTGCTACCCATGGGTTTAAATAAAAAGAGTTTCATTTAGTATTGTTCCAATTTAGAAACACTGGTATTATGTTTCATTCCTCCTCTATAGTGTTTGTGTAAAACATCTCTTTAAATAATGGCAGTGAAAGCAAGCTACTAGGCGCATTTTTAAAGTTCCTGACGGTAATCACGAACGAAGGCGGCAAAAGACAGCTGTAGCGCACATGGTTGCAAGAAGGGGGAAAAGCGCGTGGTCTTAAGCCAGTGGCGGTTTGGTGCGACACATTTTGTTATTTATTTCCATAACTATACAAAATTCTTACAAATTTTAATACATTACTTTGAGTTGCTATTTTTTCTTTCTTTGATCCACCATGCTTTTAACATCGTGGTTATTTATGCATAGTAGGTCATAACAAATTCATATTGCTTTATTTTTCTAAACCATTTTTCTCTTACTCTCCCCATATATTCTCCTATTCTTTTTATATCCTCTCCTTTTGTATTTTCATTATCCTAACTTTTAATACTTCTTTGTTAACATTTTACCATTCTTTAGATAAAAACTGATCTCTCCACAACTTAGTTTCTTCACATTCAATTATATAATGCAAATCATTATGTGCTTCTCCACAAAGAGGACATCTATCCAAATTCGCTCCCTTCCTATCTCCCCTTAGCCTATGTGCACTTAATCTAGACCAGGTCCTCCCTTCTCTCACTAACCTATTACCTACAATCCACATGCTTCTCCCTTCCCCAGTCCACCTTTAATTGTCTATATAGTTCCAAACTTTTCTTTCCTTCCAGACTTTGAAATAATTCTTGTTTCTCTATATCTTCTACTCTGTTCCTCACTTTCCAGAAACCTTTAACTAACCCCTCTCTCTCCACCCATTAGTTACCCATTCCTATTTCCTGTAAAATTCTCCTTATTCCTTGAGCCCAGTTCATAATACGCATTCTTCGTCGCTGGACTCTCCTTCAAAGTTCGAATCCTGGTAGTGCCTCCTAATGTCGATTTATAGCTCAAAATTTTCAAATTTGACGGTTAAACAGCAAGCAGGTTGACACAAATACATCCTAAAATAGATACCGACGTGACAATGACATCGAGGTGTTTTTGCTATTATGAAACCACCTTCGTTCGTGATTGAGACGCTATTGTTAAAAATGCAATAACTAAAATATTTAGAATCTTTAATTTCCGGCCACATTACGATCACTGCTTTGGACGACGTACGTGTCATATGGTAATTCAAGTAAATTCAGCAGTTCTTCTGTTACAAAGAAGGCAATAAGCATATACACTAGTATAACAGGTTTTAGTATTAGCATACATTAGACGGTAAAGGCAGCTAATGTCATTCTTATGCAAAATATCCATGATATTATTTCAGATTTTGTAGTAATGTAAGAAAAAATAACATCTTTAAAATGCCTGCGGAAGAAGCATCAAAACATCTTATTACTAGTGGTCTTATCTACACGTTTCATTTTCTTTCTTTAGAGTATGCAAAGTGAAGGGGCCGTATATGGAAACAAGATAAACTTTAGAGAAGTATTTTTATACAAAGTCGTGTGGTGATCCTAACCTTGGCTTACGAGAAAATAATGAACCTATCTCGACGCAGTAACCTCATGTAATTGAAAACCTTTCCTACTCGCTAAAAAAGCTCGTCAGAAGTCTGGGAGAAATTATATTCCTTCTCCGTTCATAAATTTAACAGCAAGGCCATCAGCAGGGGGTAATATATGTAAGCATTTTGTTTTTCTTAATATTGTACAACATCAGGCTGAAGACAGCAGAGAAGAAAAAAAAACTTTTTCGTATCTCAGAAAATGAATCCACGCACGCAAAACTACAAAACTCAAGTACACTCGTACTTCTGTGTAAAATAGACATTCAGTTTTATGTTTAAGTTAAAGATGCTATGTTTATGTTAAACATACGTATTTTGTTCTCGTGGGACTCTTAGAAGGTCAGGAGCGTCAATTAAATTTCTGCATGGGAGTGGACAAGATTGTAAGATTCCCAAACGTTCATGTGATTTTCCCAACGAAACATTTAGCCTAAAGAAATAATCTTACTTGTAAGAGAAGATTAAAAATCCTGTCCCACTAACTAAATTCATTCTAAAGTGACTTTTATCCAATAAGTACATATATTTATTAAGGAAGATAGGATTTATTTTCACTTTTAACAGCATTTGATTAACATTTATCAGAAATTACTTTTTAAAACATAACCAACCATCTTATTAACACCAAAGTAGATCCAAAACAGCACTTAGAAGTTGTTTTTATCCTCCTAAAATTTAATACAGCTATCTTCATTCAATAGTTTCTGGGAAAAAGGATAATTTATACCTGAAATTGTCATTTGCAGAAAAAGTTGTTCAAAGTAAACATGGAGAAAACAAACTCGCATATACTTGCAAAGAAAAAAACAGCATGGCATGAGAATACAGAAGCTGCTGTATTTAACAGCGGTACCAACTTCTAGAGCAAAACTTCCCCTAGGCTAAAGTTTGCCTCTCTACTCTAAAGTTTGTAGTGCAGGATTCACAGTACAACATGGCAGATACAGAACAATTTTTAAAAATATACTTAAAATAATTTTTTTTCCATTTGTATGTTAAATCTAAGTTCTTATCGGCGGCTTTGCCTTTGGAACAATGGCCCATAAGCAATGATATTCTCTCGTTAACTATTATTTTAATATTTGGGTTTTTACTTTAAGTTTTCTTTGTAAAAGTTAAATTCAAATACACACACACTTTTGCACTCTCACTGATACTTCCAGACCCTAGGGAGGATGGGGAGTAATGCTGGTAAAAGAAAAATTCGCACCGTTTATCCGTAAATCGATCCTAGGTTTTCTGGAGCTAGAGACTAGCATGCTAACCACCAGATCACATAAGTATTCAATATAAGTATTTTGCCTGCAATAATAAATTATATATCAAGTTAAAAAGGAAGTTTCCAATATATAAGACTGGACCTAAAACTAGAAATGTCATTTTTTTAGCAATTTTCGCGCTGAAATATTTGTATTTAAAGTACAGTTGTAATATTTCTTTTAGTGGAGCAATAATAATCAGTAGCCTAATCATTTCTCGTAACTTAGGGGGTCAGTTTGACGCTGACCTCTGACACATCTGTGTTGTTCCTGGCAGTTGCTTCAGTGGACTCAGAGTCCCGGGTTCGATGTTTGAATGGCAGGGATTTGGAATTTGTTTTTGGTAGAGCTGAGGTTCTAGTTTTCAGGGGTGGTGACACTGCCTTGATGATATTAATAATACTGGCGGCTAAGTTTGAGTTATTTTTTTATTTTGTTACGTAGATTCCTATCTGGTCGACCCGCTACCTTCGTCGTCGAAACCACTGTTATTCTTATCACTTTCGAAGTCGCTACTTATGTGTTTCTCCGACTAGCCCTCGAATTGCCTAGATTTCACAACTTCATTTTTGCACTATAAATTTTCTGATTATTTTCTTCTAATTTCGTTTCGTCGACCGTCCTCGTGGTTAATTTGTACCGGAATGACTCTCGGCGTTTCTTTTCCTTTTTCACGCCTTTCCCCAAACCTAGAATTTTCCCCCACCTTTCTTATGTTTCGTTCTGTTTTACGTTCAAACGTATCATGTGATGCATACGCGATCTTTTGATTGGCTATCATTTTTGTTTCATGATTTTATTATTGGCTACCCCCACTTGACAACTTTCACATTTGCTTCTTACAGCTTATTTTGAGTTTTAAAATATTCCCACGAATATTCTTAGATCGTAGATAAGGCACGTATACTTTCTGACCCTTCTAAGCTTTGAAACCGTTGTAAACTACCCATCCGAGCCAGAGTACAAAAGCGAAACTTCCGGTAGGCTTGATGTCGCCCAAGCAGGTAAATACATCTGCTTCGAGGAAACAAAACTTGTTTTTCTGTCTTTCCTACAAAACCCATTCCTAATATGAATTCAGCACATTTTTGTCGTTATGTTCGATCGTATATTATTATTATTATTATTATTATTATTATTATTATTATTATTATTATTTCTCCTGGGTCTCGATAACCAGCTTCAAGTTGCCCCCTGATCCTCCTAATGGGTCATTAAAAGATCTGCATACTGAATTTGATAACTTCTACTAATGTACAGGATTTGCCACAAAATAAACGATCGATAGTAACAGAATATTTGTGAATATCTAGAGACTTCTTGTTTCCAAACCTAAAATAGTACGAAAACTGGAGACTGGCATTTCAGTATCTGTTTTACACTTTACATGTTTCCCAATATGTTTACAGAATATTTCTAGTTATATATACAGCAGGAAAATCTAGTTGTAATATATTTCAAACTACAACACGATAATATTTCACAGTAATATAAAAGTACGGATATATATTTGCGATATAAAATTTTAACACAACCAACTTAGTTCTCAAAGTCAACTCTAAGAAAACTAAACAGCATCACATTCATAATTGTTTATATTATTATGTAATGAACAGTTATTTCTACCTAACAGTCGCGAAACTTACCCAGTAACAAAAATTTGGAATGACGCCCATTATATTCATATACATTCATGTTTATTATATACTCTGTAGTTTCCTATGCGGATTTTACAGGGTGGACCATTTAAGTTGAGGCTGTACAATATCTACAAAACTAAGCGTTGTAGAAGGAAATGTCTTGAATAAAAGGTGCTTGATATTATGGAGTAAAGTAAATGCCATTAGTCATGTTTTATTTGGAGGATCTTATGGTGGTCCTTTTAGAGTCAATTTAATTCTTTTAAATGGGAACCTACATTTTATATACTGTTTTCTCATTAGAAAATGGTTTATAAAAGGCTATTTATTTTGTGACGAGGAATAAGGAATCAAAATAAACAAATATGATGTGTTACACTCACATGACTTTCTCTACTCTTGTACAAACTATTTTTACAAACGCTTATTCTTCATATGCTTCATGTTAATCGAAATATCGAGATGTTAATCTTATTGCTAATTTTCTTGTAGATGCAAGGGGAATTGGTAGGCTTTAAGCTATAGTCAAATATTTTAAGAGCTGGTTGCTTTGTGGAGTATTCCATTTTCTTTGCATTACCAGGACAAAAAAGAAATAAAATAACGAATTTAAAAAAACGTTTAAGTATTAGAAAATTTAAGGGAATAACAAGCAATATCTCGAAAATGGTTCACTCAACAAAAAAATGTATGACATAAATTGTGTATTTTAACGCGATCTACATTTTTGTGTAGTAAAATTTTGTCAAATCGTATGGTTTACCAGTTATGCAAAAGTCGTTCACAATGGAGAATACTTTTGGAGACATTCCCAGAAAATTCAAGATATGCATTTCATTAGTCATGAAAATATCTTAAACATATGATATTTTAAGCAAAATCGTTAGAGCCGTTTTTGAGAAAATTAAAATTTTCGAAAAATGTTCCATGTGAAGGGCAATCTGGGTTGGGGGGATTTTCTTGAAAACCTTCGTGTCGCATCTCTGGAAGATACTGAACCTAAATACCAAGTTTGGTGTTTATCCGACTGTTTATTTCTGAGTTATGCTGTTCACAGACACAGACACACACACACACACACACACACACACACACGCACAGATACACACACAGACATACACACGGACATGTTTCCAAAAATGCTTGTTTTGGATTCAGGGGGTCTCGAAACATATATTTCCGGTGAAATCTCGGTATCGAATTTTTGGGTGGAATGCAATACTTCCCGTACTTACTATACGTAGTAGAGAAAGTAAAAAGGTAAGCTCCCTTTTAAAAAGATTAAATTGACCCTAAAATGGCCATCACGATGTCCTACAAATAAAACACGACCAATGGCATTTACTTTCCCCCACAATATCAAGCAACTTTTATTAAAGGCATTTCTTTTTACAACGCTTAGTTTTGGAGGTATTGTACAGTCTCAACTTAAATGATTCACTCTGTATAGTATTGGTCTCGGATATTGAGGATAATTTACAAACATTATTATATAAATTTTTCTTAAGTTGCAGGAATATTGGTATGGACATTTATACTAATAAAACCAAGCTAATGACAATAAGGATAGTTTCGATTGAAAAATGGCTTACTTAAAATTATTTATTTAATTAATAAAATGGAATATTCAAATATTAAGAAGAGTGGATCAAAATTTTCAAATCAAAACTAAAGAATGTTAAAAGTTCATGTTTTATTTTGTGTTAAAGCTAAAAATATACAGGTATAGTATGTCTTAATAAAACTACGGGATTGTTTGCATCAAGAGGAAAAGCAATGTGTATTATTTTAACTTCAGTGAGCGCTATTAGCTAAAGCAAATATATAGTGACAAAGCTTGGAAGTGATAGTGAGGTTTTTTAAGATAAGTTAAAATATATTTAATTAAGAGTTAATCCATTTAAGACAAATGAAACAAAAGGCATCGTTAATAATGAAAAGATAAAATGTATGTATAAGAAGATTTATATCTGGTTTATAGGAAGATGGAGAAGTAGTAAACTAAATGAAGAAAGACAAAATATTTACGTGACAGAAGTGAAATAACATTTGGATAATAAAGAATTTAATAAAAGAAGAGCAATGTGTATGTGTTGAATAATAAAATATATTGCTGGGTTAGACGATAAAGCAATCCTGTCTACCTCAGGTTGTGAAAAAAAAAAAGTTTAAAGAAAAACGAGTTGACAATCAGACGCTAAATGGAATAAAGATATTTCAAAGGTGAAGGACAATAAGTAAGAAACTAGTTAGATGCAAATTAGTAATTGGAAATGGTATAATACAAGTAATGGCTTTTAAATATTTAGTAGTGGAAATAACCAGTACTAGTATATTGCAAAACGAACTACTTTCACAAGCAAATTAAGCAAATCAGGTTTCTGGTTTCCTGAACGATATCAAATGGAAAAATATCTATATACCGAACTTAAGGTAAGGTTTTATAAAAGTGTCATTAGACCAATATTAACATTCTCATCCGAAACTAGAGCAGACACAGTAAAGACAAATAGATTAATGGAAGTAACAGAAATGAAAACCCCCAAGAAGTGGGGGCAACGAAACTTGTAATAAACAGAAACGAATATTAGGGACTAATGCAGAATAAAGAATATTGTGGAATGGATAGAGGAAAGAAGGAAAGAATGGAATGTTCATATTTCAAGAATGGCACCTAATAAGTATTTCTTATTGTATATACTTTATTGTCGTTTCAACTGTAAAGTCTGTGGCAGTATTTTATATCACAACACTGTAAATGCCAGAGTGATTGTAGTGTAAACTAGCATTATTGTATGACAATGATTTGAGATGTTTGTTAATTATAAGCATTGTTAGGAAATAAGTTTACACGGCCTCACTGAAACTGACAATAGGAGCGGGTAACAATGTAGCGAGGGGGTGAGTTGTTTATCAATTAGAAGAGACAAACAAATGACGTCAGATTAGCGCGCCTTTCTTTAGAAATGGAGGGAATATCTTCCCTAGAGCATATGTTTTCGTAATTTTGATTGGATATAAAAATAGACGCTAATGTTGGCGCGTTTTATTAACCAATAGCAGCTCGATTATAATCTTTATGCATATCGGGTGAGGGAGTATAAAAAGCTAAAGCCAGAGACGGGTAACGTTCAGTCCAACAGAATCATTCGCGGGTTACACGTCACACAGTTTGACAGAATAATTCACTAGGCAAACGTCGCACAGTTCTACAGAAACATTCACAAGTTACACGTCGCTCAGTCCAACAGAATCATTCGCGGGTTACACGTCACACAGTTCTACAGAATAATTCACAAGGCAAACGTCGCACAGTTCAACAGAATCATCCACGGGTTATACGTCGCGCAGTTCTACGGAATCTCTCGCGTCGTAAAGTTAGTTACAAAATGTGAAATACTAGAATTAATAATGTTTTTATAGTTACATTCTAAAATATAACAGTTTCAGTCAGGCGTGTATCAAGAGTAAATATGTGAAATTAATAATGTGTGACGGCAATAAAAGTGTAAAAACGAATCCTTTTATCAGTGTTATCTTTTAGTAACAACTCTTTTCCGTTTACACACCCTGTTTAAGAGATTTGCTCGACTTGTAATAATAATAGCTAGCCGGAGCACAATGAACCCAAAATTCAAAATAATAAAACAATAACAGGCGCTCAGCAATAAGATAACACTAACGAAGTAACCGCGACAAGTCATATCGCGACTACTTTAGAATAAAGAACATGAGTGTAATGAAAATGCAATAGAATATCTAGAAATAATATTCCAGAAGGGGGGAGGAATCCAGGAAGGTCAAGGAAAAGATGGTGCGATTCATACTTTAGAAGAAACACGCTAGTAGCTTCATTCAGGTAATGAAAATCATATAAAGAGCTCTTCTTCTATCCATGTTACGTTATTCAGGGGGCATTTTTGCCAAGGAATTGTTTCAAAATAAACAAGTGCTTAGTTAGTGCGACAGGCGGAAAGATCTTTCAAACATTTAGTCGTGGTAACGAGCTCTTGCTATGGAAAGGAAAAGAAACCCAAATTTTCAAGCATGTCCATCAAATGACACTTTTTCGAAATGTGTATGAAATTTTATACGGGTAGGTACCTTTCCTAAACAATGCCATGTTTGAGTTCAGAATATCTTAAAGCCGATTTCCCGTGGTTTCTATATTGAATTTCATAGTGCAGAAAGTAATATCAGCATTGACAAATCGAATCAATAATAATAACGTCACCGCGCGCACGAAGTTATCTACGGGTTGACAATGCGAGCGCATCCCGACTCACCTACCTGGCCGGCTGGATGCGGCTAATGATCGGTCCCTTCAGAAAGAATAATGGCCCCGTAACGTACATAATAGCTAGCCGGAGGACAGAAAACAAAAATTAAATCAAATAACAGTCGCATTCTTTCGAACACTAATACTGCCGCAAATTGCTAACACCAGATGGAGCTACAAACCGAACAAATGAATGACGTCACAAGATGGCTTCACATGAAGTAAACACACATACACAAACATCACAAGTAATAACATTAAAACACTTACAAATTGGCTACCACAACGTGGGGCTACAATAATGTTAAATAAATAACATTAAAATACTATTACAAATTGGCGCCCAACGTGGGGCTCAATAAATAAATAAATACAACATAAAAACTACTACAAATTGGCACCCAGAACGTGGGGCAAAGTGACCAGGAAAGGGGCAAGGTAACCAGGAAAGTAGCAGAATTATCCAGGATGTGGAATGAATGGAGCAGTGAATTGATCTACAAGACGCAGATTCCAGAAACAACAAAAGGAACGACAGACTACGCGGATGATTGGACATCGTAATTCCGAGATTACAAGGCAACAGGGGAATTCAACTACAAAAACATCGAGAAGACGCAGATTCCAGAAACAACTATAGGAACGACAGACTACGCGGATGAGTGGACACAAAAACATCGAGACAACGCAGATTCATCATCATACAACGCAGAAGCGACCTACAAACCTAGGAGAGAGGGGCAGGAAGCTGGACATCAAAGTAACAGCAACAGACAGCATAACAAAGGTCAGAGTATAGTAATTTTTTTTTAGAAAACAAAATTGTAACAATCAAAAGGAGTGGTAGGATAAAGAAAACAATGGCTACTAATAATACAGAAGAAATTATTATGGAGGGAGATAGTGTAACAGTTAGCTGTAATTTAATACAGATTACAGAAAATAGATCAAACAATGTAGTATTTGAGGGAGTAAATGTTAGTGCAGAAAGTGAGAATAGAACAGCAGGAAATTTTAATTTTGATAATAGTGTGATGATGGAAATTATGGGAATGCTGAGAAATATTAGTGAGGAAATGCAAAAGAGTCATAGGGAATTAAGGGAAGAGATTAGTAAGTATAGTGAGAACTTGGATAAACTAAATCAGAACATGAAAAAGGGTAATGAGAAATTAGAGCATAAATTAGATCAAAGCAGGGAAGAAATTGATAAGAAAGTTATGAAGTTGGATAGTAGTAGGCCAAGAATGAGAAATGAGAAACAGGAAATAATAGCAAATGAGATAGGAGAAGTTTCTAAGGAAATGTCAGATATGAGCAGGGAAATACGTAATAAAAAAAGTGAGGTTAATACTAAAAGTGAACATGTTGATGTAGAATGTACAGAGTTAGGTAGTAGAATGAGTAACATTTCAAGTGAGATAAGAGAGATGAAAGAGGTTATGAATGTAGATGTGAATCAGGCGCAAGTTAATTTCAGAGGGGAAATATCAGAAATACAGAAGGAGTCAGTAATGCAAAGAAATAAATTGTACGAAGAAGTTAAAGTTTTGCCTGTAAATAATCAGAAGCTAACTTCTGAAACTAACAAACACCAAGCTGTTCAAAATGAAAACTCCAATCCAGTACAGCTTATGACAGATTTGTCAGAGTACTCTCACATTAAAGAGATAGTAGAAGAATTGAAAATGACAGTTGTTAAAAGATTTGTTGTTCAAGAAACTTTAGATTGTTTTCAAATGGTATCATGGGATGAAATTTCATATGAATACAAGAGGTTATTCATGAACAAATTTTTGAAGGTTAGGAAACGGCTACGAGTAATGTTTAGCCACACACAATTTGATCCAGGAGGGTAAATAGCAATGAGATGTAAAGTAGATGCTGCATAGTTAAAGATGACTTGCAGAGAAATGTATTGGAACGTAAGAGGGTTAAATAAATATGTACATCATGTGAAAGGAGAAATAAAATTTTGGACATAATTAATTTTTTTAAAAAAAAATTAAATTTTTAGTAACTGTAACAGTATTTGAAATTAAAAATGTAAAAATTGGAACTTAATGTGATATTAAAGTAAAAGTACGTAGAGATAATTCAAAGAGTAGTGTGAATATAAAGTACAAAACAACAAAAATGGGGTAAAAATAATTAGAAAAAAACAACAAATACTTATGTAGCAAACAGAACATGTGAAACAGTGCCTAGATTTAAGAAATGTAAATATATTTATGTAGAGGGTGAATATGTTTGGTAAAAATGTTTAATAATCACAAAAATTCTTAAATGCACAAATTTTTGTCAACAACTTAAGAAAGTAAGCAATTTTGAAACAGTAATTAAATAATTCAGGGTACAGTATTTGCTATAATTTTTTTTTTTTGTAATGTCAGATTAAAGTCTAAACACATTAAACCAGAGCCAGTAAGTAGTGGCAAGATAGAGGAAAAACATGTCGTGTGTTAAATACGTGTGAAGTGTTAAGTGAAAGTGATAGCGTGTGTTCCAAGATTTAGGAGACTAAAAACCCAATTATAAAGTTTCCAAACAAGTTGTAAATATTTATAATTATGTTTCTAGTGGGGCATATGATGCAGTAATTTGTATCACAAATTACTTAAATGTAAATAATGATTGTAATATGAATATGCATTTTTATGTGACATTGATTTGAGATATTTGTTTATTGTAATTATTGTTGAGAAGTAAGTTTTTAATGCCTTACTGTAACTGTCAATAATAGCGCACAATAATGCAGCGAGGGGGTGAGCTGTTTATCATTATTGGAAACGAGGAAGTTGCGTAATGTTGGCGCGTTTTTCCTTGAGAATATTCTGGAACGTTTCCCTAGAGCATATGTGTTCATAATTTTCATTGGATATTAAAATAGACGCTAATGTTGGCGCGTTTTATTAGCCAATTGCAGTTCAGTTATAATCTTTAGGCATATCGGAGTGTATGGGTATAAAAGCAGTAGGTTAGAAGTAAAGTCGTTCAGTTCATCAAAAATCTGTGTACACTACACGTCGTCTTCAGTCAGTCAGTTCGTCGAAAGTATTAGTACGGCATACATCGGATATAGATTCACAAGTTACGCGCAGCAGAATTATGAAAGATCTAAAGTATGGTAAAGTTAATTATACAAAAGATTGAAGTACGTGGATTAAAAGAATTATCAGTAAGAAGTTGTTATAACAGTTTCAGTTTGGCGAGTGTTAAGATCAATGTATAAATGTGATAGTTAACGTGTTCGACAATAAATGTGTAAAACAAATTTCTTCATCAGTGTTATATTTGGATAAAAGATTCCTTTCCGTTTACACACCCTGATCAAGAGACATGTTCGACCGAGAAATAATAGCTAGCCGGAGGACAGTAAACAAAAATTAAATCAAATAACAGTCGCATTCTTTCGAACACTAATACTGCCGCAAATTGCTAACACCAGATGGAGCTACAAACCGAACAAATGAATGACGTCACAAGATGGCTTCACATGAAGTAAACACACATACACAAACATCACAAGTAATAACATTAAAACACTTACAAATTGGCTACCACAACGTGGGGCTACAATAATGTTAAATAAATAACATTAAAATACTATTACAAATTGGCGCCCAACGTGGGGCTCAATAAATAAATAAATACAACATAAAAACTACTACAAATTGGCACCCAGAACGTGGGGCAAAGTGACCAGGAAAGGGGCAAGGTAACCAGGAAAGTAGCAGAATTATCCAGGATGTGGAATGAATGGAGCAGTGAATTGATCTACAAGACGCAGATTCCAGAAACAACAAAAGGAACGACAGACTACGCGGATGATTGGACATCGTAATTCCGAGATTACAAGGCAACAGGGGAATTCAGCTACAAAAACATCGAGAAGACGCAGATTCCAGAAACAACTATAGGAACGACAGACTACGCGGATGAGTGGACACAAAAACATCGAGACAACGCAGATTCATCATCATACAACGCAGAAGCGACCTATAAACCTAGGAGAGAGGGGCAGGAAGCTGGACATCAAAGTAACAGCAACAGACAGCATAACAAAGGTCAGAGTATAGTAATTTTTTTTTAGAAAACAAAATTGTAACAATCAAAAGGAGTGGTAGGATAAAGAAAACAATGGCTACTAATAATACAGAAGAAATAATTATGGAGGGAGATAGTGTAACAGTTAGCTGTAATTTAATACAGATTACAGAAAATAGATCAAACAATGTAGTATTTGAGGGAGTAAATGTTAGTGCAGAAAGTGAGAATAGAACAGCAGGAAATTTTAATTTTGATAATAGTGTGATGATGGAAATTATGGGAATGCTGAGAAATATTAGTGAGGAAATGCAAAAGAGTCATAGGGAATTAAGGGAAGAGATTAGTAAGTATAGTGAGAACTTGGATAAACTAAATCAGAACATGAAAAAGGGTAATGAGAAATTAGAGCATAAATTAGATCAAAGCAGGGAAGAAATTGATAAGAAAGTTATGAAGTTGGATAGTAGTAGGCCAAGAATGAGAAATGAGAAACAGGAAATAATAGCAAATGAGATAGGAGAAGTTTCTAAGGAAATGTCAGATATGAGCAGGGAAATACGTAATAAAAAAAGTGAGGTTAATACTAAAAGTGAACATGTTGATGTAGAATGTACAGAGTTAGGTAGTAGAATGAGTAACATTTCAAGTGAGATAAGAGAGATGAAAGAGGTTATGAATGTAGATGTGAATCAGGCGCAAGTTAATTTCAGAGGGGAAATATCAGAAATACAGAAGGAGTCAGTAATGCAAAGAAATAAATTGTACGAAGAAGTTAAAGTTTTGCCTGTAAATAATCAGAAGCTAACTTCTGAAACTAACAAACACCAAGCTGTTCAAAATGAAAACTCCAATCCAGTACAGCTTATGACAGATTTGTCAGAGTACTCTCACATTAAAGAGATAGTAGAAGAATTGAAAATGACAGTTGTTAAAAGATTTGTTGTTCAAGAAACTTTAGATTGTTTTCAAATGGTATCATGGGATGAAATTTCATATGAATACAAGAGGTTATTCATGAACAAATTTTTGAAGGTTAGGAAACGGCTACGAGTAATGTTTAGCCACACACAATTTGATCCAGGAGGGTAAATAGCAATGAGATGTAAAGTAGATGCTGCATAGTTAAAGATGACTTGCAGAGAAATGTATTGGAACGTAAGAGGGTTAAATAAATATGTACATCATGTGAAAGGAGAAATAAAATTTTGGACATAATTAATTTTTTTAAAAAAAATTAAATTTTTAGTAACTGTAACAGTATTTGAAATTAAAAATGTAAAAATTGGAACTTAATGTGATATTAAAGTAAAAGTACGTAGAGATAATTCAAAGAGTAGTGTGAATATAAAGTACAAAACAACAAAAATGGGGTAAAAATAATTAGAAAAAAACAACAAATACTTATGTAGCAAACAGAACATGTGAAACAGTGCCTAGATTTAAGAAATGTAAATATATTTATGTAGAGGGTGAATATGTTTGGTAAAAATGTTTAATAATCACAAAAATTCTTAAATGCACAAATTTTTGTCAACAACTTAAGAAAGTAAGCAATTTTGAAACAGTAATTAAATAATTCAGGGTACAGTATTTGCTATAAATTTTTTTTTTTTTGTAATGTCAGATTAAAGTCTAAACACATTAAACCAGAGCCAGTAAGTAGTGGCAAGATAGAGGAAAAACATGTCGTGTGTTAAATACGTGTGAAGTGTTAAGTGAAAGTGATAGCGTGTGTTCCAAGATTTAGGAGACTAAAAACCCAATTATAAAGTTTCCAAACAAGTTGTAAATATTTATAATTATGTTTCTAGTGGGGCATATGATGCAGTAATTTGTATCACAAATTACTTAAATGTAAATAATGATTGTAATATGAATATGCATTTTTATGTGACATTGATTTGAGATATTTGTTTATTGTAATTATTGTTGAGAAGTAAGTTTTTAATGCCTTACTGTAACTGTCAATAATAGCGCACAATAATGCAGCGAGGGGGTGAGCTGTTTATCATTATTGGAAACGAGGAAGTTGCGTAATGTTGGCGCGTTTTTCCTTGAGAATATTCTGGAACGTTTCCCTAGAGCATATGTGTTCATAATTTTCATTGGATATTAAAATAGACGCTAATGTTGGCGCGTTTTATTAGCCAATTGCAGTTCAGTTATAATCTTTAGGCATATCGGAGTGTATGGGTATAAAAGCAGTAGGTTAGAAGTAAAGTCGTTCAGTTCATCAAAAATCTGTGTACACTACACGTCGTCTTCAGTCAGTCAGTTCGTCGAAAATATTAGTACGGCATACATCGGATATAGATTCACAAGTTACGCGCAGCAGAATTATGAAAGATCTAAAGTATGGTAAAGTTAATTATACAAAAGATTGAAGTACGTGGATTAAAAGAATTATCAGTAAGAAGTTGTTATAACAGTTTCAGTTTGGCGAGTGTTAAGATCAATGTATAAATGTGATAGTTAACGTGTTCGACAATAAATGTGTAAAACAAATTTCTTCATCAGTGTTATATTTGGATAAAAGATTCCTTTCCGTTTACACACCCTGATCAAGAGACATGTTCGACCGAGAAATAATAGCTAGCCGGAGGACAGTAAACAAAAATTAAATCAAATAACAGTCGCATTCTTTCGAACACTAATACTGCCGCAAATTGCTAACACAGGTGGAGCTACAAACCGAACAAATGAATGACGTCACAAGATGGCTTCACATGAAGTAAACACACATACACAAACATCACAAGTAATAACATTAAAACACTTACAAATTGGCTACCACAACGTGGGGCTACAATAATGTTAAATAAATAACATTAAAATACTATTACACTTTCTAGTATATTCCGCTTTGTGTGCGAGCTATATAAAGGGGATGCTCCTGCCCATGTGGCAGTTAGTCAAAAAGTTACGAAGTAAAAAGTGGACTGTGAAAGTGGACAGTGGCAATTAAGACTCAGCAGTTCAGTTGTGAGTTATGATTCGGCGGATCAGTTGTGTTGTGTCCAAGTGATTGGCAAAAGTGACTCAAGTGTAATGTTTGTACTACTCTGAGTGCCTAAGTTACAAATCAAGTGTGTTTCGCAGTAACTTGTGCTCTTATTTGTTACAATAATTTCGATTATTCTTTTTTACAAAATTGAACAGTCATAATTTTTTGATGTTCTGAAATCTGGAGAATTGTTTGGAAGGCAGTCAACAAAGATAGTATATTTTCAAAGGAAATTCCATGTAAACTACTATTTGTTGCTGATTTAAAGAAATTTGAAATGTGCAGACAGATATGGCCTCATATCAATACTTATTATACTTGAACTTCATATTTGGTGAGATCAAACACGATAAACAAGGTTTGAAAGAAAAAAGGATTATAAAAGCAAGATAAAATGTTTGACATTTGTTGTTTCACACTAGCAGTGTGTTCTTGATAAGATGATAGGTTATATCAGATTTGAATATTTCAATGCTACGGGCGGGACTCGAGCCACGGATCTTTGGCTCTACGTACCAATGCACTTGTTGCTTGAACTATCATGGCGAGACGCTCGTGCGTGCATTATACCCTCTCGTTTATTTCAAGTATCCCGGGAAACCTACAAAGTGATTTCACTTAAACTGTTCCTAAGTTTATTTTCCTATCTACTTAATTTTAATCGAAATACAATTTCCGGAATAGTTCTATTACACATTTCGTTATAAATACAAAGGGAATAGCGATAGTCAAATGATTTAGATCTGGGCGCTGATACGCTGCCCTTAAAATTCCATACTCATTTCATGCAAGCGCGAGAAACAACTGAAAATCGACAGGACTTGAAAAGAATGTTTAAGTATTGAACAATTCGAACCATTAGTTATGGAAATGGCTGGTGTCAGAAGAAAGTTATTTAAAATAAATTGTGTGTTTTAAAGAGATCTAGTCTTGTGTAACGTTTCATCTATAGCTTAACGTTTAGCAGGACTTTTCCCAGAAAGTTAAAGGTATACATTTTATTTCTCATATAAATATCTTTATTATATGGTATTTTAATAAAAATCGTTATCACCATTTTTCAGAAAATCAAAAACTTCTAAATATACTCCATGTAAATTGTAGTTTGGGTGGGGAATTTTCTTGAAAAAATTTCGTGTCGCATCTTTTGGAAGGTACTGAACTTAAATACCAAGTTTGGTGTTTATCCGAGTTATACTGTTTTGAGTTATACTGTTCACAGACACACACAAGGACCTTTTTTCAAAAATGCTATTTTTGTTTATTCAGGGGGGTTCAAAACAAATATTTCCGGTGAAATCTCGGTACTGAATTTTTGGGTGGAATGCAATACCTTCTCTACCTAACACGTACGTGGTAGGGAAAGTAAAAAGCAAAGTCGGATAAACAACAAATTGTTTATCCAGACACCGTTTAAGCATCCCAACTGAAAAATTTCAAGAAAATTTCCACCCCTAAATATCTTTTACATGGAAATGTTTGCTTATTTTCTCAAAAAATGATTAAACTACTTTTTTTTATGAAAATGGTTGGTATATGTTTGAGACATAAAATATGTGACAAATGAAATGCACATCTTGAATTTTCTGAGAATAGTCCATGAAGTCTTTATTCTCGTTCATTCTTATTGCTTATAACACAACTCGGAAACCACGTGAGGTAGACAAAAGCTTACTCAGAAAAATGCAGAGCTCGTTAAAATAAACAACTTGTGTGTCAAGTTTTTTCGTATCATTCATCTCGAAAATATACGCTGTTCTTCTTTTGAATTTTACAGTATTTTAAACAGTATTCTTTCAAGTGTCGTTCTTTTATTTCTCCTGAACTCTGTAGGAAGAATTAGTTAACAAAGCGGCCATATACAAAAGAGCCGATTGTTGTAGCCACTTTCTGTATCTCTTGTGTACCTGTTACAAAATATCTATTGAGACCATTTCTGCCAACATTTATCATGAACGACAGGAAATATATAGGTACAAGGTATAAATCTTTTTGTAAAATAGATATGAAAATTAACTGCTGTGGGTAGAGAAAGTCATACGATTGTAACACTTTGGATGTTTTTGTTGTAGTTAGAATGTGGACTTTTGGAATGATGCAATGGTGCTCTGTGTACTTGTTGGAACACTGTCAATCTTCTGCCGGACAGTTGGCCTTAGTTGTGTAGTCGCTTTTTTATTCGTGATCGCCTGGTTTATTACTTTAATCCTTAGATGTACGAGAAAATTTGCCTCGTGGTGTTGCAATATCCAATTCGGATTTACCTGGCAGAAAGAAACTCATCACGGTGATCCAGAGACATTGAAAACTGGTCAAAACCCACAAATAAAACCTTAATAGACGAATAATGAGCAAACATTCCAAGAATAAGTGAGTACTTCAACCTACCATGTTAATTTTAAAATTTACATTGTTCAGTCCGGCGAATACGTCAAAAGCGACAGGCTGATCGGGCACCATATGTATCTATGTGTTTCAAGTCAAAGACTGTGAAGTTCCAAGACTCAATATCGTTGATGTACTTTTTGTTTTAGTTTCAGTTTACTCTCCTATAAGCTTAAATTATTGAATGCAAGTGGCTTTTTAGCAAACATTTTCATATACTCTTTTTAGTTTGTAATAGTTTTAATTTTATTTCTATGGTATGTCGCTGAGATTTCTTTTCTCAAAAGTAGTTAATCCCTCCTCTTTTAGAATCACTAAATGCAAATTTCTCGAGGTTTTTTTTTTGGGAGGGGGCTCGTTTTCTCGAAAATAAATTACTTTCGATGCTCAAGAAGCGAGATACAAAGGAGTACCGAGAGCCTTATTCTCGAAAATCCTCAAGAGAAGATACTATAAGGCTACTAGTCTCAAACGACCCAAAGATGTCCTCAGAGAGTCAATGGATCAGAAACGTATAAGAAAGAAATAATCGCCAATATGCTTCTTTCTACTGAATGTCGTACCCCAACCATTAGATGGTGCTGAAAATATGTGTATCAAGTATAAATATAATATATAAATAAAAACTTCTTCATGTCTTAATAATTTGTGTCTTAAATAATTCTTGTACCTCGATGGATGTAACTTGTAGTAGGAAAAAGAGGTTTTGCCCATGTTTTTAGGCTCTCTGGACCACGTGCAATGAAAATAAAATTGTGAGATACACTACTGCCTAAGCCAACTCGCTTAGTTTATATACCAACTAATAAACGATAGAGGTAAGAGAAACTAATGTGAATGAAACACATAAACTTTTTCTTCGTTTATGCTGTTTGCAAACAAACACAAAACCTTTTCTTGACTTTAGAATTATGTGACAAATATAGATCAACATGCGGATTTTTTTTTAAACGATTCAGTGGACATCAGAACGTTTATTTCCGGTGAGATCTCAATGACGAGTTTTTGGGTGGAATAAAATACGCACTTTGGTGGCGAAGATAAAGTGGCTGATGTAGGAAGACACTATGCAACTGAGGTCATCTATCTAGCCGAATCATCGCATCATGTGTACCCAAGCATTTACAAACACCGTCGGGATAGGCAGGAAATTCAACACCCATTTTGGTGACGATAAATAAAGTGAATAATGTAACCTGCGAAACGTGCTGAAGAGCAGGCAATGTGCCATCGTCATAAGAAATACTGATATAACAGTATTGCCTTATCTGTCTTTTTTACTGCGGAAATAAAAGTTTAATTTCTCGAAAGTGCTTCGTCATTAAGCTGTGCAGGGAGAAGGTGAATCATAAGTCGTAAATTTCAAAAGACTGTCGCAGACATTTCTTGAATGGCCTCAGTCAGAGGAGACGGTTAGCAGAGAGATACATAACGTTGCAGCATTCATGAAAGTAGATGAAGTAAACGTGAGTACTGGATAATTATAATGGAAGTATATAATAGGCTAGCAATTGTTTTGTGATAACTATGAACCTAAGAAGTGTCAGGTGGTGGGAGTATTAACACCACGCTGGAACTTATATATATATATATATATATACTACCAATTTGTTGGAATATATATTGTATGAAGTTTATAGAATTTTCGGAAGAAAATCAAGAGCGTGGTAGTATAATGTAGTATTAACTTTAAGGAAAGCAATAAATAACTGTTCAATTCAACTCATTTGGTTGTACAATTGTCACACAGGAAGATGCGGTTGTGTACCTGCACAAATATGAGCCAGAATTGCCTGGGTTGTTTGAAAATATTTTTTTTAATTAAATTAACTGCAGATTTACAATCTGCTCTTATCAGAACATTTACTAAATCGGTTACAAATAATGCCTGGAACACTAAAGGTAACTAAAGGGAAACCTTAAGTCCAAAATGTTATAGCGCTGTACACGGACAATTGGATACTGTTGTCTGGTAGACTGATGGCAAGAGTTCGATGGTTACCTAAGCGCTGCTGATACCGAAGACTATGGGATGTGATTTCTTCATTTATTGTAGAGATGTGAAGATCATTATGTAGCGTGGTTTGGAGACGTACAAAGAGCGCCAAAGAATTATTTATCGTTGTACGTGGCCTCGTGAAGCCATGGTCATTTCATTGGCTGTTTTAGGCCACAGTGCAAGGGTGCTCCACTCCTGCTAAATAGTTACACCAATAACCACAACAAAGGTTACAAAATGGCGTAGAAACGCTCTCGATCGTATTGGCTAAAAGAGAAAGAGGTAGAGTGACTGCATTCAGTTTGTTCATACAGACTCCTATCATGATTGGTAGCCATACCTTATCGGCTAGTGCAGGACACGACTTTGAAGGGGTTAAAGCTAAGGGGAAAACTTGATGAGCGCCCAGGTTAACAAAATGTTGAATGTGTAGTGTGAGAAGATGTTCAGGGGGCGCAAATTAAAGCTTGGATGGTATTCATTAAATACATAGCAAGGCAGCACTTTATAAAAAAATCTTATGTGCTACGCTCACATCACTTTCTCTACTCCTGTACAAACTATTTTTTACAAACGCTTATTCTTCATATGCTTCATGTTAATCGAGATGTTAATCTTATTGCTAATTTTCTTGTAGGTGCAAGGGGAATATGGCAGGCTTTAAGTGATAGCCAAATCTTTTAAGAGCTGGTTGCTATGTGGCGTATTCCATTCTATTTGTATGTCCAGGACATAAAAAAAATTAATAACGAATTCCCATTTGAGAAAAAGTATTGGAAAATTTAAGGGAATAACAAGCAATATCTCGAAAATGGTTCGCTCAACAATAAAAAATGTACGATATATGACATAAATTGTGTATTTTAACGCGATCTACATTTTTGTGCAGTAAAATTTTGTCTATCTCTCATGGTATACCAGTTATGCAAAATTCGTCCTCAATTAAGAAGACTTTTGGAGACATTCCCAGAAAATTGGAGATATACATTTCATTTGTCATGAAAATATCTTAAACAAGATTTTCGAAAAATGTTCCATGTAAAGGGTAATCTGGGGTGGGGGGATTTGCTTAAAAACCTTCGTGTCATATCTCTGGAAAATACTGAACCTAAATACCAAGTTTGGTGTTTATCCGACTGTTCGTTTCTGAGTTATGATGTTCCCAGACACACACACACACACACACACACACACACACACACACACACACACACACACACACACGGACACGTTTCCAAAAACGTGGATTTCTTTTTTTGGATTCAGCGGGTCTCAAAACATATATTTCCGGTGAAACCTCGGTATCGAATTTTTGGGTGGAATACAATACTTCCCCTACTTACAATACGTAGTAGAGAAAGTAAAAGTCAGAACTGCATTCTCATAGTGATATCGATGCTTGTCGCTGCATAGAAGCAAACATAACTAAATAATAAATAAATAAAGCAGCATGTTTTCCCTTTAATTTAAACTATAATTGGTTAATATACTTTACTAACATAATGCTAATCATAGGAATAAAACAGAATTATAGAAAAAAATATAACCCACTTTTATTGCCGTAATAAGTATGTCATATTCGCTAAACCATATACACATACATATTTTTCTCTAGTTTCTAAACATCTTCAGTCAATTATAACAAAAGAATAATTTGCAATTTAATAAACAAATATTATCATCTGCAGATGCTTTATGGAGAGTGCCCACAATCTGGCGAGTATGTAGACCGTCTTCCCCACTTTCCTGGAATATTTTTATGCAGTAATTTACTATAAAACACCTTTATGCACTGCCGTTGCAATTGCCGTAACAGTGCGACCAGCCTCCCACGATACGTCCACGAGTAATGTCGCTTCTATACGACATGACTGGTTCTGAAACAATAACCATGTTTTGGTTTCAATAACACCAGAAAAAGCAAAGGCATCAACCTCCCCAATTTCCCCCCTTATTGCTGTGTTATCAAACCACCACGCTCTGCGATAGGTGTCATCCTCCCTGGACTAGTGATACTGTGCTAGCCTCTAGTTTTCAAGGTCGCGGGTTCAAACCCGGCGGAGAGCGATGAATTTTTTCGGGCGTAAAAATCCGTAGCATGGCTTCCTTTGGTAGGGAAGTAAAGCCGGGGGTCCCGTGTCGTAGATTTACGGCACGTAAAAGAACCTCAAGCCTGATAGAGAGGCCTCTGAGCAAAATTACCGGTCTTTCACGCCCAATTTGGAATGGGACGCTAAGAACCATAGTAGTTAAAGAGCGTCCATAAATAAAACTCAGTTTATTTGGCTGCTATAGGTAAGGTGAAGGACACGCCTCAAAACACTCCAGAAAACGATACAAAATTCACCTAAGATTTTCTTTGGCGCTCTGTGTACCATGGTGCGCTTGCCAGACAACGAAGCATTCTAGATTAAAATCTTCGTGGGATGTCAATATTGGAGTTACTGGCAGTTCCGAAAATTTGGATATCACATGTTCATATAGGTCTAATGATGATCTTGTATATTAATATTTTGTTGTAGAGAGACAGATAAGAAAGCTTGTTCAATAACCAATATAATTGCTGGAATTTTAGTTTTGCTTCTTCTCGTCATAATGTATGTTTCCTTGTTAGGTTTTCATCTAAATGCAATCCAAGCTATTTTAGAGGGACGATAATAAGCATTCAGTATTTCAAAAATAACTGACTTGGAGATGGATCATGATGATTATGTATATTACTTCCCGCCGTAGAGTATATTGTATGTTAGTACAGCCATCATACCGTGGTAACGTGGGAACTCGCATTCGGGAGGTCCCGGGCTCGATCCCCGCCGACTGCTCACTTTGACCCATGGTTTTCTCCGGGCTGGCAGGCGAATGCTGGGGCTGTCTATTTTCTACAGCGATTTCCTTTTCATAATTTTTATTTCATTCCGTTTCCTTCTCATCTTTGCGGAGTGCTTCTAGGTTTTGTGGCGTTTGGCGGTGCCGGACGGACGGCGTGGATGCATATATATTGGAAAGAGTAAACCCCGTGGACACCAGAGGACTGATAGATTGGTAGGTCGTACATCGCCCTCTCTCGGCGGTTCCAGCAGTGGGACGGGTCTGCAAGCTTGTATATGTTAGGAACTTTCGCGCGTCTCTGTAGCTTTTAGCCTACTGTGGTTCCTTTAGTTCATCCCTTCCTCCTGGAGGGTGGTAGCCGCAAGAGGTGTTTGAAGGTCGCAGCGCGCGATGTGTCCTCCGTTGAATCGCCTCTACCTCTAATGCCATCATATTTATGTTGATAGACGTGGGTTTCCGTATAAACAATTCATGTGTTGCAATTCTGAATTTCCTTCTGTGTAAATATCATCGAGAAGATGTAGAAAATATACGATCCTGAAAAACAATATTATTCAAATCATTATTAAGGCCGCTTCACGTGTCTTTTACGGGGTATTTCGAGACATTATTTAGAGCTCAGATCACTGCAATAAACTTACTACATTGAAAATATTCCGTTAACCAGTAGCTGCACGCAGTTGACAGTTACATATCAGCTCCTCATGGAGAATAAGTAGAAGTACACATACAGAGGGACTTTCAGAAACCTGGAGCAGAGCCAGTAGGCCATAACGGCCCTTTTTGCTGCTAAAGCGACCCCTCGAAGGGAGGGATGGGGAGGAGAGACCCGAAGACCGATCAAATCCGGAGGAGGATGTGCTTTGCAAGGACGGGGTCCTTAAAGATTCCAGATGGAGCACGTCCACCACTTAGCCTCATTCTGTCCGGGGGTTTCAGCACCCTAGTAATCCCCATGAAGGGGGCCTCACAGCAGAACCGCCAAACGCCAAGAAGGATCCTTTCCAAAGAGCCGCAATACACCGAACGCCGTCGCCTGGTCCTTCAACCCTGAAACAGATGAAATGAAATGATGGGGTCGGGAAATTCGTGGTGGAAGGGGAACCCACCTTAGCATTCGCCTATCGATCCATAATTATTGTTGGTTAACACAAGCTGATAAGCATAAATTTCCTAGGTGGGTTTATTATTTAAAATATGAAAATATAATTGCATTACACCTCCTTGATGTCATGTTCGGGATATGTTTGGCCACTTAGTCACGGCCGAAATATAAAAGCCTGACAACCGCGCTTGTTAAAGTCTAGCATTGTTTGGCACCAACGCTACTTTTAATTGGTGTCAGAAATTTATGAGTGGAATGGAACCCATCTAGGTACAAAGGCCGCTATGTTTTGTCCACCACTACAGCAGTGAAGGGAGAAGCAGCGTTTGCGACACCGACACTAACGTAATGAGCACGGCTGTAGTAGTGGATAAGACAAGGTCGCTATTGTCAGCAGTGTCTTTGACGCTATGCTATACGATACTACTCGTCAGCTTCCAAGCGCACGGGCCGAAATTCTTAGTCCTGGCCCGAATCGAGCTCTATTGTCTTAATTTTGTTTTAAGCAATATTATTTTCCAGCTATTATTATTATTATTATTATTATTATTATTATTATTATTATTATTATTATTTTAACTATTAGTGGCCTGCGGTGCAAAGGGACACAGATTCAATGTACGGTACCGACATGGGAATTTATTCTCCTATTGGGAATTCTGGTATGGGATGCTCTCAGGGTCTTGGGACCAATAGAGTGACCACTTTACTGAAGTAATGGCGGCTGAGGTCCTGGAATCCGTATTTACTAAACGGCATCTTGATGGCATACTGCTTCATTGACCACGTGTCGCCCCTATTATCTACTGCATTCTGCCTAGGATGGCCTGGGTGTGGGTGGACGTAGAGAGACGGAGTTTGCTGCTGCCTTGCTGTTGTAACATATTCGCAACAGGCCAAAACGAGCATCTATTTATTATTAGTGATTACTAAGGGGCATATCAGAATGACCGTTTTTATAAGGTTAACTTACCTTGTACTGTAATCTGTTTATGTTGAAGGAGAGAGACCGAGTCCAGATGTAAACAACGGGCGCGTGCCTTCAATACTCGTACAGGTTGTATCAAAAGGATGCGTCTTCTGTGCTATATATGACCACTGCGTTATTGACCACTGCATATGACCACTGCGTTTTTACTGCGTTATTGAACATTACGTTTTTGCATATATGTAAAGTGAATACTAGATAGTTTGTACATTGCAGTGCACATTAATGTCCATGCGGAGATTTACCAAAGTGAACGTTCACTGTCTCTCATCGTAAAAAACTCCTTTCGACATCACAAGACGTAATAGGTGTATTCGAAAATGCACTTTGAAGTGATATTATTCATTTGTTTGTCGAGCCCCACGTTGTGGTAGCCAATTATGCGACAGTATTCTTTGTTAAGTTTAAAAGAATGCTACTGTTTATTTGCCGCATGTATAAAAGACAATTTGTCGCGGTCACTTCGTGTTATCTTTTACTGATCGCCTGTTATTGTATTTAATTTTGGGTTCACTGCCCTCCGGCTAGCTATGATCTCTCGGTCAAGCACTTATCTTATACAGGTGTGTAAACGGAAAGGAGTTTTTATCCAAAGATAACACTGATAAAAGAATTTGTTTTATACTTTTATTGTCGTAACACATTATGCACTTTCACATATTAATCTTGACACTCGCCAAACTGAAACTGTTATAATAACTTATTTACTGCACATTATTAATTCGCGTACTTCAACTTTTTGTGTAATTAACTTTACGACACTTGAGATTTTTCATAACTTTGCTACGCGTAACCTGCGAATCGATAAACTATGCTATGTATTCACCATGACTGTTTCTGTTGAAGTCAGCGACGTGTAATGCACAAATGTTTCCGATGGACTGGAGCCGACGTGTAATGTACAAATGTTTCCGATGGACTGGAGGAATCTGCCTCTGACTTAGCCCTTTTTATACTCCCACACCTCGATATGCCTACAGATTATAACTGAGCTGCTATTGGTTAATAAAACGCGCCAACATTAGCGTCTATTTTTATATCCAATGAAAATTATGAACACACATGCTCTAGGGAAAAATGTTCCCGCAAATTCCTAAGAAAAACGCGCCAATATTACGTCATTTGGTCGTCTCTAATAATGATAAACAGCTCACCCCTCGCTACATTATTGCACGCTATTATTGTCAGTTTCAGTAAGGCCGTATAAACTTACTTCTCGACAATAATTACAATCAACAAACATCTCAAATCAATGTCACACAACAATGCATATTCACACTACAATCACTCTGACATTTACATAATTTGTGATACAAATTACTGCGTCAACTTCTACCACTGTCTGATAGACTATGTGATCAAAAGTATCCGGACACTCCACAAACGTACGTTTTTCAGCTTAGGTGCATTGTGCTGCCATCCAGTACTCATTATCTGCGACCTCAGTAGTCATTAGACATCGTGAAACAGCAGAATAGGACGCTCCGTGGAACTCACGGACTTCGAACGTGGTCAGGTGATTGGGTGTCACTTGTATCAGAAGTCTGTACCCGAGATTTCCACACTCCTAAACATCTCTAGGTCCACTGTTTCTGATGTGATTGAAGTGGAAACGTGAAGAGACATGCACAACACAAAAGCGTACAGGCCGACCTCGTCTGTTGACTGACAGAGACCGCCGACACTTGAAGAGGGTCGTAAAGAGTAATAGGCAGACATCGATCCAGACCATCATACAGGAATTCCAAACTGCATCAGGATCCACTCCAGGTACTATGATAGTTAAGCGTGAGGTGAGAAACCTGGGATTCCAGGTCGAGCGGCTGCTCATAAGCCACACATCACGCAGGAAAATGCCAAACGACGCCTCGCTTGGTGTAAGGAGCGTCAACATTACACGATTGAACAGTGGCAATACGTTGTGTGGAGTGACGAATCATGGTACACAATGTGGCGATCCGATGGCCGGGTGTGGGTATAGCGAATGCCCGGTGAACGTCATCTGCCAGCGTGTGTAGTGCCAACAGTGAAATTCGCAGGTGGTGTTGTTATGGTGTGGTCGTGTTTTTCCTGGAGGTGGCTTGCTCCCCTTGTTGTTTTGCGTGGCACGACCACAGCGCAGACCTATATTGATATTTTAAGCACCTTCTTGCTTCCCACTGTTGAGCAATTCGGGGATGGCGATTGCATCTTTCAACACGATCGAGCACCTGTTCATACTGCATGGGCTGTGGCGGAGTGTTTACACGACAATAACATCCCTGTAATGGACTGGCCTACACAGAGTCCTGACTTGAATCCTAGAGAACACCTTTGGGATGTTTTGGAACGCCGACTTCGTGCCAGGCCTCACCGACCTACATCGATACCTCTCCTCAGTTCCGCACACCGTTGAGAATGGGCTACCATTCCCCTAGAAACCTTCCAGCACGTGATTGAAAGTATGCCTGCGAGAGTGGACGCTGTCATCAAGGCTAAGGGTGGGCCAATACCATTTGACTTCCAGCATTACCGATGGAGGGCGCCACGAACTTGCACATCATTTTCAGCCAGGTGTCCGGATACTTTTGATCACGTAGTGTATATTTCTTACTTTGTTTGCGAAGTGGAACATCATGCCTCCTACAGTATATTTCTTTGCCCACCGTTTGTATTCAGAGCACACATGTTAAGACATTATGTCTCTGCATCGGTAACTTGAAATCACGGACCCGATCACTCTAATCCGCCCTCTACTTATTTCTATTGTTATGATCTGTGTATACTGCGATATTTGCATTACAAAATGGTATGTTGAACTGAAAAAATTAATTTTTCTTCACCTACATTTAAGTCCAACAAACATTTTTCACGGTCTTGGCTTGGCCCGAGCCCGTGCAGGTCTGTAACTAGCGGTAGTTGAAACAGAGATTGTGAAACCGGCGATGGAATTGACTTTCACATAGATTAATGACGTCAATTTTTCTTCAGCTTTGAATCCATTAGACAGCCCGCTACTGTTCACAAGAAATATAAAGAGCCTCGTTTAGGATAAAAGACACCTTCACTTTCATAGTCTACTGCCAAAAGAGGAAGCGGTTCCACCATATAAAGTAACTCGGTAGCTATGTTTGTGCTGTTCAAACAAAAAGAAGAGTGTCTACGTCACTGTTAGTGTTTTGTCTCGCCGGGAAACCTTATCTGTAGCAGACAAGTTTGTCTTCAACATTCTGCACAAAGCTTTGACGCTAATGATAGGGGTTTTTGTCAGACATGACGGCTATCTGCCATTACTAACAATGTATGAGAATGTGCGCTTTCGTCTTTGGCTTTCGATTCAATCTGCGATTGAAGTAGTAGCCGGTATCGAGTATCAAATAGAAACAATATCTCATAGTAGTGGTTGTTATCGGCATGAGCGAGTCTCTGTTCATCTGAAGTACTCTTATCGCGGCTCTGTCTTACTTTCTATAGTACCTATTTATATAGGTAGAGGAAGTAGGTGTAGTATTCAATTAAAAAAAATTCGATATCGAGATTTTATCGATCCGTGTTTGTGTTAGTCTGTGGTAAGCATAACTCAAAACGAAAAGGCGGATAAATGCCAAACTTCCAAAGATGCAGCAACAAGATTTTCAATAAAATCCCCCACCCCAAACTAACTTTTATACAGAAAAATGTCGTTATTTTTTATTTTCTCTAAAAAGGCTCTAACAATTTTGATTAAAATACAAATTGTTGAATATATTTGCTTGACAAATGAAATATATATCTTGAATTTTCTTGGAAGAACCTGGGAAATCCTCTTCTATAATTTTTTGTATAATTGGTAAACCGTAAGCGATAGGCAAAGTCTTACTATACAAAAAATGTAGATTTCGTTAAATGATACCATTTATGTGAAATAAAAATGTTTGTGAGTTAACCATTTCCGAGATGTTCTTTGTTATTGATTTTAATTTTCAAATACTTATGCTTTTTTCAAGTGGTAAGTCGTTATCCGCTGTTTCTCGTAGTCATGCAAAGATCATAGAATTTCAAAGCCATAACCATCCGCTTTTTAAACATCTGACTATCGCTTTAGCCTACTATATCCTTCTTATATCTACCTACAATGAGAGTTTATCTCTATCCACAAGAAAAGGATAAAAGAATAAGCTTTTTTAAGAATAGTTTGTAGAAGAATGAGTAGAGAAAATAATGTGAATGCAACACATAAGCTTTTTTATATTATACACAGAAGAAAATCTATATCTTGTTAAAACAAGCCATTTATTTGCATTTACTGTAGTATTGAGCATTTCTGAGGTATTCGTGTTATTGGTTTAAATGTTTCAATAATTTACACATTATCTGAAGTGCTGTCCTTATTCAGTTGTTCCTCTCTATGTCATTGAAAGAGTATGGGATTTCATAGTGACCCATTTTTTAAGTATTTGACTACCGTTTCCCCCTCCTGTATCCTCTTGAACCTTCAACAAAATATATAATGAAACAATTTCTGCAAAGTTTTTTCCTCGATTAGCATGAAGTAGGTAGAAAAAAATCATTCACATGACTTTCTCAACCCTCTAGCACTAATTAGTGGGTAGGTATACAAATTATTCTTACGAAAGTTTATTTTCCCATCTACATTTTAATCGAGATAAAACTTTCCAGAAATAGTTGCATTACGCATTTTGTTATGCATATAAAGAGAATAGTGATAGCCGAATGTTAAAGAACTGGACGCTGTCTAATTGCCTTAGAATGTCATCCTCCTTGCGTGCGCGATAAACAACTGAATATCGAAAGGATTGTAAAGAATGGCAAATTAATGAACAATTCGAACCATGAAGAATATCTCGAAAATGGCTAATGCCAGAAAAAGGTTGTGGTTTCAAAGAGATCTAAATTTGTTGTGTGGTATGTTTTCGTGTTTCGCTTAACGTTTTACCAGTTATACAAAATATTACAAAATTTCTTTCTAGGACTTCACAAGCTATTCCCAGGAAATTCAAGATATACATCATATTTGTAATGTAAATACCTTTAATATATGGTATTTTAATCAAAACCGTTAGAGCCATTTCTAAGAAAATAAAAAATTTCAACAAGTGTTTCATATATAGGGTAGTTTAGGGTAGAGGAATTTTCTGGAAAATCTTCCTGTCAAATCTTTGGAAGGTACTGAACCCAAATGCCAAGTTCGGTATTTATCTAAAGTTCCATTTTTTAGTTATGCTGTTACAGTTAACTCGTAGAAATGATTTGGGGTTTAGGGTCGCATACAGCATATGGAGACGAGAATATACCTGAGTGAGTTTAGCATTGATCAAGAGATGGGAAAGCGACGACATCGCCGTGCTGCCGAACCAACCCAAGAAGATGACGCCGCTGCAACCTCGGCAATTGCCGAGGTGAATTCGCATCCACCGCCGACACCGGTGCCAGCCACCGCAGAGTTACCGGCCGCTCCTGCCGCATCTGCCGGAAGCACAGCCACAACACAGCCGCCACCAGGGACGAGTTATGCCTCAGTCGCCGCATCTCCCCGACAGCAGGGGCAGCTGCTGTCACCATTGCCAGCTGAGGCAGCTCTTCCAGCGCAACCAACATCGCATCAACATCATCACACTACCAGGAACCCGGCAGCAGCTCCTCCAGCCACCGCCAACCGGAACGGACGTTACAGCGCTGTTGCAGTTGGCGTCCATCGCCGACTGCCACCACAGATGCTTCTGGAGGAGGCACGACGCATCTGGAGCTCTCTGGTCTCTGTGGCCAGAATACAAAGCTCCCGTGGACCAACACCACTGGTACGCCTTGTCTTCCGGGACAGGGTGCATTACACCGCCGCCATCACAACCGGGATACCCTTTCTCGGCCGCACCATCCCAGTCGAAGCCAGCAGAACATCGTGGACAGCACCGTGCCGCCGATGTTGCCAACTTCGCCACTCGGCGGCCGAATGCAATGCACCTCCGCGGTGTCACTGCTGTGGCGCCACATCACTGACGTCCGCCTGCCAGCAGCACAACCTAGCGCATCGTCGGAGGTTCTGCGTCACCTGTGGCAGGTCGGACCACTACACCGGGTAGGCTGTATGCGAGCTTTTCCCGCGGCCTTCATCGGCCCCTGAAGGCCCTTCGCCACCGCCGAGACCCCAGCCTTCAAGGCCCGCTCGGCCAGCCACCGAGCCTCAACAAGGGAGAGCACAATCACCAAAGCACTCGAGGCAATCAGCACTCAGTACAATCACTCAACCTGACAACCACAGCAGTGACCACTGAAATAGCCAACGTCAACCGACGCCTCGACACACTCAAGTCATCAGCCTCCAAACGTCTCGCTGCCATGGAGACACCAACAGACAACTCACAGCCGCTTCAAGACTTCTCAGAAAGATCTCCAGAACTCTACAAGAAACAACACCTCCAGAGACCGCCCACGAGACTTCTGACCGACTGGGCGCTCTGGTGACCTCAATCACAGCACTACAGACAGATATCACTACACATCACCGAAACGATTGGAAAAAGATGGTCGAACATTTCAGTCAGCTTAAGAACCATATCTACGCCGACATCAAAAAGCAATTCCAACAACTGCAGGAGAAGCACCAGAAGCTCGATGAAGGCTACGACCTAATACGCAACTTCACCGAGCAACATGTTCTGATGGCAAGCAATCCACCACGAAACAATCGCCGATAAAACCAAGCACCATGTGCACAGAAGTCACACTGGAACACCAACAAAATAAACGAAAACTACGCCTTAATCCTTTCCAATTCCCCTCCACAAAACTCCCCGTGTGTGGCGACCAGGGCCTCGGTCATGGTCGTCACCCGGTCATTCCTTACTCCACTGCCAGCGCAATAAGCTGGCAGCTATCCTACCGCGCACTAACGGGGATGCAACAGCGGAACCCCAATACCCTTCCTTACTTCTCCTTTCTAAGCCACGATTAATCCTAACCTATTCCCGAACCTCCCCCCCCCCCAAAAAAAAAGCGTTGATGTGGGTATGGCACAGTAAACAACGCTCAGATATTTCACTGCTCGATCATAAAGCAACTATGGCTCCGTGAGGTAGAGTCGAATGTGTGCTGTAGTATAAGACTGGGAATCATCTGAGACGGCAGCATCATGGCGGTGGTTTCGGACGCAGTGTTTGTAGGTTGCAACTCCTGAAACGTCCTTAAAAAGCGACGAGGGATCTGCCGTATAAACTGAAGAAGTGGAAGTAGACGAAGTTCTTGATGTAGCTGTGGTTCCGGATGAACCAGGGGCATTAACAACAGTTCGTAAGTTTTGTATAAGCTGGAGACGTCGAGAGTAGCAGCTGCTGGTCGCGTTCCACTCATAAGAAGCGATAATCGGCCGAACAAGGGATTTACAAAGAAGCAAGGAAATCTCTAGACCAAGCCCAGAGAGATGTGCTTGTGGAAGAGAGCATAGAGCTAAAAAAGCGAAAGATGATGCGAAAGAAATCGTGCGATCAACATGGGCTTGCCAAGCAAACTTGGTATCCACCAACATATGCAACAGCAATTAATGGACAGCCAAATGATTCACGAGTCCCGTTTTTAATACCCCTGTTATGTTTTACAATGCGAAATTGAGGTAATAGAGGATAAAATTCTAATTACGAAGTAACGGTGCTTCAGTTACTTCAGATTAAGGGGTGGACAATTAATAATTTTATCTGAGGTATTCTATGTGTTGATTTCTTAATTAAACGGCAAGTAATGTTTGCATTGCACGCTAAACATGTTAAACACCATCTTTTTCGCCCTATGATATACTTTCTGTTCCAAAAGAAATGGAATTTTGTATCATGGACTTTCTGTAAGCAAATGTAACTATTCTATATTTATTGGAGGTCATCTTGCGTATAAGTTCCTGGATCGAGCGTAAGAAAGAAAAAAAAATAATGCCCCGGGTGAGGATCGAACTCACGACCTTAAGATTATGAGACTTATGCGCTACCTACTGCGCTACCGAGGCGTTGAGGGCTTGCATTTTATTGGAGGTATTACACAACACTAAAATATAACATATCGTCTTTCAAGACGGATTATTACTCATTTTACCTGTCAAAGGGTATAAAGTATGCGCTTATTGCATATGGCCTTCCTCTCTGTGATGGAAGCACGATATGGAGGAATAGATGCTAAGGAACAGTCTGGACATCAAGCTATTGCAGCTTGGTTACTGGGTGATTATCGCTTTTAAAAGTGGTAGTCATCATACAGTAATGATACCTTCTCCATTGCTTGTTTCTATTTGCGGGTGGTTTCAAAAGAAAGTAGCAATTTGAAAATTTGGTCATGGACCATGTTAACAATATTTTTTTAGAAACACTAGAGAGTTTTAGAGTTCTACTGGAGCGTTTGTATTTTTATTCTGTTAATGTTACATTGGACAAAATTCCGTATACCTCAATATTGCTATAACATGCATAATACTTATGGAACCGACGAAATTCAGTATTAGAGGAATCTAGAAGTAACGCGCAGTTGATTTAGTGGGAGGATTCGATATTTGAGCATGGATCATTTGAGTTGTAGACGTTGCTACGGCTACGCCCTGTCGTCGTTGCCTTTGGTCGCAATTGCTCCATTCTTCTACTTCTAAAAAAAAACATTCTCCGGCTACGCTTTGTAGCATAGGACCCTCAAAAGCGTCTCCGGTCTGGACTCATATATCCAATGTTATCCAACATGGCGGGCCTATTGACGGATACGGAACAATGTCGGTTACATTTTATCTTTGCTTTTGAGATTAGGTCTTCGTTTAGACTTTGTTGCATAATTCAGCAGTTGGTATTAATAGTACCACTCGTGGCGGTGTGGTAATTTCTTTTTAAACATAAGTAATAGAAAGTAATTTATAATTTAGGGTTGTTTCTATCAATTTAATTCGTAAAATAAATATCACTCAAGGTTTTGAGCCTCAAAAGATAAGTTCTCTCGTTCTATGCAACCAGTCGTCTCAAAGCCTCTTGTGATCCTCTTACTATAGTTGAGAGCAAACACGAAAGCGGGCGAGTGCAGGTTGCGCAGTAGCATTGCTCTGAGTCACGTACCTGCTAGTGCATATCGAGCGAGATTGAAAGATACAGTGTACTATGTGTGTGTGTGTCTCTCTCTGTCTCTCTCTCTGTGCAGTAACTTTTCCCCCACAAGCCTCAGTACGTGCTCCCGACTCTAGCTAACTTACTCCATGCATTACATAAATGCATTCTGCAATTAAGGGGTGAAAATAGTGACAGGGCTAGATTTTGAAAGGCGCAAATAGCCCATTATTTTCGCTGATATTTAAAATGTGTTTTGTTCATACTAGTCAAATGATGCAGATTTGTGCGTAAGTGTTTGAATATCAGAAGATATAGCAGTTTTGAGGTAATTTTCGCCGACTCTTGTAATGTAAGTGCACAAATTTGTGTCCCGATGGGTAAAATGATTTAATGTAATATATGAGGGATTAAATACAAGCATAAGGGTAGCTTTTAAAAGTTGAAGGTACTATGGAACTTAAAATGTGGGTTGCGGTAGCTTTTGGAAGCTGTAAGGTAACGTGTGATTATTGCAACGTCCTTTAGTGTAGTTGTACAATATTTTCACAAATGTTTTAACTTGTAGGGATTAAAATAGGTAGCGGTTGTAAATAGCTAATAGCTTCGTTGGTTGTAATAGTATAAGTGAAAAAAAATTTCATCTAAAATTGTTATACATTTCTGATTTGTATATAAGGAATTGAAAATAAAGGTAGCGAAAGCTTGAAAGCGTTTTCTTGCTAGATTCTAAAACTCAAGTGTATAAGTTTTGTCAAAAACACACCAAATACACGCCTTGATTGCAAAGTTC
Organism: Deroplatys truncata; assembly: GCA_030765065.1. Classification (NCBI taxonomy): domain Eukaryota; kingdom Metazoa; phylum Arthropoda; class Insecta; order Mantodea; family Mantidae; genus Deroplatys; species Deroplatys truncata. The sequence goes on along the minus strand of CM060975.1, from coordinate 197,208,237 downwards.
AGAAGAAAATTTAATGATATTGGCACTATTGCAACCCCCCTCAATTGAACAATTTTAAATATTTTAAGTCTTTCCTTTTAGTCCTTTGGGTTGGGTGGAAATCCTTAAGAGGAGACCAAATGGCGAAAATCATAAACAAAATGACATTTTTGGTCTTCTGTGCAGTCTGGAGAGGGTGATGAATTACCCTTCGTCCTAGCAGACCTCTAGTATCCATGGAGATACCCTTTCCTTTGAGCAAGCATCTGCGCCATCTGTCCAGCACCGCCATGTGCTATGAAACCTAGATGCACACCTGAAAGATCTGAAGGAAACGGAATGAAACGAAATATGGAAAGGAAATCGTGGTAGATGAGAAACCGCCCCAACATTCGCCTACCGACCAGGGAAAACCACGAAAAACCAAAGTGAGAGTGGGCAGTCGACGAGAATCGAAACCGGGACATCCCTACTGCGAAAAAAGAATTAAAATAATTATCAAGAACGAAATTTTGCAATGAAAATTACCTTCTATAATTAAATAACATTAAAATTGAACATTACTTTTGTTACTTTAAAAAAGTATGTATCATAACTATACGTTTTACTTAAATTGTTGCTATTCACTGCAATTGATATTGCAGAATTTTGTATTAGTTTATAGTTATATGATTAGTTGGCAAGTTAATTAGTTACTGAAACATGCACTTTTGTACTTACGTTTATTTGCGGAATCCGCCCCTGAGCACGAGATTTTCTCATTCGGGGGTGATGCTAGAATTCGTGTATTATAGTTTTGTGCTGTAAATATTTACTAGCAACAAATTAACAGAAATAATATATTTAACATTGGCGAGATAGGGCTTTTAATCCTCGCTTATATATCGCAACAAACAGGCAAAAACTCTGCTACGTATCATACAACGAAACGGGGTTGAAATTGCGTGAGCTTAATGTGAATATTTCCCAAAACCCACCCCCAAACTTAAAAAAAAAATGAAAATATTTTATAGTTGATGGAGTAGAGCAGAGGTGGCGAAAACGGGACTCGCGAGTCATTTTGACTCGTAGGCGCCGTTCCCTCTCTGCCACTATCCCTTTGATTTTCACATGCTGTTGAGTGATGCAGTGCGTGTTGCATATTTGGTGACTCGAAGAAGGAAGGCGTTTTCGCCGCCTTGGGGTAGAGTTTGCAATGGTTGAGTGGACGCACACGCGCGCGCGCGCGCGCACACACACACACACACACACACACACACACACATACTCTCTCTCTCTCTCTCACCTTCTCCTTTTGTAATATTAGCACGGATTATACAATGCGGACAAGATGAATGTCGTGTGATTGTTTAATATAAAAATGAATATAGTATTGCGAGAAAACACGATGTTGAAGAAATAAGTGAGAAGCCACGTTAGGTTTTTAGTTTTTCTCGACGGGCACCTTTTGAACTAAATTGACAGAAGAGCGATGTTTGCTCACGAGATTATATTTAGAAGGCTGCCGCTGTTAAGAAATTCCGTGTGTAAACACCGAGTGTCGCTAGGTGTATCCCTCAGGAAGTCAGTATTAAACACAGCGCACGCCACCAAATGTAAACACCAGACCTGCTTCCGTAGCTGGTAGGTGGGTGCGTCAGTCAGAACAGAAGATTCGATTCATGCAACTAATAATCCTGCGTAGAACAGGGCAAAAATAACGGAACAGGAAGTAGAAATCATTTATTAAAACATCTTATGTGTTATATTAACTTTTTCCAATTGTTTTTGTCGATCGAGATTAACATTTGCAGATATAGTTTCATTGCACATTTCATTTTAAATACAAACGAATACAATCGATAGTCAGCTCGCTATGCTTTAAAATTCCATACTCTTTCCTTGACTTCACAAGAAACAAATGAAGACCGACAGGACTAAAACATTACGAAGTATTGAACTGAAACCAATATTAACGGATATCTCGGCATGGGTGATGCTACAAAATAAAGTTATTAGGAATAAATTGTTTATTTTAAAGAGTTCTGCATTTTATATGTAATACGCTTTTGTCTATTTCGTAACGTTTGCCAGTTATACAAAATTATACAAACTTTCTTCCGAATGAAGTGGACTTAAAAGCTATTCCCAGGAAATTCCAGATATGTATTTTATTTGTTATGTAAATATCTTATATATCTAAGGTATTTTAATAAAAATGGTTTGAGACATTTTTAAGAAAATCAAAAGTTTCTAATAATCTTACATGTAAAGGGCTGTTTGGGGTGAGCGGAGTTTTTCAAATCTTCGTGCCGCTTGCTGAACTTAAATACCAATGTAATGTAATGTAAAAGAAAAGAAAAAAAATCTGACACGTTACACTCACATGACTTTCTCTACTCTTGTACGAACTATTTTTACAAACACTTATTCTCCATATGCTTCATGTTAATCGAGAAATCTAGATGTTAATCTTATTGCTAATTTTCTTTTAGATGCAAGGGGAATTGGTAGGCTTTAAGCGATAGTCAAATATTTTAAGAGCTGGTTGCTATGTGTAGTATTCCATTCTCTTTGCATTACCAGGACAAAAACAAATGAATAACGAATTTCCATTTGAGAAAAAGTATAAGTATTGGAAAATTTAAGGGAATGACAAACAATATCTCGAAAATGGTTCACTCAAAAAAAAAAACAATGTATATTACACAAATTGTGTGTTTTAACGCGATCTACATTTTGTGTGTAGTAAAATTTTGTCTATCTCTTATGGTTTACCAGTTATGCAAAAGTCGTTCACAATGAAGAATATTTTTGGAGACATTCCCAGAAAATTCGAGATGTATATTTCATTTGTCGTGAAAATATCTTAAACATATGATATTTTAATATTTTGTAACAATTCCCTCGATCTCCATACATCTCCAAAACCAATTTTCATCATAGTTTGCTTTATCTTACTGAGCCAAGTATCCTTTTGATTAAGCATTTCCGGTACTACCAAACAGTGATATATATTTTAAAGCCAAAACATACTTTAAGCGTATGGAGCAGGTTCGCTTCGTTACTTTTAAAACACTAGGCTTTGTAGATTTTTGTCCATATGTAATAATAAAGTATAAAATGAAATGCAACAAATTACACGGAATAAACATCATGAAAACGTTGCACTCAGAAGCAAAGCAAAAGAAATTACTGGTTGCTTTGTCTTTGCTTAATACTAATTACAATATGCCATTAAAAGCATCGGTTCACGAAAATAAAAACTCTTCAAGAATAGAGGGCGCACATAGAGGAAATGCTATATATTTTCAACTGTACCTGACTTGGAAAGGGTGATGCGTTTTTCAAGACGTGTTTCCTGTAAAGAGTGGCTTGGGTTTTCTAAATGTGTTTCACAGAAAACTGGTCGAATAGAATATCTGGAAAGCCCAGTCCATCTTTAAGGGTAATTGTTTCAAAAGAGAGAAATTATAAATTGTACAAAATGTGAAGAAATACCAAACTTTTATCACGTGCATTGAACTCTACACAATGGTAGACGTAAAAATGCTTGTTCCTATTATATATTACTTGTTCCCAGGATGATTTAGAACATGAAATTTTATATTTTGCCTGTATCTGTTCATGACCTCGGCATTGCTCAAGTTTTCTGAAGTTCTGGAAATGAACATATTAGGAGTAGGACTAGGAGTAGGCGGCACGACAGGGCAGAGGGCAGGGTCCTACATTTTACAGATTGAAATTCCTTGGACGGCGGCTGGTGCAACCGGATCCCCTGCTTGCACATCCCACTGTGGACCCAGGACCGCCCCCATTCCGGGGGACGAAAGGTTACATAGAGCATCCTTTTCCCCTGTCATGCAACGCCGAGACACCCGCAGACACTTTCAACCCTGAAACAGACCAATCCGATGAAAGGTGAACTTAAATGAGAATGGAGGTGAAATGGAAGGACAGGAAATTCGGGGGATGTAATGAACCTTCCCAGCATTCGCCTAGCGACCCAGAGAAATTCCGAAAAAACCCATGAGTCAGGAAGGTCGGCCGCGGGAATCGAACCCATGACTTCCCGTTGCTACGAGTTCAGAACCTCCCACGAATTAATAATGTCTTTCCATTCACTTCTCTAGGTTTTTAAAGCCTCTTTTATCATTTCGGAGGCTGGGCTCCCATAAGATATGCGTTTATCTCAGACAAAACAAACATCGTCACATAACTTGCACTATACGGCAAGCGCTTGGTACGATAGGATATTATATGGTATCCAACTAAAAACATCCACAGCTTTTGTTCCATTAGCTGATACAGGACAAATAATTTTGTAACTTTGACCTTATCCTTTGCTTCAGTTTTTGCTTCCATGCTACGGGATGCATTTGACCCCAAATGCTGATGTCGCTTAAATAAATACGGTCTAAGATATTATAGCATTTCTAACAAAATGTATATATTAAATATTCTCCAAATAACTGATTTTACCTGTGTAACTGTAAAGTCAAAGGCTATAGACAGAAATCTAATGCAGAAAAAATACAGAGCTCAACAAAATACTCCGTTTTCACAGCATAGTCATTTCAGGAATTTTCCTTTGTTAATTTAAACAATTTCCAATGTTTGATAATGTACGACTTTTTCCCTCCTTCGTGAGCTGTTTATTTGCTGAAGTGATATGATCATTTGAGTGCTGTTCCCTCCTTAGGTATTCCTTCTTTCACGTGAATAGCAGAATCATTTATATAAGGAATACCTTGAAATAGTAATATAACGAAGGTCGAGTTAGTGTCATGATTGGAACTTGCACTAATTGCAACTCGATACAAGCGGTAGATACTGAATTTTCCTGACTGTTTTCAGAACAGTACTAAGGAGCGTTTCCAATTGAAAAGGAGCTAGCATTCAGGAGGGTTGAAATTCCGTGAGCCGACAGTTTTTTACTTTGTCTACTACGTATAGTAAGTAGGGGAAATATTGTATTCCGCCCAAAAATTCGATACCGAGATTTCACCGCAAATATATGTTTTGAGACCCCCTGAATCCAAAAAAAGCATTTTTGGAAACATGTCCGTGTGTGTGTGTGTGTGTGTGTGTGTCTGTGAACAGCATAACTCAGAAACGAACAGTCGGATAAACACCAAACTTGGTATTTAGGTTCAGTATCTTCCAGAGATGCGACACGAAGGTTTTCAAGAAAATCCCCCCACCACAGACTACCCTTTACATGGAACATTTTTCGAAAATTTTAATTTTCTCAAAAATGGCTCTAACGATTTTGATTAAAATATCATATGTTTAAGATATTTTCATGACAAATAAAATGTATATCTTGAATTTTCTGGGAATGTCTCCAAAAGTATTCTTCATTGTGAACGACTTTTGCATAACTGGTAAACCATAAGAGATAGACAAAATTTTACTACACAAAAAATGTAGATCGCGTTAAAATACACAATTTATGTCATATACATTTGTTTTGTTGAGTGAACCATTTTCGAGATATTGCTTGTTATTCCCTTAAATTTTTCAATACTTATTTTCTCTAATGGGAATTCGTTATTCATTTTTTTGTCTTGGATATGCAAAGAGTATTAATCTGTGGCAAACAGAATGGTGCTGCACATAACAACCAGCTATTAAGAGATATGTATGTGCTTAAAGGCTACTGAATTTCTATATTGCCCTTGTAAATATATATTACCCTTACATCTACAAGAAAATTAGCAATAAGATAGAGTCTGTAAATATTTATCTCGATTAACATGAAGTAGATGGAGAATAAGCGTTTGTAAAAATAGTTTGTACAAGAGTAGAGAAAGTCATGTGAGTGTAACACATCAGAATTTTTTTTCTGTGGTTTCCCTCATTCGTCAAGGTAAATATCCGGATTGGATCTTTAACACCACGGCCCACCTTAGTACCAAACTTAGTTATAGAGCAATAGTAAAAATGAAAATAGATGGAAGTGGCGAATATTCATCCATCTATCCACAGATAATGAAAGCAGGTAGACTGAACGGAACCCTAATGTCATCTGTCCGGCACGTAAAGACCCAGAGATACTGTGCCTGGCACTAAGGTCGCTGTTGACACGTGTCGAAGCTGAGATACAGTTGCTTAGCACTAAGGCCTCTTGTGCTAGAGATCATATGACGCAGTGATGAGACTTACAAAGCTAACGCTACACTCCAGACCACGAGGTATCGCCTAACAGATCTGGCGCCACTCACATGACTTTCTCTACTCTTGTACAAAATACTTTTACAAACGCTTATTTTCCACCTACTTTATGTTAATCGAGATAAACATTTGCAGAACTTACCTTATTGCTAATTTTCTTGTATGTGCAAGGGGAATATGGTCGGCTTTAAGCGATAGTCAAATCTTTTAAGAGCTGGTGGCTATGTGGATCATCCCATTCTCTTTGCATGTCCAGAAAATAGAACATAAAATATAGAGAAAAACGAATAACGAATTCCCATTTGAGAAAAAGTACAAGTATTGGGAAATCCAAACAAATAATCTCGGAAATGATACACTCGACAAAAGAACTTATGTGACATAAATTATGTGTTTTAACGAGACCTACATTTCTTTTTGTACTAAAACTTTGTCTATCACTTACGGTTTACCAGTTATGCAAAAGCCATTCAGAATGAAGAGGACTTTTAGGGACATTCCCAGAAAATGCAAGATCCTAATATTATTTGCCATGAAAATATCTTAAACATAAGGTTTTTTAATCAAAATTGTTAAAGCCGTTTTTGAGAAAATAAAAAATTTCGAAAAATGTTCTAAATAAAGGGTAGTCTGAGGTGGAGGGGATTTTCTTGAAAATCTTCGTGTCGCATCCTTGGAAGGTATTAAACCTAAATACCAAGTTTGGTATTTATCCGAGTTCTCGTTTTTGAGTTATTCTGTTTACAGAGACAGTAAGACAGACACAGACACGCGCGTGCGGACCTTTTTCTAAAAATGCTCGTGTTTATTCCGGGGGCTTCAAAACATGTATTTTGGTTGAAATCTCAGCATAGAGTTTTTGGGTGGAGTACAATTATTCCCCTACTTACTATACGCAGTAGAGAAATTTATAAGAGATGTTATATAGGTACACGGAACAAGTCCATGATAGGTGCCATAAAATTGTAAATACCTTTTTAAAAAAAATAATTTATGCATGATACATTATGCCCAATCACTACTAACTGTACTGATAAATAAAATAAAACGATATTGCAGGACATTTTTAACTCAGGAAAAGTTTTGTTTTGGTAATACATAAAAAGTTTACTTCGGACATGACGTCACCCATTGGAAGCGCTAACGACACATTCCGTTGTGTGGCTGTTTGTAGAACAAGTTTTAGAAGGTCGATCCTCTTGTTCCAATTTCGATAAAGAGCCGACTAACAGGAATAATAAAATCAATGTTATCTGGGCGTGACCATTTCTTACAACCACTTGGATGGATCAACTGTTTGGGCAACATGAGAAAAATTGCACCTACCTTAGTGCTGGAATCTTTCGGCAAATCTGACATATGCAAAAATACTCGGAGAGTACTGAAAAGTTTGAACATTTCACCTGAATACAATATAATACAACCAGTTATAAATATACAAGGATTAACGTATCATCAAAATACTAATTATGTAATAATTCAAGACTTAAAATATTCACTTAAGTGAAAAATAGATACTTTTACTACCCAGTATTTGTTCTTAACCTTAAAACTATTGAGAATATGTATTTAAATATTCTCTGTTATTTATTAGGTAACTTTATTTGTTTGCTACACTCTTACAAAATGTAAATTAGTTTTATAAATCTGCCTATATTGTACTTTATGTTTTGTGTACTAATGGATAATTCTAAATGTTTCATTTTATCTAATTTATGTCTACGCATAATAATCTTATACACACTCATATGTAGTCATGATGACCATTTGAATAAACAGTGGCTTTATGGTTCGATTGTAGAAATTTTGTTTACTAAATAAATTTATTTTCCTATATACTTCATTTTAATCGAGATAAAACTTTCCGGGAGTAACTGCTTACATATTTCGTAATAAATATAAAGGGAATAGCATAGTCAAATGTTTAGGAACTTGACGGTGTGTACTGGCCTTCACATTCCAAGCACTTTGCGTGCAATCGCAAGTAACAACTGAATATCGAAAGGGCTTGAAATGAATGACAATGTATTGAACAATTCGGAACATTACTAATGTTATCTCAGAAACGGCTAATGCCACAACAAATTATTTGAAATAAATTGTGTGTTTTGAAGCTATATACATTTTTTGTGAAGTTCGTTTTCGTCTATCGCTTAAGGTTTACCAGTTATACAAAATTTCTTCCGAATGAAGTGGATTTCACAGGCTATTCCCAGAAAATTCAAGATATACATTTTATTTGTCATGTAAATAACTTTCATACATGGCGTTTTAATAAAAAACTTTAGAGCCTTTTTTTTCTAGAAAATAAACAATTTCGAAAAATCTTCCATTTAAAGGGTATTTTGAGGTGGGCGGTTTTTCTTCTAAATCTTCGTGTCGCATCTTTGGAAGGTACTGAATCCAAATACCAATTTGGTATTTATCGTGTTGCTCACAGGCACGCGCACGCAGACCTTTTTCTAAAAATGTTTTATTTAGTTGTTATTTATTTATTCAGGGGTGCTCAAAACGTGTAGTTCCGGTGAAATCTCCACATTGTAGTTTTGGGTGGAATGCAATACCTTCTCTACCTACTATGTACTGAAGGTCTCTGACGAGAAAACGTTCGTTGGGTGTTCTACTCTCCGGAAGAGTAAGGGGGGACAGTAAGTACCACGTGGAACCTCTCGCTGATGTCATAAATAGCTATACTATCTACATTAAAAACATCGCGCAACGTTAGTATTCTAGCATGTGTAAGTGTTTTCTAGTGATTTATTAAGTTATCTACAATGCCCAGTAAGAAAAGAAGAACTCTACACAGTCAAGCCCGAGAAATAGTTGCTAACGTTGTTAAAAGGAACGCAGACAAAAGCAACTGGCCATTCAGCATTGCAAGCACAAGAGCATATGTTTTCTAAGAGGCCTTAGTCCTTTGATTTGTTGAAAGTAGAGCCGTAATCTTTGTCATATAGCGCTAGAATTGTTGATGTCAACACATTCTTACGACATATTCTTGTGAGAGGAAAACAGTACGTGCTAGAGAATGTAAAATGCTGCAACCCAAAGATACACTGCAATCCAAACAATGTATCTTTGGGTTGCAGCATTGATGTTCAGTGCAATTTGTGTTTGTTTATTGAACTGCATTGAAATTGGTCAGCATTCTGGCTTCTCAACCCAAAGGTCCCGGGTCGTTTCTCGGCTGGGACGAGGAAGTTTTCTTTATTCACCATCCTGTCCTCCGTAGGACCAGGTAGTGTGAATGCTAGGGTGAAAATGTAAATAAATGTGGAAGTTAATGAAAAAAAAGTTAAAAAACGTTGCAGTTCAGAGAGTAAAAACACTCTGGGTAAGAGGTTTCTCAAGTCATAGGCTCCGATATGAACATAGATAAAAAAAAACAAGAGAAAAACAAAACCTAGAAAATTATCATGTTTGCCAACACATGCTAATAGAATCCCATTGAATGGCTTAAAGTAACCGTTATTTTCCAAGCAAAATCTCCAGAGTTTAGTACGCAAATATTCCTAATGAACTTCGACACTAAGAGAAGAGCAGCGATGTTAAGCCAAAATATATACACAATATTATTACAATTGCCTCTGATTTTATAAAGCAGAACTTCGATCTTCTGTACAACATCGCAACCTAACCTGGGTGGGTTAGCTTCCTTATTTATAATACTGCTAATGCGGTTAACATATATTTTATTTCTAATTATCAGTTTACAACCCGCAAGAAATCTCCCTAAACGTGATAAAATATTTTCTGGCGGGAAAAAACCTGTAAATTGGAAACTCTGAGTCCTTCTTTTCTATTTAGCATCTTAATAACCAGCCACACTACATATTCCCCTTTGTACATCCCGCGCTTTTTCATCATTTGCGCAGGAAAGCACAGATACGCCGCCTATAGAATTTCATTAATAAGTCTTGTTTTCTGTTTCTTCCGCAGGTATCGCGTGGAGCTTCCGGTTCCCGTCTCTGAGTTCACTCTCTCGCCGCAAGATGCCACTGTCGCCGCGACCGCACCTGGACGTGCGACAGTGGCTCAACGTGTTGGATCTCGGCCAATACGCCAGCATCTTCGAGAAGTTCGACGGCGTAGAGGTTGGTACCACTTGTTAATACTGACCTATTCAATGACACCTAAATTAGGCCTGCTGAAGCAAAGGTAGACTACGAGATACAGAGACAGCTCAATGGAGGACAGAAAACGCCAGAAGTGACTTTTTAAAGTTTTTGCACAGGCAAAGATTTGTGACCAGAATGACCAATTCAGTGTGTTTTTGTTTTATATGAGATATTAATTAATTTATTAACACGGATTTTATTTATCAGAATCAAAATCTATCTCCTGTCATAGACACTGAATTACAAATAGGTAATCTGACGTGTTAGATTCACATAACTTTCTTTACGTATCATTTATTAATGGGCATGAAAACTTATCTTACGAAAGCTTATTTCTGTGTCTACTTCATTTTAATCGAGATAAATCGTTGCAGAAATAGTTAATTATACATTTCGTTATAAATGCAAAGGGAATAGCGATGGTCAAATGTTTCACAAACTGGACAGTGTATGCCAACTTGCTGGCCATATAGACTCTTTCCATGCAGTCGCGAGAAACAACTGAATGTCAACAGTGCTAAAGGATGACTAAGTAGTGAACAAGTCGAACCGACAGATACCTCGGAAATGGCTTATTCTACCAAAAAAAATATTTGAAATAAATTGTGTTTTAAAGAGATCTACAGTTTTTGTGTAGTACATTTTCGTCTATCCCTTAACGTTAATCAGTTATACAAGATTCTTTCTGAACAAGAGACCTTCACAGGCTATTTCCAGAAAATTCCAGATATACATTTCATTTGTCGAATAAATATCTTTAATATATCACATTTTAATCAAAATGGTTACAGCCATTTTTGAGAAAATCCAAAATTTGGAATAATGTTCCATGTAAAGGGTAGTTGGGGTGGGAGGACCTTCTTGAAAATCTTGATATCTTATGTTTGGAAGGTACTGAAATTAAATACCAAGTTTGGTATTTATCCGACTTTTGGTTTTTGAATTATGCTGTTCACAGACACACACACGCACGAAGGTTTATTTTAAAATGCTTTTTTTTTTAATTCAGGGACCGTAAAACATGTATTTCCAGTGAAATCTTAGCATCGAACTTTTGAGGGGAATGCAATACTTTCCCTACTTACTATACGCAGTAGAGAAAGTAAAAATGCCATTTCTTAATATCTCTTCAATAAACTTCACTATATTTGTTTTACTACATACAATTAGTGACACGCAATTGTAGTTTTCCACCAACCTCAATGTAAGTGTGGAGCTTTTAATGATGAAAGCAAGTCTTAACGCTTATCTGAGATGATCGGCATTCGTAGTAGAGGATTGATGGAGGTGGAATAGCAATCAATTAAGCAGAATAATCTACCATATTCACAAACTTTAATACTAAGGTAATCAACCTGAAGTTTTGTTTGTTAATCTTCTTTTTCACGTGTAAGTTTTCACGCAATTATTTCTAAACTCCGAATGAATTCAGGAACATTACTTCCCGCACGAGAAATAGCGAAATGAGGATGATTTTCACAATGCATTTTGACTGTAAATTGTTTGCTTAGTAGATTCTATCTGGAGTTTTACCTTGCGACAACTTTCCTTGTTTAAAATGACTCCATGTTGATTAAATTTAAGGCAAGCTTCCTTCGCTATCACGGTAGGGATTTGTTCACCCCTTGTTAGACTCTGTCAAACGGTATTGTCAGTCGTCTGTCCGTCTCTTTAACTAATGGAAAAAGCGTTAAGCTCCGATTGGGGACTAAAATATCCCCTTGAGCCAGTGGGCTTGCTTTGACATTGCCTTTCCAAATGATATCGTCTTTTTTCTTTCTTTTTACTCGAATATTATTAAACTCATAGCCTTGAATGTGTAACAATATATTTAAAAGAAGACTGCCTCTGTGATCTGTGTGTTATCAATCACGTTAGCTTCTAAATCCAGAGGTACCTGATTCGATTCGTAAACGTGCCAATATCACCATAGATGTTAAAGGCAGCATATAAGTGGAACAATATGTATATAATGTATAGAAGAGTTTAGAAGAGTTTCAGGGAAAATTATGAAGATCTAAATGGTTATTTATGTTGACTTAATACAGAGAGTCATTTTTCTTAACTAGCTAGCTTACGCGACGTTGTACGGTCGCCTTTTTAAACCTCCAATGCCGACCTCATTTCAATTACCTTCCCGTACATTTTATGAGATTGTTGTGGAATTAATGAGAAGATTTATAACTCGAACCTCGTATAACTCCGTGATATTCTTAATAAGGGATGAAAAATATCCTATATTCACGGAATTGGGTGTGAAATATCGGTGGATGTTGTAGTTCTGATTTCCTTAATCTCCAAATTTTGAAAACAATGAGTCGCCTATAATAAGCGCCTTTTGGTGGTAAAATAACTTATAGGAATGGTCGTGGATGTTTGTAGATAATCACAGTCGATGGATTTAAAAACTTTTCTACCTTCTCCTTGCTCCCATATTTATATAATAATACCAATTTACAACGAAATAGGGCGCAACTGGTGAATATGTATATTCCCCACTCCCAGATAACCTAATTAAACCTTTTGGAAATGGCACATGGCCTTTAACCATTGAGGAAAATTATTTCCTTAGTTGATTTTAAAATATCAATTGACTAATTTCTGATGTTACGTTGGACACGTTTTCTCTCCTTGTATAATTATTTAGCACACACTGGTAATTAACTGTATTAAAACACACAGAGGAATTAAAGCAACGCATTCTTACATAAGGGCTAATTTCACAAGCATTAAAGTAGGGTTTTATTTTGCGAGTGTATCGATCCTATGAGAAGAATTATATATCTTTCAACTTGTGTAGCATTCACTATGTTTAGATAGCCCTGAAATTTGTAAAGTAACAATAAAATAATACTATGTTAATTCCAGGCCTATAAACAACTAAGAAAACGGCGCTTGGAGCGAGATCAACAAACGTGTGCAGCAAGAATGATGTTTTGATGCTTTGCTGATTCGCTAGCAGTGCTTAACTTATACCAGTCAATGAGCTATTATATGCTACATCATTCTGGATGTTTTGTAGCAATTCCAAATGTTACAGTTTCCAGAATTTTGCCATGCTCTTGGAATTCAATTTCATTCATATTCGTATCTGCCGCCATTTTATGGATCATTCAGGTCATAGATAAAGGAATAACGATTCAGTTCAAAGTACGAGGCTGCCAACACAAGGAACAGGTTAGCTGGACAACGCATTGCGATAAGTTGACGATTTGCATTGCATTTGCAATGCTACCGCCATGAGAAATTAATTATGCAAAAAGAATAATGAAATGACAAAGGAGTGGCATAAACATTGTATCGCACTACTGCGATAAAGTACAACTTATTCATGTGTCTTGTGTTAAATGTTGCAGTCTAAAAAAGTATTTTGGCTATAGTATCACTACATCCAGACCGACTGTCGTTTGTTTTGCCGCGTCTTCTCATTCTCAGTTGCTAAATCATTACCGCTTGTATAACTTCCTTGGAGCTAATGAAATATCCGCGACGTTTGTCTTATGTTTACACGCATTTTCCGTGGGGTAACAACTATTTTCTATTTCATGACATTCTCAACGAAAAGTCAAAGCCACTTTCGCAAGCATGGTTTTTTTTTATGATTTCTGACATGTTCATGTTATAATATATAGGCTTTGTGAATCCTTTTTAGTAATTTAGGAATTCAAATTAGGTATTTTATAGGGTATTTCTGTAGGGAACAAGAGTGCTTTTCATGTGAAGCATATACCAAAATCTGCTTAGTACACATAAGACACAATTACGCACACATTTCTCGCTTTATAATGTTAGTACAAGAAATTCAAATGCTTGTTTAACATCGCATCAGCTTCTAGGCCATGATTATATCATAACGATTACCTGTAAGTCCTTTGATTCACGCGATTTAGTGTGCTAAGTGTTCTTTCTGTATCATATACCTAGTTTGTTACTATTGATTTAACTAAGAAGATGGGCATTTTGTGACCCTGGTATTGCTTTTCTGTTGGTATACCAGTGGTCAGTGTCGGACGGTTGACCTTAGTTGCGTAATCGCCGTCTCATACCTCTGGTTGAGTAGCCTGTTAATTATAATAGATGGGCTTATTTGTGGTCCATCTGTTTCATTTGTTTCTTTTACTTTGTAGGTAGAACTTTGGGTTTTCGTATGGAAATCCAATCCAGTGTCCTTCTTGCGACAGAGGAAAACCACTAAAAACCTCCAATCAGATTAGTCGGTACATCAGGTTTGAACCTACGAGCTCCCTAATACAAATCGCAAACGCTACAGCCGAGCGATCTCACTCTTCAAATACCATACAAATCATTTATATCAGTTCATATCTTTCAGAATGCCTAATTTAAGTGAACAGAAAAAATTCGTTCAAGAACAAAAATATACATTCAAAAGAATGATTTCGTGTACCTCAATGAAGACTTTTATCCAAACGAAATTATCCTGAAAGCAAATGGCTTGGCGATGACAATCTTAAACAAAAAGTAAATAAAAAGTATACTGTGAAGAACCTATGAAGAATTCTTTATTACCTACACCGTTATTATACAGAGAAGTATATTTTCATATACAGAGAAGTATATTTTCAATAACACTTAATTGTTTTTTTAAGCTTTCTTTACCAAGTATAGCAGATGCAGTGTCATTATTTAAACTACATTTAAAAGAGAGAGAAGGTAGGGAAGGTACGCATTCCACTCAGAAATTCAATATCGAGATTTCACCGGAATGAAATTATCTTGAGGCCACCTGAATGAATAAACAAACAAATAAATAAAAAATAAATAAGCATTTATAGGAAAATGTCCCTGTGTGTGTGCGTGTGTGTGTGTGTGTGTGTGTGTGTCTGTGATCAGAATAACTCAAAATTTAAATCTCAGATAAACACCTAACTTGGCATTCAAGTTAGTACCTTCCAAAGATGCGACACGAAGATTTTCAAGAAAGTCCCCACCCCAAACTACCCCTTACATGGAATTTTTTTTCTCGAAATCTTTGATCTTCTAAAAAAATGCCTCTAAAATGTTTGATTAAAATACCATTAAAGACATGACAAATAAAACGCATATCTTGAATTTTCTGAGAATAGCCTGTGAAATCCTCTTCATTCGGAAGAAATTTTGTATAATCTTGTATAGTTCATATACGTTAGTGATAAACGAAAACGTACTACACAAAACACATAGAGCTGTTTAAAATGCAATTTATTTCAATTAACTTTTTTATGTTGGCATTAGCCATTTTCTATATATCCGTTATCAGTGGTTCGAATTGTTCAATACTTTGCCGCCCTTTTGAAGTCTTGCCGACCTTAAGTAGTTTCTCGCGATTGCATAGAAAGAGATGGAATTTTAAGGCCAGTAGACAGGGTAGCGTAAAAGTAAGTTTCCCCTTACATAGCATTACATAAACACATAATAAGGAGACAAGACAAGTACAGGGTTAGATTTAATTTAATTTGATTTTAATTTGTTGGCATCACATAAACATATTCATTTTTGTTCAAATTGTCCGTCGCCTTGCTTCATACATTTCAGGCAACGCCTTAGAGCTGATTTACAAATACGGGACAAGGTTTATCTTAATTGATGGTATGAAATGCATTTTGAATAGACTTTCCCAGTTCATCTAAATTTCTTGGCGATACGGAAAACACCATATTTTTCGGAATGCCCCATAGATAAAACCGCATGTCGTCAAATCACAAGAGGTGGTGGCCAATCAAAAGTTCCACGTTGTCCAATCCACTCTTTGAATATGTCATTCAAAAAATTGCAAACGCCCAATCCAAAGTGGGGTGGAGCTCCATCTTGTTGCCAAATGAAACTCTGAATGTGGTTGTTTTCCAGCTGCACTTTATTATGTTATGTTCTCTGTTCTTTCAAATTTCATCTTGAGTTTCCGCAAATGTTACCGAGGGTAACGGTGCATCAGGAAACCTTGCACGATGATAATTAATTCTACCTTTCCAACCCTGTCCAACACACGGCTTGTGTGGAAGACAATTAATTTCATAATTAATCCTGGCAGTCACTTTGTCGTACTTCCACATAATTAAAGAATATAAATGCGTTGTTCATTAGTAAATATTTGTCATTGCACAGAATGTTACACAAGAATTTAACAACTACCAAACAAGCTGACTGATAAACATATGAATGTGTATACCATATTGCCAAAGATGTTCTGTAATTTATTTTGTACTCTCACCGGCCCTCAAGATTTACTGACAAAAAATGAAGGGGAAACTGACTTTTGCGCCATCTTGTATACCGTCCAGTTCTTAAACATTTGACTATCGCTGTTCTCTTTGTATCTATAACGAAATGTGTAGCTATTTTTGCAAAGGTGTATCTCGATTAAAATGGAGTAGATAGGAAAATAAACTTTCGTAAGAATAGTTTGTATACCCACTAATAAACGATAGAGAAAATCATGTAAACACATCAGATTATTTTTTTCAGATTATAGTTGGTATTTTTAATGTTTTTATCTAATGTGCTAATGCAGAGTTAACCAGATCATAATATGTAAGTAACCGAAAGAATGACTGGATGACAAAACCTCTTTTTGGATGTGTTTAAGGTTAAGATATATCATAAGCTCGTGTAATACGAACGTGAAGATAAACATCATTAAAGTTATCATATTTAAAATATATTTAATTATTTACTTCATCATTAAACGCCGTACTTTGCAATTAAAGCACGACTCATGCCTTTAGCGTCTAACACTGCACAATGCCTCGGTAGCGCAGTAGGCAGCGCGTAAGTCTCATAATCTTAAGGTCGTGAGTTCGATCCTCACCCGGGGCATAACTTTTTCTATACCATTATTATCAAGAAAATATAGAATTGGTCCATGTCGTGTAGATTTAAGTTGGATCGTAATAAATCTCAACTAGTTACACTTGCTTAGAGCAGATTATCAACATTCCCGTTTCTGAAAGAGAAAATATACCACAAGCGAAATGGTAAGATGCAAAACACGGAGTCTATATCCCACCCGTTATACATGGAATGCACGTATTACGCATTTAATCCAGAAATCGAGAAAATATACGTTAGGAAAATTTCTTATCACAAGTAATATCTTTGGCTCACTCAGTACATATCTCAATAAAGTGTTTCAATAATCAGACCATATTATTTGTATCCATTTTGTGTCATATGGCGCTTTGCAGTATAAAATAACTCAGAATAGGATCTTAGGACTGATTCTTGAGGTTCTTTGGTTCATTGCGTAGAAAACTTTATGCCCCGGGTGAGGATCGAACTCACGACCTTAAGATTATGAGACTTACGCGCTGCCTACTGCGCTACCAAGGCGTCGAGAGGATGTCGTTACGCTGAAGCTATGAGATAGTTAAGTTTTGAATCTAAGTGTAATATTTAAAGCAGAAGAAGCTAAGAATTAAGTTCATTTTAAATATGTCTAATAAGTTATGTTTATATTCAGTTCGTAATAGGTAATCCCATAAAACATCTTAAAATTAAACATATCGAAATAAATGTTTTGTGATTTTGTTTACCTACATATTGTCTGATTAACTTCATTTACAGTGCCTTTTTAAACATATTTTCATATTCCTGAAGTCAAAACTCTTAAGAAGCACTGTACCATACTCAAGAGAAGAGAGAAGATTAAGAACATAGAGGCATACTGACTTCCTAAATGTGTTATGCCGCGATTACGATGAACCTAACGTGACTTAACGCGACGTATGTCTTGCCGGAATGCGATGAACTTTACTTAACGCGACGGGCCGTAACGTGAAGTTATGAAATGCTGCTTAACTAAAGGTCTAATTGGGGTGCGCTTAACGTAATGAGAACGATTCTCGACTGCTAGTTGGTTTGTTACTTCATGCTACTGCTTCACGCCGATTGGTTCTAATTACCAGTGACGTCAAACTTAACGTAATGGGAAGGAAAAGTTTGACATTGCCAAACTCTTAAGTTACGTTGCATTAAGTTAAGTCACGTTATGTGGACACTAAATAGCCCATTTAATACAATAGTTAGACTTTTACATTACGTCACGTTAAGTTAAGTCAGATTACGTTAAGTTCACCATAATCCCTTCTAAGAGTTTGGCAATGTCAAACTTTTCCTTCCCGTTACGCCAAGCTTATGCCACTTGGTAATTAGAACCGATTGGTGTGAAGCAGTAACATGAAATAATAAAAGAACCAATCAAGAGTGATTCCCATTACGTTAAGGCAAGTGCATTCTAATTAGACCTTTAGTTTAACAGCATTTCTTAATTTTACCTTACGTACCGTCACGTCAAATTACGTTAAGTAAAGTTCAACGTAATCCTGGCATTAGAGATAATCTTCACTTGAAAACATCCTCCGAATAGTTTCATATTATCTTCTGTCCACAACTGTAATCCAGCTAATTGTAATTGCAATAAAGTTATCTAAAGTTCAGGACAAGCCTTAATGGCCTCGTCTCATCCCATTGCATGTTGCATGTGCTGTTTGCTAACACTGAAAAAGGTAAAACACACAGGTAAAAGTAGGTATTGCAAGCAATTACTGGTAGCTGTAAGCATTCAGTTATATAGGTAAATGTTGAAAATATTTTCAGTCTACCCTTTCTCAGGTAAATTTTACAATTAGTGTTTATTTTCGGTAAAGGTTGAAAATATTTCTTCACACTAGTTTACACAGCAGCAGCAGTGTTACCAACCGACAATCTGGATAGTACGAATGCCATAATTTCATATTCGCGCCAGGATCGAAACGTTGGATCACATTCAAATAGTACGATATTTAATGTTTTTCTTTAGAAATTTCATGTTCCTTAAAACTTAAAGTACAAACACTTCAAGCATTTGGATTAAGCTTAAGCAAAGGTGAAACAGATATGTTTTGTATTCCTACAATAAATAACTTACCAGTATCACCAAAACACAATTCAATTTTATAAGCGGCGAGCTTCTATCCTATACAAATGCAAACTCCCCTGATACGCTTACAAGCATTTGTCGTGAGATTAAGAATGAACCTGGCAGTAGCGACTAATGCTGCTCTGTCCAAAACGGCTGCCTAATCAGTTTAGTCTAACTCAGAACTCAAAATAGTAAAAACAGTTTTAAGTATAGTAAGTAGCGGAAGTATTGCATTCCCCCAAAAATTCGATGCCGCGATCTCACTGGAAATACATATTTTGAGGCTTCCTGAATCCAAAACAAGTACCTACATGTGTGTCAATCAACAGCATAACTCAAAAATTAAAAGTTTGATATTTAGGTTCAAAGTCTTTCAAAGATGCAACACGAATAGTTTCAAGAAAATTCTCCACACCAGACTACATTTTACATGAAAATTTGTTTTGAAATTTTTTATTTTTTCAAAAATGGCTCTAACGATTTTGATTAAAATATCGTATATTCAAGATATTTTCATGGCAAATAAAATGTATATTTTAAATTTTCTGGGAATGTCCCCAAAAGTGCTCTTCTTTCTGAATGGCTTTTGCATAACTGATAAACCGTAAGAGATAGATAAATTTTTTCTACACAAAAAAAGTAGAGCTCGTTAAAACCTACAATTTATGTCATATACTTTTTGCTTTCTCTACTACGTATGGTAAGTAGGGGAAGTATTGTGTTCCACCCAAAAATTCGATACCACGATTTTACCGGAAATATGTTTTGAGGCCCACTGAATCCAAAAAAAAAGCATTTTTGGAAGCATGTCCGTGTGTGTGTCTGTGTGTGTATATGTGTGTGTGTGTGTGTGTGTGTCTGTGAACAGCATAACTCAGAAACGAACACTCTGATAAACACCAAACTTAGTACTTAGGTTCAGCATCCTCCAGAGATGTGACACGAAGGTTTTCAAAAAAATCCCCCACTCCAGATTAACCTTTACATGGAACATTTTTCGAAAATTTTAATTTCATCAGAAATGACTAACGATTTTGATTAAAATATCATATATTTAATATACACTCATGACAAATAAAATGTATATCTTAAATTTTCTGGGAATGTCTCCAAAAGTATTCTTCATTGTGAATGACTTTTGCATAACTGGTAAACCATAAGAGATAGACAAAATTTTATTACACAAAAAATGTAGATCGCGTTAAAATACACAATTTATGTCATATACTTTCTGGGAATGTCCCCAAAAGTGCTCTTCTTTCTGAATGGCTTTTGCATAACTGGTAAACCGTAAGAGATAGATAAAATTTTTCTACACAAAAAAAAGTAGAGCTCGTTAAAACCTACAATTTGTCATATACTTTTTGCTTTCTCTACTACGTATGGTAAGTAGGGGAAGTATTGTGTTCCACCCAAAAATTCGATATCAAGATTTTACCGGAAATATATGTTTTGAGGCCCACTGAATCCAAAAAAAGCATTTTTGGAAGCATGTCCGTGTGTGTGTGTGTGTGTGTGTCAGTGTGTGTGTGTGTGTGTGTCAGTGTGTGTGTGTGTGTGTGTGTGTGTCTGTGTGTCTGTGAACAGCATAACTCAGAAACGAACAGTCGGATAAACACCAAACTTGGTACTTAGGTTCAGCATCTTCCAGAGATGTGACACGAAGGTTTTCAAGAAAATCCCCCACCCCAGATTAACCTTTACATGGAACATTTTTCGAAAATTTTAATTTCCTCAGAAATGACTCTAACGATTTTGATTAAAATATCATATATTTAAGATACACTCATGACAAATAAAATGTATATCTTAAATTTTCTGGGAATGTCTCCAAAAGTATTCTTCATTGTGAATGACTTTTGCATAACTGGTAAACCATAAGAGATAGACAAAATTTTATTACACAAAAAATGTAGATCGCGTTAAAATACACAATTTATGTCATATACTTTTTTTATTGAGTGAACCATTTTCGAGATATTGCTTGTTATTCCCTTAAATTTTCCAATACTATATTTTTTCTCAAATGGGAATTTGTTATTCATTTTGTTATGTCCTGGACATGCAAAGAGAATGGAATGCGCCACATAGCAACCAGCTCTTAAAAGATTTGGCTATCGCTTAAAGCCTACCATATTCCCCTTGAACCTACAAGAAAATTAACAATAAATTTCTGTAAATGTTCGATTACCATGAAGTAGATGGAGAATAAGCGTTTGTAAAAATAGTTTGTACAAGAGTAGAGAAAGTCATGTGAGTGTAACACATTAGGCTTTTTTTTACCATACCCTTTGCTATTATTGTAGCGCAACTTTAAGATAATGACCGTTATGTTGCAGGATCTATTGGGGTTTAGCGAGGCAGACATCAAGGACCTTGGAGTAAAAAACTCTGCTCACCGAGCCAGAGTGGTGTCCAGTCTCGTAGCTTTACGTCTTAAACACGAGAGAGGTAAGTACAGTTTGCTACAAAGCAGTTTTGTTTTCAGCAAAGAACATTATTTCCCTTTATAACAATAAGTATTGGTAAAACCCTCAGGGTGAGAGGGAGCAGAAGGCAACAATAAACGTTAATTCCACTACGATGCGGGTTTAAAGTTGCATGAACTGATAAATACATATGTATTGACAAGCCATTCAGCAGTCTCATGGCTTCCAACCAGATAGAATTTCATATGGAGAGCAGGATGTTCAATATACGTAAAAGTTTATTTGGCTCACTTTATCTTAATCCCAATTGAAATGCTTTCATAAAGGAAATACCACGATAACACACATGTTGTAGTAAAAGACAATCATTTGTCTAATTTTCCCTTATTACTTTTCCTACCACGTACCTAGTAAGTAGAGAAGGTATTATTTTCCACCCAAGAAATCGACATTTCACCGGAAATACATATTTTGAACCCTCCCCTCGCCGAATCCAAATAAAGCATTTCAGAAAACATGTCCGTGTGTGAACAATACAGGTAACTCATAAAGGAAAAGTCAGATAAATACCAAACATGGTATTTGGGTTCATGAAGATTTTCAAGAAAATCCCCCACACCAAACTACCCTTTACATGGAACATTTTTAGAAATTTTTAATTTTTTAAAAAATGGCTCTAATGTTTTTGATTAAAATACCATATATTAAAGATATTAACATGTAAAATAAAATCTATATCTTGAATTCACTGGGAATAGCCAATAAAGTCTTCCTCATTTGGAAGATATTTTGTTTAATCTTTAACTGGTAAACGCTAAGCGACAGACGAAAACATACTACACAAAAAATGTAGATCCATTTAAAACACACAATTTATTTCAAATAACTTTTTTGTGGTATAAGCCTATTTTGAGATATCCGTTATTAAAAGTTCGAATTGTTCATTTCTTGGTCATTCTCTTAAAGTCGTGTCAAAATTCAGTTGTTTCTCGTAAATGCATGCAAGCAGTATGGAATTTTAAGGGCAGCAAACAACGTTCAGTTCTTAACGGGACAAGGTACTCTGAAATGGTAAAGAATCACATTTTTTGTTTTAGGCACCAATAAAATCCATATTATTTCCATTTTCAGAAAAAATATATTTTTGGGGGTTTAAGAGGTTTTTAAGTCATTTAAATACCATTTAACTGCTAGTTTGCATTCCTTTAAAGCTATCATGCAACCCCCCTTTTAGAACATTTTTGTATCTTTCAATAACGAACGACTATATCATGCCCAGCGAGCAGTTCAGCAATTAAACAGAGAGAAGGCAATCAAAAAAGCTGCGTAATCCAGGAATGAAGGTGCAGATGATTATAACCCTGGAATGTACTGAAGTGTGTGAGAATTTTAATGCTCAAACTTTAAATTTAGTTTTCTCAAAACAACATTTTTGGATACTTATGTACCTTTTTCTCAGAAAGTTTTAAGGTGGAGGGCTGAAATTTTCAGTACATGTATAAAACACATAGTTAAATCTTCTGAACCACAATCATAATTTTATAATGTATATTAGTGATATTGAGAAACCAACAATATTGCAAATTTTCCACATTTTTACTCTTTTGGCTTTGCAATTAATTTTTTTTTGTCAATTTCTAGCGAACTGGTATACATAACTAAATAATTGAAGTTCAGAAGATAGCTGATTATACTAAAACAAGCATGCAAAAGTGTGATTCTGTATTACAAGTAGGATCAGAGAAAAGGATACATGAATTCACATGTTTTAAGATTAAATTTTATTATTTTTCTGTTGAATGAAATAATTTTTACGGACTCAACTACATAAGATATGAATGCAAACAACCACATGAAATATATGTCATCCTTTATAGAGTAATTAAAAAAAATTCAGGAAAAACCATTGAGAACTTTAAGAGCAATGGTAATTTAACACACTTAAGGTGTAATTTCCATGTGTTCAGACTACCTTGTCCCCTTAAACATCTGACTATCGCTGTTCTCTTTGTATCTATAACGATATATGTAATGTAGCTTGAGGCAGTATTTTTAACACTTAAATAATTTCAGTCTAATTATATAATATATAAATTCAATAACAGCCCACCTTAAAGCAACATGTGTATGTAACAATATATAAAAAGTGTATATTACAGTCATTGTAAATGTTTATATTATATGTACATGTTCAATAATTTTATGTGAATGCATTATGTAATTTAATAATGTAAGGGCTGTGAGAATAATAGGTTAAAAGTTGCTAACATGAGATAACAATGAGGCAATAATGAATTTGGAAGTTTAACGGTACTACTTGTGATTCTTGGAAGCAATAATGTAATTTTTGTGACAGTTTATAAAATAGCCAATCAACAACTAGAAAAAGATTTAGTTAAATGAAGGTATTCTATTGGACTAGGATTAGCCAATCAGAAACTGAAAGATAGCAAAATTTACAAATTTAGTGTTCCGTTGGTTGCATACAGTGTTCCTATCCGGACGTGAGACACGTCCTCGAGAAATTTAATATGTATTCGTGTGAGACGAAAATTGTTTTACGTGTTAAAAAGTGCAAATAATTAATTAAAAGAATCTTACAGATCTCTATATCAGTGAAGTGTTATTTAAATCGTTTCAAGCATTAATAAAAGGAGTGAAGTAAAATTATAATCTGTGTAAGCCTACATTCCTCAGTCGCACCACAACCCTGCAAAGAAAAACATGTCTCTAACAATAATACTTACGCAGCCGAGGCAAACATAAATATATAATATTTAAAGAAACAGTCAAATTACAAAGTTAATAATATTTTTAAACTTGGGGCGAAGACTACCGGAAACGTTTTACCTTACGTGCGGTTGCAAACTACTTCAAGTTCGGTTCCCCAATGAAATATAATACAACTCCTTCAATACAACCTACTTCAACTTGATTCCCAAAGCGTGGTGCAAATAACGTAATAAATAACCTTCTTCTTCAAATTGGTTCCCAAAACGTGGGGTAAATAACAATACAACAAACAAACTTCTTCAAGCTATTTCTGCAAAGGTTTATTTGGATTAAAATGTAGTAGATAGAAAAACAAACTTTAGTAAGAATAATGTGTGTACCCACTAATAAACGATAGAGAGTAGAGGAAGCCATTACACATTTTTTATTGGTTTAAGGGGATACAAGAACTAAAGCTAGAGTCAGATCTTTAAAAGCGGGTCGCTATATGCTGATTACTCTTTCCATGACATCGTGAGAAACAGTTGGTGGCAATATTTCAAAAAATTACAAAAATATTGCCAAATTCAAACCAATGGTAACGGATATTTCGGAAATTACAGAAGCTACAAAAACGTCATTTGAGATGAATTGTGTGTTTTAAAGAGATCTACACTTTTGTGTGGCAATTTTTGCATATCTCATGTGATTTACCAGTTTATGAAAAATTATACCAGTATCCTTCCGAATAATAAGAACTTTACAGGCTCCCCAAAAATTACAAAATATACATTAGGTATATTGTCATGTTAGAGTGTTAAAATATATGGTATTTTAATCAAAATCGTTAAGAGTTATTAAAAAAAAACAAAAATAACAAAATTTTTCACATAAGGGATAATTTGGGGTAGGGATTTTCTTGATAATTTTCGTTAGAGGACACACACTCGCACACACTCGCACATATTTCTAAAAATGCTATTTTTGGATTCAGGGGTCTCAAAACGTGTATATGCAGTAAACTCTCAAAAATCGAATTTTTGGGTGGTAGCAATGCTTTCTCTACCTTTTAGGTGCGTGGCAGAAAGTAAAAGGAATGGAAATCTAAGATTTCAAAATGCAAAGGTTAAATGCAACTAGATTCATCCTTAAGCAGATGTTTCAATGTTGCTTCCTCATACTACTTTTGACCAATAAAACCATTCGGAACGACATGTTTCCGCCAATCATGGCCACTTTTGATCGCCTCCATAGCATTTGTTTCTTTATTTGACACATATGCTTATTAAGTTATGTACTCTACTATTCCTCCCATGAGTTAGGGCCGAACGCTGTTAGTCAGTATACTGCTATAGACCATTAAAAATACCGATTAAGTAATATAATTAATGCTTCATGTTATCAAAATTACTAAAGACAGAAAGAGGTATCCTGAAAAAGGCTACGGAGTAAAGATGGCCGAAAGCTTTGCGGAAGAAAATGATTATACTGGTTTGATAGTCTATGAAAGTATCATTCACAATTGGAAAGTTTTATGTCTTATAAACTCGGCTTTGTTATCATAAGATAACATTCATAATATTCATTGACTTTTAATCTCGAACTACAAATTTTAATTAAATTACCGAAAACTTATCAGCACTCGTATTATTGAAGGAAATTTGTGTGTACATTTTAACACCGGCCTATTACTTTAAAAAAGGAAAACTTGCACTCGTAATATTGAAAGGTGTGTCTAAATTAACACTGGTCCATAACTTTACAGAAGGAAAACTTACCCTACTCGTAATATTGAAGGAAATGTGTGTATAAATTAACGCTGGCCCATATTTTTACAGAAAGAAAACCAGCAGTACTCGTATTATTGAAATTATTAATTTTAAATTAGAACTGTCCTGTAACCCTTGTTAGTGTTGCAAGGCGCCAAGGCAGAAGTGTGAACAAGTGACTGACAATATTACTTCGCGAGTTATTGGATGGCTATCCATATGTCAACATAGAGACAGCAAAGGGGATGTTGTCGTGGCACGCAACTCACAAAAAGGGGAACGAAATGCATACGTCTCGAAAAAACAATGTCAGAGTGACGGAAATGACGTCAATGCACGTATTCGAGCGACATGGGAAACTCCGGGATGACAGCTGTGCTCCCAAGACTTGTATTGCACGAAACAAACATAACTGTCGTGTTAGGTCTGTTGTAAAACTGTTCTTCTTTTATGATAATATCTTTTCTTCCTGAAAATGAGCATTTTGATTCAGTTGAATGTGTTTATTAAAAATAAAATTGTGATCGAGATTGTGAATGTGAGAGTATTTGAAAACACAGAACAAAATCTTGTGTTTAACAAGATCCTTACATTTCAGGCACGGTCGCAGAATTTTGTCTTGCATTTAGGAATTTAGTGGACAATTTACCCATTTTTAGGACGCTCTCAATATTAACTATTCCTAATTTTGTATCGATTCCAGTGTAACTTAAAATGTATGACATTTCGGCTTCACATTTTCGTAGTTAAATAACATTTCAGCTCCGTACGTGTAATGGTTTTCCTAAAACTTGAAATTGGGGGGGGGCTGTCCATCTAGATGAAGTCGATAGATTTTCTTCCAATTAAATATATAAAATTCCAACACCGCATTCACCCTAAATGTTGAAGTGATTTGAATCGTATTTGAAATAATTAATCTTCAAGTTTGTCTAAAAGTTGACAACTTTTTGAAAGGCTCTCCATTTAAACTGCCTTTGGTTTTGAACCGATTTCAACCAAAATTCAGATATGCAGACAAATTATTCTTAAACTCCTATTTTTAAAATCTCATCTCCGTTAAAACCGTGGTTGCTGAATTGCTTCATGCGTACGGATGTGCAAAGTGAATCCATTTGATACGCCTAGACACCTAACAACACAATCACTTATTTCTAATGCTCAATTAGGCGCTATGACCTAGAATGTAAAGCCGGGTTCTGATTAATTTAGTATAATTATAGTTTACTATCTGTATTACCGGGTGTACCACAGGTGCTTTCTTTAAGTATGAGGTTGAAAATAAGGATAGGGTTCTATTACTTTCTCTACTACTGTAGGCCTCTGACGAGAAAACGTTTGAGGGGTGTTGTGCTCTCCGTAGGTGGAGGGGGGACAGTGCTACGTGACACCTCACGATGATGGTGTAATTAGATCTATCTACATTAAAAACCCCGCGCAAGGTTAGTGTTCCAGCGTGTTTCACTTGGAACGTTGTGGAGGTGTTTTCTAGTGATTTATGAAGTTATTTACAATGCCCAGAAAGAAAGGAAGAACCCTACACAGTCAAACCCGAAAAATAGTTATTAATGTTGTTAAAAGGAATGCAATCAAAAGCAACTGGCAATTCAGCATTGCTAGCACAAGAGCGTGTGCTTTCTAAGAGGCCTTGTTCATATGCTGAAAGTAATATCGTTCTCAGATAACGCTAGATATGTTGATGTCAACACATTCCTTACAGGCACATTTTCACGAGAACACAGTACGTATTGTAAGGAGGGAAAGTAATGCATTCCAGCCAAAAATTCCATGTCGAGATTTCACCGGAAATATATGTTGAAGCCCCGAACCTTAACAAAACCATTTTTAGAAAAAGGTCCTGTGTGTGTGTGTGTGTGTGTGTGTGTGTGTGTGTGTGTGTGTGTGTGTGTGTGTCTGTCTGTGTTTATATGCGTGTAGGTGGGTGTGTGTGTGTGTGAGAGAGAGGGGGAGAGAGTCCGTGAACAGCATAAGTCAAAAACGAAATGTCGGATAAATACCAAAGTTGTTGTTTAAGTTCAATTTTTCAAAAATGTGACACGAAGATTTACAAGAAAATCCTCCATCCCAAGACATCCCTTTACATGAAACATTTTCGAAATTTTGATTTTCTAAAAAATGGCTCTAACGATTTTGATTAAAATACCATACACTACAGTAAATATATTTCATGCCAAATAAAATGTATAACTTGAATTTTCTGGGAATATGCAGCTTATGAAGTACTCTTCATGAACGGAATTTTATATAATCTTGCATAACTGGTAATCGTTAAGTGATAGACGCAAACGTACTACACAAAAAATGTGGATCTCTTTAAAACGCACAGTTTATATCAAATAACTATATTTTATGTAGTTTAAGCCATTCCGAGACATCCGTTATTACCGGTTCGAATTGTTCAATAAATGTCATTCTTTTAAAGTCCTGTCGATTTTCACTTGATTCTCACTACTTCATGGAAAGAGTATGGAATTTTAAAGCTGTCCCTGTTGCCTTCGTATCTATAACGAAATGTGTAATGCGGCTATTTCTGCAAAAGTTTATATCGATTAAAATGATGCAGTTAGGAAAATAAACTTTCGTAGGAATAATTCGTATACTCACTAAAAAGCGATAGAGGCCAGAAAAAGTCATGTGAAAGTTTTTAAAAGGTTCGGGTAGCCTAATTTTCGCTGAGACCTAAAACGTAGTTATCTCCTGGTTTGTTCAGATTGGTCAAATGGTGCAGATTTTAAGGTAAAAGGCTGAAAATGTCAGTAGTGGGGATAGCATGTTGAACGGAACTAAATGGCGAAAATTGCCAAAAAATATTTTGTAGTATTCGCTTAGTATTATTAATTGGAATTTCCTCTTTAATTTTACACACACACACACACACACACATACACACACACACATGTGTAATGTGTGTAATAACTACAACGAACAAGGGTCTGACAACTCAGTCCCAGGGGGCAAGTTCCGTGGGCTTTTCCATTAGGCCGATACCTATTTTACATTCCGACCCCCCTGCGTGGCCGAGACCTGAGCGGGACACCTACCTCGTCACGTCTCCTGCCACACAGGGACGGAAGTAGTTACGCCACTTGCGCGCGTCAGCCCAATAGGGAAAACTACCGAAGACTACCGAAGAACATCGGTGGGGCCGACAGTACCTAACTACTGTCTACCAGCTCACGCTCATGGAGAACAAAGGGGCGTCGCAAATCCCACCTAAGTGGAAAACCAGCAAGGTGTACCCGATCTCCCATGCGTTTCGGGAACTATTGCCCTGCCGAGCCCAACCCAATCCGAACAACTCCTATCGGGAAGGGCTCGAATGCTCGGCCCGAAGTACTTCTAGTAACGCCAGAAGCATCACGAGTGCTACGGGTCTGCAGCGCCCGCACCTCGGCAGCTGAAGGGGTCGGAATCTCCTCCCTTGCGGACACACACACGTTTTTTT
This sequence comes from Deroplatys truncata, assembly GCA_030765065.1. Taxonomy (NCBI): domain Eukaryota; kingdom Metazoa; phylum Arthropoda; class Insecta; order Mantodea; family Mantidae; genus Deroplatys; species Deroplatys truncata. Next base: position 197,178,715 of record CM060975.1, on the reverse strand, counting down.
TTAGCAATTTTCGACATTTAACCTCCCCTTCAGCATATTGATATCTGTTTTTTTCCACCCAAAAATTTGATATCGGAATTTTACCGGAAATACAAGTTTTGAGACTTCTGAATAAATAAAAAAAAAAACATTTTTGTATAGGTATGTGTCTGTGAACAGCATAACTCAGAAAAGTCAGTTACATACCGAACCTGGTATTGAAGTATTGGGCACATACCTATAGATTTAAAAAAAATCCCCCACCCAAACTACTCTTTACATGGAAGAATTTTCGAAATTTTGGATTTTCTGAAGTAATGGTTAGCCTTTTTTTTTTTTAAAATATTCTATGTTCAAGAAATTTGCACGGCAAATAAAATACATGTCTTGAATTTTCTGAGAGTAGTCTCAGAAGGATTGTTCATTCTGAATGACTTGTGTAACTGGTAAATCCAAGAGATACACAAAGTCTAATCACAGAAAAAATGTAGATCTCCTTCAAAGGACACAATGGAAGTCAAACAATTTTTGTGACGTTAACCATTTCCGAGATATTTTTTGTTATTTGTTTGAAATTTGAATTTTTAAATACTTATACTTTTTAAACTGCAAAGTCGCTATTCGTTTTTTTCCTGGTGGTAATGCAAAAGAACGGAATTTCAAAGCCATCACATAGTCATGGATATGACTATTGCTCAAGCCTGTTGTATTGCACTTGTATCTGCAACAAAAGTATAGTAAAACCTTTATGCAAACTTTTATCTGGATTAACATGAAGCCCATGTAAGAATAAGCTTTTATAACAATAGTTTGTAAAAGAGTGTAGAGAAATCCACGTGAATGCAACACTTAGATTTTTTTTTTAAATTGGCACTTAAGATAACTTATAAGTATAACCTATTCTCTAATCGGGATTGTAGGTATTTTATATACTACATTTTATAACAAAATCCAAATGGTCATTCTTGAGCGAAAATATAATGCACGAACACACAGTAAGAAGGGTTAGTAGTATTGCATTCCACCCAAAAAATCGAAGTCGAAATTTCATCAGAAATATGCTTTGAGGCCCCCTGAACCCCAAAAAGATTTTTAGATAAAGATCCTTGTGTGTTTCTGTGTGTGTATGTATGTTTCTGTAAACACATGACTAAAAAATCTGATGTGTTACACTCACATGACTTTCTCTACTCTTGTACAAACTATTTTTACAAACGCTTATTCTCCATATGCTTCATGTTAATCGAGATATCGAAATGTTAATCTTATTGCTAATTTTCTTGTAGATGCAAGGGGAATTGGTAGGTTTTAAGCGATAGTCAAATATTTTAAGAGGTGGTTGCTATGTGGAGTATTCCATCCTCTTTGCATTACTAGGACAAAAAAAAATTAATAATGAATTCCCGTTTGAGAAAAAGTATAAGTATTGGAAAATTTAAGGGAATAACAAGCAATATCTCGAAAATGGTTCACTCAAAAAAAAAAAAAAAAAAGTATATGACATAAATTGTGTATTTTAACGCGATCCACATTTTATGAGTAGTAAAATTTTGTCTATCTCTTATGGTTTACCAGTTATGCAAAAGTCGTTCACAATGAAGAATACTTTTGGAGACATTCCCAGAAAATTCAAGATATACATTTTATTTGGCATGAAAGTATCTTAAATATATGATATCTTAATCAAAATCGTTAGAGCCATTTTTGAGAAAATTAAAATTTTCGAAAAATGTTCCATGTAAAGGGCAGTCTGATAGTCTGGGGTGGGGGGATTTTCTTGAAAACCTTCGTATCATATCTCCGGAAGATGCTGAACCTAAATACCAAGTTTGGTGTTTATCCGACTGTTCGTTTCTGAGTTATGCTGTTCACAAACACACAGACACACACACGGACATGTTTCCAAAAATGCTTTATATGCATTCAGTGCACCTCAAAACATGTATTTCCTGTGAGATCTCGGTGTCGAATTTTTGGGTGGAATGCAATACTTCCCCTACTTACTATACGTAGTAGAGAAAGCAAAAACGAGAAGTTTGATAAACACCAAACTTGGTATTTAAGTTCAGTATCTTCCAAAGATGAGGATTTTTAAGATAATACCCCACCCCAACTATCCTTTCTTTGCGCGGGACAATTTTTTCTTTTTCAAACAATGGCCCCTAACGATTTTGGTTAAAGTAACATGTATTAAGGATATTTACATGACAAGTAAAATCTGTATAATGAGTATTCGGGGTACAGCCTGTGAAGTCCTCGAAAATAATTTTAAATGAAGAATTTTGTATAATCTTGTGTAACTGGTAAACGTTAAGTGATAGATGAAAACGTACTAGACAAAAAATGTAGATCTCTTTAAAACATACAATGTATTTTAAATAACTTTTTTGTAGTGTAACCATTTCTGAGATATCGTTTAGTAATGGTTCAAATTGTTCAATACTTTGTCATTCTTTTTAAATCCTGTCGATTTTCAGTTGTTTCTCGCGATTGCATGCAAAGAGTGGAATTTTAAGACAAGCATATGGCGTCCAGTTCTTAAACATTTAATATTGCTGTACTATTTGTACCTATAACGAATTGTGCAATATAGCTATTTCTGCAAAGGTTTATCTCGATTAAAATGAAGTAGATAGAAAAATAAGAATGATAAGAATGATTTATATAGCCACTAATAAATGATAAAGGGTAGGGAAAGTCAATGAATGTAACACATCAGATTTTTTGCTTCAGGGCGTCCATGATACATGTTAGCATCGAATATGGATCCAGCATCGAAAATTGCCAGTTGTAGTTTGGCTATTTGCAGATATAAATTCTATAGAATGGCAATGGAAAGAGAAAGGACGTGGTTGTTACACATCGGATCTTTCTATTTTCAAGCGATTACACGACGATAACATTAAAAACAAAACACTGTAGTTGCCCGTGTCTCCCGCTCGCTTCCCTTTTATGGCCCTGAAATGGCGCGTCGAGTCTGCACGGCCCCTTGCAATTAATCATCTTCCTTTTGCTCGGTGGTGTCGCCTAGCAACCGGATCAAGGTGCGAGACGGTATGTGCCATTGAAACGACTGACGCTTTCTTCCGCCCTGCATTGCTTTGGGCGAGCTGCTGTCATTTGCAATTAACGTTCTAAAAGGAGGAAAGACAAATGCCGCCCAACACCGTTTTTAAAGAGTACAAAAGGTAAATGCTGGTAATGGGAGAAGTGAATTTAGCAGGTCTATCACCCATAATTATTCAGCGTAATTCCGGGTGTGGAATCAGAGGGTCTGTTAAACAAAGATTATGTACTCGTAGATTACGACCACCGCTAGAGAAGGTCTGAGCAGCGTGTTGTGACGTAATCGCTCGTGGAGCTCCATAACTTCTCCAGCCATTCCTTGAAGCTTCTGCGCGGGATCACGGTATTTATGCGCAATCAGCACCTTTTTTGTTTTACTATACTCTTTTGGTGTATACCGAACACTTACTATAGTATAATATTCCCAATTATATTTCTTTTTACAACTTCCTATGTGTTTTCCATTTACTCTATTTGAATATCTTAAAACTTAAATTCCGAACACATAATATATGCAATTAAAAGTTCGATCATATTAATTTAAGAATTCGTTTAGAACCTAAGATATGTGTCATCTAATTATGTACCTACATAGCCAATTTAATCAACAATCGCGAGTATTGCAATACACCAATAAATTTCAAAATTTTATTATTGGTATTCGTCAGATAATACATATCTTATAAACAACTAGAAAATCTCCAACGTGTTCAAGGAGAGGAGCATTTAGTATCAGTGTTTGCCGTGGGGTTGAGATAATTAAATGGTGTTGCATTAATTCTAGTTTTATAAAACTAAAAATAAAAAAAAATAATAAAAAAAGTTCTAATATAACAGAGAATTGGGTGACAGAAGTAATGATAGTTCTGGGAATAATTTTGACAGATCTCCAATGAGTTTTTGGATGTGTACAACAGTTTAGCTTGCCAGCTGACACTCCTGAAAAAAGTACCTATAAGTTATGACATTTTTGCAAACATTTCTTCTTTGTGTGTGGAAGAAATTCTTCGTAAAAACAAAGCAATTTGAATGTTGAAGAGAATATAGAGTAAAACTCATGCTCGGCGCTTATTAGTTTCCAAGGCATTTAAACTGGAGTTTTCTTATTACTTCATTATGAAATCACCTAAAAACAATCAACTTTAATCAACTAGAATTTGTATGATCATCGATGGTCGCCACTAGATAGTGCCTCTGCATTGTATTGAATGGTTTCCATTACAGGGAGGTGGGTAATGTTAATTCTATTGTAGCAAGCATGTTCGATGTCGGGACTTCACCGGAAATTCATGTTTTGAGGCCTCCTGGAAAAAAAATTATCTAACACGAAGCTAGTCGGTAAAAAAGGATTGCATTCCACCCAAAAATTCTATACCGCAATTTCATCGAAAATACATGTCTTGAGGTCTCCAAATAAAAAACGTTTTTTGAAAAAGGTCAGTGTGTATGTCTGTGAATGACATAAGTCAAAAACAAAATTTCGGATAAATACCAAAGTTATATTTAAGCTCAGTACCTTTCAAAGATGGGACACGAAGGTTTTCAAGAAAATCCCCCACCCCAAACTGCACTTTACATGGAACATTTTTGAAGTCTTTGCTTTTCTAAAAATGGCTCTACAGGAACCGCCATGTGCAACAGTTAGTGAATTATTTATTTTATTTTCGTATAACTACTATGTTTATATTCATTATCGTCGAAAATATATAACCCAATTCACATGCGTCAAGTGTAGGAATTACAGAATCTTTGAGGTATGGGATACTCGACTCGTCTCGTGCTTTCAAACTTTTTCTCGTTATCCAGTAATGCATTTACCACAGTTTTACCTCACGAGGGCAGTAATGCTACAAATGCAATACAAATATAATGTATAAATAGCTCTAAAACTGAAATAAGTATAAGAAGAAATATTGATATTCAATTGAAAGAACTTTAACTAATAACTTTCTTAACTGTATTTCAAATTATACCGAATCGTTAGATGACTGAAAACGGAAGTCTTCTTGTTTATTACATTAACACCGAAAAGATTTTTACTTTCTCTACTACGTATAGTAATTAGGGGAAGTATTGTATTCCACCCAAAAATTCGATACCGAGATTTCAACGGAAATATATGTTTTGAGGCCTCCTAAATCCAAAAAGAAAAAAACATTTTTGGAAACATATCCGCGCGTGTGTGTGTGTTTGTGTGTGTGTGTGTGTGTGTGTGTGTGTGTCTGTGTGTCTGTGAACAGCATAACTCAGAAACGAACAGTCGGATAAACACCAAACTTATTATTTAGGTTCAGTATCTTCCAGAGATGCGACACGAAGGTTTTCAAGAAAATGGCTCTAACGATTTTGCTTAAAATGTCATATGTTTAAGATATTTTCATGCCAAATGAAATGTATATCTCGAATTTTCTGGAAGTGACTCCAAAAGTATTCTTCATCGTGAACGACTTTTGCATAACTGGTAAACCATAAGAGATGGACAAAATTTTATTACAAATAAGATGTAGATCGCGTTAAAATACACAATTTATGTCATATACATTTTGTTGTTGAGTGAATCATTTTCGAGATATTGCTTGTTATTCCCCTAAATTTTCCAATACTTATACTTTTTCTCAAATGGGAATTCGTTATTCATTTTTTTGTCCTGGTAATGCAAAGGGAATGGAATACTCCACATAGCAACCAGCTCTTAAAATATTTGACTATCGCTTAAAGCCAACCAATTCCCCTTGCATCTACAAGAAAATTAGCAATAAGATTAACATCTCGATATCTCGATTAACATGAAGCATATGGAGATTAAGCGTTTGTAAAAATAGTTTGTACAAGAGTAGAGAAAGTCGTGTGAGTGTAACACATCAGATTTTTTTTTATTTTGATCGACCACTCTATAACACGCTGAATACGTGTGACGTAACTGAACTTTCGTGGCATCCATAATACTTCAGCAACTCATTATGACCTAAGCTCGTGCAGCTCATCTATCGACCATACCTTTTAACATCTTCAAAGCAGCACAGCATGTTTAAAGTAAAATAAATTCTGCTCATAGTAATTTGAATACTATAATAAATTGATTTCAGTTCCTTTGCTTCAATATGTGTTACTTTCACGTTACCTGTAAATGCCAATAAATACGACATGGAATCAACAGTACTGCCATCCGATCAAAATATTCAAAAGTTCTGAGATTGTAGTGTGGTCAACCAAAAACTGCCACATGTAACTTACTATCATTATAGTCTTGCATGATATACTCTACTGTCAACTTAAAATTGCGAAAAAAGTACCTATGACATGTGTTATGGTTACTTTAGGTTTAGAGTATATTGATTATCATGGAAGCCTTTATGCATTTATCAACACAAGAAATAAATATAACACTCTTTTTTAAACAAAAATATATGTTTACGCAACTAAGTTAAATAAAGCTATTAGTTCTGTACCTGCACATGGAAAATTACGCATTTTGTGTTGAATTTTGTTTATACGTACTGTACAATGCAAAAGCAGCTGTTAGTGACGTATTTCCGTTTCACCTGATTTCCTAACAAATCAAGCGTAATTCGTCCCCTCCCGTTTACTCCCTACTCTTTGTGCGTTTCTTACGTATCAGAAGATACGATATTTATCTTGGTTAAATGTATCTAATAGGCATCAGCAGATGGGGGGGGATATTTCCTCTCTTTGTTCCTCTTTCTCTGCCTATTGAAGGAAACCCTAGAGAAATAAAATGCAGGCACCCTGAAAATACATAAATGACCTTAATAAAATCTTATTTAGCCCACTTTATTGTATTCCTTTCTCGAATAATGAATTATAATTTTAACGCCTGTTTACTAAAAGTTTTTTGAGAAAAAAAGGTCTGTCTGTGTGTGTGTGTGTGTGTGCGTGTGTGTATGAGCAGCATAATCCAAAAACGAAAATTGTTTAAATACCAAACATGATATTTAAGTTCAAAAGCTTCCAATAATTTGACACTTAAGATTTTCAAGAAAATCTCCCCAATCCAAATTACCGTTTACATGAAACAATTTTCAAAAGTTTTGATTTTCTCAAAAATTGATCAAACGATTTATGATTAAAATACCACGTATATAAGACATTTGTATGAAAAGTGAAACCTCTGGAGTCCTCTTCATTATGAATGACTTTTGTTTAATTGGTAAACCATAAAAGATAAACTATACAAAAATGGATCTCGTTAAAGCACACAATTTATGTCAAATAATTTTTTTATTGTGGAGTTAACTATTTCCGAGATATTCCTTGTTATTGTTTTGAATTCTCAAATGCTTATAAGTATTTTCTCAACTGGGAAGCCGTTATTAGTTTTTTTTCTCGTCGCCATGCAAAGAAAATGGAATTTCAAAGTTATCACATTATATTTAATGGGATTGGATTGTGAAGCGAGTGGATTCGGCACCGATCCATTGCAGAAGTTGCTGACTGAGCCATTCCGCTATGATATGTTTAAAATCGATTGAAAATTAAGATTAATTTATATGGGAAGCCCGCTAAAAGTGTATGAATTATTTCCGAAAATGTCAACCACCAAAGGTGAAACGTAGTTTGTTGCGAATTCAGCTGAAATTTAGCCCTATGTATAGGATCTTGTTTCTCTTGTTTTGATGTGAGGAATTCATGTCAATGGTTTGTTCAAGCCTTTTACCACCTATATACAACAGGTATTAGTTTCCTACCGTGCGTAACGGACGCACCTAAAAACTCTCAAGGTCGTAAGTAAACGCCAGTAAATGTGATGCAGTTCTCCTTTAATCGAACTTCGAGATAAGATTGCGTAAGGATAACAGTTAGCCTTCATGGGAAACACAGCGACTTCATTAGAGCAAAGGAATGCCTTTCCAAGGCGAGTTAAAAGGATTTTGGAAAATGAAGTTCCCTTAGCACATTAACTGTGGGAGGGTCTAGGAAGAAAGGAATCGTGACCTAACGTCCGAAGGGGAGGTCTTCATTAACGCGAAGCACGCCATCTCTCGGTAAGAAAAAATGGGGTAATAAGGCAGTGTAAGTTTGTGTGGTGAAAATAATCTCATCTCATTAAATCATACTGTTAGGTCGTTAGAAATGATGTCTATGTCAACAACAATCTTCCACCTCAAGGATTAGAGCTTTCAGTAAAATTAATATATCTAAGGAATCTCAGGGTGGGTTAAAGATGGGCGTATCTTTTTAAATCTTAGGATTCCATTAACTACTCGCTTATAACCTACTCAGTATACAGGATGTAACAATGAAGTGCGGCCAAACTTTCAGGACGCATTCCTCACACATACAAGAAGAAAATATGTTATATGTTCATGTATCCGGAAACGTTTTATTTCCACAATAGGACTGATTTTTTACAACTCTACAAGGTGCATCAATCACGGAAAACACATAGGAACAGAACCTACCAGATACTACATAAATCTCTTTGCAAGAAATGCGTCCAAAATATTCTCTTGGTTACGTCTGGTGAAGCTGTAATTCTTAGGTTCACCGGCAGTATTTTGTGTTTCATTTGAACGAATATAATGTTGACATGCGACTCACTTCATTGCCTCACTACACGTAGCGAACTTGTTGAGTGTTCATTACGAACTTGGCAAGCACGTAACTTTACTGGAGTTCATGGCGAACTTGATTTCGCTACAGTGTAATGGAAGTGACCAAATGCTGAGGGTAGATGGTCATTTGATGTATAAAATGCAGAGTGTCTTCATGCCCGTAATGTGAAAGACTGCGAAACAATACGCAATTATCCAGGGATGCATCAGCGCATCCGGGATTCAATGCTACAGCGGGCTGATGCACGCATCAATGCTAACGAGGGGCATTTCATGTGAAAAAGAGTTTCATGTGTGCGTTCGTTCGTTTCCCATGATTAATGTACCTACTATGAAGAGTTGTAGAAAATGAGTTCTAATATGGAAATAAAGCGTTTCCGAAGATATGTTCATATAACATATTTTCTTCCTCTACATCAAAGGGATATGCCCTGAAAGTTTGGCCGTACCTTATTGTTACAACTTGTATATCTGCACAGAAATGATTTTAGTTAGCTGATACTAACAGTAACAAATTCAGAATTATATAAAGGGAGAGATCAACTTTTTAACGTATAATTCCGAAAGAAAAAATCAATTAGAATTAACATTTTAACTATAACCATAGGACAAGAGCTCCGGGTTTTATAGACTATTTCACTCATGCCCCCAAATGTGAGGTAATAACCACTCACGTTTAAAAAAAAGTGTTTTTTGATTTTTTTTGTTTTTGTTTTTTTTGTTTTTTTAACCATTCACGTCCTGATTCACTCAAACTTTATCGAAATTTCTTTTACCATCTCCTTATATGATAACTACGCTTACCCTTACCCATAGATGAGTAGTAGAGAAAGTAAAAATATAGATCTCATCGAAGGGCACACTTTATGTCAAATAATGTTAACCTGATACACTAACCATTTCCGAGATGTTCTCTGTTATTGGTTTGAATTTTCAAATGCTTTATACTTTCTTTTATGTTCTGGGCAACTGTTTAGTAACAGATGCAATGTAAGATATAGCCAGTGGCAGAAAGTTTCGGGGAAGATGAGACGATAAATGAATCATATGCGAGACAAAGAAGAAAGTAGGAAGAAGGAAGAATGTAGGGGTATGATGATGGTGTCTGAGTGGTGTCTTAAAGAGGCCATGCTCGCAGGCTCAAGCCCATTGTGCCTCATATTTTGGCATTACTCTAGTCCAATGATCCATATGAAACGGACCACGTCCTTGATGTATCTACCCTTCTTATCTCAGAGACGTTAAAGAAGGAATCTAAGAATACTGGAGGAGGATAATTTTATCGTGAGTAATCTGCTTTGATAAAAGCCGGCGATTCTTAAGGAATAACCCTTCACTCTAGCAAACTTTAAAGAAACGAGTGGTCTAAATATTGTAATTAGTGCTGAGGCGAGGTATAATATGCAAGGGGTAAATTGGTATAATGTCAAATCAGGATTTTAAACGAAATAATAGCTGGTAAGATTAGTGTATGATAGTATTCGTGATTTCGATGCAAGTAAAGGATGCTGAATTATCTATTTCTTATATAGTTGTTTTAATTACTCATCTGAATAATACAGAAATGTTCCTAAAAACTCCGAATAATTAACAAAACATTTGTTCACAATTTGAAATGCTACAACACAATGGATAAAGAAAGAAAGAATAATACTTAATAGCTTACGTTTATATCACACTTGACGCTTAACAACTAAAGCAATAATCATGTCGTGTCTTAAGCACTCCGGATGCCGTTACTAGAACGTTCGCGAGTCGAGAACTGCTAATAGGTCGCCTGCGTTGTATACAAAACGTGATACATACATGTTATGCAGGTGGCATCCAATTTTACCACTAATGCCAATAATACGGGGTAAAATGCAGTAGTTTACGCCTCGTAAACCCCAATCATAATGCATGGATTCTCTCTCTCACTCATCAAAGCATATATTCAACTTAGCATGTCATAAAATCCTAAATTGATATGTAGAGTTCCAAAAATCCGTATATTCATTGGTATGAAATTCTTGAATAGTTACACATACGTCTGTATTGAAATTTCGTTAATAAAACTGCAAAATTCTTGACCAATTTTGAAAAAAGAAAGAAAGAAAAAAAATGCTTCGGAAGTAAAAGCCGCAATTGATTTGGTTTTATTGAAAACAGCTATAGGCTATTAGAGCTGTTACAACACAACTTTCACCAAATTACAAGCAGCTAAAAGCAGTTTAAAGGATTCCAGCAAAATATGTTGGAAATGAAGGGAAAATGCAAATTCGGAATTTTAATTGTTTCTATTTATTTGTTAATTGTGTGCTCTACGAAACTAACGAAATAAACTAATATTGCCGATAAAGACAGCCAGAACAGAAGGAGTGGGTAACCAGAACGTCTGTTGCGTTTTTACCACATTATGACGCAGTTACAGGAGGTCGATGCCGAGCAATCGGACATAAACAAAGATGAGTAGCGCTCGCCAGCATAAACACCGGAAGCCCTAGCTCAGATAATCAGAATCTTGTGAATGTTTCTCCTCCTCGAAAGTTAGAACTCTGTGGAAATTTCCAACAGTTATATAAGCGAGCGCTCTCGCAAGTTGGTCAGTGAGTGAGTTAGTAAGCGAGTTGGTGAGTTCGTCTCTGAGCCACATCTGAGCTGTTCTAAAGCGAGTTTGTGACGACTGTTGTGACGTGCAGCGAGTGCTGCTTCAGCGAGATATTGGAGAGGTCTTGTGTTCGACTTCCCAGGGTGTGAACCGTCCGGAAGAAAGTGCGTATTTGGTGACAAAGAAAGTGAAGTGACAGTGTGAACTAAAGAAAGTGAAGTGACTGTGAGAACTTAGAGAAATCACAATTGTAAAACTGGACATCACAATATTTATCGACACCGTTGCCAATCACAGTGGCACAACAAAAATACTGAAACTCAAGCTGTTTCGTAATTAAATTAAAGCTTTTAATCAGAAAATTAGTTTTTTTAAAAAAAAAATGTTCTGCTTTTTCGCGAATAAGCAAAATTTTGCGAATGGAGACACATTTTCGAAAATTTGCTACTTGTTAACTGCTAAACACATCTACTATTGTCATGTAAATGTTTTTGAAGAGGTATTAACCTTTGTTTTGGCAAATTTGAGATTTGATACATTCACATGCCTTTTTCTACCCTCTATCGTTTATTAGTGGGTACACAAATTATTGTTACTAAAGCTTATTTTTCTATCTACTACATTTTAACTCACATAAACCTTTGCAGAAATAGCTACATTACACATTTCGTTATACTCGTAGATATAAAGATAACAGCGATAGTCAAATGTTTTAAGAACTGGACGCTGTAAGCTGGCCTTAGAATTCCGTATTGTTTCCATGCAATCACCAGAAACAACTGAAGTTTGCAGGACTTTAAGTGAATGTACAATTAATGAACAATTCGAACCATTAATAACGGATATCTCAGAAATGGCCTATGCCACAAAAAACTTATTTGAAATAAATTGTGTGTTTAAAGAGATCTACATTTCTTGTGAGTAAGCTTTCGTCTATTGCTTAAAGTTTACGAATTATACAAGATCATACATTTCTTCCGAATGACGAGGACTTCCCAGGCTATTCCCAGAAAATACAAGATACGAGTATACATTTTATTTGTCGCGTAAATGTCTTTAAAATATGGTATTTTAATCAAGATCATTACAGCTATTTTTTTAAATCAACATTTTCGAAAAATAATTCATGTAAAGGGTAGTTTGGATGGGAGAATTTTCTTGAAATTCTTCATGTTGCATTCTTGGAAGATACTGAACGTAAACACTAAGTTTGGTATTTTTCCGACTTTTCGTTTTTGAGTTATACTGCTTACAGACACACTGACGTTTTCTACAAATGCTTTTTTTTGTTGGATTTATGGGCCTCAAAACATGTATTTACGGTGAAATCTCGTACCGAATTTTTGGGTGGAATGCACTACTTCTCTACCTACTAAGTACGCGGTAGAGAAACTAATAAGTACATTGTTTCTCTCCCTTAATGTATATTATGTATATACTCTATGCAGCTGAAAACATTCAGTAGCTTTTTGTTTGCATTTCAATAATATGCAGCAGTTTTATGTCGCTTTATGAGTTACAAAAAAGCCACTGCTTTCCCGTTTAACTCCACCTGATTCGATTGCAATTCAGTAATCTTACTTTAATAATGTTTATATGCTAGCATCACCATGTTCGAGAATACTACCGAGTTACCGAAACGGAATTACAGGCTCTTGAACTGCAAAGCAATTGAGGGAGTTGCGTGCGTTTGAGTGCGTCCTTGGTAGACGTCTTTTGTTTTTTCTCAACAAATAAAGGAGATACGTTATCGTGAAATAAAGCGTTAAAACTGCAAGAGAACTTGACTGCAGAGTGTTAGAAGGGCTCTTAGGTCGAGTGCATTTTTGTAGCAAGTGTACTACACGTTTACGAGACTGCAGTGCTGGCCTCTCTTGGCGATACAAAGAACCACAAGCACGGTGTTGGTAATTACAGGAAAGGAACGGTCGATAAGGAATAGCAGCGCCATTAGCGGCAGAGGAGGCAGTTAGTTGATCAAACCATACGTCTGTGTAGGGCCCCAACGGGTCGTATAATTTTATTGCCAAAATGAAATTTTATTGTGACATAACTACAAAAACATTTTAGTCGTTGTATGGGGAATGTTTCTCGGAGTTTCTGTTTTGTTTTTCATGGGCGGCATATGTTTAGCACTAGGATTTGCGCTCACGTACGGATAGTACTGAAAAGCATGATTAATTTATTAATTACTATAATACCAAGTATACACAATTTTTTCCCAAGGAAATGTCAATCGCATTACTAGATCTTCTGCCCTGCTTTGTAATGAATTAAAAGTAATAGATAGGCTCATGTACACTGGTTTCCATTTATGCCGTTCTCGCAGCTTTGGTAGGCTTCCTACTGGCGTTGTCAGTTTGAAGAAGATGTATTATATTTCGACTGTTGGGGAGCCGAACTTGAAGTAGTAGCAACCGTACGTATGGTAAAAAGTTTCCGGTAGCCTTCGCTCCAAGTTTAAAAAAATATTAACTTTGTAATTTGACTGTTTCTTTAAATATTACATATTTATGTTTGCCTCGGCTGCGTCAGTATTTATATTTTTTTAGAAACATGAATGTCTTAGCAGGGAGTAGTGCGACTGAAGAATGTAGGCTTACACAGATTTTAATTTTACTTCACTCCTTTTATTAATGCTTGACACTATTTAAATAACACCACTGATGTAGAGAAAGAGAGCTGTGAGATTTTTTTATTAATTACTTGCACTTTTTAACACGTAAACTATTTTTGTCTCACACAAAATACGTATTAAATTTCTCGAGGACGCATCTCGCGTCTGGTTAGGAACACTGTCTACAACCAACTGCTTCTGAATTTGTAAATTTTGCTATATTTCTGTTTCTGATTGGCTAATCCTACTCCAATAGAATACTTTTATTTCACTTAAGCTTTTTTTCTGGTTGTTGATTGGCTGTCTAAAAATTTACATTATTGTTGCTCCAATAATGACTAGTAGCATTATTAAACTTTCTTACTCATTATTGCCTCAAGGTTAGCTCATTGTTATCAACTTTTAACCTATTATTCTCACAGCCCCTACATTATTAAATTATGTAATACATTCACATAACATTATTACATGTATACAATAATATAAACATATACAATGACTGTTACAAATTTTTATATGTTGTTTTATATACATATTGCTTTTAGGGCGGACTGTTATTGAATTTATATATTATATAATTAGATTGAAATCATTTAAGTGTTAAAAATACTGCCTCAATAGCAAGGAGGTGTGTGTATCTGTTTACCTTTTCCGCATGCAGTGGCTTCCTGATTTAAGTGCAAAGTGCATATGAATATATAAATTTGAGGAATAGCTTTACTGTTCATCACTTATAATACAAAGTTAAAATAATATATAACTAAATAAAACCATGTTTTGCACAATATCTCCACGAAAATATGTTTTAATGACAACATAATGTAAGGCTGAAAATGTATTATACTTTTTACTCTGAAAGGGGACACATTTACTAGACATTATTGGAATCATCTGTCCTATCTAAATATACAACTAAATAAAACTCCATGAAAGAGTATGTTTATTGACAATATAATGTAAAACAGTAAATTATATACTTGTTAATCTCAAAGAGGACACATTTACTCTACATTGTTTTAATAGTCTGCCCAATCTCCATTCTTGCCCAATACTTCATTTAGCCGCCTAGGTACCTAATCGCTTAGGTGAAAGAATATTGACTCTAAACGCCTATGTTGCCACATTTCATTTCCCAGACGGCGGCGAGTGATTCAATGCCTAAGCGCCTAAGTCAGTATTGCACAAGAATGGAGAGTGTACTTACACTCGCTTCCATTTATGCCGCCCCCCACAGCTTTGGAAGGTATTCTACTGGCTGTATCTGTTTATCTTTACGCACATGCAGTGATATCCTGATTTAGTACACAATTCTAGACTATCGACATATAAATATATAAGTTTAAGCATAGCTTTTCTCGTCATCACTTATAATGACCATGTTTAAATATACAACTAAATAAAACCCTGTTTCGCGCATCTCCTTAAAAAATATTTTAATGGCAACATAATGTAAAACTGAAATACATTATACATTTTACTCTCAAAGAGGACACATTTAATAGACATTATTGGAATCATAAGTCTTAGGGGATGTAAGCCCTACATACAAGAGGATAAGCCGTTTAAGTAAGTAATGTCTCACATTCAAGAGGTCCCGAGTTCGAATCTCGATTATGGCGAGTTACCCGGATAAGAATTTTTCGGGCTTTCCCTTATCCTGAAAAAACGATTCTGTGCACCCCGGGTTCATTTGAACATTGTGCGTTTCATCGTCCGATATGACCTAAACGGTTAAAGGCGCTAAATAAACAAAAAAAATCTCTATGAAACAGTATTTTTAATTATAACTAATATAATTTTCCGGGCTGTTATGCCGTGGTCTGCTGAAGAAAGATTTCCCAGACGTTTCGTCCACAACTGCGGTGGACATCTTCAGTGGCGCGGACGAAGTCTTCTCGGTGAAAGTATCGCAGCGTTCTTACAGTATTTTTAATGACAGTAATTATAATGTAAAACTAAAGAAAATTAACTTTTTGCTCTCAAAGAGGACATAATTACTAAACATTATTTTAATAATCTGTCTATGTGGCATGGAATTGTCCTAGCAATGTCTTCAAATGGCAAAGTGATACCCACAGTTCTTCCGAGATGCACCTCCGAAATATTTGCATACATAGCATGAGCTACAGTTAACACACGCCACTGCTTGGTCGAACAACAAAGGCTACAGACTCACCCCTCCCTGCTATATACATTTCCGCTAAAAAAGTTAGCGAAATGCCTCTTGAAGCTGCGGTGACGGCATAAATGAAAGCGAGTGTACCATTGTTTGTGATAAATCTTAGGTTATGTATATGTTTAGGATATCCAGCACTTTCCCGGAAAAATAGGCCTAACAATAGTATTGTACCATAAATTGTAATTGTTTTAAGTCCATTGTTCATGAACGCCCCTTCAAGAAAGTATTATTCTGCACTATAAAAAATTCTAGCAGCCAATGGAAAGAAAAATGTAATATTTTTTTGGACATAAAGATTAAATGGTTATACAGTTTACCTGTTTTGACGGCTTCTCAGATCGTTCATTTTATCAGTTTTAAAAATGTTTGAAAAATATGCCAAAATTGCAACTTTGTATTACGTGGTGTTTTCAAAATGATCTTACATGCATTGAGTAGATCAATTTTTTTTTGTGTGTGTATTACTTGATTTTGTGGTGAAAATAGGATTTTATTTGACAGAGGAATTAAATTTCAAATTTGGGAAGTTTCAATGGTTTTTTCCTTAATTCCTCATTTTCGATTCACTTTTTACGACTTCACGGATTTATTTCTCCACCAGTTTAAGTCACATGTCATGAAAGTGTGTGGATGTATGCACAAAAAATGCTCTACCCAAAGCTTTTTGTTAAGATGCGAAGTGTTAATTGCATTAATAATTTATTTTTAATTTATCTTTTAACCAATTTCCTAAAGCTTAAAGATGATTTAAAGTATTGTATTCATTTTTGAAACATTGTAACATGAAAGTAAGCTTTTAGGTAGTGTTTATATAATTAGATAATGTCTGATGAATATGTTTTATTTTTGGCCGTTATCATTCATTTCCGAATATTTTTAGGTTTGAATTTTATTTATGGACGCTCTTTAACTACTATGGTCCTTAGCGTCCCATTCTATATTGGGCGTGAAAGACCTGTAATTTTGCTCAGAGGCCTTTTATCAGGCTTGAGGTTCTTTTACGTGCCGTAAATCTACGACATGGGACCACCGGCTTTACTTCCCTTCCGAAGGAAGCCATGCTAAGGATTTTTACGCCCGAAAAAATCCATCGCCCTCCGCCGGATTTGAACCCGCGACCTTGGGAACTAGAGGCTAGCACGGTACCCTAGTCCACGGAGGACGACGAGGTGCACCCAGCCTCGTTAGGTCCCACTGGCCAAGTCCCATCCTCCACCCCATTCATGAAACCAGTTGTGAGCAGAGGTGGGGGACACAGCGGCCGGGCGGCTGGTGTTAGCCCGGCAACGGCTGTTGAGCCACAGAGTTTAGTTCGTAACATTATAAATGCTTCTGCTGACCTGTTGTTTTGTCTATAAATTAATAAGAACGTCAGTAAATTTCGTATCTATTTAACATGTCTATGCATGCTTTAAGATGCAAGTCCAATTTTTTCAAGGAATTACCTCACCTCAAATAATAACTGCGGAAGATTTTGATTAAATATCATAAGTTTGAGATATATCCGCTTGTAATGGGTAGCTTATGGATTAAGTAACATAGAAGGTTTGAGTTAAAATGTCAGTTGAGGTGAGTTGCCTCCTGGTTTTCCTTATCCCCCCCCCAAAAAACAAAATACAAGTGTCACGTAGCTTTTAGTTCTTGGTCCCTTCATTTGAGCAATACATTATAATCCGAAATAGAAAACTACGGAGGGTATTTTTAAAGTAAGGTCCATTTTGCAATAAAGTACGAATTACTAAATATGCTTCGATAGTGTATTTTTAACCAATTTTTCAAACCTTACATTACTTTTCTAGCAGTTATCAATGTTTTCTAACACTTGTCTTAGTATAGTAAAATTTTTTAGATCCACGTCACGGATCTCCTCTGCCAATCCATTTAGGAGACGTGTAGCTGTTTTCGGAGTTAAAACTTTGTTTTTGGAAATCGGCTTTGATAATCTCTTAGGGGATATATATGGAACATATATATATGTTTCTTTATTTTTTTTTTTAGCTGAGTGAACCATTTTCGACATATGCCTTGTTATTTGTTTCAATTTTCCAATACTTATACTTTTCCTCAAATGAGAATTTGTTATTCGTTTTCTTTTTTTTTATGTCCTGGACATGGAAAGAGAATGGAATGCTCCATGTAGCAAGCAGCTCTAAAAGATATGACTATCGCCTAAAGCCTACAATATTCCCTTTGCACCTACAAGAAAATTAGCAATAAGATTAACATGAAGTAGATGGAGAATAAGCGTTTGTAAATCTAGTTTGTACAAGAGTAGAGAAAGCCATGTGAGTGCAACACATCAGATTTTTTAAAAATATTACATAATTTTTCTTACAACGTTTATTCAAAAAATTAAATAGAATAAAATTTTAAGGAGTTATACCAATTTTTGTGAATTGTGGACATGCATAAACCAGTTAACCTTTGATATATAAACATTCTGCTTTTTATTTTCGTTTCCTACAGGCCATATGAAAAATTAAAAGCTTGAAGAATGGGCACAAATTTGTGTAAAATTATGCTTTATTATCAGTTTTGGAAACATAGCATCAGCATATACATTGCTCACAGAAGGGGTGGGAGAGAGGGAGAGACAGTTGAAGGTGAGTGAATGAGGAAGAGAGAGAATCTCACTGTAAATCAATAACGTGAGCAGAATGTGACTTCAATAATATTTTCGCATCCTCTATCAAAACGCAAAGGAAAAGCAACAGTAATCCAATAACTTTGCTGCAAACGCAGACATCAGTATCCATTTCGTCTGTTTTCAGAAAGAGGGAAAAAGCATATCTTGAAGACGAAAGGTAAGGAATGAGGGGAGAGATAGAATCGATATCCGTGTCAAGGGTAATCTACGCGAACAGTCCCTCTTGGGGTAATTCGAAAACATTGGACCAAACAAACGAAACCAAGGGCAAATACGGAAAAACCGTAGTACGCTTTAATACCCTTGTGGCTTTCTTATAAAGATATTGCTTCCCTTATGTGTTCGAGGTGAACTAAAGTTTATACAAGGGAAGATTGCAGAGAGTAGACCGAACGATTATTTTGTTCCTTAGACATCTGCAACGAGATTAAAGTCTTGTGTTTTATTGGCTGTACAACTTTTATTAAACTAGTTCAACCGTAAGTGAATTCATTCGGAAGTATGAAGGGCGTTAAAAAGAAAAATACTGAAATAATTGACGAGTATTTTGGGAAGTGGTAGGAGGTAGGAAACAGCCAAACAACAGCTCTCGCCATATCATTTCGCTTTCTCTACCACGTACGTATAGATACAGAAGTTATGGCATTCCACCCAAAAATTCGATATCGAGATTTCATCTCCGAAATACATGTTTTGAGGCTTCCTGAATACAAAAAAGAGCATTGTTTAAAAAAAGGTCCATGCATGTATGTGTATGTGTACAGCATAACTCAAAAAGTTGCATAAAAACCAGTTGGTAGTTAGGTTCAGTATCTTCCAAAGGTATACCACGAGGCTTTTCAAGAAAAACCCTATACCCCAAACTACCCTTTGCATGAAAGATATTCGAGATTTTGGTTTTTCTCAAAAATGGCTGTAGCGATTTTAATTACAATACCATATGTGGAAGATAGATGACAAATAAAATGTATATCCTGAATTTTGTGGAAATAGCCTGTAAAGTCCTCTTTATTTGGAACGAATTTTATATAATATAGTTTATCAGGTAAAACATAAGAAATAGACAAAGCACTTACGGCACAAAAACTGTAGATCTCTTTAAAACACACAATTTATTTCAAATAATATTTTCTGTAGCGTCAGCCATTTCCGAAATATCCGTGTTATAAGTTAGAATTTTAATACCTTTGTTCTTTTTACTCCGTTTTACCACATATCTACTAAGTATAGAAGGTACTGCATTCCACACAAAAATTCTATACCGAAATTTCACCGGAAATACAGGTTTTGAGGCCTCCGAATAGAAATAAACCATTTTTAGAAAAAGGCCCCCGCGCGTGCGCGCGGTGTGTGTGTGTGTGTGTGTGTGTGTGTGTGTGTGTGTGCGCGTGCGCGAACAGCATATCTAAAAAACGAAAAGTCGGATAAATACCAAATTGGTATTTAGGTCCAGTAGGTACCTTCCAAGGATGCGACACGAAAATTTTCAAGAAAATCCTCCCACCCGTAACTACCCTTTACATGTAATATGTTTTCGAAAGTTTTTATTTTCTAAAATATGGAAGTAACAATTTTGATTAAAATACTATATGTTTATCTTGAATTTTCCGAAAATAGCCTGGAAAGCCCACTTCATGCGGAAGAAATTTTGTATAATCTCGTATAACTGGTAAACGTTAAGCGATAGACCAAAACGTACTACACAAAAACTGCACATCTCTTTAAGACACACAATTTATTTTAAATAATTTTTCTTGTGGCATCAGCCATTTCTGAGATATCCGTTATTAATGGTTTTAACTGTTCAATACTTCGTCATTTTCAAGTCCATTCGATATTCAGTTGTTTTTCGAATTGCACACAAAAAGCATGGAATTTTAAGGCAGTTCATAGCGTCCAGTTCTTAAACATTTGATTATCGGTATTCTATTTATAGCTACAACGATACCTGTAACGTAGGTACTTTCAGAAAGTTTTATCTAGATTAAAATGAAGAAGATAGGAAAATACACTTCCGTAAGATAACTTGTATACCCACTAATAAGCACTGGAGGTTACAGAAAGCCATGTAAATGTAACATCGGATTTTCACTTTCTCTACTACGTATAGTAAGTAGGGGAAGTATTGTATTCCATCCAAAAACTCGATACTGAGATTTCACCGGAAATACATGTTTTGAGACCCCCTGAATCCAAAAAAAGCATTTTTAGAAACATGTCCGTGTGTGTCAGTGTGTCTGTCTGTGAACAGCATAACTCAGAAACGAACAGTCGGATAAACACCAAACATGGTATTTAGGTTCAGTATCTTCCAGAGATGCGACACGAAGGTTTTCAAGAAAATCTCCCTACCCCATATTACCCTTTACATGGAACATTTTTCGAAAATTTTAATTTTCTCCAAAATGGCTCAAACGATTTTGATTAAAACATCATATGTTTAAGATATTTTCAAGACAAATGAAATGTATATCTCGAATTTTCTCGGAATGTCTCCAAAAGTATTCTTCATTGTGAACGACTTTTGCATAACTGGTAAACCATAAGAGATAGACAAAATTTTACTACACAGAAAATGTAGTTCGCGTTAAAATACACAATTTATGTCATATACATTTTTGTTGTTGAGTGAACCATTTGCTTGTTATTCCCTTAAATTTTCCAATACTTATACTTTTTCTCAAATTCGTTATTCATTTTTTTTTATGTCCTGGACACGCAAAGAGAATGGAATGCGCCACATAGCAACCAGGGCTTAAAAGATTTGACTATCGCTTAAAACCTACCATATTCCCCTTGCATCTACAAGAAAATTAGCAATAAGATTGACATCTCGATATCTCGATTAACATGAAGCATATGGAGAATAAGCGTTTGTAAAAATAGTTTGTACAAGAGTAGAGAAAGTCATGTGAGTGTAAAGTACTGTCATCGTTCAGCTGTTTTTCGCGATGTCATGGAAAGAATATGAAATTTCTAGGCCAGCGTATAGCGAGCCGGGTTTTAAACATCTGACTATCGATTCCGTTTCCTTCATCCACCTTGTAGCTTTAACGAAATGTGCAAGGAAACTATTTCTGCAAAGGTTTATCTCGGCTAACACGAAATAGATAGATCAGTTTTTGTAAGAACAGTTTGTAGAATCTATATAATAACAAACGAATAGAAAGTCACGTGAATGTAACGTAATAGCGTTTATAACTTATTTTACGTGTCAAAAATAGTTTTCATCCAAGGGTAAATCCTGTAGTATCCAGCTTACTCCCACCTCCCTCTTTTTCTCTGCATGTGTACAATTTCCCATAATTTATCCACATATGAAGTACGTATATGCTTCTGCCACCCATTTCCTTTTCGTTATTCCTTCTAGTCCGTATTTTAGCAAACAGTTCTCACTCCATGTGTCAATTTATTTTTCTCCTTCTGACAGTTTTAGCATTGGTCTTACTCTCCCACTATTTTTAAAAACAGCTTCATTTCTTGTTTTGCTTGTCCATTCCATAGCTCCATTCTTCTCCATATTTAGAGTGCAAACGCTTAAGGTTTCTCTTGCTTTTTATTTGTGCCACGTTCCACACAAAGTAATTCGCTAATTTCTTGTTTTCCTTCAAGGCTCAACAGGAAATGCTTATTTTTCTGGTAAAATTTTCCGTTGTCATTGGCATTCTTTGTTTGGCTTCCTGGTGTCAATTCATGTTGCTGCTTAGTACAACTTAGCAAGGTTCATTAATTCCAACATTTAGAGCTGTACTGGTATACATATTTGTAAGAAAATATTTTTTTATAAAAAAGGTTTTAGATAAGATTTTGACATTCTGCTTACATAATATAACACTTTGTAAATATCTATTTCTTGTTTTTCGAAAACATTTGCCACATGCAGTATTCATTTGTTTCAGGAAACAGAAAAGTGGAGAAACCACAGCGACACAGTGTAGCGGTTGACAGCGGAAGGCTAGTGAATCAAAATGGAAAGTGAGTACTGTGTGATTAATTATTCCAAAACTTTGGAAAAACAAGTGTTTTGTTGATGTTTCGAGCATTAAATTTTATTTTAACAGGATTCTTTTGAGTGATTCACGATTTTTTTTAGTAAATGAATTCCTAAGATTCAGCATCAAACAAAGAAAACAAACAGCGCAAATTGTATTATCTTTTTGAATTCTGTTAACATAGTAGACGATGGCGAAATTGTCCAAAAAATTTCTCGATACTTGTTAATGTTTTAGTATTACGTTACGATATATATTAGTGGTCCAGTTGTATCCAAATAATATTTTAACTTAAAGCTCTAGAGTATGGGACTAGTTAATATTAACTTTGTGCTTCAAACAAAAGAAGTATTTATTTATAACCTTGTGAGATTTTTGGGAAATGAATAATAGTAATTGATAGAAGAAGTGGAGAATGTTGATGATTATGTTATGAGCGAATATCGCACAAGTTTGGATTAAACATTTTCGACAATCTTAGTATTTTAAATTATAAGAGATAAATAGTGAATAATTCGACATTCATAGTTGACATAAGTGAAAACGTCTTCATTTTGTGTTATGAGGCTTAAATTTGTCTCCCTGCATTTCGTTTTTATTACCTGGCGTCAGGGATAATGCTGCTGAGACGTGGCACTACTTGTGTCAAAAGGAAAGAAAGAAAAGTGTATAGGAATTGCCCATAAAGCATTGTTTCCGAGTATGCATTCTCTCACTGAGACAGGCGCGTTATGCGTCGCCCGGTCTGCCGGTAGTTTTCTGAAGCTTGGAGCCAATTCCAGATTGACACCAACGACGCTCATAAGCACTGTGTATTGGGTTAGGGTGTACGTTTCTACACGGTTCTTATGGGAGAGGTGGAGCCAAGATTGCTTTGACGCAGAGTTTACGTTCCATCTGCTAGAGCACAGAACCTAGCGACAGTATAGGCAAACATATTCCGCGCTCAACCTTCGTTTAATGTAGTGTTACCATCTTGCTGCAAGTTATTGCTAATGCGTTTGGCAGCGCACATTAATGTTTAATTAAATCGAATGCAGATATAATACACCAAAATATCCTTATAAATAAAAGTGTATTACAATGAATACAAATTATGTCGTTAGCTTTTGAAACTAATAGGCATTGTTTCAATGTTTGTGTGTTTCATAGCAGCAGGATTAATGGTTATAATGGAATACGTGATATCTTATCCACCGCAGAACAAAAAGTAACATATTCACCACGTGTTGAGTACCTGGTTTTCAAAGCAATTGTCAAGTATTCTGTCTGTTCATGTAGTAACAGTTCAGTCCAAAGACGCTGTAGTTCACTGTGAAGTCAGATAACTAAAACATTGTAGTGTGTTCTGTTTAAATGAATATTCATTTGTATGTGAAAGTTACAAATATGAACAGAGTAAGTGAATTATTAAAAACTACATTTGGCAACAAGATCCTCAGTGAAAAAAAAAATCAGATGAAAACATTGGGTAGGCCACTCCATCTGAATCTGCAGCAGCAAACAAAATTCGATGCAAGTTCAATCCGGTAATTTACCAAAACAACAAATGAATTTTTGGCTATCTTTTTGTTTTCCTTACTTGTTATTTTGGGGAAATGTCCATTTATAAGACCAGAATAACTGATATTGGGCATATATGGTCTAAAATGAAAGTACATTAAATTCTGATCATTTGCTTAATACATTCGAAGTTGGTGAACATATATTATTTGAGGTATTTGTTTCCAATTTTTTATTTTTATTTTTGGCACCGTCAATAGAATACTTCAGGCGGTCGCCACTGCCTGGTGTTTTAAAGCGATAAACATAAGGGCACTTTGCATACATTCCCTTCCTCGGGAGAGAAGTGTACAAGTATTACGGACTGAGTAGCACAGCATGGTAAATAATTATAAATTCAGATCTTAATTATTCTATATTTGATCATGTACAGAGGTTTGTGTCTCTTCGTTTGCTCAGAGAGAAGAATATCACAAAATTACTTCATCTTCTACCTGTAAGTTGCGAAACTTCGAATTTCTGTATTACATCATTTCTATAGAAAATACGCCATTATTATTATTATTATTATTATTATTATTATTATTATTATTATTATTATCATCACTATTATTATAGACACGCATGCCATAATGAGCCAATTATGCACGATATTGTATACATAACAATCCATGTATTTATAATGGTAGGTTTGCATAAAACCTTTGTTCTCTTTATTGAAGGAAGTATTGTTCCCCACAAGTTCTTGGGTTTGCCTTTAGCTGGTATGGAGGAACGAATGTGCACCGATTGAATCTACAGAAAAAAGAAATCATGCGAAGATATGCGTTTTTTAAAGAAGAAAAGCAAAGTGAAATTCGCGAACGTATTAAACGTTTGTCAATAAAATCACTTCCAGAATCAACACAAAAATAACGTTCTTGGTGTTGTGTGAACTAAAAGCAATGCTCAAATCCTCAAGTTTACAAGGACTCTTTATTTATAACCAGCCGATCCAGAAGCACGCATGCCTAATTTGGAGAGCTTTCTTTCATCGCTGAACTAAGGTTTAATTGATCAACAGGTTGTGTTCTTTGCGAACGAGTCGAGTTTCAATATAATGGTCGGGGAGACATACAAAACTCTCGCTGCCGATGTTCAAATACAGAGTGATTAGAATGCATGTTTCCCCCCTCTTTCCCGATAACAAACGCATTGTGATATTTAAACTTTTTCTATGCTTACGTTTTCTAATAAAATTTTTTATATTGAAAGTTTCACCGAAAATACACGTTTTGAGACGCCGAATTTTTTTTAAAGAATCTAATATCTTACATTCACATAACTTTTTCTGCCCTCTGTTGTTCATATGTGTATACGAGTTATTCTTACAAAATATTATTTTTCTATCCACTTCATTTTAGTCGAGATAACTCATTCGAGAAACCGTATTGGAAAAGTCAAGCAAATAACAAGGAATATCTCGGAAAGTTCACTCCATCAAAAAATATATATTACGTAAATTGTGTGTTTTAATGAGATCTACATTCTTTGATTAGTAATATTTTGTCTATCTCTTATGGTTCACCAGTTATGCAAAAGTCATTCAGAATGAAGAAGACTTTTAAGGACATTCCCAAAAAATTCAAGATATGCATTTCGTTTGCCATGAAAGTATCTTAAACATATGGTATTTTAATCAAAACCGTTAGAGCAATTATTGAGAAAATAAAAGTTTTCGAAAAATGGTATTTGTAAAGGGTAGTCTGGGGTAGGGGGATTTTCATGAAAATCTTCGTGGCTCATCCTTGGAAGATACTAAACCCCAATACCAATTTTGGTATTTATCTGACATTTCGTTTTTGAGTAATGCTGTTCCCAGGAAGCCACACACACGGACATATTTCCAAAAATGCTGTATTTGGGTTCAGGGGACTTCAAAACATGTATCTGTGGAATCTCGGTATCGAATATTTGGGTGGAATGCAATAGATTATCTATCTAAGAAGTACGTGGCAGAGAAAGTAAAAATGTATATGCATGTCTGCGTCTGAACACCATAACTTAAAAGCGAAAATTCGGATGAATATCAAAATTGGATTAAAGTTCTGCGTCTTTAAAGGAGCCGACACGAAGATTTTCAAGAAAAGATCTCACCACTAACTAACTCTTACGTTGAAAATGTTTCGTTATTTTTTATTTTCTCAATAATGGGTTGATTAAAATACTATATGCTTAAGATATTTACATCAGAAACCAAAAAAAATGATCTTGAATTTTCAGGGAACAGATGATGAAGACCTCTTCTGAATGACTTTTTTATAAATGGAAAACCGGAAGAACTAGACAAAATCCTATGCACAAAAATGTAGATCTCCTTAAAGCCCAGAATTTAAGTCAAACAAAACTTTTTGTGATGTTAAATTAAATTGAGTTTTATTTATGGACGCTCTTTAACTGCTGTGGGTCCCATTCAATACTGTCCGTGAATGAACGGAAAGTTTCCTCGGAGGTCTCTTTATCAGGCTTGAGGTTATTTTACGTGCCGTAAATCTACGACACGGGACCAACGGCTTTACTTCCCTTCCGAAGGAGCCCATGCTAAGGGTTTTTACGTCCAAAAAAAATCCATTGCCCTCCGCCAGATTTGAACCTGTGACCTTGGGAACTAGAGGCTAATATGGTAACTAGTACACCACGGAGGACGACTTTTGTGGTCTTAACTATTCCCAAGGTACTCTTTGTTATTGGTTTGAATTTTCAAACACTGATTTTCAAAAACTTTTTCTACTGTTTACCCATAGCAAGAAGAGGAAGTATTGTATCCTATCAAAAGATCCTTTGCTGATATTTCACCGAAAGTTAATGTTTTGAGGTCTTCTGAATAACAAAAGAATTTTTAGAAAATGGCCTTATGGTGTGACTGTGGACAGGGTAACAAATACGAAATGTCGGTTAAATACCAAAGGTGTTAGTTAAGTCAGCGATGCGACGTTTTCAAGAAAATCTCCCCCCCCTAAACTATTCTTTACATAGAACATTTTTCGTTATTTTTGATGTTGTCAAACATGGCCATATGTTTAAGATATTTTCATGACATATAAAATGCATCATTGACTTTTCTGTGAATAGCCTGTGCAGTTCTGTTCATTCTTAATGAAATTTTACTTCCTCTACCACGTATGTACATAATAGAAAGGGAAGGTATTACATTTCACCCAAAAATTCGATACTGGAAATGCATGTTTCGAGGCCCCTGAATCCAGAAAAAGCATTTTTTAGAAAAAAAACTACTGTGTGTCCTTGAACAGCAAAACTCAAAGAGGAAAAGTCGGATAAATACCAAACTTAGTATTCAGGTTCATATCTTCCAAAGATGCGACAGGAAAATTTTCAAGAAAATCCCCCACCACAAACATGAAATATTTTTCGAAATGTTGATTTTCTATAAATGGCTCTAACGATTTCATTTAAAATACCACATATTAAAAATATTTACATGACAAATAAAATGTTCATCTTGAATTTCCTGGGAATAGCCTGTGAAGTTCTCCTTACTTTCGGAAAGAATTTTGTGTAATCTTGTATAACTGGTAAGGATTAAGCGATAGACAAAAAAATGTAGATCTCCTTAAAACACACAATTTATTTAAAATAAGTTTTTTTGGCACAAGCCATTTCCGAGATATCCGTTACTAATGGTTCGAAATGTTCAACACTTAGCCATTGTTTTCGCCCTGTCGATTTTCGGTTCTTTTTCGCGATGTCATGTAAGAGTATGGACTTTAAAAGCCAACGTACAGCGTCCAGTTGTAAAACACTATCGCTATTGTCTTTAACGAAACGTGTAATGCAGCTATTTCTGGAAAACTTTATCTCGATTAGAATTAAATAGATAGGAAAATAAACTTTTGTAAGAATAATTCGTATACTCAGTAATAAACGACAGAGGGTAGAGAAAGTAATGTGAATGTAACGCATCACATGTTTTTTTCTCTTGGTCATGCAATTTCTAATCCAGTACATAAGAGTAAGAGTAGGACTAGGCACGGCAACTCTACCTACAAGATCGTTTGTGTCTGAGTCCCTGACGAAGTGCCCTCGGGAGGGAGGGGTGAGGTGACAGGAGACAGAGGGCCGGTCCAGGAGGCACGACAGGGCAGAGGGCAGGATCCCTACCTTTTATAGATTGAAACTCCCAGGATGACAATTAGCACGATCTACTCCCGTTCCCCCTAAAGGCTTGCACATCCTACTGGGAGGCTCGGGACTAAAGACCGCCCCATTCCGGGTGACAAAGGGTTACATAGAGCATCCTCTTCCCCTGCCATGCAACGCCGAGACTCCCGCGGATACTCTCAACCCTGAAACAGACCAAACAGAAGAGTGGTGAAGTGAAATGAGAATGGAGGTAAAATGGAGGGACAGGGAATCCGGGAGATGTAATGAACCTTCCCAGCATTCGCCTAACAACCCGGAGAAACCCCGAAAAATCCCATGGGTCAGGAAGGTCGGCCGTGGGAATCGAACCCACGACCTCCCGAATGCGGTCCATAGATATTACCGCCTGATCTATCCCGCTCGGTATCCATTACATAGCTACACCCTTTAACGTACTGTGTCCACCTTTTACCAACAAAAGTTTGTAATAAAATAATTTCTGCAAATGTTTATCTGTATTAATATGAAGTCAATAGAAAAATACGCTTTTGCGAGTTGTTGGTAGAAGAATGGAGATAAAGACATGTGAATATAACAAAATTTGTTTTAAATCTTGTCTGGGGAGCAATATAATAAAAGCAAAAGAACTAAAGGATAAATACCGAATTTCATGGTTGAATCAAACTGCAAACCAGACGAAGATTTCCAAAATTTCGGTTTAAAACAATTGTATGACTAATAAAACGTGTATCTTGAACTTTCTTCGAATAGTCTGTGAAGTTCTTTTCATTCGGAATGAATTTTGTATAATTTCATACAGTTATAAACTATAAGAGATATTATAAATATTGCTACATTGTCGCCTTAACCATTTTCTAGATGTTCGTTGCTTCGACTTACTCAATATTAAGTACTTTGTCAACATTCTTTTGTTTCTTGTGTGTTCATGCAAAGAGTATGGACTTTCAATAGTGACCCCCTTTTAAAAGAATTAATACGCAATGAAACCGTTTCTGCAATTGTTTATCTCGACTAACATGAAGTGGACAGAAAAAATAAATTTATGTAAGCATAGCTTGTAGAATAAATATAGATATAACTAAACGATATTGTGTTGGTTTTCAGCACGTTAAGAAGCATTTCGGCACTTTAAGTTCACAGTCACTTATTGTGCCTCTGGAAACCTTCAGGAGATAGGGTTGAAGCGAAGGACACAGAAGACGACTAGATCTGGGGCGCAGGCGGGATCCTTAACATCTCCAGATATAACATCTTGACTCCGGCGGGAACCCACAGGGACTCGTCTCACACTGAACGCCAGGATAGACAGCTCCATAAAGCCATAAAACTCGCCTGCCGTCTGCTCGTCTTATCCCTCGCTCCTGAAGCATAAGGAAATAAAATAACATGAAAATTTGCAGCATTATACAAACTATCCCAGTATTCGCCTACTAATGAGGCAAAACCAGGCAAAAGCCCCAAGGTCAGAGAGGCCGCTCCATTGGGAACCGCAGCCAGGATCTCCCGAATGCGAGCCTCACAGTTTACCGCCGAGCCATCTCGCACGTTAACGACAGTGGGTAGAGAAAGTCATGGGAATATAACACGTCAAATGTTTAAACATAAGTAACTATATCGCGTCTCACGTTAAAAGAGAGTACAGATTAAATGGGGCGCACTGTTGCCGCATGCATCCTACTTACGCTCCCAATTCTGGCGCCCATCTGCCATGGCTCTACCAATTTAATGGCATCTTGTGAATGATAAATCACCAAATAGTGAAATACCTGCACTGCTATTTAAGACCATTGTAACGCATTTAATTTTCACCTGAAATTTATATCTCGTCTTTGTATTTTTAGTACATCGAAATACGATTTTACAGGCATAAAAATATATATTATCATATAAATATGGAGATATAAAACGATAAAAGCTATAATTTGGTAGGATATTATCACTGTTTACCCTTGACAAAATCACATTCATCGTGGGCGAAATGTTTTCAAAGCAAATAATGAACGATGCGCCACACTCCACTTTACGCCATTCCATTATATTGCGTTAACCTAGCGTGTTTTTGTTTCCCCCATCCTTTTTGGCATTTTGATGGGTCCTTAAAGGTCCTTTCATTCGTTCGTTTTTTATCCTACATACTACTGTTTCTGAACACCCGGGTAACCTTATGTGTTCCTTTTTCTGCCTTACTAACAGTCATTTTACTTGAAAAATAATCTAACACATTCATTATTATTTTGCGTTTCTTCTTAGTTTACCGTTTTTCTTCATTAGCTTCTCCCTCCATAACCATAAAATGGTTATAACCTACTAACATTTCACAGTGTATAAATGTACCCAGCTCCTTACGACTGATGTTAACCTATACTGTCTTCTGCCTCGCGCCTGGCGCTGTTATCTAAATACACGGATAACTTTTGTTAGTCATGCACAATGAATGCAAAAAGTTGCAGGATTCCGGTTTCTTTTAAAAACTGTCTCCAGCCTCCTCAAAATTTTCTGTCGCTTGGTCCCCATTATAAACCCAATAACAAAAATTGTAACGTTCATTTTATTAAAGGTAGAGAATTAAAACTATGCAGGTATTAACATTGTTCTATCTAAAAAAATCCGATGTGTTACACTCACATGACTTTCTCTACTCTTGTACAAACTATTTCTACAAACGCTTATTCTCCATATGCTTTACGTTAATCGAGATAACGAGATGTTAATCTTATTGCTAATTTTCTTGTAGACGCAAGGGGAATATGGTAGGTTATAAGCGATAGTCAAATGGTTTAAGAGCTGGTTGCTATGTGGAGCATTCCATTCCCTTTGCATTACCGGGACATAAAGAAGAAGAAGAAGAAGAAGAAGAACGAATTCTCATTTGAGAAAAAGTATAAGTATTGGAAAATTTAGCAAGTAATATCTCGAAAATGGTTCACTCAAAACGCGATGTATTTTAACGCGATCTACAGTTTTTGTGCAGTAACATTTTGTCTATCTCTTATGGTTTACCAGTTATGCAAAAGACATTCACAATGAAGAATACTTTTGGAGACATTCCCAGAAAATTCAAGATATACATTTTATTTGTCATGAAAATATCCTAAATATATGATATTTTAATCAAAATCGTTAAAGTCATTTTTGAGAAAATTAAAATTTTCGAAAAATGTTCCATGAAAAAGGTAATCTGGGGTGGGGGGATTTTCTTGAAAACCTTCTTGTCGCATCTCTGGAAGATACTGAACCTAAATACCAAGTTTGGTGTTTATCCGTCTGTTCGTTTCTGAGTTATGTTGTTCACAGATACACACACGCACACGACGGACATGTTTCCAAAAACGCCTCAAAACATATATTTCCGGCGAAATCTTGGTATCGAATTGTTGGGTGGAATACAATACTCCCCTACTTACTATACGTAGTAGAGAAAGTAAAAAATGTACTGTTGCGTTCTACCCTTTAGTTTATTACTTACTGCGTTGTAAGCATAGAAACAGCAACATATCGAACTTTCTCTGAAAAACCCGTTATATTTCGAAATTTGTGCCCACAGAAAACTGTAAAGGCTCTAAGAATGATATAATCTGATACAGAAAAATATTCTGCTTAGAACAATGTCTTCAAAGCTGAAATTTATAACTACTGAATATTTACATCATATTATTACTTACTAGCAACTTGGCAACAGCGCGAGAGTAGAAAAAGGACGAAGTTAATAGTACTATGTAACTTTAGCGACAAAGATATCCCATTTACCTTTTGAGGTTGAGACAAGGAAAAATGCAATCAATATTTTTGTTATTTTATTGCCTTCTCTACACGCATATAGTAGGTAGACTAGGTATGCATTCGAACAAAACATTAGATACCAAGATTTCACCGGAAATACACGTTTTGAAACCCCCTGAATAAAAAAAATAATTTTTATATTAAGGTCCGTGCATATGTGAAAATCATATTAAAAAATTAAAAGTTAGACAAATACCAGACTGGGTATTTAGGTTCAGTACCATCCAAGGATACGACACGGAGATTTCCAAGAAAATCTCCGCACCCCAACTACCCTTTACATAGAATATTACTCGAAATTTTTTATTTTCTGAAAAATGGCTCTGACGATTTTAGTTAAAATATCTTACATTAAAGATATTTACGTGACAGATAAAATGTATATTTTTAACTTTCTGGGAATAGCCCGAGAAGTCCACTTCATTCGGAAGGAATTTTGCATAAATTCGTGGTAAACGTTAAGCGATAGACGAAAGCGTACTGAACAAAAAATGGAAATCTTTTTAAAACACTCAGTTTATTTCATATAACTTTCTTGTGGCATCAATAATTTCCGAGATGTCTGTTATTATTGGTTTGAATTGTGCCATTATTTTAAAGTCCTGTCGATTTTCATTTGTTTCTCGCGATGGCATGAAAGGAGTATGGAATTTTAAGGCCAGCGTAGAGCGTCCAGTTCTAAACTATTTGACTATCGCTTCTTCCTTTGTATCTCTAACGAAATGTGTAATACAGCAATTTTCGGAAAGATTTATCGGAATTAAAATGACATAGATAAGAAAATAAACCATTGTAAGAATAATTTGCAACTAATAAGCGTTAGAGGGTAAAGAATGTGAATATAACACAGACTTTTTTTTACTAGAAGCGCGGTACTGTTTTGTTTACCGCTCTGGAACCCCCCCCCCAAAAAAAAAAACCGTACCTTGAGTTGCTGCTCGATGGAAAATTTAATAAGAGGGCCAGTGAAATGTAAATACGCCTGGCACCGCCTGCGAATAACAAACTGTAAAAAGGCAGGCTCTTGTGAGAGTCTGGGTGGGGAACAAAAGAATGGAAGGAAAAAAATGGCAGATTGTCAGCTGTGTTATTGAATTTCGAACGAATAGGGGAGAATTGTATGGGTCTGTAGTTGAGAAATGACTCATGCAGCGTGTTCGACAAGGTCCTCAAATAGATATGCATGTGTGTGCTTGGTTGATTGAAGTGAAAAGTGCAAACGTTTATGATTGTACAAAACCGTCATATTCTGCAAGTTGATAAAGGACAAAATTTGTATATGGAAATCTGTCTCGTTTAAAGGAACGAGGTGACTTCAGCTTCTCGTTTTGATGTACAAGGGTAATTCAGGAAGTGAAATCGTTTGGTATTAATAAATAAAAAGTCACAAAATTGAAGTTTACTGTGTTTATCTGCATTATCGCCTTCGTTATTTAAGCATTCCACGAACTTAAGAATTCCCATGTTTTAGTCGTCTGTCTCAGTCCAAGATATTCCGACACTATTTCAGCAAATAAAGAACTAGTGATTTTTGGAAAAGAAATTTGTAACTCGTCTAGGGTTAGCATCTGTCTTGCACGATATGACTGTTCGCTATTCTTCAGATCACGTGTAATCACTTGATCAGTGACGGACGTCCGAGTCGAGTTTCGTCATGCACATTTGTTCGGCAATTTTTGGGCATTTTACACAACTTTCTCACATTTCTTAGTTCATTACTATATCACCATAGGCTTGCTTTAGTTGACGGCAGATTTCGGTGGGTTTCAATTCCCGAGCATTCAAAAATCGAATACTCTGAACTCACATAGGCGGGACTTCGTATCACACAGTTCATTTTGAACAATCACAGAATGCCCTCACACAACACGGATAAAACATGTGAGGAAACCATGCGACTTTGGATAGAAGGCTAATAGCGATATGCGCAGCGGCAATGCGCAAACGGATGTTACTTTCTGGATCACTTTCGTATCCAAAGACGTTAAAGAAATCTACCACTGCAGAGGTAGAATTGGACTAAAAAAAATTCCTGTCATAGCCATTTCTTGGCTTTCATTGCCGGCTTTAACCAAATGAACCACTATGGCAATATGACGGCAGGTCATTAAATTCCCCAACTGACCAGCATTTTTTCCGGTAAATCGCAAGGGTTCTCAAATGCATTTACAATATAATTGATCACTGTACAATAATAATTAATTGTTCAACGCAAGCCGTGTGTAGGCTAAATCTACAAAGGTAGAAGCAGACTGAAAAATTCAATGTCATAGCTAAATACTACAGAAAGTAGGAAACGAATCGTGACTTAGGATTTGAAAAAGTTAAGTACTTGAAATTTCAAACAGATAAAAAGAAATATCTCGGAAATGGGTAACGGCACAAAAATGTCATTTGGCATAAACTGTGTGCTTTAACGAGATTTACAATTTTGTCTAGTTAAGATTTTGTCTTCCTCTTATGGTTTACTAAGTATACAAAAAGTATACTTCACACGCCATTCCCAGTAAATTCTAGATATAGATTATTGTCGTGAAAATAACTAAAATATGTGGTATTTTAATAAAACCGTTGGAATCGTTTTTATATAATCAAAAACAACCAAAATTTGTCCATTTAAAGGGTAGTTTGGGGTGGGGTGATTTTTAGAAAATCTTCGCGTCGCGTCCGTGGAAAATACTGAACTTTAATGCAAAACTTGGCATTTAACTGTCATTTCGATTTAAGTTTTGCTTTTCACAAGACCTTAATTTTAAAAATTGATGTGATACATTCTCATGACTTTCCCTATCCTCTATCTTTATTAGTGGTTCTACAAACTATTCTTACTAAAGATTATTTTTCTGTTTACTACATTTTAATCCAAATAAACATTTGCAGAAATAGTTACATCACATTTCGTTATAGATACAAAGAAAACAGCGATAGTCAAATGTTTAAGAACTGCACGCTATACGCTGGCCTTAAAATTCCATACTGTTTCCTTGCAATCGCGAAAAACAATTGAATGTTGACAGGAGTTTAACAGAATGACCAAGTAATGAACATTTGAACTATTAATAACGGATATATCAGAAACGACTTATGTCGCGAAAAGCTTATTTGAAATAAATTGGTCTTTTAAGATCTGCATTTTTACTTTCTCTACTACGTATAGTAAGTAGGGGAAGTATTGCATTCCACCCAAAAATTCGATACCGAGATTTCACCGGAAATACATGTTTTGAGACCTCCTGAATCCAAAAAAGGATTTTTGGAAACATGTCCGTGTGTGTGTCTCTGTGTGTGTGTGTGTGTGTGTGTGTGTGTGTGTGTGTGTGTCTGTCTGTCTGTCTGTCTGTCTGTCTGTGTGTCTGTGAACAGCATAACTGAAAAACGAACAGTCGGATAAGCACCAAACTTGGTATTTAAGTTAAGTATCTTCCAGAGATGCGACACGATGGTTTTCAAGAAAATCCCCCCTCCCCAGACTACCCTTTACATGGAAGATTTTTCGAAAATTTTAATTTTCTCAAAAATGGCTCTAACGATTTTGATGAAAATATCATATGTTTAAGATATTCTCATGAGAAATAAAATGTATATCTCGAATTTTCTGGGAATGTCTCCAAAAGTATTCTTCATTGTGAACGATTTTTGCATAACTGGTAAACCATAAGGGATAGACAAAATTTTACTACACAAAAATGTAGATCGCGTTAAAATACACAACTTATGTCATATACATTTCTTTTGTTGAGTGAACCGTTTTCGAGATATTGCTTGTTATTTCCTTAAATTTTCCAATACTTTTTCTCAAATGCGTTATTCATTTTTTACTTTCTCTACTACGTATAGTAAGTAGGGGAAGTATTGCATTCCACCCAAAAATTCGATACCGAGATTTCACCGGAAATACATGTTTTGGAACCTCCTGAATCCAAAAAAAGCATTTTTGGAAACATGTCCGTGTCTGTGTGTGTGTGTGTGTGTCCTGTGTGTCTGTGAACAGCATAACTCAGAAACGAACAGTCGGATAAACACCAAACTTGGTATTTAGGTTCAGTATCTTCCAGAGATGCGACACGAAGGTTTTCAAGAAAATCTCCCCACCCCAGAGTACCCTTTACATGGAACATTTTTCGAAAATTTTAATTTTCTCAAAAATGGCTCTAACCATTTTGATTAAAATATCGTATGTTTAAGATATTTTTATGACAAATAAAATGTATGTCTTGAATTTTCTGGGAATGTCTCCAAAAGTATTCTTTATTGTGAACGACTTTTGCATAACTGGTAAACCATAAGAGATAGACAAAATTTACTACACAAAAAATGTAGATCGCGTTAAACTACACAACTTATGTCATATACATTTTTTTGTTGAGTGAACCGTTTTCGAGATATTGCTTGTTATTCCCTTAAATTTTCCAATACTTATACTTTTTCTCAAATTCGATATTCAATTTTTTATGTCCTGGACATGCAAAGGGAATAAAATGCGTCACATAGCAACCAGCGTTAAAATATTTGACTATCGCTTAAAAGCTACCATATTCCCCTTGCATCTACAATAAAATTACCAATAAGATTGACATCTCGATATTTCGATTAACATTAAGCATATGGAGAATAGGCGTTTGTAAAAATAGATTGTACAAGAGTAGAGAAAGTCATGTGAGTGTAACACATCAGATTTTTTTATGTCCTGGACATGCAAAGAGAATGGAATGCGTCACATAGCAACCAGCGTTAAAATATTTGACTATCGCTTAAAAGCTACCATATTTCCCTTGCATCTACAAGAAAAGTACCAATAAGACTGACATTTCGATATCTCGATTAACATGAAGCATATGGAGAATAGGCGTTTGTAAAATTAGATTTTACAAGAGTAGAGAAAGTCATGTGAGTGTAACACATCAGATTTTTTTATGTAGTGTGTCTTCGTCTATCGCTTAAGGCTTACCGGCTATACAAGATTATACAAAATGCCTTCCGATGAAGAGGACTTCACAAGTTATTCCCAGAAAATTCAAGAAATACATTTTGGTTGTCATGTAAATACATTTAATACATTTTAATTAAAATTATTAGAATCATTCTTTAGAAAACCAACATTTTAGTAAAACTTTTCATGTAAAGGATAGTTAGGCTGGGGGATTTTCTTGAAAATCTTCCTGTCGCATACCTGGAAGATGCTGAACTTAAATACCAAGTTGGTGCTTATCCGACTTTTCGTTTTTGAGTTATGCTGTTCACAGCCATATGCAGGACCTATTTCTAAAAATGCTTTAGTTTTGTTATTAAGGGTGCCTCAAAACATTGCGGGGTGCCGTGTGTGTTAATAAAGTTTATGTGTAATAAATGTTTTTGATTTTTAATTAATTATGATTTTTTAAAATTTTATTTATTTATTTATGCCTCAGCTGCGTCAATAATATCTGGTAGAGCAAGTATTCTAGTTCCCGAGGACTCGCGGGTTCAAACCGGCAGAGGGCGGTGGATTGTTTTTGGGCGTAAAAATCCTTAGCATGGCTTCCTTCGGAAGGAAAGTAAAGCCGGTGGTCCCGTGTCGTAGATTTACGGCACGTAAAAGAACTTCAAGCCTGAAAAAGAGGCCTCTGAGCAAAATTACCGGTCTTTCACGCTCAATATAGAATGGAACGCTAAGGACCATAGTAGTTAAAGAGTGTCCATAAATAAAACTCAATTTAATTTAATGGGGGTGTTACGGCTGCAGAATAGTTTTACACGCTTTACACCAACTACAGTTTTAAAGGTCAAAATTTGTCTTTTATCCGCACTGCACTAAATTCTCATATCTGCACACTCTGAACTACAGTCACTTAACTCAACTGCTTGGGTACGCTACCTCTTAGCGTTCACAGTTTAAATTTTCACATTTAATCTTTCTAGTTTCTGGTTGGCTAAGCCTGCTCTAGCAGAACACCTTTAGTTTGACTTTGATTGGCTTTCTGCACCCACGTGACCATTTACAAATATTTTTGGACGTTACTTCGGTATTGTTCCATGGACTGTTGGTAGGATTTTTAGTTTTCTAAGTTATTGTTGTCTCAAGGCTACCTTATTGTTAGCCATCTTCCGCTTTCACTTTGTGACTCTTTGCTACGAAAAACAGCTTGCTTCTATCCTCACAGCTCCTACGTTACTAAACTAAGAAATACATTCACATAACATTTTATACATATATACAATAAAATAAACGTAATACAATGGCTGTAATATACACTTTGTATGAATAATTGAGGAATTGAGTTTTTATTTATGGACGCTCTTTAACCACTATGGTCCTTAGCGTCCCATTCTATATTGGGCGAGAAAGACCGGTAATTTTGCTCAGAGGCCTCTTTATCAGGCTTGAGGTTCTTTAACGTGCCGTAAATCTACGACACAGGACCACCGGCTTTACTTCCCTTCTGAAGGAAGCCCTGCCAAGGATTTTTACGCCCAGAAAAAATCCATCGTCGCTCTCCGCCGTGTTTGAACCCGCGACCTTGGGAACTAGAGGCTAGCACGGTAACACTAGTCCACGGAGATTCTGTAATATACACGGATTGCTTATAGGCGGACTTTATTTTTATACTGTATAATTATACTTATATCAGTTAACCGATAAAAAATACTGCCTCAACATATATTTCCATTGAAATTTCGGTATCAAATTTTTGGGTAGAATACAATACCTCCTTTACCTACTATCTACGCGGTAGAGAAAGTAAAAATGTCAT
This sequence comes from Deroplatys truncata, assembly GCA_030765065.1. Lineage (NCBI taxonomy): Eukaryota > Metazoa > Arthropoda > Insecta > Mantodea > Mantidae > Deroplatys > Deroplatys truncata. Next base: position 197,139,900 of record CM060975.1, on the reverse strand, counting down.
TTGGATTAAGGAAGTCTTTATGTTTGAGTGAAATCTCAGTATCGAATTTTAGGGTGGGATTCAATACTTATTCTATTTATTATTTATAGGTAAGTAGTAGAGAAGTAGAAAGTGAGTAAATGTTGGAGTCCCCGCGGTGCTTGATAGAGCTGCATGTTGTTTGGGTTGTTAAGCACTCGTCTGAACAGAGGTCACTGCTCGTTAAGAGGTTATAACAATAGTAGTTCACGTGTATTTCCCCTCTGCACCCTGACGTGTACTTTGGTGTCGCATCAGTTTTATGGGTTCAAGTGGGAACTAAGACATTGCCGCTTCAAATCCTTGAGAAGCATGCAGGACTTAGTGAGTGTGCTAAGTGCTCATGCTTTACTTCTTACGTTTGAAGGCATTAACCTCGTTAACGGGTTTCACTTATTTGTTCCGCACTGCTGGCGCCTGGCACATATGCAACCTTCGTGTTTAATCTTCCGAAATCCCCTTGCGAAGACCTGAAGTGCAAGACGAGGAGGAGGAAACCTGTGATATGTGGTCTAATCGTATTCCACTACAGCGCGAGATGTAGAATAAATACCAAGAACCACCTTCTATATATATATTATTTTATTCAAACAAATAAACAGATTAACTGTAATAAATCAGTATCACCGTGTGTGTTGGCTCAGGCCGTAAGGTCTGTGACGCGTATTCGGTTTCAAATCCCGTAGGCCTACCAAATTAAAAGTTTGTTTTTTACTTTCTCTACTATGTATAGTAAGTAGGGGAAGTATTGTATTCCACCCAAAAATTCGATACCGAGATTTCACCGGAAATATATGTTTTGAGACACCCTGAATCAAAAAAAAGCATTTTTGGAAACATGTCCGTGTGTGTCTGTCTGTGTGTGTGTGTGTGTGTGTGTGTGTGTGTGTGTGTGTGTCTGTGTCTGTCTGTGTGTCTGTCTGTGAACAGCATAACTCAGAAACGAACAGTCGGATGAACACCAAACTTGGTATTTAGGTTTAGTATCTTCCAAGGATGCGACACGAAGGTTTTCAATAAAATCCCCCCACCCCAGAGTACCCTTTACATGTAAGATTTTTCGAAAATTTTAATTTTCTCAAAAATGGCTCTAACGATTTTGATTAAAATATCATATGTTTAAGATATTTGTATGAAAATAAAATGTATATCTTGAATTTTCTGGGAATGTCTCCAAAAGTATTCTGTATTGTGAACGACTTTTGCATAACTGGTAAACCATAAGAGATAGACAAAATTTTACTACACAAAAAATGTAGATCGTGTTACAATACACAATTTATGTCATATACATTTTTTTAGTTGAGTGAACCATTTTCGAGATATTGCTTGTTATTTCCTTAAATTTTCCAATACTTATACTTTTTCTCAAATTCGTTATTCAATTTTTTATGTCGTGGATATGCAAACAGAATAGAATGCGCCACATAGCAACCAGCGCTTAAAAGATTTGACTATCGCTTATAACCTACCATGTTCCCCTTGCATCTACAAGAAAATTAGCAATAAGATTGACATCTCCATATCTCGATTAACATGAATCATATGGAGAATAAACGTTTGTAAAAATAGTTTGTTCAAGAGTAGAGAAAGTCATGTGAGTGTAGCACATCAGATTTTTTTGTCTTGGATATGCAAAGAGTATTAATCTGTGGGAAAGGGAATGGTGCTGCACCTAGCAACCAGCTATTAAGAGATATGTATGTGCTTAAAGGCTACTGTATTTACAAATTGCCCTTGTAAATATATTACCCCCTTACATCTACAAGAAAATTAACAATAAGATAGACTCTGCAAATGTTTATCTCGATTAACATGAAGTAGATGGAGAATAAGCGTTTGTATAAATAGTTTGTACAAGAGTAGAGTAAGTCATGTGAGTGTAACACATCAGATTTTTTTCATGATTTCCCTCACTCGCTAAGGTAAATAGGGATTAGATATTTGATACTACGAGCCAAAATTCCACCTTAGGTCTAGGAGCGGAGAGGGGCTTAACATCTCGACCTACGCATATCTTTTGAGTTTAGGCCCCTGACTGCGGCCCCCCCGGGAGGGGGGGATGGGGTGGGAGGAAACAGAGGGCGACCGGACCAGAAGTCACGACAGACAAAGTGCAGGGTCCCTATCATTTACAGATTTGAACTCTACGGGCGCTGGCTGGTGCAGCCGGCTCCCCTCACCCCTGAGGGGCCCGGCACGCCGAGACCGTTCGCAGTCCGGAGACGAAGGTTTCCACAGATTCTTTACCCCTTCCATGCGCACGCGGAGACCTCCTGCCGACACTTGCAACCCTGAAAGAAACCAAGCAGATGAAAGGTGAAGTGAAATGAGAATGGAGATGAAATGGAGGGACAGGAAATTCGGAGGATGTCATGGGCCTTCCCAGCATTCGTCTGGCAACCAAAGAAACCCCGAAAAAACCCATGGGCCAGGAAAGTGGGCCACGGGAATCGAGGTCACGACCTCGCGAATGCAGGCCACTGACGTTACTGTGAGTCATTCCGTACGGTCACCTTAGGTCTAGAACAATAGTAAAAACGAAAATAGATTATAATAATGAATACCCTGCCATCTGCGCGGCTCGTATAGAAACAGAGGAACAGCTGTGTAGCACTAATGCCCCTATGGACGCGTGACGAAGCAAGATGGTATGGTACAGGGATGAAACCTAGAAGGTTAACTGTCCGACACACACCGAGTTGCGACGTAAAATAAATAGGAAAAAAAAGAGTAAGAATGGCAGCATAGACCTACAGGCCTGCTATCTGAAGCAGCGGTCCAGTATAGTGTTACAGAATTATTATTCCTGCACATGATAGTTGTTGCACCCCTTTGCACCAGGTCCCAATTTTATGCGTGTAAGAATTGGAAATGTGCTAAAATATAAATTCCAGGATTGTGGAGTGTAAGCTTGTTTTAGTAAATGTAGCTGCAGCTATGAATTATTATTATAAATCTTACACACAATTAATACATATATAAAGGTAAAGGTACGTATCACGGAGGGGCCCCCGGAACTGGAGCAGAGCAACCCACGCAGGCCAGTCGACCCTTTGTGCTTCCAACGTGACCCCTGGGAGGGTAGGATGAGGGGAGAGACGCGAAGGGCGACCAGATCCGGATGCCGACGGGCTCAAGCAAGGACGGGTCTCTAACGTTTTCAGAGAGAACGCATTCGACGCCTCACGGTCCCTGCCCACGAGCCACCAACCTCCAGGGTCTCCCGGGGTGGAGCCCCACGCTGAGGAGAGAGCTAACTGAGCGATATTGCAGCGACGCCAGGGAAGAAACCTTTACAGAACGCAAGCCACCGCCCAGCCGCAACCCGGCGAACAACGTCGCTAGGTCCTTCAACCCTGAAATAAATGGCCAGGAAGATAATGGATACAAGAAATGAGAGAAAGGAGAGTCATGGTAGAAGATAAGCTACCCCAACATTAGCCTGCGATCCGGGAAAATCACGAAAAACCCTTGGGCAAGAGCGGGTGGCCGTCGGGGATCAGGACCTCCAGAATGCGGACCACAGACCAACCGGCTGGGCCATCCCGCTTGGTAAATACCTATATAACTATTTATGCAAGTAAAATTTAGGTAACATTTATGACTATTCTTGAACATATTACTCAGTTGAAATGTGAAATTTAAATACAGTTTTTGATCTCTTGAAAATAGTAACCTTCTTTCTTCATAAACTATTATTATACATTATAGAAAATATCTAACAATTCTCTATACATGTAATTCAGCAAAATAGAAAGTGCTTGAGCTATACAGTAAGCAATGTTTCTGTTTTGAATTATGGAAAGAAATGTACAAGTCTTATACAAATCTTCACAAAATAATTTACAATACTGAGTGAAGTTTCATTTTTCATTATAAAATCACATTTATTCCTGAATACAGCGATATATGCTTTAATGAGAATTCCCGGTATTTACCTAATTAAAATTTCTCGCACTATTAGCATACAGATTTTAACACTCTATGTAACTACTAGCACTCATTACCATCAAACAACATGAAGTCACTTTAAATCACAAAATCACAACTTTTATTTGAACAAGTTTAAATTAAAAAATCTGATGTGTTACACTCACATGACTTTCTCTACTCTTGTACAAACTATTTATACTACAACTATTCTCCATCTAGTTCATGTTAATTGAGATAAACATTTGCAGACTCTATCTTATTGCTAATTTTCTTGTAGATGTAAGGGGAATATATATTTACAAGGGCAATTTGGAAATACAGTAGCCTTTAAGCACATACATATCTCTTAATAGCTGGTTGCTAGGTGCAGCACCATTCCCTTTGCCACAATTAATACTCTTTGCATATCCAAGATAAAAAATGAATAACGAATATCCATTTGAGAAAATAAGTATTGAAAAATTTAAGGGAATAACAAGTAATATCTCGAAAATGGTTCACTCAACAAAAAAAAAATGTATATGACATAAATTGTGTATTTTAACGCGATCTACATTTTTTGTGCAGTAAAATTTTGTCTATCTCTTATAGTTTACCAGTTATGCAAAAGTCGTTCACAATAAAGATATACATTTTATTTGTCATAAAAATATCTTAAAGATATGATATTTTAATCAAAATCGTTAGAGCCATTTTTGAGAAAATTAAAGCTTTCGAAAAATGTTCCATGTAAAGAGTAATCTGGGGTGGAGGATTTTCTTGAAAACCTTCGTGTCGCATCCTTGGAAGATACAGAACCTAAATACCAAGTTTGGTGTTTATCCGACTGTTCGTTTCTGAGTTATGTTGTTCACAGACAGACACACACACAGACACATAGACACACAGTCGGACACACAGACACACATCACGGACATGTTTCCAAAAATGCTTTTTTTGGATTCAGGGGGTCTCAAAACATGTATTTTCGGTGAAATCTCGGTATCGAATTTTTGGGTGGAATACAATACTTCTCCTACTTACTATACGTAGTAGAGAAAGTAAAAAGGGCTATATGAATTTAGTATTTAATTTAGTTGTTACCTGAACTTTAACTTAGGACGTATGTGACATGGCTGGAATTTTGAATTTAAAATTCTGATGGCGAAAATACTAACCAAACTCGAGCTAATCCGCTCCCCACCTGAAGCCAGCGACCTTCTAGCGGTGCAAGCAAGTCGACAGAGACGCGCAGAGTTCCCTATTAGTTCCAGGCTTGACCACCCGACCACGGAGAGTCGTTCTGAGGCGTACCTCCAGTGGGACCGGGGAAACACGACCTAGCAGTGGCGGCTCAACAGCTTCCCTCCAGCGGGGTGGTGTAGAAGTTCCAACGCGCAAGCTTCTGCGCCATCTGCCCAAATCACATCCCAAGGGTCAACATGAAAGGGAAATGAAAGGAGAGGAAATCTGTGGTAGAAAACACCACTCCGATGTTCGTCTTGGCAACATGGAAAAACCACGAAAAAAAAAATATAGTCAGAGTGGGCGGCCACCGGGAATCAAAACTGGGACCTCCTGAATGTGGGCGAGAGACATTACCACCTCAGCCATCTCAGAGATCGTCTTCTGTTCACTTTGCAATTTCTTCTCGTTCCATACCCTTATCTCTGGTTACCTAGGGAAACATTAAATAATTTTCACCTCAAAATCACCCTTTCCTTTAGCCGAAGCTGGCGTGGGGTGTGAAGGTAGCTGGCTTTCATCGGAGCGGAAATAGATTTTAGTAAGGGTGCGCATGAGGTGAAATTTATGGTGGTGTAGATTGGCTCTTCGGAGCACAGGGTAAAGTCGAACAGCGTGCCTCTCTGGACACGCTACTGTGATGTATGACGTAGAGCTTAAACGTTCCCTTCTAATAGCGTCGTATAATTTATAGGTATTGTTATTTCTTAAAACTCCGTCGTTACCCTGCTGAGGCAATCTAATAAAATCTACGTTATGTGCATTGTAATTTGACTGAGTGATACTTAGGTAATGTATTATCGCAACACGCGTCAGTTTCTCATTAACGTTTACATTTTGATAACATCATATGCCTATATACAGCCACACACTTTAAGAGTAATGAAGAAAAAAGTGGTCGTTGGAAACAATATTTATAGGCGTACATTTAATGTGTTGCGGTCACACAGCTTTCCCTAACAATTACCATCCTGTTGGCTCAGCGGGACTGCATTGCTTTAAAAGCATTTCTGAGTAAGAATAAACAACAAATGCTTTAGTAACAATGGGTTATATGACATGGGGGAGATAACCCGAAAATCTTCAAGTACTAAACATGTTAATGGACACGCGGAATGAATTGTCTATTTTCTACAGTTTTTACGCTACTGATTTGAAGCTTGTGAATCAATGTCATTCTTAACTAGTGTACAAATGTTCAGCTCTCTATGATTTTTATTTGAAGAATAATAAATTTATTTGCAAATATGTACTATTCTTCAATAAATCATCTGCGTCATTGTAATTGAAGCATTAAATGATGTTATATTCTGATGTTATTATTATCATTGCTGTAGGTCCTATCATTGGCTTTAGTCCATAAGCCTTACTTGCAGGGATATAATTTCTATTTGAGATTTTTGTATAAACATTTTTTCCCACTAAACTATTAAAATAATACCCAAAATAATAATAATAATAATAGAACTAGTTTACAAATGTGTAAGGGACATGCATGCAAAGTTTCACTAAATTTGGATCAGAATTGTTCCACAAGCCGTACCGTGAAAAATGTATATTTGATAACAAAGGAGTTATTTGTAAAACATGCATGTAATACTTTCTGCAGGCTATCTTTGTCCTCAAAGCTGTCCAGAAGCATAAGTTGTGCCTTACCAGAAATAAATTGTTCATATAAAAAAGTTATATCTCTGCAAGTAAGGCTTATGGCCTAAAACCAACATCATTTAATTGCTTTAATACAATGACGCAGGTGATATTTTGGAAAATGGTACATATTGTTCATTTTGAGCCAAAATGTCAGTCCCCGTGTTCCTTTATATCATTAATTTAAAATTGGTATTAAAACTTCACTGAAGGGGTTAAAAAGTATATAATTTGTAAAGGATTAAGTTCGCTGCGTACTGTTCTGACATCTTTAAGCAGAAGGCATAGTTCATTGCTCATAGGTCTAGAATACGTCGTAGTATATGATGATAATGAATAAGAAAGAGTAGGAGCAAGATGATGAAGAAGATGATGAAGCAGACGAGGAGAAGGAGGAAGAAGAAAAGGAATAGAAATTACAAAGAACATGAGAGATTTCAGTGAATATGAACAGTAGACAGTGTGCTCAAAAGCTAAAGTTTTCATAGTTGGCTTTGTATTCGTGAGTTAGAAATTGTAATTATGGGGGTTTTGGTCATCCCTGGAGCGATATTGGATTGGACTGGATTGTGAAGCGGAGGCGATTCGGCACCGATCCAGTGAATGCAGATTGGGCGGCCCCAGGAAGGAGGGATGAGGTCAAGGGAGACACCGGACCACACAGCAATGACAGTGTCCCTACAGTTTCCAGATATATACGCAAAGACAGTCGGACAGCAGACCGGGGGCCGCGCCTCACATAGGGTTCAATAACCCCTCCAAGGGGCGGTCCTTATACCCCGGCAACCAGCCGAAGGTCGAGGGACAGAGAAAGTCCACTGAGAGCATCCTTTTCCCTGCCACGCAACACCTTCGTGGACACTTTCAACCCTGAAATAGACTAAACGTAGTGAAGGATGAATTAAATGATTGGAAATGGAGGGACAGGAATTCGGGGGATGAAAGGAACCATTCCAGCATTCGCTTGACGAACCGGGAAAACCCCCGAAAAAAATCCAATGGGCCAGAGTGGGCGGTCGCCGGGGATCTCCCGAATGCGGGCCACAGACCTTACCACTTGAGCCATCCCGCTCGGGCCTGGTGCGGCGTTACTTTATCATTTGAAATGCATCTTGCAAAACACAAACATATGAGAGAACTGCACTATACTTGAATTAATGTAACTTCTCAATTCTGACAGCTAGCTCAGCGTACTTTCCGCACGTGTATGTGGGCCCGTTGTCATGACAACCGAGGTTGACCTTGAAGTAGCCAATCGCCATTTAAGCCCCCTCCACACCCTTCACCAGAGCTCAGGAGAAGTGTTGCCACATGGCAAACGTTGTTTTGTTTTATTTATCAGATATTTGCGTGATTTGTGTATCGTTGTAGTGTAGCGCGATATTTTAAAGTTTAAGCATACAACTATTTTAAGTCAGTGAACTGTGCAACTGCATATCAATGTTATTTTTTAAGTCCTAAACGTGTAGCTGTAGTGTAGCGAATGACCAGTGTTATAGTAATTATAATATTTTAAAATATATAACCTGTGCTGAACTTTCTGTGTGATTGACAATGTCTGATCCCGGGCAAAAGCGTTGGGGATGACCACGAACTCGTTCCCCAAAGAATAAATACGCTAAGCTTGGACAAGGTACTGCAATTCGCGGCCAAGCTCGTGAGATAGTATATGCTTTAAGGGCATATTTTGGAAAGAGAAAACGGTGGACCAATGATTGATGTAAATAAAGTCATAGATAGGACAGCAGCTGCACTTAAAATAAATAAACGGACTGTCGTCAATATAAGGAAAGAACAAGAAAGAAAAGAGGAATAAGCTGAGAAATCGCAGTCTGGATCTTCAAAAGTAATATTAGAAACCCCAGGAAAAACCAAACATCGTCAAAAATTATTACAGATCTAGGTGCCTTCCAAGTAGATGCTATTCGTCGCTATATGTACCTATAGTTATTATGAAAGAACACAATTACTTCATACTTTTAAATGCTGTCGTCTTCCGTGGACTAGTGGTACCGTGCTAGCCTCTAGTTCCCAAGGTCGCGGGTTTGAACCCGGCGGAGGGCGATGGATTTTTTCGGCTGTAAAAATCCTTAGCATGGCTTCCTTCGGAAGGGAAGTAAAGTCGGTGGTCCCGTGTCGTAGATTTACGGCACGTAAAAGAACCTCAAGCCTGATAAAGAGGCCTCTGAGCAAAATTATCGGTCTTTCACGCCCAAATAGAATGGGACGCTAAAGACCACAGTAGTTAAAGAGCGTCCATAAATAAAACTCAATTTAATTTAACTTTTAAATGCAAAGTTTGTCTTATCTAATTGAGAATTAAAATATATAACAGTAAAAATAAGAACTTCAGAGTAAATGCGGTACTGACTTGAATAATTTGCTATTTGAAAGTTTTGCAATAGTATTAAAAACTTTTGTCGAGTAGCACATTTTGAAATTTTAGAAATATAATGAAAGTCAAAGCGGAAAGATCAACTTTAAAGCTTTGTTCTATATAGGTAATATAATATTACGTACGGACATTTAAAGCATCACGCAAAGGAATTTAAAGGATACAAAATGGAAAACAAGCACTAGGATAAAATAATACAAGGTGAAAAGGTATTAAAACTATTAATATTTAATATGCGCTTATTCTCACATAGCACGAAAATGAACATGAACATAATGCACTAGTTGACAGGCGTGTTGTACACTGTATCCTTAGAAGTGTATAGAGATGTTTAGTGTAGTATATTATGTCAAAATTACGTCATTTCATTAGGCACAACGAAGAACTTTTATCTTCGTTTAGCTCTCCTCTCCTCTTCCACTCTACACGAACGACCGGCGGACGGACGAGCCGACAACACCGCATGTTTCACGCGTGGCGTAGCTGAAACGCACATGGCAGGGGAGCAACTGTCAGAATTGAGAAGTTACGTTAATTCAAGTATAGTTTGGGCCGTTTTTTGAGATAAAAGTAGTAGTACATTAGGCAACCCTGGTCCCAAAAGTCGTATTTTCTGCATCACTGCCACATCTCCTTCATATTCGTCCTCCAATTCATCTTAACTCTTTATGGCGGATTTTTCGGCCATTAACCTCTCCACCGCCAGACCTATTCTCCTTTGTCTAGATCTTCTCTGATGGTTAATTTCCTTTCTTCCGTCGTTCCAGTTAGATCTTGCTACTGCTCTCTATTCTGTGAAATGGAAATATCTTTAGTTTCCATCCTTTTCGCTTAACTGTCTCTTTTATATTATCTTCTTCCATTTTATTTTATGCGTGTTTCTAGAGGGTTGAACTTTTGAAAGTCAAAGCGAACATCCACTGCTTATAGGGAGCTGAAATTGTATTAAAAGTTTTCGGCATATTATCGCAAATAATAGGATGGACAAAATAAAACATACATCACATTATTGTTAATATGATTTTTTTTAGAAGAAGTTTTATAAATCTTAATATATAAAAGTGTGTTTGTTATTCCTAATGGGCTTCTACACCGTTACACCGATTTCGACCAACCTTGGCACAGATAACTTTTGACACAAGGCGAATATTACTGTCCAGGTTAGAATTCCAAATTATGCCCCATTCTACACGATTAATTAATTAATTTTATATTATGGCTACAGAAGCTCGCAATACCATCTATATCTTTCTCAGCAATAATCATAATAGATCGAACATAGTCAACATAACAATTACTTAGGCTTTCACGGCCGCACAAAATAACAAAGGAACAGCGAGTTCACAAATTCGTTGATGTCCTCTCTGACTTGATCATGGAATAACACAATCAAATAAATGATTACAACTATTCCACGTATGAAAACAGCAACAGCATCAAATTAGACAAAATACCACTTCTTCTTTATCTTCATATGATTATTTATTGTGCATGGATATAAAATAACACAAAAACATTAAACGTAATCGCATTGACTACAAAAGTCTCTATGTTGCTAACATAACATTGCTAACTTAAGAGTAATACATACTCTCTACGATCGGATATTCTCATATTATAATTAGCAGTTTCTCAGTTTTTGTAAGCAGCTGTCTTCTTTCTCTATGGAAATTTGAAAAACAAAAACCGAGTGATTGATAAAACTGACAGTGGGTATGAACAACAATAGAATAAAACCAGTCGAAGTACTTCTTCTTACTGTTATTCTTCTTTTCTTTGCGTATTAATTTTGGCCTTCATTTTATTTTGTCTTTGGTGTGCTTTCTTAGCAGTTTTGTTTATGCTGGTTACTGAGAATGAACAAGGTTATGTTGACAAACTTCATAACTGAGATTTTCTCTGCAAATAACGACGTGGAAGTCAAAATGTGACAACATGGATATCACTCAGCTGAGTTCACGAGGAATCATTTCAAACTAGGGTACTTGTGATTGTTTAGCAGTGATTTTTATAGCATTTTCTCAGTATTTTAATTTTTTTGTTTTCCATAGAGCCTTAAGTGTTTTTTCTCAAGTATCTTGTGTAATAATGCTTAAATGCCTTCAAAGAAACGCAAGTTTGGGTAAGTGCAACCTTAGGCTAAATGTTGTAGGGATAAACCTTCAAATCACAGGCAACTCCGGGTATTCATCTAGTAATCAATAAAACCAAATAACTATTTATGTATCAAGTGCGCAAAATAAGGCTTTAGACATCATCGGCTTACGCCTCGTCCGAAACACTTAATTCGTCTGCTAAAACTTTTACGTATGTATGTTGTGCATGCAATAGTTAATAGCAAAAGCTCTCTAAATTATATCAAATAAAATAAGTAAATGTAATATAAGTGCTGTATAAATAAGTCAGCCATTTGTTGACATATTCTCACAGCTCCTCTGAATCCTACGTTATGAACCGTACCAACGCCTCTTAGGAAGCATTGATGATCAAGTGGTCTAGGCCGCTAGGCGTGTTAACAGTCCGACAAACAGCTGTTTTAGAGAGCTGGTATTAAAATATTTTTTACTCTTAGATAAGTCGATGAAGGAATCGTAAATTAAGAGAGCTGAAATGGTATAAGTCATTCATAATTTTACAGAAGAAAGTGTTTCGTATTTCAGTATATGAAAAATATTATATTGAATACTCGAAAATAAGATGATATTATGTATTGAAAGGAATGGGAATGAAGGCATTAGACCGCAATAAGTTAACCCAACACAGCTTGCATTGCTACGGGTGTCTTGACAGTTGTCGTTATATAGTGATTCCGATTTTGCTGCCTGATAAATGCTGCTACCGCACGTATGTTTAGCGTATTTCATCTAAAATTAGTCAAAATTTGACCTTTCTGTGGAAATTTATTCACCTCACAATATCTCAGTTGCGTTCTACAGATCCTTCAATTGTTTAGAAAGTTGATTTTCATTGTGTAAAAACATGAACACTGTGGAGAAGCTTACTTGAAACTTGGCTAAATTCAAATGATGGTGTAACTGTTCGTCAAAGATCCTTGTCCTGCTGCGCGCTTTTGGGAAACAGAAATAGACTCTTCGAGAGCATTATGTAACTGCACTATCTAGCAACTGTCTCAACAGCTAAGTGTTGGAGTCAGAGTAAATGTCTTGGAGATTAAGGTAAATTTAAATTTTAAGATCTAGTGGTTCCTCAGCAACTACTATGAACCCTTGCTGTCACACAATTTCGACGTATTTCCAGAAAAACATACAAGATGGTTAACAGGTTAGTTGAAATTGCAATCATTGCAATAATTGCACCAGGAAATTCATATATTTATATTTATAACCTTTTCTTGCGATGAATATTTCGCTTTATGTCGTGCAAGTGACTCAGTTACACGGAAGAACGAGATCAGTCGTTACAAACTTCAAAAGAGACAAAATACCGGAAATTACGATAGAAAGAAAAACGTTACCACAAACATTAGTTTTTCGTACGGTTCAAAAACAGTATCCATATATAGGTTATAGGTATGGCTTACATAACGCAGAGGGACACCTCGCGCACTGCGGCCTACATAGATCTATTGTGGCTAACAGCCTTCCTAAGGAGGAAGGGATGAAGTGAAGGAACCACAGAAGGCTTTAGGTCGCAAGCAGACAGGCCAAAGAGATGCTCGAAGATTCCTCTCACTGCTGGAGCTGCCTAGAGAGGGCGAGAACGACTCGTTGACCAAGCTGCTCTTTAGTGTCCACAGGAAATACTGTTTCCTTTGAGCAAGCATCCGCGCCATCTAACCGTCACCACCATACGCCACGAAACCTAGAAGCACACTGTTTTTTTTCGAGTGGAGGAGAAAATGATTTAGTCACTAACCCCAGGGGAGTCGGGGACTAGGAGTGTGGAACTCACCAATAATCGGCATACCCAATTAAAACACCTCCACCGGATGGAAATTGAAGGAAAAAGAGAGAAGTAAAACGAAACGTTGCGCGGTCTCACGTAGCACCCGTGTTAGTATTTGGAAAGTGCTACAACACTAGTGATTGTGGGTGATTGTAGGTGTAGGATTAGAAGGCTGTTGTTCTGACTTTAAGTTCTAGTAGCCTTCGTCTTCGTGCCTCATCGGAGTAACTGGTCATCTGGTCTTGTGGAAGGTTACTGTCAGATTCTTTACGGCGTAGAGGCGGTTGCACACTGTTTCCAGCTGGTTTGTGTAAGTCGACGGTATTCTTGAGGTCTTGAAGGTCGTGAAGTTTCTGTGTCATATCTCTGATGGTCTCTTCAAGAGTGGCTAAGCAGGCACCGAAGTTCAGGAACTCCGCATGGAGGTCCTGAATGACTTCCAGCGTCGCCGCTCCTGTCGAAGTTGTTGGCGATGATTCCGTGGTTGTGGTGGTGATCCGGACTGGAGCTGAAGAGAAGGAAATAGACTGAAAAGGAAATGATGGAAAGGAAATCATGGTAGATGAGAAACCATCCCAGATTTTCACGAAAAACCCAAAGTCAGAGAGGGAGGTCGCCGGAAATCGAGCCCGAGACCTGATTGCGAGCCTCACACGGAGCCTTCTCGCTCGGCGTATAAAATAACACGGCTTCATCAGCTGTAAAAATCTAAGTTGACCGAGCAGGTACGTACATCTATCATCGATTCAAAGTTATGAAGATATTCTAAGTTATCGAGAGGTTCCAAATAAATTAGATCATGCAGTGTATTTCCTCGTAATTTAGTGCCTTAAATCTTCGTGGGTCACATAATAAAGTTTGAATTATTATTATTAACTGAATGTTAATTATTTCTTTTGCAAAGAATGCCTAATTTTCATAGCCTCGTACTGCATTAAAATACAGGCTTAATGAGATTCATTAAAGGTCGTAATAGTATATAATTATTATATTCATAATGATTATATTATTGTTATTATTACTGCAACAAATCTGCTTTGTGTAGGCAAATGGTTGCGAAACGAGGATAACTTCTTGAGGTTTATTATTTGGCTCATTCATTTTGACTTCAACATTTCTTGAATTTTTGCACTCAGAGGAAACGTAAACTTAGAACCGCAGTAAGTGCTCTGAAATACCTACTTGAACTTTCGGAGCTTTTGTGATACACCCAAAAATTTGAGGCTAATGTATTTCCCCCAAAACATAGTTAATTATCCTACTGTAAAAATGCTAAAACTACAATACAGACACTTAAGGGAATTGAGAATAAGAAAATTAGTTTTTCTTGATGCAAATCTTTTACGTTTAGGTTGAAACAATATAAAATAACAATTTTATTTTAGAGCAGTTATACATTAGGAAATAGAAAAGAAACTTTTATTCCGAAGTAATTATAGCATTTTCACATGCTTTTAAAAGTAGAAATCGTTGAAGTAAACAATGTCGTACTAAAACGGTGCTTTATTATAAATCTAAAAGGACTAGAAAGATAAGATTGACACAACATCATTTGATGAAACTAAATCCGAAGAATGGAGATAATACATTCTAATTAATAGTGTGTGTCTAGTTAACAATTGCATTTCCTGGCTACGTTGCAGTATATAAACATAAGCTTACAACTTTTTTATGTCTTACATTATAAACTTAAAATGATATAAGCAAACTATTTAAAAACTTTTTTGTAATTCCAAACTTGAAAAATGGAGTAGTGAAGTTCAAACTATAAATCTTTAATTTCTTCATCTTGAATGTACAGCAACGTATATCCTAATTAATTTAAATGTGTTTTCGGCTTTTTTTTAGATCGTGGAAACAGTAGCTCATAGTTCAGATATTGCTTACTAAAATAAATAAATAAAATAGCACTACACCCTGGAGAGCATCAAGTTTTTATAACATTAGTTGCGGATTACGCTACTAACATTATTTAACTCCAAATACGACGCTAAAATAGGTTTTATGGGTGCACATGTCTTTGTGAAATATACGAAATAACATCCCTGCAATGGACTGGATTGTATTATGAAGCGAAGGGGATTCGGCACAGATCCAGGAATGTGGAATGGGGCGCCTCCGGTAGGGACGAGAAGGTAAGAGGAGACAGCGGGCGGCCGGAACTAGGAGTGATGTCACAACAGTGACAGCTTCCAGATATAGACACCCCAGCGGTAGGATAGGCAGTCGGGGGAACCCGTCCCACACAGAGTCCAACACAGAAAATTTGTGGGATGAAAGAAACCACAGCATTCACATCACGACTCGGCAAAACCCTGGGAAAACCCATGGGACAGAGTGAGCGGTCGACGGCGATCGAACCCGGCATCTCCGATTGCGGGCCACAGACGTTATCGCCTGAGCCATCCCGCTCGGTTTTGCAATGGAAATACCTGTCTGTTGGCCACCATAGGTTTCCTCAAACAGAAGAACTCGCCTCTTCGTGTAAATAAAATGAAAACGTGTATTACATTTTCCAATTGTAGTGGTATCTATATAGTGAATAACAGCGTGTCATTCGAATACCACCTTATACAGCAAATTTTCAATAAAATTAATTATTCAAAAAGCGAGGTAGAAAAGGAAAGAAAATCATTTTTCTGTTCTATGTGTACTATCGACATTTCCTCTGAGGCACGGTGCCTATCGAAAAGCTTATGCAAAAAGGAGCAATAAAACGAAGCGTATGAAAAAGAATGATAAGAGGATTATTTTTTGAACGTGTCCAAACAGAGCTCTCTTGATCCTGTGATGGGATTTAATATGCATATCATTCCAGCGATGTTGGACATTTGAGGGCTGCAGAAACCACACATGATGTCAAAATTAATATTCCAAAGCAATATCAGATAAACGCGAGAGCAGAATCCGTCAGTGAACATCATGGGCTTTATTTTGAATCTTTATTGCGGTCTGCAGGAGTTGTTTGGATGAGACACGTCAATGTAGAAGTGGACTATTAATTGCATAAATCTAATTACCCGTGGCTGCTTAAATTTTGTGCCACCTGGCTTTCATCACAGCGAGGAAGCTTTGGAAAATAAGAATTAATCCATAAATGAAGTGAACCATTAATCCATAAATGTAGTCTATTTGTAACATGTTTGTATACCATAACGCTTCCCGCCCCCTCCCCCAACATACACAGTCTTTTGTTAGGACTTCTTAGCTCAGACTGGGACCATGGTGAGCGATAAAATTCGTTAACGAAGAAGGCATAAGAATCTCTTCCTGGTGTAGAGAGGAAGAAACTTGGATTCATATTCTGGCGCATTCTACTAAGACAGAATAGTTGAGGAGAAAGTATCTGTTAGGTCCTTTGTTAACTCAAGGAGAGGGTTACAAACTTGTTGGATCTTGCTGGCTGGGAGAGGGGAGTGGGAATTAATTGGTACATTTTTACAAAAGGTTAAGAAACTCAGATCAGAGTGTAAGGAAGAGGGCCAAGGTTGGGAGGGGGAGGGTTAGTGACTTAGGGGCGGGTATTTGTTTATTTTGTAAATAATAGCGTGTTCTTCTTCTTCTGTTTTATTTGGGTGACTTGTTGTTAGTCTATCTGTTGTTTTTTTCTTTCTTTTCCTTTCATTTCTTGTAAATAGCATTAACTTTAAAGTTCAGTATGATGAGTATAGTCTGAAAAATATGAACTACAATGTATTATTTAGCACGTACGGTCTATCTGACCCATGCGATGTCTGAGTTTGAACATGTAAAATGCTTAAGACCAATAAATATACCACTCTACACTACTCTGCTCTACTCTATTTATTTATACATTCATTCAGGAATCTTTGCCGAACAACAGTCTGTACAATATAGTTGTGCACATTTGCTAAAATAAAATCTGATGTGATACATTCACATGACATTCTCTACCCTCTATCGTTTATTAGTGAGTCTACAAACTTGTCTTACTCAAGCTTGTTTTTATATCTACTTCATTTTAATTCAAATAAACTTTTGCAGAAATAGTTACATTACACATTTCGTTATAGATTCGAAAAGAACAGCGATAGTCAAATGCTTAAGTACTGGACGCTATACGATGACCTTAAAATCCCCTACTGTTTCCATGTAATCCGAGAAGCAACTGAATGTTGACAGGGTTTCACAAGAATGGCAAAGTATTGAACAATTCGAACCATTATTAATGGATATCTCGAAAACGGCTGATGCTACAAAAAAGTATCGAAAAATGTTCCATGTAAAGGATGGTTTGGGATAGGGGGATTTTCTTGAGAATCCTCGTGTCGTATCTTTGGTAGGTACTGAACCAATACTAAGTTTGGTGTTGATTCGACTTTTCGTTTTTGGGTTATGCTGTTCACAGGCACACAAATGGACCTTTTTCTAAAAATGCCTTTGTTTGTATTCAGGGGTCACAAAACGTGTTTTTCCAGTGAAATATCCATATCGTATTTTTGGTTGGAATGCAATAGATACCTTCTCTACCTATTAGGTACGTGGTGGAGAAAGTAATAAAATTAACGTGTAACATGCGTTTGGGTTGTTACCCACTGGTAATACCAATTGGTGTTTGCTGTTATGACACTAAGTCTATTGGTCTTTTCCTTTTCAATTTTCTGTTAGCATAATAAGTATAGACAGGAGCGGCTCGTGAGCGTACATTTTGGATGATCACAAAATTTTACTGACAGCCCTGAAAATACGAAATAGCACCTGCTGCATAATAGTTGTGATTATGAACAAATTGATACAACTGTAGCCGCTTCTAATAACAATGATAATAATGTATAGCATATCTGACGAAAGAAAGGGTTTTTTGTGGACGTTGGTTTTGTGTACATAATAAAGTACACTGTAAGGTCAAGAACTGCAATTAAATTGTAGTTGAAATTGTGGATGCTATGGAGAAACGGCTGAAGTTGCCGCGCTTGTTCACATTACCTACTTCTGCTACAGTGAATCTAACTTATGGCGTAGTGTGCTTCCACCTAGTGTCGTTGACGTAAAATTGTAGTGATAGTGAAAACAGTGTGTGCACACATGAAGGGTGCACGACCTCTATACTTATTTGGCACCCTAAGATAATTACGTCATACTTGTTGCGCATGCGCAGAAACTCACAAAATGTGCCCTAGTCAAGATGTCATAGGGACCCTGTTGTCATATGTTTCATCGAGTTTAGAGGAATATCGCGGTAGATTTAAACGCTGTAGATTTTAAATTACCTCATATGCTCTACGTTTTATAACATTCAAAGAAAAAATAAATCCACAAGGTGTCCAAAGTTGGGGTGTTCAAGTGCTCTTGTGCTCTAATGAAGCAGCCGCCACGGGGTACAGAATTTGTTAATATTTATAGTAAAGGATTAATGTGTTGTAGAAATGAGTTGTAGAGTCTTGTAACTAACTGGGAGAGTTGTAGAAGCATCGGAATCCCTAGATTACTATGAAAAGTGGAGTTGCTAATATACAAAGGTTCATCAGTTATAATTCAGAGTAATATATTTTGCAGAGTTCGTATTCTTCGGATTTATGATGATTAGAGACGACTTTTTGTCCCAGTTCACTGCGAGGTTCACTGGTATTAGTGTATGGAGTACCTACCTGTACATAAGACCGAGCGGGATGGCTCAGGCGTTTACGTCTGTGGGCCGCATTCGGGAGGTCTCGGGATCGATACCCGGTGACCGTCCACTCTGGCCATGGGTTTTTCGTGATTTCCCTGGGTCGCCAGGCGAATGCTGGAGTGGTTCATCTATCACGACTCTCCTTCCTCTCATTTCCTGCACCCATCATCTTCCTTGTCATCTGTTTCAGGGCTGTAGCGCCAGGCGACGGTTGCGGCGGGCGGGGGCTTGCTCTTTGTAAAGGTTTCTTCCCTTTCCAGGGGACCCTGGAGGTTGGTGGCTTGTGGGCAGGGACCGCGCGTCGTGGATGCTTTCTATCTGGAAACGTTGGGGACCCTGTCCATGCTTTCGCCTGTCGGCATCCGGCTCTGGTCGTCCTTCGGGTCTCTCCCCCCATCTCTCCCACCCAGGGGTCACGTTGGAAGCATAATAGGCTGACTGGTCCGTGTGCGGTGCTCTGCGCCGGTTCCAGGGGCCCTTCTGTGATACATACCTTTACCTTTACCTGGAGATAAGAGCAGTCCATCGACAGCTTGTTCTCCGACGCAGCACAAACAGGTTGCCTTTTCCTTTCACAGTGAACCCATGACCTTCGTGGCGTCACAGAGGCAAGCAACCACCATTCTAATATACGCCCGCGCTAGGACAAAGTGTCCGGGATGAAGCGGATTTCATTGTATTTCTTGCCTAAAACCGTGAAAGAAATCAGTTTGTAAATTTAAATAAGGGTGCAACGATTTATTCAAAGAAAGTACTCTCTTTAAGCTTGCAAATACACCCCAGCAAATGTACTTGGTAATCTTAATTAATTTTATAGTAATAATATATCCAATTCGATTGAACGCAGTTCTGATTTCCTAGTCGAAATGGCAATCCCCATGGGTTTTTACGTTCCATCGGGCAGGAAGCTCCTCCCCCCGTCATCATCATCGACTTAAATGCTATATAGACAAAGAACTTAGTTTTTATGGCAGAATCTGATGTGTTATAATCACATTAAAGGTAAGGGTACTGACGGACGGAGGACCCCCGAAACCGGGGCAGTGCACCGCACGCAGGCCATCCGGCACCTTGTACTTCTACCGTGGCCCCTGTAATGGAGAGATCAGGGGAGAGACCGGAAGGGCGACCAGATGTGTTGACGACGGGCGCAAGCACGTACGGGGTATCTAATGTTCCCAGACTGACAACTTTTGGGTATTTATAATATAAAGATTCTGCTGTACATAAAAGGGTAAATTTTGTTAGCTTTTGGAGTCTAGAAGATTAGTATTATTCACCTACCAAAATCAGAAAAGGTGCTGCAATTATTATTACGATTATTATTATTATTATTATTATTATTATTATTATTGCTGTTGTTTCCATTTGTCGATTTAGCATGAAATGACTTATCATCCAGCCTAGGAGAGTTAAGGGTGGGTTCGATCATATATGAATGCCGATGTTTACAAGTATTTTATACTAAGTTGATGCTTAAAATTATTCATAACCTAACGTGACTTGTTTATTTGATGTTCTGCATAAAATACTGCATGCTTACAGAAGTTCATGTTTAAAAATATTTAGTACAACTAATTTGACGTTGGTAGGAAAGTCACATGTTTACAATTTGTTTCCCACAAAGTTCCTTTATAGAATTTCCTCAGCCACATATGACTAGTTCACTTGATATTCATGAAACATTACATATTTATAACTATTTTACAAATTTTGTGTTTAAAATGATTAATAACCAGACATAACTGGTCAGTATCGTTAACCTCAGCATGATTTGGTACTGTTGTCAGCAACTTATATGAAAGCTAATTTTGACATTAATCTAATAAAGCAATTTACTGAGAATTCATTTCTCCAAAATTTTGTGATGTAATTGTGTATCGTTCAATACCCTTCTGATTGCACTTTGGCATGGTAGATAGAAAGTGACATATGGATAGGGTCGACCAGGAACCGCAGTCACCAGCCCCCAATCGATATATCCAATTCGATTGAACGCAATTCTGATTTCCTAGTCGAAATGGCAATCCCCATGGGTTTTTACGTTCCATCGGGCAGGAAGCTCCTTCCCCCGTCATCATCATCGACTTAAATGTTATATAGACAAAGAACTTAGTTTTTATGGCAGAATCTGATGTGTTATAATCACATTATAGGTAAGGGTACTGACGGACGGAGGACCCCCGAAACCTGGACAGTGCACCGCACGCAGGCCATCCGGCACCTTGTGTTTCTACCGTGGCCCCTGGGAGGGAGGGATCAGGGAAGAGACCTGAAGGACGACCAGATGTGGCTGACGACGGGTGCAAGCACGTACGGGGTATCTAATGTTCCCAGACTGAACATCTCCAACGCTGCCCGAGCCCACCCATTGTGTCCCTAGCATCCGGGGGGTCCCCGAAGGAGCGCCTTCCCGAAAGCACTCAGAGACGACGTCGGGAGAAAACCTCCAGAAAGCGCATAGCCACCGTCCAGCCGCACCCCGCCGAACACCGTCTCTTGGTCCCAACCCTGAAACAGATGACAAGGAAGATGATGGGGCAGGAATTAGGGCCAGGAGAGTCGTGGTAGAAGATGATCCACCTCAGCATTTCCTGCCGACCTTGGAAACCACGAAAAACCCATGGGTCAGAGTGGGCGTTCGCCGGGGATCGAATCCGGGATCTCCCAAATGCGAGTCCACACGTTACCGCGGCGTCACCTCGTTCGCCACCTCTCTACCCATTATTGTTTACTTTCGTATGTGTTCTATAAATGTTTCGTAAAAATTCTCAATTATCTACTCCCTTTTAATCATGATAAATGATTCCAGTACGCAGCATATACTGTTGTGCCTATATAGAACGCTAGTACGACAGTCAAGAGTTTAAAAACAAGCTCATTGTATGTATTCCGAACTTGAAAGTTTGAATGGCCTTTGTATGAGCTATTGAGAAACAAAAGAACAAAGGCATGTAGGTTGAAATATTGGAAAATTCTGACAAACAACAGGACGTCTCTTACCGTTTCATATTTATACAAAATCCAATCAGAATGAAGGGGCTTTAACACGGAAAATTCAAAATATACCTACATTTTATTCCTCTAGTCAACATGTCAAAAATATGATATTCTAAACAAAATCCTTACAGTCATTTTTAAGAAAATAAAAGTAATGAAACACTTTCAATGTAAAAAGTAGTCTGTGGTGGAGGAATTTTTGCGTAAATCTTCGTGTTGCATCCTTGGAGGATGCTAGACTTATTGGGTATCTTTCGATTTCTAATTTCTGAGTGAAATGCAATATTCTTCCTACCTACCATAGGGAAGCGGTAAGGAAAGTAAAATACAAACTATAAGCTCATAATGTTGGTCGTTTTAGTACATTATCGACTTAATTAGTTGTAGAAATGGATATTTTAATTTCTCTACCCAGAATTCTATTTCACTCAAAAACTTATATCGAGATTCACCAGAAATAATGTTGCAAAGCCCCGTGTATCTTCTGTGAGTGTTTGTGAAATCATAGCTCAAAAACAAAAAAATCCGATGAGCACCCAACTTGGTACTTAAGTTCATTATTTCCGAAGTTGCGACACAGGATTTTCAAGAAAATCCCTCCATTTCAAACCACATTGGAAAATGTTTCGTTGTATTTGATTTTCAAAGAAAAAGGCTCTAAGGATTTTCATTAAAATGCCGAATATGTAAAAATATTTGGATGAAAAATAAACAATATATTGAATTTTCTGGGAATAACCTGTCAAGTTTTTTGTTTTTCTGCATTACTTTTGTATTACTGGTGAACCATAAGAGCTAGAGGCATTCTTGCTACACAAAAAAATGTTGATTTTTTAAAGCACACAATTTATGACAAAATGTTTCATAGCCTTAACTATTTCCGAAAAAAATCGCTTTTGCCTACACTATCCTTCTTTCTGCCTACAACAAAATGTGTATTGAATTTTTATCTCTATTAACAAGAAGAAGAGTGACATCAGTTCGAATCTCGGTTAGGGTGAGTTACTGGGGTAAGGATTTTCCGAGGTTTTCCCGTATCCTAAGAGGACGAATGTTCGGGTAATCTTAAGCTCTAAGGACCAGGGCTCGTTTGAACATCACTTCACCTGTTTCATTCATTTGTCGCCCGATATGACCTACCGGGTTAAAAGACGTTAAACTTCAAGAGGAAAATAATTCTGTTGTGTTACATTCACATGACCTTCTCTACCCTCTATCACTTATTAGTGGGTATTACAATTATTCTTATGAAAGTTTATTTTCTTATCTACTTCATTTTAATCGAACTAAACCTTTCCGTAAATAGCTGTATTGCACTTTTGTATTAGATACAAAGGGAAGACAACAGTCAAATTTTAAGAACTGAACGCTATACTCGGCCTTAAATTTCCATACTCTTTGCGTGCAATCGCGAGAAACAACGGAATATCAAAAGGCCTTGAAAGGAATGACAGAAGTATTGAACAATTCGAACCATTAATAACGGATATCTGGAAATGGCTGAAGCCACAAAAAAAAAAAAAAAAAAAAAAAATCGAGCCACTTTTAGAAAATCAAAATTTTTGAAAAATGTTCCATGTAAAGGGTAATTAGGGTGGGGATTTTCTTGAAAATCTTCATGTCGCAACTTTGGAAGATTCTGAACTTGATATGAATTTTGGTATTGGTCCAACTTTTCATTTTTGAGTTATGTTGTTCACAGACACACACACACACGCACACACACACATACACATACGGACCGTTTTGTAAAAATGAAGTTTTTGTATCCAGGGTCCTAAAACATCCCCCTTTAACTTTTATGATCATATCCGGTGCTTTGACTTGAGAAACAACTAATTTAGTTTTTACTCCCTGAACTGTAGGGCTTCTTAACTTTGCTTTTTTAAATTGGTTTTCGCTTTTAAACACACTCTCAAACATAGCTCCAGGCCAATAGCGATTTGTGAGTTTTCATTTTGGTTGTTCACCAAATTTTAAAAATTATGAAATAGCATCTGCTGCTTCGTAGTTATGGTTTTGAACAAATTGATAAAATGCAGCTGCTAATTAATGGTAGTAACAATAATAATGCAGAACTTGTCTGACGAAAAAAAGGGTTGTTTTTATGGATGTTTGTTATTGTGTACCTAATTAAGTACACTATGTTAGGGCAAGAACGAAGTAGGTAATGTTAAATTAAATTGTAGTTGAGAATATGGATGATGTGGAGAAACCGTAACAAGTACTGCGTTTATGGATGTTATCCATTTCTGCTACAGGGACTCGTATTCTGCCGTAGTAAACTACCATCTAATTGACGTTAAATTGTTTGATAGTGGAAACAGAGCGCGGAAAAAGCTTCCCGCGCTAGTGCATTTCTTCAAGTGTGCACAGCCTGTATGTATTTGGCCCATTAGGTATTATGTTACTCCAGGAAATCAGTTTAGCAAAACTGTTTTCTTTGTTTACTCTAAGTTCTGTATGCATTACGACGGTTACATTGCACCGATAGCTCAAACGATTTTTATGGTCTCTTCGTTACTCGCATTCGGGAGGTCCCGGGTTCGATCCTCGGCGACCACCCCTCTGACCCATGGGTTTTTCGTGTTTTCTCCGGGTCGACATACGAATGGTGGTGTGGTTTTTTCTCTACCATTATTTCCTTTCCATAATTTCCCTTTCATTCCATTTTCCTTCTCATCTTTCAGGTACGTTTCTAGGGTATGGCGGTGCTAAACAGATGGCGCGGATGCATGTTCCCTGCGCGGATGCCAGAGGGCTGTTCGATTGGTGGGTCGTTCATGGTCCTCTCTCGGCGACTCCAGCAGTGGGACGGATCTGCCAGCTGGAAATGTTAATGTTTTCCGCGTGTCTCTGTGGCCTGTCTGTCTCCTGTGTGGTTCCTTCTCTTCATCCCTTCGTCTTGGGGTGTGATAGGCACAATAGATCCCTGTAAGTCGCGAGATGTCCCCCTCAATTGAGCAATATACACCTATGGTTCTCTTCACAGTCTACTAACACAAAGTCGCGTAAATCGCCATGTATTGAAAATACAAGTCGTTGCTAACGTCGTGATTCTGCAAGAGTCCAAAAAGCTACGAATAGCTATTGCTGCAGAGGACAAAGGAATGAATAGAGGAAACGGGCTTACGAATTTTCTTTTTTTCTTTATTTTATTTTGAACATATAGCTCATGTATTAATTAACCTTAGTCTTAAACATCACCTTTATACTAAATAAATCATCAAAGCTTATTTTGCAAAAACAATGGTGCATTAAAGCAAAAATTTCTAAGTGCATTAGTTTGCATTTCCCATAGGGAAGCAATCTAAAATGTAGTCATCAACTTAACATCTTGTTAACTAATTTCACATAACAAATCTTGAAAGTTATGTGTAAGGGAAAAACATAAAACAAAGAAATAATTATAACTATTTACGCTCGTAAAGGCCTATCTCTCAAATACCTCCTTTTTGCATGAGCATGGCAGAAGCTCCTTAAAACCTGCACAAATCAAGATGTTTTAGGGTCCCTGTTTCATCCAGTTTAGAACAGCTCGGTAGATTTAAACGCCATAGATTTTAAATTACACATTTTATCTTATCTTATCTTCTATTTACGGAGGGGATTCGGCACCAAACCAGAGTGGATACTGTGGTTGACTCAGGAGAATGACTTTGTCCTTAAACTGCAAGCGTTCAGTGGACGAGAGCTTCTTGCCTACGATGCAAATAGTGTAACACCAGCAGTTCAGAAGTATTATCAACAAGTGCAGTTTCACATGTTAATGGTCATAATTATATTCTTTTAAATATACCAGGGTTTTCAGGTTTAGTTATTGAAAGTATGATCATATTTGTTTTGTTTGACGCGTTAATTAATGTATTACTGATGCTACTTTGCGTAATATTTATTTTCGGGAAAGAAAAGATAAGTACGTTTAGGACAAGGTATAAAACAATAGAGCGATAGGGAAGAACAATACAGCGCTGGCTCAAGTTCGCTTACGTCAACTACAAGGTCATAGCTAAACATAGTCAAACACAGTACCCACGCCCCGCGAGGGGACGTCTCCGAGAAGAAGGATGAGGCCAGAAGATACCGGGTGGCCGGTCCAGGAGCAACGTTTCAGCAATGATAGGGTCCCTAAGTTTCCAGATGTAGACACCCCCGCAGACGAACAGGCAAACCAGGGACCTCACCCCACACAGAGGGTGTCCAACGTCCAAAGAAGAGAGTTTACACAGATTATGCTTTTTCGCTGCCACGCTGCACCGAAACACCATCGTCGACACTATCGTCATGATGAATGGAATGAAATGGAGGGAACAGAAAATTTGGGAGCTGGAAGAAACCATAGCATTCAAAGAAAAGAAAGTAGAAAAAAAAAAGTCCGCAAGGTTTCAAAAGTTAGGGTGCCCACGTGATTTTTCGTCTTATGCAGTAGCCACCACCGTTACAGACTCTACGGAGGACAGGGAATGATTCTAGTTAAAGAACACTTCCTGCCCCTGCCGGAATCGAACCCAGGACCTCCAATCAGAATGCTGAGCATTGGAGCACAGAGGAAGTCTATATATATTTTTATAACAATTATTTCTTTAACTGTATCCTGAAGTTCTGGTGGAGTGTAACTTTACGAGCAGCCCACATACTCAAAAGTAATAACAAAAAACTGTCGGGGTCAGTCACCCCTCTCGCCGCCACCCTCCAGACATTCACTGCCCTGACACTTTAGCGACAGTCATAACACATGTCTAGGGGAGGGTTGCGCCAGACGATGAGCTATTGTTATGCTGCACTCTTCACCCTGAGTCGTTATGGCCGTAACACACGAACTGCTCTTCCAAAAGTTTGCCTTGGAACGAGACCGAGACCCTTCAAAATGCTAAAGAGGAGAGCAGTTTAAAACTTACAACTTTTACGTCCTGATGGGTGGAGCATTGTCCTCGAGATTTTATATTCACGTTAAAGTGCTTGAATTATGTACAATAATGTGGGAACTGCGGTACAAAATGTGGTTCGCAAATCGTAAACCGCAAACCCATAGAGGCGTATGATGCTGCAGAAAATAACAAAAAACTTTCATCGAGGGGATTTCCCTTCTCTTTCGGCAAATAAAACTTCATGAAAACTCCTCCTTTATAAGCATTTAAGAGGATTTTATCAATTTTCTTCTTCTTTTTTACGATAAATATTCTTAGAAAGAGTTGTAAGAAGATTGATACGCTAAATGCTAATGATTCTATATACAGTTGAGACTGTACAATATTTCCAAAAATAAGCGCTGTAGAAAGAAATGCCTTTAATAAAAGTTGCTTGATATTATGGGGGAAAATAAATTCCATAAATCGTGTTTTGTTTGGAGGACGTTGTGATTGTTATATAAGGGCCAATTTAATTTTTACTTTCTCTACTACGTATAGTAAGTAGGGGAAGTATTGTATTCCACCCAAAAATTCGATACCGAGATTTCACCGGAAATACATGTTTTGAGACCCCCGAAAGTCAAAAAAAGCATTTTTGGAATCATGTCCGTGTGTGTGTCTGTGTGTCTGTCTGTGTGTGTGTCTGTGTGTCTGTCTGTGTGTGTGTCTGTGAACAGCATAACTCAGAAACGAACAGTCGGATAAACACCAAACTTGGTATTTGGGTTCAGTATCTTCCAAGGATGCGACACGAAGGTTTTCAAGAAAATTCCTCCACCCCAGAGTACCCTTTACATGGAAGATTTTTCGAAAATTTTAATTTTCTCAAAAATTGCTCTAACGATTTTGATTAAACTATCATATGTTTAAGATATTTTTATGACAAATAAAATGTATATCTTGAATTTCCTGGGAATGTTTCCAAAAGTATTCTTTATTGTGAACGACTTTTGCATAACTGGTAAACCATAAGAGATAGACAAAAGTTTACTACACAAAAAATGTAGATCGCGTTAAAATACACAATTTATGTCATATACATTTTTTTTAGTTGAGTGAACCATCTTCGGGATATTGCTTGCTATTTCCTTAAATTTTCCAATACTTATACTTTATATCAAATTCGTTATTCAATTTTTTATGTCCTGGATATGCAAACAGAATATAATGCGCCACATAGCAACCAGCGCTTAAAATATTTGACTATCGCTTATAACCTACCATGTTCCCCTTGCATCTACAAGAAAATTAGCAATAAGATTGACATCTCGATATATCGAGTAACATGAAGCATATGGAGAATAAACGTTTGTAAAAATAGTTTGTACAGAAGTAGAGAAAGTCATGTGAGTGTAACACATCAGATTTTTTTAAATGGAACCCACAATTAGGGTGAAATGCTTTCTCACAGCAGCATGTCCTGTAAAAAATGCAATAATTGTTCTAAACTTAAGTCTCTTACATTTAAATAAGCCTTCCGCTCTTTTCTTACATGGTTTTCTAATAAACAGTTTACCACATATTGCATTTTAGATACTGAACTTAAATACCAAGTTAGGTGTTCCTCCGATTTTTCATTTTCGAGTTAGGGGTTCATAGTCTCACAAAAACATAAATATTTTTCTAAAAATCTGATGTGCTACACTCACATGACATTCTCTACTCTTGTACAAACTATTTATACAAACTCTTATTCTCCATCTATTTCATATTAATCGAGATAAGCATTTGTAGAAACGATCTTTTGACATGCAAAGAGAATTACATTTTACACATAGCCACCAGTTCTAAAAATATTAGACTATCGCTTAAGGCGTACTATATTCCCCTTGTTTTGTATTTGCAAGGGCAATATAGAAATACAGTAGCCTTTAAGCAATCTCTTAATAGCTGGTTGCTATGTGCAGCACCATTCCCTTTGCCACAGATTAATACTCTTTGCATATCCAAGACAAAAAAGTGAATAACAAATTCCCATTTGAGAAAATAGGTATTAAAAAATTTAAGGGAATAACAAGCAATATCTCAATGGTTCACTCAACAAAAAAATGTATATGACATAAATTGTGTATTTTAATGCGATCTACATTTTTGTGTAGTAAAACTTTGTCTATCTCTTATAGTTTACCAGTTATGCAAAAGTCGCTCACAATGAAAAATACTTTTGGAGACATTCCCAGAAAATTTGAGATATACATTTTATTTGTCATGAAAATATCTTAAACATATGATATTTCAATCAAAATCGTTAGAGCCATTTTTGAGAAAATTAAAATTTTCGAAAAATGCTCCATGTAAAGGGTAGTCTGGGGTGGGGGGGATTTTCTTGAAAACCTTCGTGTCGCATCTCTGGAAGATACTGAACCTAAATACCAAGTTTGGTGTTTATCCGAGTGTTCGTTTCTGAGTTATGCTGTTCACAGACGCACATACAGACACACACACACGGACATGTTTTGCAAAAATGGTTTTTATTTTGGATTCAGGGGGTCTCAAAACATAAATTTGCGGTGAAATCTCGGTATCGAATTTTTGTGTGGAATACAATACTTCCCCTACTTACTATACGTAGTAGAGAAAGTAAAAATACTTTTTTTGGATTCAGATGACCTCAAAACATGTATTTCCGGTGAAATCCCGATATCAATATATTTGGTGGAATGAAATATTTCCTCTATCTACTAGGTGCGTGGTAGAGAACGTAAAAATAATTAGTGAGAGAGTAAATTACTCTTGCAAAGGTATCGACACTATATATATATATATATATATATATATATATATATATATATATAATAGGCTGGACCATTAAGTTGAGACTGTACAATATCTCCAAAACTGAGCGTTGTATGATGGAAGTGTTTCAGGATAACTTAGATTGCAGATTGTGCAAGAAAAACTGAAACAGCCCAAGTGTCACAGGAGATGTGTTGCCTTCGGGAAAATGCCTTTAGAATCAGAAGAGTTTGTAATCATATCTGTTATGAGACTGTATTCCTTGGTAAAGGGTGCAAGGGTAATTAATTGGATTTAGAACGATACAGACTGCACAATAAGCCCAAGGCTGAGGTGCATCCGGATTAATGATAGAAATCTGTATCGTATAGGACAACGCAAAATGACATGAAGATTTTCAAGAAAATTCTTTACTCCAAACTATCCTTTATATTGAAATTGTTCAAAATATTATATTTTCTCAAAACTAGCTCAACGATTTTAAGTACAAATCTATACATTTAATATATTTAAATGGAAAATAAAATATCTTGAATATTTTGGAGAGAACTTGTGAAATCCTCTTCATTTGGAAGGAATTTTGCATAATTTTTTTATAACTGAAAAACTAATAGAGACAAACTAGATCATAATTTTAAAATATGTTGATTTCTTTAAAACACACAATTTATTTCAAATAACATTTTTGTGGCATCAGCCATTTCCATGATATCCGCTTTTAATGGTTTGAATTTTTGAGAACTTTGTCTTTTTTAGGTGCTGTCGCTATTCAGTTGTTTCTCGCGATTTCGTGGTAAGAGCATGAAATATCAAGGACAGGGTAAAAGCGATTTGCTTTTAAACATTTGACTCGCTTTTCTTTTTTGCTTCCTCCTTGTACCTGCAATGAATTGCGTGTAAATAAACTAAATGCTTCTCCAAAGGTTTATCTCGATTAACATGAAGATAGAAAAATAAGATATTATAAATATTATATAAGATAAAGAATATATTGTGGAAGCTATACAAAAGTATAGGATGATGGAGAAAAGTCATATGAATGTAACACTTAAGACTTTTTGCTTTCTCTACTACGTATAGTAAGTAGGGGAAGTATTGTATTCCACCCAAAAATTCGATACCGAGATTTCACCGGAAATAATTTAAAAAAAACATTTTTGGAAACATGTCCGTGTGTGTGTCTGTATGTGTGTCTGTGAACAGCATAACTCAGAAACGGACAGTCGGATAAACACCAAACTTGGTATTTAGGTTCAGTATCTTCCAGAGATGCGACACAAAGGTTTTCAAGAAAATCCCCCCTCCCAGATTACCCTTCACATGGAACATTTTTCGAAAATTTAAATTTTTATAAAAATGGCTCTAACGATTTTGATTAAAATATCGTATATTTAAGATACTTTCATCAAAATAAAATGTATGTCTTGAATTTTCTGGGAATGTCTCCAAAAGCATTCTTCATTGTGAACGACTTTTGCATGACTGGTAAACCATAAGAGATAGACAAAATGTTACTACACAAAAAATGTAGATCGCGTTAAAATACACTGTTTATGTTATATACATTTTTTTGTTGAGTGAACCATTTTCGATATATTGCTTGTTATTCTCTTAAATTTTCCAATACTTATACTTTTTCTCAAATGGAAATTCGTTATTCACTTTTTTGTCCTGGACATACAAAGAGAATGGAATACTCCACATAGCAACCTGCTCTTAAAATATTTGACTATGGCTTAAAGCCTACCAATTCCCCTTGCATCTACAAGAAAATTAGCAATAAGATTAACATCTCGATTAACATGAAGATATGGAGAAAAAAAGCGTTTGTAAAAATAGTTTGTACAAGAGTGGAGAAGGTCATGTAAGTGTAACACATCAATTTTTTTTAGTTAAAGATCGAAAATCAGACTAAGAAAACGTTAAATGTTTATTAACTCGTATTGCGTTACCAAACCAGTGTCACTTTAGTAAGCGAATATAACATGTAAATGTATCCCTATTGCATTGTTTAACGCTTTTAGCTTAAAATTCAAGCGTATGAACCACGAGGCAATTCCTTACAGATTCTCATGATTCTGCAAATACCTATGTACTGATGTTCTACATATACTTATTCTCCATTTGGTACAGTGCAGACTCCGATGGTTGATTTTTAGCTTCTCTGACATTTACCTATTTTAGCTAGACCAACTATTGCTTTCCACCCAAAAATTCGATATCTAGATGTTACCGGAAACACATTTTGAAATTTCTGACCCCCCCAAAAAGCCTTTTTGGTCCGCGCGCACGTGTTAGTAATAAAAAAGAAAGATGGAATAACACGGTATTTAAGTTCAACATTTCTCAAGGATTTACAGGAAAATTTTCTAGGAAATTCTCCCAGCCTAAACTACCCAGTGCATGTACATTTTTCTTTTCTGTTTAATTTCCCAAAAATAACTCAAAGATTTGGTTAAAATACCATATGACTGACGCAGTGATTTGAGGAATAAAATGTACATTTTGAATTTTCTGTGAATAGCCTATGAAGACTCCATTCTGGTTTAGTTTTATATAACTATGGGACTATGAAAGATATGCATAGTCCTATTAAGAAAGATATGATTTATTAAAATACACTACTTGTGTTAAATCATCCTTTTGTAGCGTTAACTGTTTCTGAATAGTTCATATTATTGGTTGGAATTTTCCATTTCAAACTAACACACTTTTGAAATGTTATGTCCGTTCCTTTGTTTCTCATCACACACACACACACACACACACACACACACACACACACCACAGTATTGTTTTTTTAGTTTTTAAGACATTTCAAAATACTTATTTGGTTAACAATTGATATGTTTGTTTACTTTCTCTAACACGAAAATAGTAAATAGAGACGGTATTGCTTACACACAAAAATTTGATAACGAGATTTCACGGAAATACATGTTTTGAGGCCCCTAAATACAAAAAAGCATTTTTAGAAAAAAGGTGTAGTGTATCTGTGTGTGTTTGTGAACATCATAACTCAAAAGGAAAAGGAGGATAACTTGGTATTTGGGTTCAGTACCTTCGAAAGAATGCGACAGGAATATTTTCAAGAAAATATCCTCACTCCAAACTACCCTTTACATGGAAGATTTTTCGAAATCTTTTATTTTCTAAACAATGCCTCTAACGGTTTTTATTAAAATACCATACATCAAAGATATTTTGCAGTACAAATAACATGCATATATTGAATTTTATGGGAATAGTCTGTGAAGCCCACTTCATATGGAAGAAATTTTGTATAATCTTGTATAACTTATAAACGTTAAGCGATAGACAAAAACGCATATACTACACAAAAAATGTGGATCTCTTTAAAAGACAATTTACTTAAAGTACGTTGTTTTTGTGGCATCAGCCATTTCCGAGATATCCGTTATTAATGGTTCGAATTGTTCTATATTTCTCATTCTTTACAAATCTTTTCATATTCAGTTGTTTCTCGCGATTGCACTAAAACAACAGGGAATTTTAAGGCCAGTAGTGTCCATTTGACTATCGTTATTCCCTTTGTATTTATAACGAAATGTGTATACCCACTAATAAACGCTAGAGGGTAGAGATCAGTCATGTGAATGTAAAACATCAGATTTTTTTGGGTGCAACGAAATACTTCTTCTAGTTTAGGTAACTAAGTAGTAGATGAGTTAAAAAAGTTTAGTCTTATGATATAACTGCGATATGGACGAATAGCGTTTAAAAATATGTTGTATACTAGCAAATCGGTGCTTATTTGGAGATAAATTACAGCATTCACGTATATGAAAGACTCTTAGCTACATTTTTAAGCACAACCTTAAGCAATGAATAGCATCCGTGATTTGATTTCCATTGCGGGAGATTCAACACAAAAAGAGACCATTAAGAGCAATGTTTATGGTTATTAAGAAGCGGAAGATTTCGACACTGAAGCATACAGTCGCCTATTGTGCTTCTAGAAACAACCAGAAAGAAGAGGTAGGACACAGAGGGCCACCAGATCCGGACGACGGGCCGGACAAATGCGGGGTCCCTAACGTATTCAGGTATTACAACCTGACGCCGGCGGCCTATCGCTCTCTTAGGGCCCCTCACACACCGAACGCCAGAGCAGACAGTTCAACCAACAAAGCGGACTCACGCCTCGCCTGCCGTCCACTCATCTGATACTTCGATCCTGAAACATAAGAAAATGAAATCCAGCATTTGCCTACAAACCAGGGAAAACCGCGAAAAAACCCAAGGTCAGAGTGGCCGGCCCACAGGAAATCTAACCTCCCGATTGAGAACCTGACAGTTACCGCTGAGCTTGACTTGTCAAACTAATAGGCTTTATTCGTTGTTTTGAAAATAAATGTTCTTTTGCAGTTTCATTGTATTGTAATTGTAAATAACACTTAACCTTTGCTTTTGAAATTAGGCTTGTTTCATTTTGCCCTTGTTACTAATACTCGCGATTTGGTGATTTTTAAACTAAACGCAAGTGGAAGTTAGATTTACTGTGTGTAGTTTTTAGTAATTATGACACTATTTGTATATATTATTTTCTCTACCACGTACTTTGTACGTAGAGAAGGTATTGCATTCCACCCAAAAATTCGATACCGAGATTTCACCGGAAATACATATTTTAAGGCCTATAAATCTCAAAAATGCAATTGTGTGTGTTTGAGACTGTGAACAGCATAACTCAAAAATAAAACTAAGGATAAATACCAAAATTGATATTTGGGTTCAATACCTTCCGAAGATGCAACACGAAGACTTTCAAGAAAAAAACCCACCCCAAACTACCCTTCACATGGAAGATTGTTCTAAATTTTTTTATTTGTCTAAAAAAATTGGTCTAATGATTTTTAGTAAAATACCATATATTAAAGATATTCACCTGACAAAAGAATTCATATCTTGAATTTTCTGGTAATAGTCTTTGTATTATCCTGTATAACGGTAAATGTTAAGGGATAGACGAAAACGTACTACACAAGAAATGCAGATCTCTTTAAAGCACACAATTTATTTCCAGCAATTTTTTTTATGACATCAGCCATTTCCTAGATATTTGTTACTGATGGTTTGAATTGTTCAATATTTAGTCATTCTTTTAAAGTCCTGCCGATTTTCAGTTATTTCTCACAATATCATGGAAGGAGTACGGATTTTAAAGCGAGCGTAAGAAATTTAAAATTTGCTATTTCTGGAAAGGTTTATCTCGATTAAAACGAAATAGATAGGAAAAACTTTCGTAAGAATAATTTGTAGACCCAGTAGAAATGAATGAGGGTAGAGAAACCTATGTAAATGTAACACAACGGTTTATTTTTATTCCTGAAAAGTCATAATAAATATCATTCCAGGCTTGAACTTATTCGATGATCTCAAACCTCCTATATTACCTACGAAAAACCAGGAGATTGTCGGAAGCGACAAAGCCATAATATCACTGGGATATATACTCCTACTTCAAGCTAGGCTCATCGGAAAATCCAGCACAGAAGAGGTTCTCTTAGCTGTCATTTGCAGTACAGGAAGGGACACACAACCCTTCCTTCTTTCCGGACCGAAATATAATCTCGTGCTAAGCTGCAAACATTTGCGCGACGCTTTGTCCAGTGGCTAATTGGATTCGACTCGCATCACGATTTGTAGGGAGAACAGCTTTACATATTTGTTTATTTCAAGTGCCGCGTGGAGGGGCACTTAATAAGACACGTCAGTTGGTTTTATCAGAAAAGCACACTCGGAAAAATGAAATATCCGACGGCGACAACCTAATTTATGTCTGTTTGTGTTCACAATTAGAGCTACAAATTTTTATTTAGAGTGTTCCCATAGAGAACATAATTAGCACGCTTTAAAGCTTTTATATAAAAGGCAAGTTAAATTTTGGGTCGTAACATGGGATTATTTCAGCATCACCAACATAAATCAGAAGGTGATAAAACGGTGCTTTTATTAATTTTGCAGGCTCAGTGTCCATGAATTTTAAAGCTACCATAAGGTTTTTTAAACTTAACGTTCATTAAGCCGTGTAGGTTCCATTACACGATGAATGAATAAAATGGTTGAAGGGGGCCCATAGAGCTTAGAGTTTCCCGACGTTCATCTTTTCAGGATAATGGAATGTTTGGCAATTGAAATATCTCAGGCCGTACTTTGTTTTGTTTGTATATGTGGTTACTTTTACTTTGAAGTCTTTGTTATCTAGTGAACGTCTAATTTTACTATCTCTGCCCCTGCCTATAGTAAGCTTAAAGGATTTAACTTTTTTTAAAAGTTTTATTAGCACTCCGGATAAAAATGTATCACATGTTTAGAAAACATCACGTGACATGTACGTTGCATAGGGACGGAGAAGAGGAGGTAAAGATACGAACAGAGGGACCCCCGAAACGGAATAGAGCATCGCAAGTAGGCCACAATGCCCCTTTTTGTTTCTATCGTGACCCCTGGGAGGGATGCAGGAGACAGGATCCGAAGGGCGATCAGATCATGGGCGTGGTCCCTAAAGTTTCCAAATCAAACGCATTCGAAGCCGATCGGGCCCTTCCATAAACCCCTAATCTCCGGAGTTCCCCCTAAGGGGCTACCCCCCGAGTGCACCGGAGGCGAGTCCTAACTGGACAATTTTGCAACGGCGCTAAGAAAGAAACCTCTGCAGAAGGCACATCCATCGCCCAGCCGCAACCTACCGAACGCCGTCGCCTGGTTCTACAACCCTGAAATAGATACCAAGGAAGATGATGGGTACAGCAAAATGAGGGGCAAGAAAGTCGTGGTAGTAGATAAACCTCCCCAGTAGTTGCCTGCCGACCCGGGGAAACCATAAACAACCCAGGTGTCAGAGTGGGCGGACGCTGGGGACCCAACCTGGGACCTCCAGAATGCGAGTCGCACATGTTACCGCGGCGCCACCTCGCTCGGTACGCAGAAGAGGAAAAAGAGGGGGAGAGAGAGGTTTGAAGTAGGAGAAAGAGGGAGAGTGAGGAAAGCAGAAACAGAGAGGGAGAGAGAAAGAATGATTTTCCGCAATTGACGCAATAACGCAAGCTTCGGGTTCGGCTAGTTGATAATAAAAGACGATATGCTCGTGCGCTTGACCAATGAAGTGTGAAGGAATCGCATTTACAAAGTATTACAAACGATGTTTATGCTGCTACTCACTGGATTCGGCTGAAGAGGGACGAATGGATCTCCCACAATCAAAGCTAAAAGCTGCGGTTTTTCTGTGGCCATGAAGAAAAAGTGTCTCTCTAGCTAATGCAGTCAGCCATCCATCACGTCCAGAAGGGATGTAAGGGGTCACTTGGCTGAGTCATGCTCTAGTCTAGATGCAGAACCCTTTAAATTCTCAGAAAAAGGGGACTAGAGACAGTAATGCGCTTGGAAACAAAAGATTTAGTGCTGTACAATAGCTACATAAATTAACACTGCAGAACTAAAAGGAAAAATATCTGTCGTGCAACCGCCATGCGACTTTCTGCAGCCTTTAGCATTTATTGAACTTCTACTGACTATTCATATAAAAGTTATTTTTATATCTACCTTTAAGTTAATCTGACGAGAGCACCAGAATTGAATTGCATTTATTTTAACATTTCGCAAATTAAATAATGAAAGGAGGGAGTCTATAATATGTTAATTTAATTTTCCACAACAGTTGAATAATAAATGCCGACGATTTCCGGGAAAACATAGAATTTAGGCCACAGTAAGAGAAAAATAGCGCCGAGCGCGGAAGTTTTTCGTGGTTTTCCCTGGTCGGTAGGAGAATGCTGGGATAGTTTCTCTTCTAGCACGATTTCCTTTCCATAATTTCCTTTCATTCCGTTTCCTTTTCATGTTTCAGCTGTGCCTCTAGGTTTTGTGGCGTATGGCAGTGCCGAAGATGGCATGGATGCATGCTCAAAGGAAAGAGTACTCCCCGTGACACTAAAGGGCTGCTTGGTCGACAGTCGTTCATTGCCCTTTGTAGGCAGTTCAAGCAGTGGGATGGGCATTCGAATCTTGAACTGTTCGGGGCGTCTCTGTGGCGTGTCTGCC
The DNA here is from genome assembly GCA_030765065.1 of Deroplatys truncata. Lineage (NCBI taxonomy): Eukaryota > Metazoa > Arthropoda > Insecta > Mantodea > Mantidae > Deroplatys > Deroplatys truncata. The sequence goes on along the minus strand of CM060975.1, from coordinate 197,102,432 downwards.
TGCGCCCAGTGGTCCTTTATTTCAACCCTTTCTCCTGGTGATAGCCGCAGTAAGCCTATGTAGGTTACGGTGTGCGAGATATAATAACGTAAACCTAAAGAGAAAGATAAAAATAAATTGTATTTCTAAGTATTAAATAAAATCGATAAAATTAAAAATAAAATACAAGATCAACTGTGATTGGTCCATATTCAAAGCATTTAATCCCGAATTGATTACTCGAAACGTGAATGGAACATTCACAATAAACTGAGAGGTGTTATTAAATTATTTATTATTTAATTTTATTTAATTGTAAGTTATAATATTATTTGCATTTTCTAATTCTTTGAATCCTTTTTAATAACTTAATTTTTATGTAGAAGATCAATATTTTTATTTTAAACTATAAAACCCTTAATGTCTTGTATCTCTCTTTGTTTTTTATTTTTTGAATTTTTATGAATCCAAGGAAAGACCAAAGATACAAGATTAAATACTTTTTTAAATTATAGCTGTTCCTATGTTGTTTAGTGGTGCGAAATCTAGGCAATGACAAAGAAGTTGTAACTCGTACAAGCTTCATTGATGCGCTGTACAAATTTAGATAAAATACGTAATGAAGATATAAGAATAGAATTAAATATATAGGGATAGATTATACTACGGAGGGGTGCATCTAGCGCACTGCGACCTACGGGAGATCTATTGCGGCTACCACCCGTAAGGAGGAAGGTACGAAGTGAAGGAACCTCAGGAGGCATATTCAGTAAAGATAAAATCAAGGAATTTACCTGAAAAAAAATGGAAGCAATGTCTGAAAAGAATGGAGTTACCTAGACTACTAAATCAGCATGTGACTATAAACCAAAGGGCAAAAGTAAGTTAGAAAGACCTATAAGATGGAAAGAACAACTTTGAGGGCGGAACAGGCAGTTTGCATAGTGATGAAGTGAGGAAGAAGAAGAAAATCTTAAGGTTAATAATTTTAATCTTTACTTGCTTTTAACGAAATTGCGTTTATTATCTGTTAAAATATGTAAACTTTAGAATTAATAACACAAATAAATGTTGAGTTTAGTGATATTACCATAACAATAACATAAACAAGAAATCATAAGACTGGCCCTAATACAATGTGAAAAACTAATAAGAATATTTAACAAATTACTGGTATAGTTATCAAAGTGCACCAAGAAAATTGTAAACTCAAAACGCTAATTCACGAACTTAGACCTAGTCAATTTGCTAGTGCCAAGATAGAAAAATTAATACCATTTATCACCTTTGGAACATTTCCAAATTGATTTCTGGAAGATATGTAAGAAAAACATAATATACAACAGATGTATTGAAAGCTGTGGCTCTGTAAGCTATACTTTCTTTGCGTCCAGAGACTGAGTGACTCCATGTTTATACTGATTGGTCGCTGTATGATGAAAAGAAAGTGGGGCTGGAGCAGGATTCACTCAAATATCTATATATCAGTTGGGATTAAAACAACGCATTTTAATGGTGAAATTTTTAATGTAACACACTTAACGTGTCTAAAATGCAGCAACTTTAAGTGATTAAACAGCAGCCATCCAAGCAACTGTTTCACAAAATAAACTCTGAAATAAGGGAAGCTCAAAAAATCAGTGGGCACCTGCTCATTACGGCCTTGAAGACAATGAATATGCAGATACTCTCGTGAAGAAATGCACTCCAATCTTACAAAAACCCTCCAAAATGTTAACTAATTATGCTACAAAATTAATTATAAACAATACTATTATAAACAATTAGATGAAAAAACATAGATCCAAAAATTGTAATAAACCTTGGTAATTTTTGTTCATGAAAGCTGGTATCCCTGCTTTTATTACAAAGACAAGAAGCTGTGGCAAATTTTCGATTGTTGACTGGATATGAGTGTTTGTGTGCACATGTGCACCACAAAATTGGCATACGCTTCACCTAAATGTGTTGCAATGAAAAAAATTCAAACATGAATATGGACAATCTGCATAAGTGTTCAGCATTAACCTCAACTCATCTGAATTGAACATAAAGATCAACAGAAATAAGAACAGAGATCATCCAAGTGTCTGGACAATAGATACTATTTGTGTATCCCTCGCCCAACCATTCAGATTCGAGATACATGCAAAAGAAACATTGAGGTAGTAGAAAAGAGAACTCTTTATGAACCACCTATCCCTTACTTAAGAGAAAACTCCATCTTTCTGAAATAACTAATGGTAGAAGAGCCTTAGCACCATTCTTTGGATTGAATTGGATTGGACTGACTACGGAGGGGACTCGGCACTGATGCACAAAGGGAATTTGGACCTACGCCTCACAAGGGGGCGTTCTCGGGAGGAAGGATGAGGCGAGAGGAGACACCGGGCGGCCGGAGCCAGGAATGACGGCGCAGGAATGGCAGGGTCCCTAAGTTTCCAGATAGAGATTCCCCGGCAGACGGACAGGCAGACCGGGGACCCCACCCCGCACAGAAGGGGTCCAATGCCCCTCAAGAGGGTTCGGATACCCCCGGCAGCCAGCCGAAAGCCGAGGGACGGAGAGAGTCACAAAGAGCATTCTTTTCCCCTGCCACACTGCACCGAAACACCATCGCCGACACTTCCAATCCTGAAAGAAACCAATGGATGAAAGATGAAGTGAAATGAGAATGGAGATGAAACGGAGGGACAGAAAATTCGGGGGATGTGAGAATCGTTCCCAGCATTCACCTGGCGACCCGGGAAACCCTCCGAAAAAACTCATTGGTCAGGAAGGTCGGCCACGGGAACCGAAACCACGACTCCCTTTGCTCAGGCCTTCAAAGGTTAGGCTTAAATCACAAGATTATGGCTAAAATTGATATAAATGCTCTTAAAGGGTATATCAAGAGCCTGCGACACGATTAATACGATAATTAAGATAAATTACGTGCTTGCTTTAAATACAACTTTTTCCTCAAAAACTTTATTAGTTGGCACCGACTGCCGACCCTCAGTTCCGTGAAACGGGCAATAACACCAAGAATTATCTTGTCTAAGCAGCAGCATTTTAAGATGATCTTAACTTCCAATAATTCCCCCTCCCAGTTTCATATATATAAACTGTCTTCAAAGTTACAAAATCATCTCGTTTATCCAGCGACACCGAGGTTAGTCATACTCAAAGACAGACAGCTATACAATGCAGCGAAAGCATATGAAGATTAATGGCACCTGCGAGGAATATTCCAAGAAATTAATGTTTTAGGACAGCAACGTGGGCGTCAAGTTTCAATGTGGCATCATTGCCAGAGTTACGCACAGAAGCAGCAACAGAACAATCGAGATACTCTCAAAGAGTTATTAACTTTCACATCTTAGGGTGGGAGCAACGGTGGGGGACCATGAAAAGGATTGAATGACATGGAAGCAGAGCAGACAATAATGTTTAAATCATGACAGGAGCAGCAAAAAGGAACAAAAGGGGAAGAATGCTTCATGAGAGTTTATTACTTAGATGGAAGAGAAGTTTCAATGTCGACACCAGTTTATGCATCAACAGATCTCTGAGGAGAAATCCTGAAACTCATCCATTTGAGGTCTGGCTTTTGCACAAAAGGATCACCCTCCATACTTGGCAGTTGGTGTGCCAGAACGTCTAGAACAATAACTATCCGCAGTAATAAGACACTTCTGGATGTTCCACTGCGCGTTCTCATTAACATTTAAAAATAAGTATAATTTTGCGGTTGAAAGCGTTTCTTTGGCAGAAGTTTATAGTCCTTCGCAATTCCATCATTACATTTTGATGCTGTAAAAAGGGTCCAACAGCCCTTTTGTGTTATACTTTTTAGCAAGGTTGCTGGCGATCCTGGCAATGAAGTGTCATATCAAACTAGCCGGTGAGCTCCAGTTTTGACCCGCAGCAGTTGTTTTACATACCTATCAGTTAATCTTCTCCCGTGGGGCTGTTACAATTAAGTGAGGGGAATGCAACCCGCACTGAGAGTCAGTGCTCAGCCAACTGTGCCACCCAGGCCGATTTGTATTCTTTGATGTGGTTTACTGTTATTGTTAGCGAGTGTTTTTAATCTTTACTGAGGTTCAGGTGGTTGTGGTCCACTGATATTTTTATAAAAAATAAAGTTTCGATAATTAAAACACTAATGAAAATTATGCTTACAATCAAGTCTCGTCTCTGGAAACTCAAAAGAATGAGGTTAAGTGTCCGCAGATCTCGTTTTGGCAGAAGGCAGGTAGGACGGCCGTGCCTTTACTCTTAAACATTTTACCTTCAAGTAAAGAGAGAACCAAAAACCTCGAATCAGCTGCGCAGTGTTTTTCCTGTCCGCGTCCTCGGCGTCGTTGCCGTCTGCCGCTATCATAGAAAGGCGCGGATGAAGCCATATAGCATTTTTAAAAATAATTTTAAAGGCCTTACCAATTTATGAAAGGAGATGCTGAAACTGGCTACCGTCATTGTCCATACATTTTTGGCACCTCTTTAGGAAACTATCCATCACTCGCCGTAGTTTTCGCTGGCAATTTCTTGGCGGATATTTTGCTTTATTCTTCCAGGGTGTGTGGGTTTGCCTTGTATCTACACTTTATTTTTAGTTACCCCAGAGATAGAAATCGCAGGGCGTTAGGTCGGGGGACCGAGGGGCCACAAATCTCTACTAATAATTCTGTCCTCAAACGCACTTTCAATTGTTCTCATCAAAATATTCGCCGTATAAGCTGTTGCAGAGACTTCTTGAAAAAAAGGCAAAATTACGCTCCTTGTCTGTTAATTCTCTTTAAAAAAAAAAGGGGCAAAATTGTATCATATATGTACGGGCGTCAACTGTTGACACGAAAGAAATTGAACACCACGCAGCTGGTTCGTAGTTTTTGGTTCTCCCTGTACATTAAGGCACAAAATACAGCGGTGCATTCACAAATAATATTACACATGCCTAGTGCAGAAATAGTTTTGGAATTAATTGCTATACAAGCTTTAACATTCTGAAATAGTAATGTTCTTGGTTTAAAAAAGGAAACATTGAACGTGTATTCGTGAACTGCAACAAGGTTTCCTAATGTATTAATAGATATACTCCTAAGTTAAAGTAATTTTATTAGCGTTGCAATACACTGCACTGATTTTCAAGAACGAAGGAAACAAGAAAAGAAAATGATACGTTTCTGTGAGTTGAAAGAAAAGCGTCTTCTATATTTCCACAGAAAATAAATGCATCTACATCAGAATATTTATAATCGCTTTAGAGAAACTATTATTTATCTATTTTGTACGTTTGAGGAAACAATGTATTGCAATGAATTGTAGTGGCACTAGTTTTATTTTCTGTAACCGATTTAATCGTTGGGTTTATCTTGGCATCATGAATATTTTAGTTGTATTTTTACTGTTACAGTATTTTATAAAAAATTGAGTTTATCTGCCCTTACCTATTTTGGAGTGAAATTTCCTCTTACAATAAAATATTCCTTGCAGAAATTCTCTACAAGTTTGTGCTTCAAAGAGGGCTTCATATGTTCGACATGTACCTTTTTGCTGTATATCACACAACCCCTTTCTTTAACTCTCCATAGTTCCGGTATATTTGCGAGGTACGAATGTAAAACACCCAGGTGATGAGCGTAATTCACTTTGTTCCAAAACCATCTGTACTCACCTACTATGAGGCCCTCATTTCTCTGTGGCATACTTATAAGCAAGGGAGTGACCCACGCACGAGCCTTGCTTATAACGCATCAGGGACAGCCAAAACGTAACTTAAGTGCTATTTTTGTAACAGGTACATTATGGGTATTCTGCAGAACAACGTGTGTTTATTGTGTCAAGTTTTGTTCGCACGGAGTTACATGTGAATTTATACAGAAATTTCTTGATGTCAGCATTCTTAGCAAATCCACAGTTTATAGGTTATTAGAAAAATTTAAAGAAACATTGATAGTCAAAATGGAAAGTTTTGAGATATGGGGATGTCGTGGAAGAAGTCCAAAACAATAGCTGCCTTACATTATATGTTTTTGGTGATCCAGGATAATTGACTAGCCTGCTCGCTCTCCAGATCTAAATAAGTGTGATCCTTCGGGAATGCTTAAAGATAAATATTTATGCGACAAAACCCCATGTACTCGACAAATTAGAAGGCAGCATCTAGAGAGCGTTTTCCAATATTTCGGCTGCAGAAATTCGTCGAGTGTCAATAATGTACTCAAAATGTGTCAGGCTTTTATGGACGTAGGGGGAGCATCATTTAGAACATCTTTATAGCGAAAGGTAAAGAGTTAAATGTTCATATTGTTTCGCATCGTTAGTGATAGCGGGCCGGTCCACCACCACTAACGGATTCGTATTGCAGTGCCGTGGAAGCTGCCGTCTGCCAATTCTGTTATTCAAGGGAAAATCGTTGGTTGGTGAGGTATAGTAGAAATTGTGACAAGCTATATAAGGAAGGTCTAATTATGTTAGAAGATCCCAGTTTCTCAAAAATTATGACTGCCAAATTTGCAACTTTATATATTCTAATTTTTTGTATTTTTATGTAAGTGCTTTGTTCTGAGAATTACTGGGACTAGCTGCTTGTAATTAAAATTTACTGCACTAAATTCACTAATATATTCTATGAAATGTTAATAGTAGTTGCCAAATTCTTAGAAGACATTGCACTCCATCCCCAGAATATTATCATATCCATGCTTTAATAACTTAACTATTGATATTTCTGAGATCCTTGTTCCTCAAGCTGGTTTTTTAGTAAATAACAAGCCTTTGTGTATAGCATTTTGAACATCCTATAGTCTAAATGACAGTGAATAGAAGCTATAAGAAAAACTACTTCATAAAACGGTTGCATATCCCCAATAGATATAAGCAAGTCGGAAGTACAAGAATTAAAGAAGGAGGTTAAAAATCAGATGTGTTACATTCACATGTCTTTCTCTACCTCTATCGCTTATTGTATAAAAATTATTCTTACGACATTTTGTTTTTCTATCTACTTCATTATATTCGAGATAAACCGAAAATCGCTGCATTACACATTTTGTTACAGAAGAACCATTGTCAGAAAAATATCCGTATGTGTGCGTGTCTGTGAACAGCCTAACTCAAAATCGAAAAGTCGGATAAGTACCAAACTTGATAGTTAAGTTCAGTGTATTCCAAGAGTGTAAAACGAAGATTTTCAAGAAAATAACCCACTCAACTACTCTACATGGAACATTTTTCGAAAATGTTGATTTTCTAAAAAATGTCTAACGATTTTGATTAAAATACCATATATTAAAGATATTCATCTACAAGATAAATAAAATGTACATTTGAATTTTCGGGGAATAGCCTTTGATGTCCTCTTCATTCGGAAGGAATTTTGTATAATCTTGTGTAACTGTAAACGTTAAGTGATAGACAAAAATGTAGTACACAAGGAATGTAGATCTCTTTATAACACTCAGTTTACTTCAAATAAGTTTTTTGTGGCCTAAGCCATTTTTGAGATATCCGTTATTAAGGGTTCGAATTGTTCGTTTCTTGGTAATACTTTAAAGTGCCTTCAACATTCAGTTGTTTCTCGCGATTGCAAGGAAATAGTATGGAATTTTAAGGCAGTGTATAGCGTCCAGTTCTTAAACATTTGACAGTCGCTGTTACCTTTGTATCGGTAACGAAATGTGTAATGTAGCTATTACTGCATATGTTTATTTGGATTAAAACCTAGTAGATATAAATAAGCTTTAGTGAGAATAGTTTGCATATTCACTAATAAACGATAGAGGGTAAAGAAAGTTATGTGAATGTAACACATCGGGACCTCCCGAGTCGCATATGTTACCGCAGCGCCACCTCGCCCGGTAGAATTCTAAACGATAAACACGCTCATTGAAAATGAATGTGAAACATTTTATGAGCAAACTTTAACTTAATCAGTTGAAAGTTTTGGATTTTACTATTTGCACAGAAATTTATACTTAATAAGCTGAATGGAAGTTTTTCTTTCAACTTTAAGTGCAATATCAGAACATATCAATATATTTCTGTTAAACAGGATATGTAATATAAGATCTAACTGATTGCTAGCATACACAATATTAATTGCTTTCTCTACCACATATATGTCCACCCGAAAATTCGATACAGATATTTCACCGAAAATACATGTTTTGAGGCCCCTGAATAAAAAAAAGCATTTTTAGAAAAAGGTCCGTGTGTATGTCAGTATAACTCAAAACGAAAATTAAGATAAACACCAAACTTGGTATTTAGGTTCAGTACCTTCCAAAGATGCGACACTAAGATTTTCAAGAAAATCCCCTATACCAAACTACCCTTTATATGGAAAATTTTTCGGAATCTTTGATTTACTAAAGAATGCTTCTAAGGAATTTTATTAAAATACCATATGTTAAATATTGTCGTGTACCTCAATATTTTGTAATTACTTAACTTCAGAGGAGGGCAACTCGCTTATGAGAGGGATCGTTAATCAAACAAAGAACGTTAATTTGAGAGGCAACGACGAGGGACGCAGATAAAGTTATCTCAAAAATATTCTTACACTAACATAATTCCTGGCTGAAGGGAGAGGCAAGGATTCTATGCTACCATAATTAAAACGGCAAAGAAATGGATAGCTGGATTTATTATAAAATGTTCTCTTACCCCATGTGTCTGCCGGGCGAGGACGCCATGTCGTAGACAGTTATCCGTCTAACTCCCGCGGACACTAGTCACAGAATGCTCAGAAAACCCACGCTAAGCTTGGCGTCACTAACGCCATATCCCCACCAATGAGACTGTTTCCCCTCAATCGCCCCTCCTCAGATAAACTGCCAACCTTCGACTTGGGTAACCAGAGGACGTATTACTATTACTATAATCTGTGCACATGCCACATCTCCCCCTGGCCACCGAAGTCGACGTCCTCGTCGACAGAAAGAAATAAATACAATAAACATGAAAAAACAAGACAAAGACATACCAAAAATGACATACAAATGTGTGAAGTAAAATATAACAATAGACATGTGTGTGGTAAGCACCCAGCCGACGAAACAATGGTGCTGGGTGATGTGGAGAGACGAGCGACGTAAGTGCTGTCGACTTAGTATTGTTAATGCACTGATCTTTAGCATCCCGCACACGCACACACCACGCTGCCTTAGTTCACAGGCACACTACACTGCGCAAAATGGTGATGGTCTGCCGTAACTGTTTGTGGGTGGATTTAGACAGTGCCCACAACGACGATTTGTCCTGGTGTAGAATTAGCACCGCAGGTCTCTGGTGATGACAACAGGGTGGGCAGTCGCTGGCTTGGACTGCCCCCCGACATGGTGGCTCCTAATGCCACGGCAGTGTAGTGGCTGCCCGACAGCTTCCCTGTGGTGTTTCTTGACTTCTGGTGTGCCCTGGGGATGCTGATGCACTTTCTCGCTCTCTGCCACAGCAAAATACTAAAACAAAACCACCACACAATAAACAGGATGCTCCCACAAACAATCACACATAAAAGAAGGGTATGTCATTTACAATTAAAGATTTTAAAGTATGAAAAGTGTACACTAAAAAAATTCTTATGACATGGGGCAAAGAAAGAGAAGAAAAAATTAGTACAAATTGGCATAAGAAAGAAATTTTACATCCAAATAACAGTAAAACAGACTCAAAATACATTAACATGACAGAGATGAAACATAACCTTGTTTTGGGATCCCAATATTACATCTCAATAACCAGCTGGTATCACAAACAAAAGAAAGTAAGTGCACTTACAAGACAATCACACATGACGATGAAATGAACTCATTCACACTGACCATGGCCCCAAATTACACACAACACTGACTTAACTATCTACTCAAACTAGTGTATGCATCACTACAAGCTACATCCACAATACATTTCTAAACTACGCCACGTGACATGCTTTCAACTACTAGTGTCCTACTCTTGTCACCAATACAACTTCTTGTCCACATCATTATCGTTCTCATCTCATTATGAGCATCAACTCAATCATAATCATTATCAACATCATCAGCAGTAATAGTGCAATCTCGATCATTACTTCAAGCATCATCATCTTTCAATTTTCTCTCGAAAACAAAACATCTGCACTTACGTGTCTCATTTAACATGCTGTAAATTCAAAACATTTGACATAGGCATAACCTTCAAGAAATCACATTAACAATTCAGGAATTACACAAATAACATGACATTATAATGTTGCATCTACATCCTCAAAATGAAAATTTAAGCTGGAAAACAGGTGGTATTAACATTTGCTATCTAAGATGGTAATAAACTTGTTGCATAAACAGAGAAAAAAAATTATTTTCATTACATTCACTTCCATCTATATAATCTCTCGTGGGAATTCATCACACACGCTATACTGGGCACGTTACAGCAACACCAATAAGCAAAATCTCTGAAATGATACAACTGTCGGGGTTACACTGTGGCACTTCCACCGAAGCTGACATCTCGTCTCATCTCATCTCTCCTCATCTCACATCAACACCGTCGGGGTTACTCTTTGGCACTTCCACCGAGGCAAATCTCAACTCTTATTTCTCACATAACCTCACACTACGCCATCGGGGTTACACTTTGGCACTCCCACCGAGGCAAATCTCACCTATATCACATAACCTCAAATACACACATACATACAAACACTATTCATGCAACAATTTTCTGCAAATAAAGATCACAGCATCATTATGAAACCCAAAATCAAATCATATCATATCAAATCAAATCGAATGCAACAAAACAACATCACATCATTATTCAAAACAATATTGTCACATAACATTCCTGAAAATGAAAGCTCAATTAAGCATATAGTACACCTGAAACACATTCCTGCAGCATAATACAACAAACAAAACAAATGATTTGCAGTTACCAAAACACAGTTCAAAATTTAAATTACACCCACAAGAATAACACACTTTTAATTTGGCAGAGACATTCATATCACATATTCCTGAAAAACAAAGCTTAATTAAGCATCAGTCAGTGAAACAATAAATTTAGCATACCTGTGTGAGTCGTAAAACTGTTTCATTCATCCAAACTTTAGCACTCACAATGATTACATACTTACAGGTGATTTTTTTCTTTCCTCTTACTCGTTTACCACAAAATTCCCGTGCAAATTGTCCAAAATCTGGTAACACACGTACAGCTGGTTCATCAACATCCACATCGTACTGGTCCATATCAGAAGCACATCAAACCTAATTAGGTGCAGATACTGGCAAGGTTGGTAGCTCCTGAAACGTTTACTTACATGAGTAACTGCAAAAGATTTTCCCCTAAAAATATGCATTGCGGAATTAAATAAACCAAACTTGGCAACGGTAAAGCAAAATTATCATCATTATGATTTTCTCAGAGCGGCCAATAGCAGTAGTAGCCTACATTTCAAAATTCTAAAGTAACTCATACGCCGACATCCTACTGGGATTCTTCACGTGAGAGGGGTCAATGACCGGGCGGCAGACAGCTGATTGCTTTGCAACAGGCGTACTAACACTGGACAAAGAGTCTACGTCACTGTGCGCGCTAACAGGAGCAATTACTATATCAGATTTCTGTGCAGTACGTCGCTTAGGCATGATTGCAGCACAAAAGATAACGCAACCAATAAACAAACAGTAGGACCAAGCAATACAGATTACACCAAACTAAACACTTATAGCATCACATGAATGTAAGTAGCAAGATCAGAACATAACCAAATAAAAAGTTGCAGAAAGAACACAATTAAGGCGCCCGCGGCGAAATATCAGAAAATTAAACTAACACACGGCTACACAAGCCACTTGGACACAATACCAAGATTTTGAATCAGAATGAACACATGGAAGAAAACAAAATGATAGCTTCAGTGAGAAACCTCGAACTGGAAGTTAAAAAAAACTACGTCACACTTACTGTGACCACCGCTAATATTCTCAAAAAGGAGCAGAATACAGACTTGTAATTTAAACTAGCACACAAAACTTCTCTTTTTTTTTTCTTAAATCAAATGTATATAATCTGATATGCACACGCAAATAAACGCGCCAAAACACGTGCTGAGGATTACTGGTTTCACAAGCTAAAAATTATTGCTGAAATGTACGACCACGCGGGAATTACACAACACACGTGCGTACATAAAAGTTACACGAAAAATGACCCAGAAAAGTGCAGTAAATAGCTAGAAATCACAATCACTGGAATATAAAGTTATACATTTCTAAACCACTGCTAATAAGCACAAAAAAACAAGATTTGCAAACAGATAGCCAACACGTGACGAGCACATTTTGAAACAACTATCTCGCTCGTTTCACTACTCAAGTTTCACAAAACATTTTTTTTGAAAATAACCAGCACGAAGAACGGAACACAGTGATATAGTTTAAAGGAAATGAAGCCAAAACAAGGGGAAAATGGAGTCAGAAGTTTTAGCGTCACCCGGCAGACAATGGGAAAAAATGCAAAAATGAACTCAAAATTGAAATTTCGACACCAGACTTTCAGAAATGATGGAAACAAAATTTAGAAGAAGAGAATCACAATTTAAAGTATAAAAATCCTTACCCTTCAGCCAGAAAGAACTTTACATTTTTCACGACCACGCGGAGCACAAACCGTTAAATTTGGAGGGAAAAAAAATTTTGCACTTAAAATCTCAAAACAAATCAAACCAATTGCTCGGCGCCTCACACCAATTTGTCGTGTACCTCAATATTTTGTAATTACTTAACTTCAGAGGAGGGCAACTCGCTTATGAGAGGGATCGTTAATCAAACAAAGAACGTTAATTTGAGAGGCAACGACGAGGGACGCAGATAAAGTTATCTCAAAAATATTCTTACACTAACATAATTCCTGGCTGAAGGGAGAGGCAAGGATTCTATGCTACCATAAATAAAACGGCAAAGAAATGGATAGCTGGATTTATTATAAAATGTTCTCTTACCCCATGTGTCTGCCGGGCGAGGACGCCATGTCGTAGACAGTTATCCGTCTAACTCCCGCGGACACTAGTCACAGAATGCTCAGAAAACCCACGCTAAGCTTGGCGTCACTAACGCCATATCCCCACCAATGAGACTGTTTCCCCTCAATCGCCCCTCCTCAGATAAACTGCCAACCTTCGACTTGGGTAACCAGAGGACGTATTACTATTACTATAATCTGTGCACATGCCACAATATATCCACATGAAAATAAAATGTGTATCTGGGAATAACCTTTATATCTTCTTCATTCTGAAGGAATTTTGTATAATCTTGTATAACTGGTAAACGTTAAGCTATAGACGAAAACATACTACACAAGGAATTTGGATCTCTTTAAAACACAAAATTATTTCAAGTAACGTTTTACTTTTTCTACTACGTACAGTAAGTAGGGGAAGTATTCCACCCAAAAATTCGATACCGAGATTTCAAGGGAAATACATGTTTTGAGACATCCTGAATCCAAAAGAAGCATTTTTGGAAACATGTCCGTGTGTGTGTCTGTGTGTCTTTCTGTGTGCGTGTGTGTGTGTGTGTGTGTGTGTGTCTGTGAACAGCATAACTCAGAAACGAACAGTCGGATAAACACCAAACTTGGTATTTAGGTTCAGTATCTTCCAGAGATGCGACACGAAGGTTTTCAAGAAAATCCCCCCAACCCAGATTACCCTTTACATGGAAGATTTTTCGAAAATATTGATTTTCTCAAAAATGGCTCTAACGTTTTTGATTAAAATATCATATTTTTAAGATATTTTTATGACAAATAAAATGTATATCTTGAATTTTCTGGGAATGTCTCCAAAAGTATTCTCCATTGTGAACGACTTTTGCATAACTGGTAAACCATAAGAGATAGACAAAATTTTACCATACAAAAAATGTAGATCGACTTGAAATACACAATTTATGTCATATACATTTTTTTTGTTGAGTGAACCGTTTTCGAGATATTGCTTGTTATTCCCTTAAATTTTTCAATACTTATTTTCTAAAATGGGAATTCGTTATTCATTTTTACTTTCTCTACTACGTATAGTAAGTAGGGGAAGTATTGCATTCCACCCAAAAATTCGATACCGAGATTTCACCGGAAATACATGTTTTGAGACCTCCTGACTCCAAAAAAAGCATTTTTGGAAACATGTCCGTGTGTGTGTCTGTGTGTGTGTGTGTGTGTGTGTGTGTCTGTGTGTGTGTGTGTCTGTGAACAGCATAACTGAAAAACTAACAGTCGGATAAACACCAAACTTGGTATTTACGTTCAGTATCTTCCAGAGATGCGACACGAAGATTTTCAAGAAAATCCCCCCACCCCAGACTACCCTTTACATGGAACATTTTTCTAAAATTTTAATTTTCTCAAAAATGGCTCTAACGATTTTGATGAAAATATCATATGTTTAAGATAATGTCATGAGAAATGAAATGTATATCTCGAAATCTCTGGGAATGTCTCCAAAAGTATTCTTCATTATGAACGACTTTTGCATAACTGGTAAACCATAAGAGATAGACAAAATTTTACTACACAAAAAATGTAGATCGCGTTAAAATACACAACTTATATAATATACATTTGTTTTGTTGAGTGAACCGTTTTCGAGATATTGCTTGTTATTTCCTTAAATTTTCCAATACTTATACTTTTTCTCAAATTCGTTATTCATTTTTTTATGTCCTGGACATGCAAAGAGAATGGAATGCGCCACATAGCAACCAGCGATAAAATATTTGACTATCGCTTAAAAGCTACCATATTCCCCTTGCATCTACAAGAAAATTACAAATAAGATTGACATCTCGATATCTCGATTAATATGAAGCATATGGAGAATAGGCGTTTGTAAAAATATATTGTACAAGAGTAGAGAAAGTCATGTGAGTGTAACACATCAGATTTTTTGTCTTGGATATGCAAAGAGTTATAATCTGTGGCAAAGGGAATGGTGCTGTACCTAGCAACCAGCTATTAAGAGATATGTATGTTCTTTTCTATATTGCCCTTGTAAATATATTTTCCCCTTACATCTACAAGAAACTTAGCAATAAGATAGAGTGCAAATGTTTATCTCGATTAACATGAAGTAGATGGAGAATAAGCGTTTGTAAAAATAGTTTGTACAGGAGTAGAGAAAGTCATGTGAGTGTAACACAGATTTTTTTGCGGTATCAGCCATTTGCGAGATATCCGTTATTAATGGTTTGAATGGTTCAACACGCCATGCTTTTCAAGTCCTGTCATTTTCAATTGTTTCTTGCTATGTTATGGAAAGGTTTTAAGCCCAGCCCATAGCGTTCCGTTTTAAAAACTTTGACTATCGCTGTTCGGTTTGTATTTATAACGAAATGTACAATACAGCTATTTCCGGAATCGTTTATCTGGATTAAAATGAAGTACATAGGAATATAAGCTTTCGTAAGAATAATTTGTATACTCACTAATTAAATAGAGAGGGTATAGAAACTCATGTGAATGTAACACACCAGATTTTTGTTTAAAAGCTTCTGTACAAGGAATTCCTTTTTTTATGCCTATTCAAAGCTAACTCATGGTTAGGGAAACAGCTTTTACCGCTTCCGCGGAACCAGGTGATAAAAGGTCCTTTAATCAGATTATCCCGGGAAAGTGCCTATTGAGCCTGTGGCTATATAAAGAGGAAATGTAGCAGCAAGCTTGTTCAAAGGCATCTCGCAAACTACATACCCGATTAGAATCATTTCTTCAGTGGTGAATGCCTAACCTGACTGAGTGACATACACTACCTAATAGCTTCGTAAAAATATATTGTTATTGAAAAAGGAAGTCCAATCTTAAAGTGATATTTTACAATCACGGCCTTCTAAGTACCGTTTTTGAGGGTTCTTGTTCCACAGTGATCTTGATTTTCTCGAGTTTTTACTTTCTCTATCACGTAATAATAAGTAGAGAAGGTATTGCATTCCATCAAAAAATTCAATACTCAGTTTTCACCGGAAATAAACGTTTTGAGACCTTTGATAGATACCTTGTGTGTGTGTTTGCGAATAGCATAACTCAAAAACGAAAAATCGTCAAGCTTGATATTTAACTTCACTATCTTCCAAATATGCGACGCGAAGACTTTTAAGAAAATCCCCCTACGCTATCTTTTACATGGAACATTTTTTTAAATTTTTAGTTTCTTAAAAATGACTAACGATTTTGGTTAAAATACGTATTAAAAATATTGTCATGGTAAATAAAATGTATATCTTGAATGTTTTTTAGGAATATGTGAATTATTCTTCATTCGGAAGAAATTTTACATCATCTTGTATAAGTGGTAAACTATAAACGAAAACGTACAGCACAAAAAATATAAATCTCTTTAAAATACACAGTTTATTCCAAATAACCTTTTCTGTGACATGTCACTTCTAGATATTCGAATTGTTCAATACTTAAAGTCCTGTCGACATTCAGTTTTTTCTCGCGATTACATGAAAAGAGTATGGAATTTTAAGTCGAGTATATAGCGTCCAATTCTTGAACATTTGATTTTCACTGCTTCTTTTGCATCTATAACGAAATTTGTAATGTAACTTATTTCTTCAAAGGTTTATGAAGTAGATAAAAAAAACTTTTGTAAGAATAATTTGTATACCCACTAATAAATGATCAGATGTTTTTAAGAAACATGCTCTATGGCGAAGTATTTCAGAGACACGTGTTATCTGCATTCTAATTCTGAGCTCTCATACTTTAGGGATAGCCTTCTTAACCTTATTGGCGTTGTAGTTGTTATTCAACCGTTGTAAAACACTTAATAGTAAAGCAAAATCAGCTTTCTCATACATAGCATTTCGTTATCCAGTGCAATTAAACTGAAGAATCCTACTCACAAAGGTTCCAATATTAGGTTTGCCAGAGGAAAGTAGTAACCCTGCTGCACCTCCTAGCACCCAGGATACCGACTAAGGAATGCGAAAGAATCAAACGGTTGCTTCCTGAAGATGACTCTGGAATTTCCCCGAGGTGTTTCAGATATTGGTTGCTAAGATACAATTCTCTTTGCTGCAGGTTATTAGGTGTATACAAAATTGATACCATTTTATCAATTATACACGGGGCGAAACCGCATGAAAAAGCTACTTACATGTAACTGGATACATTAGTACCAAGAGTATGTTATAGGTCATTCCAAAGTGAATTTTATTGGAGATTTATTTCTTCATTTCCTAATGGGAGATTAAAGTTTCTATCCGCCCCATGTAAAATCTGCCAAATTCATGATCCATTGTCTCAGAAAGAATTTAAGATATCCGGCTGAAATTTTTACAGAATGTAGAAGCATGCCTTCTAAGTTGATAATCTACTTTATACAATTGGTTTATTTATTTTGGCCTTGTCTTTTCTTATACAATACAAATGTCTACTATTGCTCCTTACGCACTTCAGGCTACCTGTATCGTTTTAAAGCCAATTCACTATAACTGCACCCTTTAACAAGAAATACAGTCTCATAACATTCAAATTCTTCTGGTCTAAAAAAAATCCCCAAAAGCAGTATATCTCCTGTAAGCCAATACAATAATTGTCCTCAGCTGAAGTCTATTACGCTTAAGTAAGCTCTCAGCTCTTTCCTTACATGGTTTTCTAATAAATAGTCTACCATGTCTGTTTCCTGGAGTGTTAAGCCAGGTATTATGAAGTTTTGCTTTGGACCAGTTCTTAATATCCTCTCTACTAATCATCGAGATGTTCTTAGATCCGGTTCCGGCCCAATAAATTGTGAAGCTGCTCCTTGTCTTGCAAGTTCATCCGCTTTTTCATTTCCGTCTATGCCACTATGACCCGGCACCCAAATGAGTTGTACTTCATTCTTTCTGCCAAGATTGTATGTTTAGGCAGTTTAAAGACAGTCCTGGTGGTACCTTATGACTACTTGGAGCCATAAGTGCAGTCTGGCTGTTCACCAGTGTGAGCTCTCCTCATGATTTCCTGTATGTATAAATTTCTGTTTCTAAAACAGTAGTATATTTACCTAAGGGAAACAACTTTTTGCAGCTTCGTCTTATGCAATATACTTGGATCCTGTTCCTGAGGCATTCTTTGAGCCGTCTGCAGGCCACACCAAAGTTTTCTCAGGAGTTTCCAGAGTTTTATTCGTCCAACGTTCAGGATCAATAATGACCCTGATGTACTTTCTAAAGTGTTTAATTGAATTATATAAAGCTGACGGCATTTCTAAATATGCATCTCCTACGTATTTCCTAATTGTTAGCAAACCTGAGTCTATTTAAGGATATCTCAGTAGCTTAGCGTGCTGCAGTCTATAGAGTGCCATTCTTGCCTGCTTCATTACAACTAGTTGCAATGAGTCAGGTTTAAGAGTGTTTCCATTGCTGCAATAGGAGTTGTTTTTATAACTTCTGTGTTTATTAAGGTAGATGGAGATAATTTCTTTATTATGCATCTTTTGGTTAAATTTTTATCAGCATTTATTCTTTTAAAGAACCAACCCTGTTAGAAACACAACAGCATTTCGAGGTTGTTTTTATCATCCTGAAATTTAATTTAGTTATCTCCATTAGTCTCTGAGAAAACGGGTCATTTATATCAGAAAATGTCCTCAGAAAAAGCTGTTCAAAACAAAAATGGAGTAAACAAACTTTCACCTATTTGCAAAAAAGACACCACATGGCTTAAGCGCACAGAAACTGCCATACTTAACAGTAGTACCAATTTGTAGAACCAAACTTCCCCTAAAAGAAAGGCTAAAGTTTAACTCTCAATTCCAGATACAATTTTTTTCTTTGAATAGTGTAGAATTCACAGTTAAAATGTCAGGTACAGTACCACTTTTAAAAATATATTTAAAATATAATTATTGTGTCCACAAGTTTTATATTTATTTTATTAAAGGGAAACTTCAATTAATAAGACTGCACCAAACTGTGCTGTGGTCGCTGGAGCGTATAATTTCGGCCAAGCTGAGGGTCGCGAGTTCGAGTCCCGCCATGGGCATGGGTGTTTGTGTGTGTGTTGTGTGTGTAATTGCGGCAATAAGCGGTCAAATGCACAGTAAACACTGGGCAAACAAGGGAAATTAAAAAAAGTTAACACCTGGCTTGTTTAAAAAGAAAAGGTAAAACAAAAGAACACACCAATAAAATTAATTTTTCATTGATGTTCATTTTTAGAAAGTTGCACGCTTCGTTTACCTGGTTTACTGAGAACAAAAATTATTTGCTCAAATGATATTTTGTCTCATTGTCCGTTTCGTGTTTTCTTAAGAGCCTGACAGGTAATTTTAAACCTCCTCAAATTTACTTACGAGGCATTTTATAGTGCTCTATGTTGTTGGGTTCAATCACAAAAATCATTATTTTTACAGTGCCTAGTCAAGCTTAGGTGATTAGTCAAAGTAACCCCAGCAATTAGGCTAAATGCTCCCTGGTGCTATTCTATACACGTCAATAGCTGAAGAAGCTGTCATTTGTTTGCTCGAATGACAAGCGAGCGTCTGTCAGATCACTAGATCCTTCGCCTCCCTATCTTTTCAATTTAAATAATACAGTATCGACAATTATTTACTCGTGCTTTATTTGTTCGGTTTTAAATTGGCGCACGCTCTCGTTAACGAAGACTAATGGGGATTAGTACGCGGTGAGAGCCGGCCGGTTATAGTACGTTGCATGCGTGCGTATTTGTGCGTAAGATGAAGGACGTGACTACGATACAATGTTACAGTCATCCACGAGGTACTCGCCAAAGGTAAAGAAGACAAAAGCGCAAAAAAAAAGAGCTAAATCTTAATCTACTAGCGCATGCGCCCCACGTTTATCGACCTGCCATAGACAAAACACAATCTGTCTGCTGGAGGGTGGTGAAGGTTAGGGTAGTGGCGGGCCTGCGCAGTCGGAGTTGCGCACACTAAAAATCAATAGGACATCACACACAGAGAATCGCTCGCGCACTCGGAATCCAGGCAAACGACGGAGGCGGCTGTCTGTGCGTGTGTGTGGGTGTGCGTTTCACAAGAGACGTGGGTGTGAGGGAAGGCCAGGGGTGGTTAGGGGAATGAAATTGTAGTTGGTGTGTCGCTCCAGAAGGAAGCCCTCGAACATCCTTGGGCTTCTCCGAGATTTGGTTTGATTTCTTCAAGAAACTCTCCCAAATTGTGTTTTCTTGTGAGGTGAAAAGTAAGTGTGCCAGAATGGGACGAGTAAGAGGTGCTGGAGTATAACATCTTAACGGGGGTGTGGTTTATTGTGCTCTTTGGATCATAACATCTGTTGGAGTGTTTTTGTTTTCCCCAAGAACTGTGCGGATGAATCGAAGAATCAAGTCAATTCTGTCGTAGTGCAGTGCCTGCTGAGGAAAACTGGTAAGCGTTTCATTTTTTTAGTGTAATATACCTATCAGCATTACCCCAGTAAAAGCTTTTGTAGAGCATCTAAGGATGATGCGAGCATTTTTAAAACCTTCTTCTATGAAGTCTCGGCTTTCCTCCCCATCGTCATCAGACCCCTAAAAAAATATAATGTTTCTGTGCATGTTTGTTAAATCGAGGTTTCAAATGCACAAGCATAAACAGCTGTAACGTAGCTGAAACGAGAATTTGCTCTTAAAAACCTTTTGTGTGTTTAAGTTATGCTGCAAATATACACCCTGACAAGATTTAAACAGAGTTTTATTTTTGGATATTGATTTGAGTTTGTATAGAAAAAAGTTGTGCTTAAAAGATCAAAGTAATACAACTTATTCCTGTAATTTTAAAAATACTTTAGAAGTTTACATACCTTTACAATTAATAAAAGAAAGCTACAAAAGCCTTAACTGGGGGTTGCATGTTACGACATATCTGTTTCTTTAAAATAATCATAAGTAATACCAGAAAAGCTTCTGAGATTACGTTATCTAAGAAACTTTGATTCTTGAGTTATATTTATTGCAACTATTTCACGAATAAATGTCAGTCATTTTCATGAGTACATGAAAGTCGATTATTTCAATGATTATCTTTACTCATTAATGTCAATTGATATAGGATTGTAACAACACAATCGAGGTTGTATGTTGTATTTTTCACAACTGCTGGGGCATTTAAGACCAGGTAAATTGCCTTATCTTTAATTGTTTTAATTATGCTTATGAGTGAAAGCAACAGTTATTTATAAGCAAAATAAGTGTAAGTGGAAGCTAACCTGATACAAAATTGAGACTATTTTCTTTACACTTCACTGACAGAAAGTAGGACATAATCAATATGAAATATTTATGCTTTTGCTGTCATTGAGTATAAAAAATACATTGCGAATTTAAATTTAGAGAAACTGCTTCTACACCGCTACTGGTTGTCACCCCACGCCATTTTCCTCCTATTGCTGTGGTATATACTAATTTGTTTTTTGAATATAATTATTAACATTTGAATTCCTCCTACTTCCGACTTTCCAGCGTTGGAAATAAAATATAAAGTTTTTGAGAAATGTTTTTAGTACTCATAATTACTTTTTGCCATAGAAGGCTAGTTATACATTTCCAACATATGTCTTTGTTTCTTGAAAATAGTTTGAAGAGCATTTTTCAGATATGGCACTGTGAGTGAGTGAATGAATCCCTACCATTTACCATTTCGTCGTCCGGGGTGGACTAGTGGTACCGTACTAGCCTCTAGTTCCCAAGGTCGCGGGTTCAAACCCGGCGGAGGGGATGGATCTTTCGGGCTTAAAAATCCTTAGCATGGCTTCCTTCGGAAGGGAAGTAAAGCCGGTGGTCCCGTGTCGTAGATTTATGGCACGTAAAAGATCCTCTAGCCTGATAAAGGGGCCTCTGAGCATAATTTCCGGTCTTTCATGCCAAATACAGAATGGGACGTTAAGGACGGTGTAGTTAAAGAGCGTCCATAAATAATAATGATAATAAAAAAAACCTACCATTTCTCAAGAGACTATTATAATGAGATTGTATTATGAGAACCGGTAGTTAAAATGCATTCTATCGAGAATAAAACTTAATGGTTTAAATGAACAAATTAATAAGGAAAAATGGAAGCAACACACAAATAATGTCTAATGGCATTAAAAAGGACATTAAAATGTACATCCCAAGCTAGAAGATATGAAGAACCTTTCACGAAACATGAGTTTAGAATGGAGTAAAACTGAAAATCCGAAGAAAACGAATGGAAATTGGAAGTACAACCTTCACCAAGGCTTAGATTAGCAGGCAATATCACTTCTTTTGAGGGAAGTGATGCTTTCTACAGCAGTTCCCAGATAATATGTGCAACATTTACGAACATAGGATTTCATATGATCATACTTACAATTCATCTTCAGAAATTTCTGGAAGATGGTGCTCACTAATATGGAAGTGTCTCAGCGATGTCGGCCTCAGAAGTCGGAGAGACGGTAGGTATGTGTTTCTAGAGAGCCAGGATACTCGTATGGTTTTGTCTTAAGCCAACCGTTACAAAAGCGTTTTTGTACTTTTATATTGTAACACCAAGAATATTTGTAATAACAAGGGATGTATTAAACTATTTGGACCTAAACCTATGTGTAGCCATATAAAAATTTCGCTTATGGAAAAGATTTTCCTTAAAAGGGCTGCACGCAAGAAGTAAGCTGCCAATTGTATCCGAAAACGAGCACAAAAACTCCTATTTTAACTACAGGAAATGTTAATTGACTGGATTGGATAATCCTGATTAACTGCCTGTTTTGAAGTCGGGCTGGTAGTGATGAAATACTCGTAGAGCTCCGCTCCACTTCAGGCAGGGATGCCCATCTGCATCGCATATTTCGATACGTTGCAATTGAAGCTGGTTACGAATTTGTTGTATGGGTATATTGCCATATGGCTTCTCTCACAACAATTTGAAGGTAGGTTTCGGCGTGAGGGTTTGAATACAGTCCTTGCAAGACGCTTTCATGATGAATATCTCTAATGAACATTGTGTATCATTATTGAATTTAGTTTGAATGCGGTCTAATTGCAAACATGGGAACGAACTTTAATGCACCTCTCATACTCAACATATCGTAATGTCTCCAAGGCGTACTTGAAGGTTTTTTGGACTTTGTTCTCTCGTTAATTGATCATAGTCACAAAGAAATATAAAGTGTTGGAGGCAACGGTGGAAAAGAGGAATATAATTGTTAATATTCACAAACGGAATGTAACCCTTTCAGATACTGCGAATTCTCTCTGGCATCATCCAGGCCTTTGCTGCGATAAACAAACTTAGATATAGTACACCTTCCAAATTCACAATCTGAGCTAGGAGACAAATCTTTAGTACCTAGCGGAATGGCTCAGGCGATGTCTGTGGCCCGCATTCGGGAGATCCTGGGTTCAAATCCCGTTGCCGACCAATCTGGCGGGTTTTTTTTCGCGGTTTACTCAGTCGCCACGATAAATCCCGGATTCGATATTTAATATCACGACCCAAAGTTCCATCTTAAGTCTAAAACAATAGTAAAACTGAAAATAGATGATAATAGCGAATGTTCTGCCATCTATCTACAGATAATGAAAGCAGGTAGATTGGACGGCGCCCTAATGCCAATGCTCGGCACGTGTAGAAGCAGAGGTAAGTTGCCTGGCACTAAGGCCTCTGTGGACGCGTGTTGAAGTAAGAAGGCATGCTGTGGTACAGGGATGATACCCAAGAGGCTAACTGTCCGCCACACGCGATACACGAGGTATCTCGTAACAGATCCGTCGCGATATCACAACGTAGTTAAAGCGACGTAAAATAAATAGGGAAAAAAGACTTTAATTAAAACTGTGAAAGAGTGCTCAAAGTTTTGAAATAAGCAAGGAAGAACGGCAAAACTGGTGATAAACGCTGCCACTTATCATATACGTATCTGAATATAATACAAGGAAAACCAAAACAAGCAAAATAAACCGAGAAAAGCGCCTTCAGTTCGCTAACATTGTGTAGCTGAGGTGCAGAATTCCAAAATATCGGACAATAGAACATTTTGATCTACCGTACAAGAATTACAGAAGTAATAAAGTGTGGAAACAAACACAGAATGGATATGAAATACGGTGGGCAGTGGTCTCTAGTGTTGAAGAACGTGTTTATAGACAGTGTAGATCGCAGATCTTTTGTCCGTTATAGGACACAAGCTTTTATTTTCCGTTAAATTGCCGCGGCATGAAGCAGAAACCCGTGGGATCCAACAAGCGGTCTTGTTGGTCCCACTTCTTTGCATTCCAGCCCTTCTACAGAAATATTATTTGTTAACGCGGCATTTCATTGGATAATAATTCTGCGAGGTAGTATAGTATGGGCTGACCTGTATACAAGATAACTCCTTAATAACTGGTGATAGTGCTATTAGTATATGGGCACCACCTATGGGCCAACAATCACAAGTAAAGTGCTGAAAATATTCGGATGTGGATTATTATGTAATGCACTTAGTAATCTGAAGACTACTACTTTATTTCTAGAAATGAATGGCATCGTGAAAAGGTCGGAAAGATTTGGACATCTCATGCGGTTTAAGATAACTTATTTAAATAAAGTGGAGAAATATAGAATGTGGATTACCAATCACTCTACTAATTCACCGACTAGTTCAATAAAATCCAATGATTGGCAATCAGCAGTCTCTTCGCATACCTGTGTGTTGATGAAAGCTAAGTATGTATTTACTACTATCATGTGGGCCTCCTTTCTTCTAAGCTTTCACCTTCATGCGATGTAAGAGGTCGTTTTCTAGTAATTGTCTCCGTTGCTCCTTCTTAGTAAGTAACAAATAACATTTATTGCTAACAATCTTCATTTTCGAATACTTCAGTTCTGGCCTTACAAATACTTATGGAAACTAAGCACTTATAGTTTTTCCATCATTGCAGAGTAAGCCCACGTAGAATAAAACATATTCTATGAACCCAAACCCTTCCGTTGATATCCACATTAGTATTCGTTTTCTTCTAATTGTATTATCGTAATGAGTAGTAATAATTCTATCCGGATCATCCTCAGGCAGTAAAGAGATAATGCTGCTCGAAGAAAGTAGCGTGATTCTTCCCTCTAGAAGATGCCGCTGTTGCTTAGTAAAATATTTGGATTTTATTTTGACCAGCTTTTTCTGGACAATTTTTTTTTTTTGGAAAATATAGGGGTAGCAGACTATAAACAGGTAGTCGGAAAATAAGTTCCCCGAGTGGAAGATACTTTGCTCAAGAGAGAAAAATTGAGGTGGACAAAAAGAAACTAATGTTTTTATCTGCATTGTCCCTCAGCATCACAAGCTTGATGAATCTCACCGGGCAACTGTGTCCTAGTCATAGACCAATATGCATACTCCTGCTTCAACGTGATAGTGAGGGTTCCACTTCTTAATGCCGAGGAGAAGCGGAAGTCGCTGAGCGCAAAGTCCGGACTGTATCAGCTGGTCAGGCTTTTGAACATTGCTGCCATATGGAATCCAAAAAGATTACTGTTGTCAGAAACCCATGTCTTCCTTCTAGTAGAATACATTTCCTCCTGCAAGAGAGCAACACTTGTCTGTTTTCCATGTCTTGCGAGCTCATGATGTTCTGATCTTCCTTTCTTTACAAGAGAACTTTACTTTTGCAGCTTTATCAAAGGCATGCGTAATAAAAAAGTGATCACGTCTGCATAGGATTAGTGCGCCGGAAGGAAGGGATGAAGGGCGGGTCACTAACGATTCCAGAATAACATCAATCCTGACGTTGGCTCGATCTCGCCTTAGCCATGTTCAACCTGGAGGTCCCGGAATGAAACGGCCGCTCCCAGGAAGGGGGTCCAGCCGGCCAGCCAAGCGCCATCACCAGGGAGAAATCTTTACACAGCGTGAACTCGACCGTCTCGCCGCAACGCACAAAACGCTGTTGCCTGATTGTACAACCCTAAAACATATGAAGATGAAAGGAAATGACAAGAAATGATTGGCAGGAAATTCGTGGGAGAAGAGAAACTACCCCAACATTCGCCTACCAACCTGGGAAAACCATGAAAAAACCCAAGGTTATAGTGGCCGGCCAGACGGGAATCGAGCCCGGGACCTTCCGAATGCGAGCCTCACACGTACAATGGATCCATCTAGCACGATTCTCTACGGTCAGTAACAGTGGTTCAGTACCTCAATCCAAGTCAAAGAATTTGATGTTTACTTGCATTACCAGTTATAAAACTCAGTTCTAAGGCTATGCGAATGCTGTGAAACTGGCGTAAATCACACCCCTGCTACAAACTACTGCTGTTCCTCGCTGTCTTTATAAATCCCCAGAGCAAATAAGGAACTGCTATTGCTGACATTTCTTTCCTGTCAACTTACCAGACAAGCTTCTCAGCTTAATACATGAAATGGCACATCCTGTGGGCAGTCCCTGTAGCGTGACAAGAAAACGGTGTTAAAGAAAAGGCAGTAGCCAATTTGAAAATCGTGGTACTTCCTTACATTTCAGCCAAAGCGTGCTGACTGTTTCCTAGAACAGAAATCGCGTGTGGACGTGAGAACACGTCATGAGTGGCGGACGAGAGATAACATTTTATGAGGTGTTTTCTTTTTAGGATTTACTACAGGTGTTTTTGCAACGGATCAGTTCTCTAAGAGGTCTTTTGTTGCACCTAAAACGCTGCTTTCAGCGACACGGCTGAACCACATTGGTTTTCACTGTAGCACAGCTTAATTTACATTATCGACACCAGAGGGGTTTGCTGCCTTTTTCTTTCTTACACTGTATCCAAAAAAATCTGTATGGAATTTCATCGGAAATTCAGTGTCTCCAGAAAATATTTAATATTGATTAATAACTATTAATATTAAGTGCACTCACAATCATACTTCGACACCAGAGCATAGGGAATGATTCTGGTTGAAGAAAAATTCCGTGTCCGAGCCGGAATCGAACCTGCAACCTATGGAGAGGCCAGAACGCTGACCATACGATCACAGAAATAGTCTAACTTCAATATTATCCGTGTTCAGTTAGCAAGCTAATTTGTGAGAAATCATAAGGATGATTCCGAGCAAACGTCACCTTGGGCAAATGTCACTCAGGTTAAGTGTCTCGCACTCGTAACAATCACCCATTACGTTGTACAATGTTGTTCGGATGTTGCAACATTTATATATACAGGCTGGCCATTTAAGTTGAGACTGTACATTATCTCCAAAACTAATAGTTGTAAGAAGAAATTTCTTGAATAAAAGTTGCTTGATATTATGAGAAAAATTAAATGTCATTAGTTGTGTTCATTTGGAGGACGTTGTGATGGTCACTTTAGGGTCAATTTCATTTTTACTTTCTCTACTACGTATAGTAAGTAGGGGAAGTATTGCATTCCACCCAAAAATTCGATACCGAGATTTCACCGGAAATACATGCTTTGAGACTCACTGAATCCAAAAAAAGCATTTTTGGAAACATGTCCGTGTGTGTGTCTGTCTGTGTGTCTGTGTGTCTGTGTGTCTGTCTGTGTGTCTGTGTGTCTGTGAACAGCATAACTCAAAAACGAAGAGTCGGATAAACACCAAACTTGGTATTTAGGTTCAGTATCTTCCAGAGATGCGACACGAAGGTTTTCAAGAAAATCCCCCCACCCCAGACTACCCTTTACATGGAACATTTTTCGAAAATTTTAATTTTCTCAAAAACGGCTCTAACGATTTTGATTAAAATATCATATGTTTAAGATATTGTCATGATAATTAAAATGTATATCTCGAATTTTCTGGGAATGTCTCCAAAAGTATTCTTTATTATGAACGACTTTTTCATAACTGGTAAACCATAAGAGATAGACAAACTTTTACTACACAAAAAATGTAGATCGCGTTAAAATACACAATTTATGTCATATACATTTCTTTTGCTGAGTGAACCGTTTGCGAGATATTGCTTGTTATTCCCTTAAATTTTCCAATACTTATAGTTTTTCTCCAATTCGTTATTCATTCTTTTATGTCCTGGACATGCAAAGAGAATGGAATGCGCCACATAGCAACCAGCGTTAAAATATTTGACTATCGCTTAAAACCTACAATATTCCCCTTGCATCTACAAGAAAATTACAAATAAGATTGACATCTCGATATCTCGATTAATATGAAGCATATGGAGAATAGGCGTTTGTAAAAATAGATTGTACAAGAGTAGAGAAAGTCATGTGAGTGTAACACATCAGATTTTTTTAAGTGGGAACCTACCTTTTTATGTTGTTTGCTCACTCTTCATAAAAACTAAACAATATTTATATAATGCATTTTGCATTTGTTCTTACACCAACGAAAATAGCAACGAAAATTCTGAGTGACTGTGTACGAAGAGCGCATGAATGGTTGGACCATCCATTGATGGTCATTTGAGGTTTAAGTTATGTTTCGTAATTCGGAACCAACATTTTTACGTCTGTAAGAACAATTGCATGGTGCTTTATACAAAGGTTGTTTAGTTTTTTATGAGGAATGAGAAAACATACAAAATGTAGGTTCTCATTTAAAAAATTAAATTAACCTAAACTGACCATCATAACGTCCTCCAAACAAAACACAACTAATGGCAATTACTTTCCCCATAATATCAAGACATTTCTTTCTACAACGCTTAGTTTTGGAGATATTGTATAGTCTCATTTTAAATGGTTCACGCTGTATATTTTGCATTTTCGTGGCACTTTCTCCCTTGTAATTTCTAACACTATTACAAGTTCATGTTACTCGTATTTCGCTCTTCTAATCCTAAAAATTACTCGCTGGTTTTTTGGTGGAAAAATAAACGAATGAACTCATTTCTTATTCCCTCTTCCTCCCATCATGTTGTTTCTGCGGCTTTAAAAACAGATATTTCTGACCTGTCGGAAGCATGAATAAAAACTTAATTGCTAAAGAAGTTAATGATAATTAGGTTTTAACTTCTCCGCACCGTTTCTAGAGCTGCTAAAAGCCGGAATGAAAATAGTTATGAAAGCTAAAAATATGCTTGATTTTTTCCTGCTTCCTTCAGTTGAAACTGTCGACATTATTGAAAACTAATTGTTGGCCAACAGTTAACTTTGTTCTTCATGCATTACATTAGCATTACAAAGCAATTCAGTAGTGTTCATATAACGCTGAAAAAGGAAATTTAATCGCTTCTTGCCGAAACTTACCTCGATCTTTTATTTACTGAAGAGATTTGTTATAAAAAGGCTCCATGAAAAAAAAATAGCTGCAAATTTCAAGGCTACACATAAGTGAAATTTCCAAATTCTGCATTTATGCACGCGGTTTTGAAAGTTATACCACAAGTAACACGTCAGATCATTGACATGCATACAAATTTTCAATTTTTATAGGCCAAAATAGGCCCTAAGATAAAAAAGCTAAAATTGTACTAATATAAATATATATTTTGACTCTAGCGAATAATTAAGAGAAAATGTTGGAAACGGATTTTTATTGATGTTTAGTTTTAAAAAAAATCATAAACTTGGGAAAAACAATATTTTTTAGTAATTTGACTGTGTTAATTACATATTCTAATTAATATTCCTCCAGTGATAACCCATAAATAAAAATGACTCCAAGCATTTTTATGCCTGTAGTTTAGGGTGTTTTGCTACAAAATTTGAAGGACATGAAACAAAAATTGCATCGTGTGGAGCATTTTGAACGCGTAAAAATGTAAGAAAAATAGAAAGCGAGAAAAACAGCTATGAAATTCTAAACGCTATCTGGCCGTGTGCGCAGGCGCATTTAAAATCACGTGTACAATTATTTCTAATCACCACCACAAAAAAAATGTGTGTTTAGATTTCGATCTGTTAAAAGTATAGTAATAGCTCCTGCAAGAACCAGTAATACGCACCAAATACAGATTATGAAACTAGGAGATTCATTCTTAACAATACCTGAAACAAAAAGTCTGATGTGTTACATTCACATGACTTTCTCTACTTTCCATAGCTAATAAGTGGGTATAGAAATTCTTCTTTCGTAAGTATTTTAATCAAAATCGTTATGGCCAATTTTTAGAAAATCAAAGTTTTCGAAAAATGCTCTATGTAAAGGGTAGTTGGGGTGTAGTAATTTTCGGTAATATCTTCGTGTCGCATCTTCGGAAAGTACTGACTTAAATCCAATTTTAATGTTTTTTGTGTTTATATTTCCGGTGAAATATAAGTAGTAATAGTCGCGGATGAGCCAATTGTTTTAACGATAATCCTGCCGCTAGGGGCGCTAGTGTCGCTAGTGTCGCTGCGTGCGACGGCGGCGGCGGTAAGTTTGAAAAGCGCCCTGAGCGTTAGGATTATCGTTAAATCGGTTGGCTCATCCGGGACGAGTTGAAAGAATTGAGGAAGTGACGTGTAGTGTTTTGATTGGTTCGTTAATTTGGGGTGGGAGATGGAGGAAGGGAGATGGAGGAGTATGGAGGTCGCGTGATGGAGAGGAGCTGGGTGGCGAGGTGTTGTCTGTGCGGAGGTCGGTACTGAAATGGGGGAAAAGATGGGGAGCGAGGGATAAAAAGTGTAAAGGAAAGTGACGTGTGAAGTTGTGATTGGTGGGAATAAGAAGTGATGTTATTGGTGGAAAGGAGCAAATGAAGGTTGTTGATTGGTAAGAATAAGAGGGATTATGATTGGTGGAAAGAAAAAGGAGTGGGGTATGTTGGAGGTGATGGGAAAGGTGAGTTTTGCTAGCAGCAAGATTTGCAAAAGTCTGTCGTGAACTGATCAGCAATTTTTGAACGTCGGATGGTAGTTTTCTTGAGTGGATAGAGAGATGGGGGGCGATATGAGATGCGGTGGCGAAAATGGGAACTAAACAAGGTGTTTGAGACAAGAGGTTTAAGGACGAGGAAATTTTGAGGTTAGTGGTGAACATGGCGGTCGCAAGAGGTGGGGGTAAGGAGACGCAGTGGTGAGAATGGGAACTAAAAGAAGATGGGGGTAGCAAGAGTTTTAGAAGAGTAGATTTTGAGGTTAAAATAGTGGGAACTAAAAATGGCGGAGGGTCTGCGACAAGGAGATGCGGTGAGAACTAAACAAGATGGCGGACGCAAGAGGTGGGTAAGGAGGTTTGAGGTTACAGTACCAAAACACGAAAGGATATATTCCTACGCCAAGCAGGTCCGAAAAATAATTATGCGTGTGGTACTTACCTGTTACCGGTGTGGATGCGTCACCAAAAGCGCGGCACGCGACGCGAAAAAATAAAAGCAAACTGTTTTTGAAAATGCTTAACCAGCTTTAAGATCAACCAACATCACTACGCACTGATATACCTAGGTTTTTAAAGCGGTACAGACACCCTTTGCAGAGGCGTAATTTAACTATACCAAAAACCTGGTACTGGACCATCGTGATGGTCGCTAGCGTACGTAGGAGCAGGGTTCTCATAGCCGGTCGAAAGCGGTCAAAAACGTGTACGACGTAGGTGTTCGCAGTAGCTGCTGCCGAGTCAACCGTCGAGGTGCGAATGAACGAGATCTGTTCTTGCCGGCAATCTGGTTGGGAGATGAGAGGCGCGGTGGTAAAAATGGGAACTAAATAAGATGACGGAGGCACGAAGTTGAGGTTAAGGAGCGGTGAGACGTTGTCTGTGCGGAGGTTGGGGGCTGAAAGAGGGGGAAAGATGGCGAACGAGGGATAAAAAGTATAACAGAAAGTGACGTGTGAAGTTGTGATTGGTGGGAATAAGAAGTGTTGGTATTGGTGGAAAGGAACAAATGAAGGTTGCTGATTGGCGAGAATAAGAGAGATTATGATTGGTGGAAAGAAAAAGGAGTGGGGTATGTTGGAGGTGATGGGAAAGGTAAGTTTTGCTAGCAACAAGATTTGCAAAAGCCTATCCAGAACTCATCAGCAATTTTAAATAACTAGTGTTTCGGGGGTTTTCTCTGGTTGGTAGACGAATGCAAGCTGTTTCTACCATACTTATATTATTCGTCTTTTTCCTTTTTTTTTAAAAAATAACTAATGCAATACTTCCCCTACTTACTATACGTAGTAGAGAAAGTAAAAAAGTATTGAAAAATTTAAGGAAATAACAAGCAATATCTCAAAAGTGTACTATCTTGTTTTCAAGGGTTTTCCAGATCGGTAAGCGTTAGAATACTCTTAGAGCTTTTTTTCAGGTTTTTTAGCGGTTGTCCCTGGCCGGTAGGCAAATGATAAAGTTTTTCTATAACGTCGTCGTTTTGGCTTGTGGCGCACGGTTCCTAGGCACGTACTCGCGCGCGCGCGCACACACACACACTAAAATAGTAGCGTATAAAAAAAACTGATGTGTTACACTGACATGACTTTCTCTACTCTTGTACAATCTAATTGGTAGCTTTTAAGCGATAGTCAAATATTTTATCGCTGGTTGCTATGTGGCGAATTCCATTCTGTTTGCATGTTCAGGACATAAAAAAAAATGAATAAACGAATTTGAGAAAAAGTATAAGTATTGGAAAATTTAAGGAAATAACAAGCAATATCTCGAAAACGGTTCACTCAACAAAAGAAACGTATATGACATAAGTTGTGTATTTTAACGCGATCTACATTTTTTGTGTAGTAAAATTTTGTCTATCTCTTATGGTTTACCAGTTATGCAAAAGTCGTTCACAATGAAGAATATTTTGGAGACATTCCCAGAAAATTCGAGATATACATTTTATTTGTCATGACAATATCTTAAACATATGATATTTTAATCAAAATCGTTAGACCCGTTTTTGAGAAAATTAAAATTTTCGAAAAATGTTCCATGTAAAGGGTAGTCTGGGGTGGGGGGATTTTCTTGAAAACCTTCGTGTGGCATCTCTGGAAGATACTGAACCTAAATACCAAGTTTGGTGTTTATCCGACTGTTCGTTTTTGAGTTATGCTGTTCACAGACACACAGACGCACAGACAGACAGACACACAGACACACAGACACAGACAGACACACACGGACATGTTTCCAAAAATGCTTTTTTTTTTTTGGATTCAGTGATTCTCAAAACATGTATTTGCAGTGACATTTCGGTATCGAATTTTTGGGTGGAATGCAATACTTCCCCTACTTACTATACGTAGTAGAGAAAGTAAAAATGAATAACGCATTTGAGAAAAAGTATAAGTATTGGAAAATTTAAGGAAATAACAAGCAATATCTCGAAAATGGTTCACTCAACTAAAAAAATGTATATGACAAATTGTGTATTTTAACGCGATCTACATTTTATGTGTAGTAAAATTTTGTGTATCTCTTATGGTTTACCAGTTATGCAAAAGTCGTTCACAATGAAGAATACTTTTGGAGACATTCCCAGAAAATTCGAGATATACATTTCATTTCTCATAACATTATCTTAAACATGCGATTTTAACAAGCAATATCTCGAAAACGGTTCACTCAACAAAAGAAACGTATATGACATAAGTTGTGTATTTTAACGCGATCTACATTTTTTGTGTAGTAAAATTTTGTCTATCTCTTATGGTTTACCAGTTATGCAAAAGTCGTTCACAAAGAAGAATATTTTGGAGACATTCCCAGAAAATTCGAGATATACATTTTATTTGTCATGACAATATCTTAAACATATGATATTTTAATCAAAATCGTTAGAGCCGTTTTTGAGAAAATTAAAATTTTCGAAAAATGTTCCATGTAAAGGGTAGTCTGGGGTGGGGGGATTTTCTTGAAAACCTTCGTGTCGCATCTCTGGAAGATACTGAACCTAAATACCAAGTTTGGTGTTTATCCGACTGTTCGTTTTTGAGTTATGCTGTTCACAGACACACAGACGCACAGACAGACAGACACACAGACACAGACAGACACACACACGGACATGTTTCCAAAAATGCTTTTTTTTTTTTTTGGATTCAGTGATTCTCAAAACATGTATTTGCAGTGAAATTTCGGTATCGAATTTTTTGGGTGGAATGCAATACTTCCCCTACTTACTATACGTAGTAGAGAAAGTAAAAATGAATAACGCATTTGAGAAAAAGTATAAGTATTGGAAAATTTAAGGAAATAACAAGCAATATCTCGAAAATGGTTCACTCAACTAAAAAAATGTATATGACATAAATTGTGTATTTTAACGCGATCTACATTTTATGTGTAGTAAAATTTTGTGTATCTCTTATGGTTTACCAGTTATGCAAAAGTCGTTCACAATGAAGAATACTTTTGGAGACATTCCCAGAAAATTCGAGATATACATTTCATTTCTCATAACATTATCTTAAACATGCGATATTTTAATCAAAATCGTTAGAGCCATTTTCGAAAAATCTTCCATGTAAAGGGTAGTCTGGGGTGGGGGGGGGATTTTCTTGAAAACCTTCGTGTCGCATGTCTGGAAGATACTGAACCTAAATACCGAGTTTGGTGCTTATCCGACTGTTCGTTTTTGAGTTATGCTGTTCACAGACACACACACGGACATGTTTCCAAAAATGCTTTTTTTGGATTCAGGAGGTCTCAAAACACGTATTTCCGGTGAAATCTCGGTATCGAATTTTTGGGTGGAATGCAATACTTCCCCTACTTACTATACGTAGTAGAGAAAGTAAAAATTTAACAAACCGTAGATTTTCAAGAAAATTCCCACACCGCAAACTACCCGTTTAGCGGGAGAAAGTTCGTTATTTTTATTGTCTTAAAAACGGCTCTAACCCCTTTTGATTACGGTGCGGTATGTTTAAGATATCTGCACGACAAATAAAATGTATAACTTCAATTTTCTGGGAATAGCTGTGAAGTAGTCTCATTGTGAATGTCTTTTGTACAAAGTGTTAAACCGTAGGAAACGAAGCCTTATTTACAAGAACGTTAAAGCACACAATCTATGTGTATTAGTATCACTTTGAGGCGTTGTCTATTTACAAAGTTTCCATGTTGATTTTAATGTTTAAAAGCTTTAGACCTTTCTCACTAAAAAACGTCATTCTTTTAACTTTTCTTTTTTTCATTTTGATACAAAGAGAACGGTATATCACAAGTGAAACAGTACTGTGATAACGATACCAACAAACTAATTTTTATTCACCCCACTGAAACACATTTCACAACTGCATGGAATAATATTGATTTAGGGGGCTTTCTCTACCACGTAAAATAGTAGGTAGAGGAGGTATGCATTGCATCCAAATATTCAATATTGAGATTTCACCGGAAAAACTAAATACTTGTTTCGAGGTCCCCTGAATAAAAAACATTTTTAGAAAATTCTGTGTGTATGTGTCAGAGCAGCATAACTCAAAAATGAAAAGTCGGATAAATACTAAAACTTGGTATTTAGGTTGAGTACCTTCCAAAAAGTTACGACACAGAGATTTACAAGAAAGTCCCTCCACCCAAAACTACCATTTACATGAACTATTTTCCGAAATGTTTTATTTTCTAAAACTGCCTCTGACGATTTTAATTACAACACCATATATTAAAGTCATTTATATGAAAAATAAAATGTATATCTCGAATTTTGCGGAAATAGCCTGCGAAGTCCTCTTGATTCGGAAGAAATTTTCTACGATCTTGTATAACTGCTAAGGTTTGAGAAAAAACATACAATACAAAAAAATTTAGATCTCTTTTAAAAAAACACACAATTTATTTGAAATAACGTTTTTGTGACGTCAGCCATTTCCGAGATATTTGTTATAAATGGTTCGAATTGTACAATGCTTAGCATTCTTTTTAAAAGCATGTGGCTTTTCAGTTCTTGCCCCGCCATGTTGTTGGAAAGAATTTAGAATTTTAAGGCCAGTGTATAGCGTCCCTTCGGATGCAACCATTCCCCGAAAAGTTTAACCGGATTAAAAATAAGTGGATATGAAAATAAACTTTCGTACTCACCTATAAGAGACAGAGGTTAGAGGTGATACGAACGTTAACACTTGAGAATTTTCATTCAACAGTTGGTGTTACTCCTTAGAAAGGAAGTATCTGCTGCTTCTTTTTATTTCTCGCATTTTACATAACACGTATGCACTGCACAACACAAAAACACCACACACGGCGTTGTTAGTTTTAAAAAATTGTACTGACGCGAGTGTACATAAACGTTAAAACGCTGCTTGCTTGCTTGTCATTTTGCATGCGCAGCACTGCACAAGGAAGTATGCCGACGTGTGTAACACGAGCGTGAGAAAAGGAAACTCGTCAGCGTTTATGCAGCCTTATTGCAGTGGTGGTCGTGCAGTGGTGGATAGTGGCAGAATGACAGCGTTTTTTTTACAAACGTAACAATTTTGTTGCGAAACGAGGCATTTAACTCGACGCGCATAATGAAACAGCGTTTTTGATAAGCGAGCTTATAAAAACCCTGTGCTAAGAGCAAACGCCCGTAGTGAAGCGTTGCGATAGCGGGAGTTTTTCTACAAAATCGTTCTATTTGACGAAAAATAGTTTAAACTAAAAAAAACAAAATAGCAGCAGCACTTTGCAGGGGAAAGAGCGATCGGCGCATTCGGACGATAAGATGGAGATGCAATCCGGGGGAAGTCGCGATGACACCTTGCAGCCTACGTTCGAAATTATAGGGCACAAGCAGAGAACGCTGCCAAAGCTTTTTTCCGGTTTTACAGAGTCTCAAATTACCGTAAACCCGGTCCCCAGAGATGTCAACCCCGAGCAATGGGTATCGCATCTGTTTAACGATATTCTAAACTTTGCGAAAGAGAACCTGTTAGAAAACGAACCCGGATATTTAGGCATATCCATAACAGACGAAAAGGAGACGTCCAAAGCCTTCAACATGAGCGTTAGGCGCGTAGACCAATTGAATGCGGATGTCATTGTTGGAAGCATCGAAAAAGTAATGCAAAGTAACCAACAATTCTTGCTAAGCGGGCCTCTTCACGTGACGTTTGTGTGGACCAGGGAGGTCTCGGGTTCGTGCCACCAACCTTGCGATGCCTGTAGGGGCAATAAAGGCATTGTCGAAATAGCCAACAAAGACAACTTGTGTTTAGCAAGAGCCATCGTTGTAGGCAAAGCCAAAGTGGATCGCGACGTCAACTACAGAACGATGACGCGTTCCGACTATCTGCAAAAATCGAAGGCCGTAGCCTTGTGCGCGAGCATCGGTCAAGGCCACGACGGCTGCACCATAGATGACGTCAGACGCTTTGACGCTGCGTTAAAGGGCTACGCTGTGACGGTGTTTGGCGATCATACGGGGAAGCACGTGCTGTACGCGTCGGATAAGAAATGCGATAAATACATCGACGTCATGCTCCACGCCGGGCACTTTAACGCCATCGTGAACCTTCACAAGTGCTTTAAATGCAAATCGTATTGCCGCCGGTGTCATCATCCCTCGGCACACAAAAAAGAATTTCACAGGTGCGACGCCGGGTGCGCTAAATGCCATCAGCAGTGCGATGCGCGATTCGACGCCTACATACGCTGCGCCGGGTGCAACAGAGATTTTAAGGGACCGACATGCTTTGCAAACCACGCAAAGAAAGGCGTTTTTTACCCAAAGGCGCTGTCGGTGTGCGACGTAGAAAAGGTGTGCACGTCTTGCAACAAGCTCGTGAATGCGAGGTACAGAAAAACCGCGCACGAGTGCGGGGAAAAGTACTGCTATCATTGCAAGACACACGTGAATTCTAGCCACATGTGCTATATGCAGCCGTACGCCGCAAAGAACAAAAGAAACCGGTACGTGTTTATGTTCATCGACTTCGAATGCACGCAAAACATTCCATATACCGGCAAAAAGGACACATACGAGCATGTACCTAACTTGTGCGTGTTGTACCAAGCCTGCCCGCACTGCATCGACGAACGCCGCAAGACGGCATACTGCATGGAATGCGGTTGCAAAGAATGGGTGTTCACGGACGAACCCGTGAAGCAGCTTTTCGAGCACATCGCGCAAGCGAGATTCGAAGCCTGGGACGTCTACGTCGTGGCGCATAACCTCAGAGCTTACGACGGGCAGTTTCTATTAAAGTACATGGTGGCGCACTTAGACTGGATCCCGGAGCTCATCATGAACGGGAGCAAGATCTACAGGATGAGGTACGGTGACGTCACATTTCTAGACTCGCTCAACTTCATACCCATGCCACTCTCCCGCTTTTCCAAGACCTTCGGATTGAAGGAATGCAAAGGTTATTTCCCGTACCTGTTTAACACGAAGGAAAACGAGCGGTACGTGGGTTCGATTCCCGACAAAAGGCATTACTGCCCTGAGGGCATG
Organism: Deroplatys truncata; assembly: GCA_030765065.1. Classification (NCBI taxonomy): domain Eukaryota; kingdom Metazoa; phylum Arthropoda; class Insecta; order Mantodea; family Mantidae; genus Deroplatys; species Deroplatys truncata. The sequence goes on along the minus strand of CM060975.1, from coordinate 197,064,281 downwards.
TCGGCGGAGGGTCGGAAAGCCTTCGAGCAGTGGCACGAAGAAAAGGCGTCCTCCGGGCACGTCTTCGACATGAGGGCGGAAATGGTGGCGTATTGCAAGATGGACGTATTTCTACTGAGTCAGGGAGTTTCCAAATTCAGAAGGGAATTCTTGGACGAGAACGGAATAGACCCGTTCAGAGAATGCGTCACCATCGCGCAGGCGTGCATGTGCGTGTATAGAAAGCGCTTCATGCCGCTTAAAAAAATTGCCCTCTTGCCAGCGGGCGGGTATCGACTAGCGGACCGGCAGTCTCGCGCCGCATGCATATGGCTAACTTGGCTAGAGATGCAAAACCGCATCGTCATCCAGCACGCCATGCGAGGACGCGAAGTTAAAATCGTGGGGCTCAAGGTGGACGGGTACAGAGAGGCCGAAAAAACCGCGTACTTTTTCCACGGGCGTCGCGTGCCGCGCTTTTGGTGACGCATCCACACCGGTAACAGGTAAGTACCACACGCATAATTATTTTTCGGACCTGCTTGGCGTAGGAATATATCCTTTCGTGTTTTGGTACTGTAACCTCAAACCTCCTTACCCACCTCTTGCGTCCGCCATCTTGTTTAGTTCTCACCGCATCTCCTTGTCGCAGACCCTCCGCCATTTTTAGTTCCCACTATTTTAACCTCAAAATCTACTCTTCTAAAACTCTTGCTACCCCCATCTTCTTTTAGTTCCCATTCTCACCACTGCGTCTCCTTACCCCCACCTCTTGCGACCGCCATGTTCACCACTAACCTCAAAATTTCCTCGTCCTTAAACCTCTTGTCTCAAACACCTTGTTTAGTTCCCATTTTCGCCACCGCATCTCATATCGCCCCCCATCTCTCTATCCACTCAAGAAAACTACCATCCGACGTTCAAAAATTGCTGATCAGTTCACGACAGGCTTTTGCAAATCTTGCTGCTAGCAAAACTCACCTTTCCCATCACCTCCAACATACCCCACTCCTTTTTCTTTCCACCAATCATAATCCCTCTTATTCTTACCAATCAACAACCTTCATTTGCTCCTTTCCACCAATAACATCACTTCTTATTCCCACCAATCACAACTTCACACGTCACTTTCCTTTACACTTTTTATCCCTCGCTCCCCATCTTTTCCCCCATTTCAGTACCGACCTCCGCACAGACAACACCTCGCCACCCAGCTCCTCTCCATCACGCGACCTCCATACTCCTCCATCTCCCTTCCTCCATCTCCCACCCCAAATTAACGAACCAATCAAAACACTACACGTCACTTCCTCAATTCTTTCAACTCGTCCCGGATGAGCCAACCGATTTAACGATAATCCTAACGCTCAGGGCGCTTTTCAAACTTACCGCCGCCGCCGTCGCACGCAGCGACACTAGCGACACTAGCGCCCCTAGCGGCAGGATTATCGTTAAAACAATTGGCTCATCCGCGACTATTACTACTAATATAAACATGGAATTTTTGGGCTTAATACAATACTTTCCCTAAATACTATAGTAGTAGGGAAAGTAAAAATGGTCTTATTGAAGAATTTCACTCAATGTGATTTACACAATGTGTATCCTTAAGGGCTCTGGAATCACTCGTTAAATTGTAGGGAAGTAATGCTAATACGGCTTTGTCTACGTCATAGCCGGGGGTCGTTAAGACAACTCGTGACCGGTAGTTTTGCGGTTCAGATCCCGAGGTCCGTCCTCACTGACAGGTTTTCCTAAGTGTTCATAACTGGCAAATGCCGGGAAGATGCCTTAAACGTAAGCCTGGAACGTGTTCTTGCCAAAATTCCTTTCCCAATTGTCGTTTCATTGCGTGCATCACCAGTGTCACCGCCTGTGGTACCGCATGAAGTAAGATCGGTTGTTTAACACTATTAAAAATATTCTGACCGTCTGCTTGAGGATCATTGGGAGTGGCTGAATTGAGCGATTCCTCAACGGTAAAGTTCTGGTTCAACTGTTTCATATAAAAATTGCTTTTGAAGGACTCCGGATTCGATTATTTTAGAGATCTTGCGGTTCAAGCTGTAAACTGTGAGGCACTATTTTTAACACTTGAATTATATAATATGTAATTTCAATAACAGCCCGCCTTGAAGCAATATGTATGTAATAATTTTTAAAATGTATGTAACAGTCATTGCATATGCTTATATTATTGTAAACACGTTTAATAATGTTATGTGAATCCGTTTATGTAATTTAATAGTGTAAGAGCTGTGACAATAATAAGTTTAACGTTGCTAACAATGAGGTAACCCTGAGACAATAATGAGTTTGAGAGTTTAAATGCTACTAGTCATTATTAGGGCAGCAATAATGTAAATTTTGAGACAGTTTAAAAATAGCCAATCAACAGCCAGAAAAAGCTTTAGTAAAAGGCAGATATTCTATTGGACTAGGATTAACCAATCAGAGACTTGAAATACAAAAAGTTAAAAGTTTATACGGTTGAAATATGTTCAGTTGCTGGCAGACCTTGGTAGTGACCGGATGGAAGATGTGTTCTCTAGAGAAATGTTACGTATTCGTGTGAAACGAAAATTAAGTATCTATATGCGTTAACAAAGTACAAGTAGTAAATAAAATAATCTCACAGCTCTTAATATCAGTGTAGTGCTATGTAATTTGTGCCAAGGATTAATAAAAAGAAGTGAATTTAAAACTTAAAATCTGTGTAAACCTACATTCTTGTCGTACCACGCCCTGCCTAAGAAATACGTGACTCTAAAATAATACTGACGCAGCCGAGGCAAAAATAAACATAAATAATATCTATAGAAGCAGTTTGATCACCAAGTTAATATTTTTAAACTTGGAGCGTAACAACAAAAATACATCTTCAAAAATCGGCTTCTCATACGTAGCAGCATATTACGTAACATAAACAATCCACTTCAAAATTGGCGTTCATACATGGCGCTGATTAAATAAATAAACTCCAAGACAATAACTACTTCAAGTTGGCTTCCCAAACGTGTGGCTAATAACTTACGTAACAATAAATTACGTAAACAAAACTTCAACTGTTATCGTATACCTATGGCCTTCCTATCCCACTTGGTTTCTCTCATAAGAATTTGGCATGAGGGGTTGAGGCTTTTGAGACCGTAATCATGTGTGTTACATTCAAATGACTTCTACCCTCTATCCTTATAGTGATATACAAATTATTTTCACGAAAGCTTATTTTCCTATTTCATTGTAACAGAGATAAACCTTCCAAAATAGCTACATCACACATTTCGTTATAGGTACAACATATAGGTGGTCAAATGTATTAGAACTGGACCCTACAGGCTGGCTTACATACTCTTTCCATTACATCTCCAGAAACAACTGAAAATCTACAGAATGACTAAGTATTGAATAGTTCGAAACATTAACAACGAATATCTCGGGAAATAGACATTTGAAATAAAATGTGCGTCTTAAGGAATCTACAATCGCTTAACGTTTGGCAGTTATACAGGATTATACAAAATTCTTTCTAATTTTTTTAGAAAATCAAAACTTTTAAAGTTGTTCCATGTGAAAGGTAGTTTTGCGTCGCGGGATTTTCTTGAAAATCATATCGCATCTTTGGAAGGCACTGAGCTTAAATACCAAGTTTGCTATTTTTCGTTTTTTGAATTATGCTGTTTACACACACACACACACACACACACACACACACACACTCACACTCGGACCTTTATCTAAAAAGTTCTTTTTTTAATTCAAGGTGATTCAAAACATGTATTTTCGGTGAAATCTCGTTATCGAATTTTTCGGTGGGATGCAATACCTACTCTATCTTCTATGTATGTGGTAGAGAAAGTAAAAACGGATATAGAATAGGATAAAAACAAGCCCCCGAGAAACGAGCAAACGAAATTTTAAAGCGCTGTATTTCGTAAATATTAATTTATAATTTTATTTCAATAATTATTTTTCTCCAAGTAAGAAGAAAGTTTAGAAGAAATTTCAATGCTAAGATTCTAACACACTAATAAAAATTTTCTGTAAGGTGATTCATAGTTAATTCTGGAATTTCGGATATCGATAGTGCAACAACCTAGACAGACAAACCGAAAACGCTCACATTGGTGGGCAGAATATATATCCAAGTTTTGTAAAAGTCTTACAGGTATTTCATATTGTGTACCAATCTTGTAACACCTTCCTGCCACACGTCTGCAGCATCTAACGGTCGATACCAGCAACTGCATGCAAGATCACCTCTCGGAGCTGTTGCAAGGATTCACAAATACAATCATAGTCTTTGATATAACCTCATAATAAAACTGATGCGTTGCCTTCACATAGCTTTCTCTGTTGTAAAACTATTCTTACAAACGCATATTCTTCTGCCTGATTCATGTTGATCGAGATAAACATTTGCAGACCACTCCCCATTTGAGAAAAGTATAATCATTTTAAAATGCAAACAAATAACAAGGAATATCTCCAAAGTGGTTAATGGCACAAAAAATATATTTGACATAAGTTGTGTGCTTTAACGAGCCGCATTTTTTGTGCAGTAGGATTTTGTCTCGTGCAGTTTACCAGTTATCCAAAACTCTTTGAGAATGAAGAGGAGAGGCTATGCCCAGAAAATTCAAGATATACATTTCATTTGTCATGAAAATATCTTAAACATATGGTATTTTAATAAAAATCGTAAGAATATTTTTTGAGAAAATAAATTTTTTCGAAAAATTTTCTATGTAAAGAGTACTTTGGGGTGGGGGATTTTCTTGAAAATCTTCATGACGCATCCTTGGAAGATGCTGAACTTATACACAAAGTTTGGTTTACAACTGACTTTTCGTTTTTGAGTTATGCTGTTCACAGACACAGACAGGCAGACACACACACGTGCGCGCGCACACACGCATTTACACAGACCTCTTTCTAAAAATGTTTTTTGGAGGAGTACAGGGGGCCTCAAAAAGAATTTTTCCGGTGAAACCTCGACATCTACTTTACTATAAGTAGTAGAGAAAGTAAACGTTAAAGGATGTATTTTCGTTACGACGGTACTCTAAATTTCAAATATGTAATATGCCCATTACGGACACTAATTTGGAAAATTTACACCACTACGTTACTGCTGTCTGTATCAGATTACTGCATTGTCGACACTGAAATCTCTGGAAGAATTTGTGCATTATCGAAATATACGTTTTATGTAACTTAAATAGGGTTTAACAGATTGCGGCAAATGTCAAAGCATTTAATGCCATAAAATAATTATTTGATTAAATCATGGGTGGCGAAAACGCCTGCCTTCCGCGAGTCACCAAATATGCAACACGCACTACACCACTCAGCAGCACATGGAAAACAAATGAATAGACGGCTAGAAAAGGAGTTGCGCCTGCGAGTCACAGTACCTCGCGAGTCGCGCTTTCGCCACCACTGGATTAAATTATGGGAGTGTATTCCAAGGTGAGGCACGACTTATTTGTTTGTAAATCTTTTACCAGTGATATAGTATTCAGCAGATAATTTATTATTGCTGCCAAAGGCATAACACTCACTATATTTAAATCAGACTTCCTAGTATATCTTGAGACAACAGAAAGTGTGTATGTGTTTTAATTTAAATAAAGCGTTATTTTTGAAAGGAAGAAATTCCTGAAAACATTTGACTTGCTTTTCAGATAATGCTTAACGTAAATAGTAAATCCAGCAGCTGAATATTTTTCACTGAATACGCTGATCGAGCGGAATGGCTCGGTTGGATAATTTATCCGGAATTTTCCTATCATCCCTTTCATCACTACATTTCCTTTCCTTCTTCACCACCACACCAGGCATTGGACAGATCACCCATCCTGGATATGCTATGATCCAGAGTTTGCTTGCTCCTCGAGAGGCTACTGACCCAAGGCATTGGCTTGTAAGTCCTTGGGGGTGTAAAGTTCTACAACGAGGACTTTGTAACGAACTTCTTTTAACGGATTACGAAGGTATCGTTAAAGAAGAAGAATAATTATGTTGTTCGCAAACAGACATACGTGAGCGCATTCACACCCACTCTTCTAAAGTCACTTATATAAGGGTAGAGAATGTAAAAGTGTGTATTTATGATGCATTCGAACAACTTTAAAGAAATACAAACTTCAATTACAGAAATACATGGTATTTTTTGTATCAAACATTACAAAACCTGATGTACTACATTCACATGATACTATCATTTGTTTTTACATATCTTCTACAAATAATTCTTACAGAAATATAAATTAATGAGGTAATCGTTTGCAGAAATAGCTGTCTTATACACTTTTTTTAGTTCCATTTATACCCCGCCTTTAACTACATTGATGTTAACTCGTGTAACGTTGTCTTTGGGTTTCTTGCACTTTGGTTTTTAACCATTAGATCATACACACACTCACACGCTCATTCATACTTCCAGACTCTGAGGAGGATAGGGATTAATCTTGGCTAGAGAAAAATTCCTCACCCCCAGCCGGGAATCGAACCCGGGACCCCTCGCACAGTAGGCAGTTTCTCTACCGACTGACCTACGGGGCCAGTCTATACATTTTCTTGTAACTAAAAAGGGGATACAGGAAGCTCTCTAGCGATAGTCAAATGTATGAATAGCTTGTCACTATATACTTGGCTTTGAAATCCCGCCCTTTGCATGACATCGCGGGGGATAAAAGAATTACGATTCAGCACTCAAAAAACGTATTAACTATTAAAAAATACTAACCAAAAACAACGAATTTCTCGGAAGTGGCTAATGTCATAAAAGTTACTTAATATAAATTGTGTGTTTTAACGAGATCCACTTAATGTTTTGTCTGACTCTTATGGTTTACCAGCTATCCAAAATTAAACAAAATTAATTTTAAATGAGAAGTTTACAGGCAGTTCGCAGAAAATTCAATGTATACATTTTGTTAGTCATGCAAATATTTTAAATATGTGGAGTTATAACATAAGTCGATGGAACCGTTTTTTTTGAGAAAATGTATGGTAAATATATATTTTGCATATAAAGGAGCTTTTGGGATGGTGAGGAGGTTTTTTGAATATATTTGTGTCCCATCCTGGAAGATGTTGAACTTAAATACAACGTTTGATATTTATCCGATTTGTTTACGCACGCGGGCTCTAAAATTATTGTTTCTTTATCTACCACATACAAGGTAGGAAGAGAAGCATTGCATTCTACCAAAAAATTCGATACCAAGATTTCACCAAAATACATGTTTTGAGGCCCCTGAATAAAAAAATCACGCGTATGTGTGTGTGTGAACAGCATAACTCAAAAACGAAAATTAGAATAAATAGCAAGCTTGGTATTTAAGTTCAGTACTTTCCAAAGGTGCGCACAAAGATTTTTAAGAAAACCCTCCCATTCCGAGCTATCTTTACATGGAGCATTTTTCGAAATTTTTTATTTTCTAAAAATGGCTCTTAACGATTTTGAGTAAAATACCATGTAGTAAAGATATTTATATGACAATACAATGTATATCATGGATTTTCTGGGAATTGCCTGGGAAGTCCTGTTCATTCGGAAGGAATTTTGTATAATCTGTATAACTAGTAAACGTTAAGCGATAGAGAAAACAAGAAATTTAGATGTCTTTAAAATACACATTTTATTTCAATTAACTTTTATTGTGGCATAAGCCGTTTCCGAGATACCTGTTATTAATGGTTCTAATTTTTCATTCTCGGTCAATCTTTAAAGTCCTTTAAAAATTCAGTTGTTTCTCGCGATGGAAACACTGGATTTTTAAGACTAGTATATAACATCCAGTTCTTAAACATTTGACTGTTGCTGTTCCCTTTGTATCTATAACGAAATGTGAAATGCAGCTATTTCTGCATGGATTTATTTGGTTTAAAGCGAAGTAGATAGAAAAATAAGCTTTAGTAAGAATAGTTCGCATACCCACTATAAGCGATAGCGGGTAGAGAAAGTCATGTGAATGTACACATCCGATTTTTTCTTCCTTATTAATCCATAAATCGTTGATTGAATTCTCATTCATTTGTAATTATGTCGAACACCATAATTATTACGCTTTCTCTTTGCATAATATATTGCCATGACATGCACGCAAGTATATCGGGGCTGCCGGATACCACTTAAGTGATATTCTAATTGACGTAGTGCTACCATTAAAAATAAATAAAATACTGTGGTAGATAATAGATTTACAAAGCATTCTATCACACAGCGCAGCCGTAAAACTTCCACAGGAATAGATACGCCCGCAAAATGTAAAATACACATAGGTATATACGTCCATCAATACTTTTTACACTTGGGTTGGTCTGCTAGACGATCCGGATTCGAATCTCGTTTGTTCGTCTTCTTCACGCATGCGCACGTTTGTGTAGAATTATGTAGGCCTGAATGGCGCCCAATTTTAATATATAGCACGTAAATTATTCACATTTAATGCAATGAGTTTCGATTAAAGTTCTTGGCAATAAACATTCGCTGAAAAAAAATAAGGGGTTACTAATTACTTTAGTTGAAATCTTGTAATGATGCAACACACATAATATGGACCTTATCTTATCTAAAGTCGTATAGTAACCTCCAAACAAAGGTATGCCCATAAAAAGGGGGAGAAAAAAAAGAAAAGGAAACGTTGGCATGCGATTGAATCAATAACAGTTAGCTTTCTTTTTCTCTTGTACATATAAAGATTTTGTAATTTATTATTTGTGAAATATGGTTTTTTAATTATAGAAAAAAATACTTTTAAATTATTATCAAAATTCTACATATAATTATATTATATCCTACCTCACTACTGTCAGCCAGACTAGTCTAGAATTTAAGCATGGTTGAATAGTGTGTTTAGATATTGGTCAAGGTTGTTGAAAATTTATTGCACGGGTCAGCTAGTTAAATATTAACCTGGACGAAAAGCTCGTGCGAGTGGTCTCATACCTTAACTGATAAGCCCAGGACTCACTGAGGCAATATTAAAGTTGTATGCAAATGGAGTATCTGTGTTTCCAAAGCCTTATTTTTGGAAAAGAGTGCGAACGAATAAATATTCATGTAAACGAACTAGCTGCTTTTGGTGGCAGCGGTGGGACTAAACGATTAGATTGTTACAGCCCCAATTTACGATATGCATAACGAAATCACTGCCGTGCTCAACAATAGCAGTGACGCACGGTAAAACAAAACCATAAAACATAACCGCTCTTTATGTGAACCTCGTATTTAACAGCAATAATGCTTTTATGTTTATTTTCAACACACGTTTAACACGTCCTGAGTATTTTAAATACTGCGATTCGCTCTAATTGCACAGTTATTTATTCAGCTTTTCACTTATTAAATCACCTATTTTTTCTTTCTTTCTACCAGTAGCATGTATTCCCTCTGGATTCAGACAAGTGCAAAGGCAGGTATGAGCGCTTTTTTCCCCAACACTTTGCTTCTTGTCGTCCTCCGTGGTATAGTGGTTACCAAGTTAGACTCTACTTCCTGAGGTCGCGGGTTTAAACCCGCCGGAGGGCGATGGATTTTTTTCGGGCGTAAAAATCCTTAGCATGGCTTCCTTCAGAAGGGAAGTAAAGTCGGTGTTCTCGTGTCATAGATTTACGGCACGTAAAAGAGCCTCAAGCCTGATAAAGAGGTATCTGAATAAAATTACCGGTGTTTCACGCCCAATATGGAATTAGACGCTAAGGACCACAGCAGTTAAAGAGCGTCCATAAATAAAACTCAATTTATTACTTATTTACTTTGTTTCATGTGCCATTTGTTAAGAGGAAGAAAAAGTATGAATACATTTGTTATAAAATACAATATCCGAACCTTATGAATACGAAGAAAAAATTCTGATGTGTTAAATTTACAAAACTTTCTCCACCCACTATCATTTATTGGTGTGTAGCTTCTACAATTATTCTTACAAAACTTTATTTTTTCGTGTGCTTCCTTTTATCGAGATAAACGTTGCAGAAATATTTCCATTACAAATTTCGTTAAAGGTACAAAGGGGATGCATGGAACCGAACTAATAGTCAATTGAGACGCTCTGTCGGAAGCAACAACTCAATGGCCACAATATTTCAAAACAATGAGGTATTGCAAAATTTAAACCGATAAAAGCAAACATTCCGAAATGGCTGATACCACAATAAAAGTTATTTGAAATACATTATGAGTCTTAAAGAGATCTACATTTTTTTTTGTGCAGTACGCTTTCACTATCGCTTAACGTTTACCAGTTATGCAAGTTTACCTACACTACGTGATCAAAATATATCTAGACACCTGGCTGAAAATGACGTACAAGTCCGTGGCGTCCTCCATCGGTAATGCTGGAAGTCCATATGGTGTTGGCCCACCCTTAGCCTTGATGACACCGTTCACTCTCGCAGGTCTTCTGTTTATCCCTTCCCTCAGTGGTCACGTTGGAATCACAAAAGACCCGCTATGCTTATGCACGGTGCTGTGCTCCAGTTACTGGATGCCCCACATATCACTACTCCTAACTCCTCTCAGGACTTCACAGGCTATTCCCAGAAAAATCAAGGTAAGCATTTTGTTTGTCATCTAAATATCTTAAACGTATGGTATTTTAATGAAAACCGTCAGGGCTATTTTTGAGAAAATAAAAAATTCGATTATCTTCATGTGAAGAGAAGTTTGGGATATGGGATTTTCTTGAAATCATTTCATTTCATGTACCATCAGTTTCCACCCTGTGGTGCTGAATGTAGTAAAAGGTAGACGGAGGGGCTGCCGAAACGGGGCAGAGCGCCTCACCAGATCTGGACGACGACGGGCGCAAGAATGGATGGGGTCTCTAATTTTTCCAGACTAAACGCATTCAACGCCGCGCGGGCCCACCCATTAGGTGCCGAGCCTCCGGGGGTTCCCCGAAGAAGCGCTTGCCAGAAAGCACCCGGAGGCGGGTCTCCTAACCGAGCTCTCCATGGAACGAAGTCAAGAGAAACCTCTACAGAGCGCACAGCCACCGTCCAGCCGCAACCCGCCGAACACCGCCGCCTGGTCCTACAACACAGAAACAGATGATAAGGAGGAGATCGTTACAGGAAATTAGGGACAGAAGAGTCTTAGTAGAAGACGGCGCCGACCCGGGGAAACCACGAAAAACCCATGGGTTAGAGTGGACGGTCTTCGGGGATCGAAACCGGGACCTCCCGAATGCGAGCACACATTACCACGGCGCCACCTCGCTCGGCCCGAATGTAGTAAGAAAGGATGTTAAACGGTATTAATAATAATAATAATAATAATAATAATAATAATAATAATAATAATAATAATAATAATAATAATAATAATATTCGTGATTAACAAGAGGAACATAATTATACTCAACGTTAGTAGCATTCGGATGTTTTACTGTTATAATTTGACCGCATTTGTAGAATTCTGTGGATAATTTGGACAAAAATCATTCAATATTCCGTTCACTAGGTAATACCGATGCAAAATTCTTCGTTCAAGGGACGCTATAATCCCCAGAGCTGGCAGTGCAATAAATAAAATAAAAACCTCTGTGGAAACAAATGAGTGATGTATCTACATTGCCCTGCTTTTTTCTTTTTTTATGCCAGCAGTCGGAATATTAATCACTCTCGCTGTGTTTAATAATTTTAATAACGTTTTAAAGAGGCGATGGCTTGCTAGTTACTACAGCAGATTGCACTTGCCGTTAATTACCTCTTTTTTTTCCCCTGCACGTGAAGAGGGAACATCTCACCCCCAACTCGTTATTCAAAGTCCTTGCGCATTGTTTGGGATTAGCTTATGTAGAGATGTAATTAGCAAACTGAGATGGGAGAACAGCGTGACCGTGTAAACTAGCTTAGTGTAATGTGCTTAGTGCCGTGATGATTCGGTAACCAGTGGCGGATCGCTCACGGTCGATCTGTTGCATGCGATATTCTGTGCTCGAGTTTACGTACTAGTTATACTATGCATACAGATCTTTTTATTGGATATTTAACCGATACGATGTGTTACATTCACATGCCTTTCTCTACCCTCTATCGTTTCTTAGTGGGTATACAAATTATTCTTCGAAATTAATCGAGATAAAGATTTGCAGAAAGAGCTACATTATACATTTTGTTGTAGATACAAAGAGAATAGCAATAGTCAGATGTACAACCGGAAGCGATTTGCTGGGCTTAAAATTCCATACTCTTTCCATGCAATCGCGAGAAACAACTGAATATAGACAGTGGTTTAAAAGAATTACAAAGTATTGGGCAATTCGAACTATTAATAACGAATATCTCAGAAATGGCTTATGCCACTAAAAGGTTTTTGAAATAAGTTATGTGCTTTAAAGAGATCTACATTTTTTGTGTAGTACTTTTCGTCTATCGCTTAACGTTTACTAGTTACACAAGATTATACAAAATTCTTTCGGAATTAACAGTACTTCACAGGTATTCCCAGAAAATTCAAGGTGTACATTTTATTTTTCATGTAAATATCTTTAATAAATGGTCTTTTAATCAAAATCGTAGAGCCATTTTTGATAAAAAAAATTCGAAAACATTTTCTTCTAAAGGGTAGTCTGAGGTGTGGGAATTCTCTTGAAAATATTCATGTCGCATCCTTGGAGGGCATTGGACTTAAGTACCAAGTCCGACATTTCGTTTTTGAGTTATGCTGTTCAAAGACAGAGAGAGAGAGATCTTTTTCTAAAAATGCTTTTTTTTAGATGCAAGGGGCCTCAAAACGTGTATTACCAGTGAAATCTCGATAAGGAATATGTCTTCTCTACCTACTCTGTACCTAGTAGGGAAAGTAACAAAATCGAATCGGTTGCCTAATATATATTTTCATAATCTGGGGCCCATTATACGGATTTATGTACACGTTACGAAGCAGTGTTTTTAACACTTAAATGATTTCAGTCAAATTATATAATATGTGAATTCAATAACAGCCCGCCTTGAAGCAATATGTGTATGTAACAATTTTTAAAATGTATGTAACAGTCATTGCATATGCTTATATTATTGTAAACATGTTCAATAATGTTATGTGAATGTATTACGTAATTTAATAATGTAGGAGCTGTGAGAATAACAAGTTAAAAGTTGTTAACAATGAGGTAACCTTGAGGCAATAATGAGTTTGAGAGCTTAAATGTTACTTGTGATTCTTGGAAGCAATAATGTAATTTTAGTGACAGTTTATAAAATAGCCAATCAACAAACAGAAAAAGCTTTAGTTAAATGAAGGTATTCTATTGGAGTAGGATTAGCCAATCAGAGACTTGATATAGACATAAATTTACAAAGTTTAGGCGCTTGAAATCAGTTCAGTTGCCTACAGACATTGCTTATAACTGGATACGTGATGCGTCCTCGAGAAATATAATACGTATTCGTGTGAGACGAAAATAGTTTACGTGTTAAAAAGTGCAAGTATTTAATAATAAACAGAATCTCACAGCTCTCTATCAGTGAAGTGTTATATAAATCCTGTCAAGCAGTAATAAAAGGAGTGAAGTAAAATTATAATCTGTGTAAGCCTCATTCTTGTCGTATCACAACCCTGCCAAGATATCCATGTCTCTAAAATAAATACTGACGCAGCCGAGGCAAACATAAATATTAAATATTTAAAGAAACAGTTTAATTACAAAGTTAATATTTTTTTAAACGTGGGGAAAATAACGTAACAAACCATCTTCTTCAGTTAGCAATGCCTAATGCAATAATTAAAAGGCGATATCTCATCTGAATCCGGCCCTGATGATGACGATTACAATTATTCTGCTGCACTTTTAATGATACGTTAGAATTCGCATTCCTAAGCTAATAGCTTGTGCTGTAATGCAGTTGTCGGAAGAAAAGTGTTGGGTACTTAGAATAGAGTGGAGCAATCTCCACAGCAACAGCTGTTAATATGCTCCTCCCCCTTGCTACGTCATCAAGACAATGTGACTTCTTGACAGTAGCATTTGGAAGTTGGAGACGCTCTCAATTGACAGTGTTCCACGACCTTCACTTGCCTCGGTGTTGTCGCTTTTCCTCCAGTGAAAGTTTGGCTGAAGTACTTCAAACTAAAAACGGTGCTGTTAGAATTCTGAAGACATTTCCATGTCTTTGCGGTAGAGGAGTTTCTGGAAGATGGCAAACAACTTGGCAAATTTTGTTGCAGGTGGGCTGTCGTATGAAGCCGAGGACGTCTCGTAATAAAGTTAGGCAGGTAAGAGATTTCGAACGGTGAAGTTCTTCTTCTTCCTCCTCTTTTTCTTCATCTTCTTCAAGCACCATCAAACACATTATTTATTACTCCTTCAGGGATTTGGTTTCACCATCCTTTCAGTAACACCGACCATCTCATTCTTCGACGTCGAATATTTTTTTTATTACTTTCTCTACTACGTATAGTAAGTAGGGGAGGTATTATATGCCACCCAATAATTCGATTTCGAGATTTCCCCGGAAATACGTGTTTTGAGCTACCCCTGAACCCAAAAACAATTTTTTAGAAAAAGATCCGTGAGCGCGCACCTGTCAGTGATCACCATAGCCCATAAACGAAACGCCTGTTAATTACTAAACGTGGTATTTATGTTCAGCATCTTCCAAAGATGCGACACGGAGATTTTCAAGAAAATCCCCCACACCAAATCCCCACTTTACACGAAACGTTTTGATTTTCTCTTAATGGCTCTAGAATTTTTTATTAAAACACATGTTTTAAGATATTTTCTTGACAAATGAAATGTATATCTTGTTTTTTCTGGGAGCACCTCTAAAGTCTCCTTCATTCTTAATGGCTTTTGCATAACGTGTAAACCGTAAGAGTGAGAGACAAAATCTTACTACACAAAAAATTTAGATCATTAAAGCACACAATTTATTTCAAATACATTTTGTCTCTGTGCGTCTTAGTTAATCATTTCCGAGATATTTCTTGTTATTGGTTTGAATTTTCAAGTACTTGTACTTTTCTCAATCTGGAAGTCCTTGTTGGTTTTTTTCCCTCTCCTCCTGGCCATGCAAAGAGAACAAAATTTCAAAGCCATTGCATAGAGACCCGTCATTAAAAGTTTTGGCTATCGCTTAAAGTCTGTTCTTCTAATCTGCTTTTACCTACAAGGAAATAATAACATAATTTTTGCAAACGTTTATTTCCATTAACAAGAAGTAGATACAAGAATAAGCACTTGTAAGAATGGTTTGTACAAGAGAAAGTCATGTGAATGCAGTATATCAGATTTTTTTTCTTTGCCGCTTAGCTATGGTAAGTAGAGAGGTAGACAGAATATTGCACTCTGTAAAAACATTTGAAATCAGGCTGGGAGGAAATGCGCGTTTGGAGGTATCCTGATTCCAAAAAGCACTCCTTGAAAAATGTTGATGTGTGATTCATTCTGTCCGTTGGTCCGTCTGTCTGTAAATGGTATAATCAGAAATGAAGAGTAAGGTGAATATAAAAATTCATACTTGTGTCAAACGTTAAGGACGTCAGACGAAGATTTTCAAGAAAATCTCCCACTCCAACTACCTTTTCAGCATTAAAATTTTCGTCATTTTTCTAGAGCTTTGGATTAAAACATATGTTTAAGATAGTGGCATGAGAAATAAAAGGTTACCTACCACCTGAATTATCTGCCATACCATGTAACGTTCTTCATCTGATTGAATTTCGTATAATTCTGTACAACTGGGAGACCATACTTAATAATGGATTGACTATAGAGAAGACTATATCATATGATCTTCTTTGTTAGTATCAGCTGATTTCTAAATACTCGATGGTATACGCTGGTGTGAGTGCGTAATCTCGTGGAACTTTGAAAGTTTGCCATCCTGCTGTTTTCTTTTCCCCAAGAACTCATTTTTAGACCGCCGAATTTGTTCTGTGCTTCTGAATTAAACATTTGAATGATTCTTCCATGTGTAACTATGCACTATTGCTTAACTTGAAATGATTTCTAGGCAGAAATTTATAGTGAATAACGTAAATGTACAGCAGAATCACTGCTAGGTCTTCCTATATACAGAGTGTCTCAACTTGATGTATACACTCTTTGAAACACTATTCTGAGCAACAAAATGAGACAGAAACACACTTTTTGTTGTATTGTTTTCCATAAAACCATACATCTTGAAAATTTCCCCTTCTACCACGGTACACTCCCAACAACCGTGTTTTTCATGCAAAGTCTGATGTTACATCAGCACTCTCGTTATGGGAGGAACTTCTCTTTCTTCCGCACCCTCCTTTCAACACATCTTGCACCGTTCCATCGACTTCAAACTTGTCTCGGATACTTGTGATTGTTAACCTTCTCGGTTAATGCCGTTGGACCTCAACATTTTCCACTTTCCAATAGTAAGTAACCACTTACGTTCATCGAACGATAAATGCATCACCATGTTTGTTTATAAACATGTGAACGTGTTTCTATGCTCTGAATCACAAACAACAAAAATTGTATGTCTGTTTCATTTAGTTGCTGAGAAATTATGCTGCAAAGAGTGCATACTTCATTTTGAGACATTCTGTATATGAATTTGTAATATATATAGATAAAGCTGTCCGAGCGTCTCACAATTCTTTTTTACTTTCTCTACTACGTATAGTAAGTAGAGGAAGAATTGCATTCCACCCAAAAATTCGATACCGAGATTTCGCCGGAAATACATGTTTTGAGACCTCCTGAATCCAAAAAAAGCATTTTTGGAAACATGTCCGTGTGTGTGTCTGTGTGTGTGTGTGTGTGTGTGTGTGTCTGTGAACAGCATAACTCAAAAACGAACAGTCGGATAAGCACCAAACTTGGTATTTAGTTTCAGTATCTTCTAGAGATGCGACACGAAGGTTTTCAACAAAATCCCCCCACCCCAGACTACCCTTTACATGGAAGATTTTTCGAAAATTTTAATTTTCTCAAAAATGGCTCTAACGATTTTGATGAAAATATCATATGTTTAAGATAATGTCATGAGAAATGAAATGTATATCTCGAATTTTCTGGGAATATCTCCAAAAGTATTCTTCATTGTGAACGACTTTTGCATAACTGGTAAACCATAAGAGATAGACAAAATTTTACTACACAAAAAATGTAGATAGCGTTAAAATACACAACTTATGTCATATACATTTCTTTTGTTGAGTGAACCGTTTTCGAGATATTGCTTGTTATTTCCTTAAATTTTCCAATACTTATACTTTTTCTCAAATGCGTTATTCATTTTTTTTATGTCCTGGACATGCAAAGAGAATGGAATGCGCCACATAGCAACCAGCGTTAAAATATTTGACTATCGCTTAAAAGCTACCATATTTACCTTGCATCTACAAGAAAATTACCAATAAGACTGACATCTCGATATCTCGATTAACATGAAGCATATGGAGAATAGGCGTTTGTAAAATTAGATTGTACAAGAGTAGAGAAAGTCATGTGAGTGTAACACATCAGATTTTTAATTTAGAAATCCTAAAATTACGGTTCCGAAAGAGCGAGATAGTGGTTGTATTTATATATAGACTGAAAGGAACTTGCAAACAAATATCCCCACATGATAGGGGAATACAACTAGACTCCCTAGGGATGGCATCACTGCACATTAAAGGGATGGGTGCAGTATTGTACGGTGAACACAGGGGGGCTAGAAATCTAATTATGAGCGACATCTGTTTGTTGTTCGGGAAGTGACCACCATTACTAATGGATACAAGGGGAACTTTTAACAATCGTGCCATATGACCAACAGTTCACCAACACGTGACTGGTGCGTTCGGAATATGCTCTGCGTGTGAGAAAGTTTAGGGGAATACTTAAATAGGGAATCATGTTATTGCTGTTTTGGTACACGGTCGGAATAATAATGGTGTAGTCTTTTGTGATCATTAAACAAAACTCCTGGTAATACTTCAAATTTAGTAGGTTATGAAAGGATTCACGAAGTATTTTAAAAAGAGGAGGCGTTAAACCAAGGTAATTAAAAAACTGAAGAAATGTGTTTGCTTATTCCAGCAGTTTCTTGCAGCGAGAGGGAGAGAGGGGCAGAGATTTCGAACTGTTTGGTTTCTGCCACAATCATTGTTACATACCCAAAACTATCTACTATTGCAATAATACGTTTTAAAATTATGCCTATTCAATTTATTAATTATAACTTTTGCAATTTTTGCAGTACTATAAACAAAGCTTTTGAATTTATCTCGAGAGAATCCGGAGTTCAAATTGTATTTATTTTACTTAAAGAATAACTAAAAATATGGCGATTTCACCGGAAATACGCGTTTTGAGGCCCCTGAATTTAAAGAAAGGATTTTTAGAAAAATGTGTATCTGTCTGTGAACAGCATAACACAAACACGAAAAGTTCGTTAAATATCAAACGGTATTTAACTTTAGTATCTTTCTAAGATGCAAAGAAATATGTAATTAAATCATTTTTAAAAAAATTATATCGATTATCGAAGTAGGAAAATCTAACTTTCTAAAATATATACTTCAGAAGAGATATACAAAGTAAACAATAGTGGGTAGTTATGTGAATGTTACACTTCAGATTTGTGTTTTAAATGTTTCATCTCGAGCACAGTACCTATACACAGTTATAATATTGCTGCAATAATTCCATCTCAAACTGACCTGCGGTCCAAAAGAGAAGCGGAATAGGGGTACAAGACCGGACTTCCCAAAGAGCTGGAAGAGGCGGAATGAATTTTTAAGGTACCTCCCACGGGATTGGCACGTGACGGATTTAAGGCAGATGGTACGGTTTGTGACTTGCATAAACTGCGCTTTAAAAATCTCGCTGATCTACAAATTCTAAATCCTACCACGTGTTTACAACCATACGTAGTTAAAAGTGGAATTTTCGACGAATTGCTGCTGTATTTCGTTTCCCTGTATTCCTAGTTTTTTCCAATGTCAATGACTCCGGAAGGTATTGATCTTCACTTTAAAGAATTCTAGAAGCCAAATTAATGGATGGAAATTTACTTTTTTAATATGCAGAAAGAAAAAACGGCATTTCAGCTACGTTTTCTGGCGCTGGTATAGATTTATACTTTATCCCTCATAATCGGAGGAAGCATCCCGCTCCAGCGAGGATATTGTACCTATGCCCCACATAGGGGCACTCCGGAAGGGAGGAGCAGAAGGGAGAGGAGACACCGGGCGAACGGAACCAGCAGTGACGACACAGCAATGACAGGGTCCCTACAGTTTCCAGATTGAGACACACCGACAGTCGGACAGGCAGACCCGCCCCACACAGTGTGTCCAAAGCCTACTCCGAAGAGGCTGTCGGTTTACCTCCCGGTAACCAGCCGAAAGCCGAGTGACGGAGAAAGTTCCTCAAAGAGCATCCTTTTTCCTTGCCACGCCGCACCGAAACACCACTGCCGGCACTTCCAAACCTGAAACAGACCTAACGGGGCGAAGGATGAATCAAATTATGAGTGGAACGGAACGGAGGGACGGAAAATTCAGGCGCTGAAAGAAACCACTCCATTATTCACTCCTGACGACCGACAAAACCCGGAAAAAACCTTTGGCGGTTGCCGGGAATCGATCCCGGGACTTCCCGAATGCATTTCGCACGCGTTACCGCAGGGCCACCTCGCGCGGTCTTTTATACTATTAGCTGTATATTTTTTAAAAATTAAATAGATTTTTCAATCTTTTCGTATTTGGTGTTGACAATAGTACATTGCGGACAAGTACGTCTTTGCAGGAAGAAGTCTGAAAGTACGAGACGAGTCGATTATTTTCACTTCCGGGTTTCTGCAAAGGACATTTTTTTTTTCGAGATAGTGAATATTAGAAATATTTATACGAAAATATAACAAATTACTATCAGCTGTTCAAAAGCATTATCAAGGCCGAGCGCGCTAGCCTCTATGAACTGGTGATCGATTAGTTACACCTGGTAGTGTTGGCCAAGCTTGTCAACAACTGAAGGCGAGGTGGCTGGTTGCACCGGAAGAGTTATACTTAAATACTGTATGAATTAAATCATTAAGTAAACGCTAACAAATAAAGGGAAATGAAGACGTAAAATTAAATGGCGAAATTCAACTATGAAGTATGATTATATTGCATATCTCAACAATAAATAAATATACTTATCAATAGTTCTCATGGATGATAGCACATCGAAAATAGTTACTTACGTAACTGTATACGAAATTGAGCTTTTTTCACGACGAGTAGGTTCGAAACCAGTCCTGAAAATCACACTTTCCTGCAGTTAGGTACCATAGTTTGTTTCATACTATGTCAAACACTTTATATATTGGTTAAATACTTATTCTATTGCATATTATGTTGGACATGGACGGAGTCATATGTTTTATGTTCCTTGCAGGGCCTGTGTATTCATATGTTGGTGTTCAAGTGCAGAAAATAACTGAATGGAAAATTCAATTTGACGCATTGGTTTAGAGATGGAAAAGTATGAAATTTCAGATAGTATAAAACAAAATCATTTTACATGCATTTTGCGAGCAAATGTTTTAGTGTAATACTGGAGATTGCGCTGATAATCGATTTGCGTTTGATGAAGAAAATACTTGTCAAAGTCAGGAATCACCAATGTGTTTACTGAACTTGCTTAGTTTTTACGACTTCACAAATTTATTTCTCCATCAGTCTTAAATCATGTGTCGCAATTGGTGGTGAGACTTTTGTACCGTTTACGAAATATTTCCTGTTTTGCGTTTGAGTTTTCCAATGTTTTAACCAACACACTTCTGAAACGTTAATTCCTTTCTTTTGTTTCTCGTGAACTCCTACAAATAATATGTGTAATTTGACAGGAAGTACAACAAACCGATTTTTAATTACTTATTTGTAAAAAACCAAATATTATAGGGAGTATAGGTAAAGGTTACCCAACGGAGGGGACACCTCAGATCTGTTGCGTCTACTACCCCTATCTCCAGGAGGAAGGGTTGAAATGAAGGAACCGCAGGAGGCTACAGGCCGCAGGCAGACAGTCCACAGAGACACGCGGAAGTCTTAACATTTCCAAGTCCGAATATCCGTCCCACTGCTGGAGCTGCCTAGAGACGGCGATGATCGATCCAACGACCAAGCAGCCCTACGGTGTCTATTGGGAGTACGCTTTGCTTTGAGCATGCATCCGCGCCATCTGTCCGGCACTGCCATACGCCACGAACCAATAAGCACACCTGAAAGATGAGAAGGAAACGGAATGAAAGATGGTAGTTATGAAACCACCCCAGCATTCGCTTGCCGACCCGGGGAAACCATGAAAAACCCATAGTCAGAGTGGGCGCTCGTCGTGATCGAACCCGGGACCTCCCGAAGGTGAGTCGCACACATCACCATCTTGCGCCATCTCGCTCGGTAATAATGGGGGTAGAGAAAGTCTATGATTATAAAAATGATCTTTTTATTTTAAGGGTGTTACCAATCTAAAGATACCTAAATTTAACATACTGTGGTAACGTGGTGAAAAACATGTTCAATTTGGAATAAACGCATAAATGGATAATTTTATTAGCAATGCAGGTCTGCAAACTATTTAACGTTACATATCCTCTACGAGTTAGCTTCGCTGGAAAGGAAAAACGGGGCACTATCATAACAGGAGACGTTTTGGGGTGAACTTCAGCTAGAAATTTCTCTTAGAGTAATAAAGAGAATTAACAGTAATAATTACATTCTGAATTACCTAAATTTACAAAAGTTTCCTGCATTAAATTTGTTATCCGAATCACTGATTAATTACTTGGAAGTTGGAAACGTAGGCGGTAAACGACAGGAGAGGCAAGGGGAGCCATAAAAGGTACGGAGGCTAGCCTCGCAGCTCAGTCGATAGAGCACCTACTCTCTGTGCGAGGGGTGCTGGGTTCGATCCCCGGCGGGGGTGGGAAATTTCCTCTAGCCAAGATTATTCTCTATCCGCCCTGCCCCAGAGTCTGGAAGTGTGAATGTGTGTGTGATCTAATGTATAAAAATTAAAAAAACAAACAAATCCATTGACAACTGTATACGAGTTAACACTATTACCGACAGGCCATATGTTCCAAAGGTAAAAGGCCGTCGATATGACCATTTCAGTTAAGTGGAAGAAAGAAAGAAAGAAAACAACACATGCACACAGTAATGATTTGTCGCGAACCTGTGGCAAATTATTTTGTTAAATTAATACGATTTATAGAGGCGATTTATAGCTCGAAATTATCAAATTTCATTGTTAAACAAAAACCAAGTTCACACAAACACACCCTGAAATTCATGACCGCTGGTTGGCTTAAGAAGCACGTGATTATGGCATGACTATGACGTCGCTGAGGTTTTGCTACTGTGCAACCGCTTTTGTTTGGCAGAGACTCTTAATCGATTCTAAGCTAGCGAGATGGCTCTGCGGTAATGTGGAGGCTCGTATTTGGGAGGGTCCAGGTTCGATTACCGCCGATCGCCCATTCTGACCTCGGATTTTCGTGGTTTTCCCTGGTCGAGAGGCGAATGCCGTGGTGGTTTCTCTGCTACCTCGATTTCTCTTTCATTCCGTTTCCTTCTCATCTTTCAGGTGTTTTTCTAGGTTTCGTAGATTATGGTGGTGTCAGACAGATGGCAGGATGCTTGTTCAAAGGAGAGAGTACTCCCATAGAGAGTGCTTGGTCGACGGGTCTTCAAGCCTGGAACTGTCAGGACTTCCGCGCGTCTCTATTTTGGGGGGGATGAGAAAATTAGGTGGTAGGGTAGGAAACCGACGCGAAGTAAAGGTAAGGGATGTTGGAGTACCCCGTTAGCACCTCCGTTATTAGCAGGTAGTTCAAGCTGCCGATACATAAATGGGTGAACCGGGTTAACAACCATGATGCAAGGGCCTGGCTGCCACCCGCGGGTTGTACGAGGGCTGATCAATAAAGATTGAGACTGATTTTTTTCTGTAGTTTCCTTGATAGTTTTGTCTCCACCACGAATACTTGAAAAGAGCAGGGTTTCATGTATAATGTCCATAAGCGACAGCACTCTCGTAACGGTAGGTTGGTAGTAATGCTGTTTATTGTTGACCCTACTTGAATTTCGCATACCACAAAATGGAGGTGACACGAGAGGAGCAATACAGCGCAATAAAATTTTATTTTCGTTTAAATAATACAACCTTGAAACTTTCGAAAAGCTGAAGCAAGCATTCGGTGAAGTTGCACTACCTCGTGCAACGGTGTTTAGGTGGTTCAAGGACTTCAAAGAAGGGCGAGTCCTCTGTGCTAAGCAAGGTGGGCCTGGTGTTTCGGAATGGAATGATTTACCAGCATGCAGTTCCCCCCCCCCTCACACTACTGTTACAGCAGCTACTACATGTCAGTATTGGCTACACTGAGGAAGCACAGTACAAGGAAACGTCCAGAACATCATTGGAATGGGTGGGGACTTCATCATGACAACACGCGGCCTCACGTCCAAAATCAAGTCCAGGAATTTTTGTTAAATTCAACATTACCTGTGTGCCGCATCCACCTTAAAGCCCCGGTCTTACCCCCTGTGATTTCTTTTTATTCCCATTACTAAAGGCAAAGCTCCGGGGCATTCGATTTGAGAGCACTCAATCAGTGCTAAAGAAAGGTGAGGCGATTCTCAAAGACCTGACATAGAATGGCCTGCACCATGTGTTCCAGGACTGGCAGAGACGCTATAAAAAGTGCATTCAGTTAGGAGGGGACTACTTTGAAAAAGATCATGTCAACATTGAAATGGAGTAATAAATATCTGTGAAAAAAAAATCAGTCTCAGTCTTTATTGATCAGCCCTCGTAGGTGAAGGATGGGTAAGGATTTTCTTTAATCGTTCATTTAAATGGATTTTAAGGACGGTAGTTTTTTCTGTGTTGTATTGGAGGCGACGGAAGGGGGAGCGCTTAAGTCTCCATGAAGTTTCGAATTAGTTGATAGCTTTCTTGAGGGCTGCTGTGCTTGTCCTTGTAGCTGTAGTTGCTGTGTTAAGTCCGGTGAACTCCTTGGAACCCAGTGACTAAGGCCTCAAAATAGGCTTAGCCGCGTGGTGGACATCGGTGTTGTCTGGATCATCGGCCTCGACCATTTGTACTCGATGCGCTCCGCAATGTTGACGTGGTCCTCTTGTAGTTGTAGGAGCATTGAGATCTGCGTAGTTGCTGCTGCTGCATCGTAGTCTGTCTGTAACCTCTTGTGGTTCCTTCACTTCATCCCTTCCTCCTGAGGGTGTTAACCACAATAAATCTATGCAGGTCCCAGTGCGTGAGGTGTCCCTCTCCATTGTATAATCTATGCCTTATCACTAAACATCGGATTTGCTTTGGAAATGCATATTTAGTTTCCTTTTACTTGTAATATGGAATTAAGTTTTGTAATAGCCCTCGTGTTCATCTGTGCTTATATGTTATAGTGCATATAATTACATACTCCCGATGTTACTGCATATTTCATTATTTTTCCATGCGTCGAGCTTAAAATATACGTATTTTTAATTTTTTAGTTTTAAAATTAGCATTTAAACACATCAGTGACAATAAACCCCTTACTATGGAGGTTCAGAGTAAACCTGAGAGTGCTCCATTAAAGTATGCAGGAAAATTAAACGGTGAATGGTGTAGTGTTTTAGAGAGAAATTCTAACAAACGTTTTGTGTCTGTGGATAATTAATATCTTCAAGGTGAAAATGTAATGTTTCCTGAAGAAAATTTCCCAGAGTTAATGAGTGCTTTCAATTTTTATCAATAATATCTGTAGACATGGAAAGATCCTTTTCACCATTCAAACCTGTTAACCGACTTACGTCATAATCCAACACCTGAGAATTTGGAGAAAATAATCATTGTATACTGCAAATCAAGTTACAACAACCGAAATGATGTCTAAGGAAGAATGGACATTCTGAGTACCAACAAATATAAGCTTAAAGTTAATAATTTAGTGCATATTTTTGAAATTATAGAGCATATTCTAAGTATTTTGACAGCATAAATGCATGCATATTTTAGAAGTTTTTAGCACATAAAAATCTGATGTCTACTTATTTTCTATAATCATTTCTAAAGACCGCCTTGGTTCCAGGGATGACAAGACCGGAGGAAGTTCCCTTCCCCAAGTCTCTAAACTCGACTTCATTGTCTTGCAAAGTAGCCAAGATGGAAATACATGTTTCGAAGTCCCTTAATTAACATTGAAGACAAACGAACGCTCATATAAATACCAAACTTGTTATTCTAAGTTCAGTATTTCCAAACATGCGACGAAGATTTTCAGGAAAATCCCCATCCAAAACTACGCTTTACATAGAACATTTTTGATATCTTTAATTTACGCAAAATGACGCTAACGGTTTTGATTAAAAACATTTAAGATATTATCTTATAAATAAAATGTGTATCTTGAATGTTCTGGGACGAAGTTCTTTTGTTTGTTTTTAGTGTAATTTTACATCGTTTAACCGGGTAGGTCATATCGGACGATAAGGGATTTTGTACAGCATTATGTAAACTGTAAACCATAATAGATAGGCAAGAACTTACCTCACAGTTCATTTCAACGTTCTTTCTTTCTTTCTTTCTTTCCTTCCTTCTTACTTTCTTTCCTTCTTTCTTTCTTTTTTGTGACGCCCAATGTCCAGATATTCATTATCATTGGTTTGCTGTGGCTATTCAGTTGTTTATCTTGATGTGTGTTAAGAGTAAATAATTTCAAGGCCAGCATTAATGACCCGCTTTTGAACATCCGACTATCGATTCTGTTTCCAGTATTCCCCTTATACGGCCCACAACAAAATATGTAATGAAACTATTTCTGCAAAAGTTTTTCTCGACTAACATGAAGTAAATTGAAAAAGAAGCTTTAGTAAAATAGCTTCTAGAAAGTGTATAAAAATATGCGATAGTGAGTAAAGAAAGTCATGTGAATGTAATGCATCAGAAAATTTTTACATTTTTTTCTCCGGCGCTCGAGGGAAGTGGACTTTAAATCACAAAGCTTTCCCTTTCTACGCCCTTCCTGTGCTGATAAGCTGACAGGACAGCATTGTAAAGGAAGCGGTAGAAGTTTGGTACTTAGAGTGCCAATGAAATACAGCAAAGTAAGGTGTAAGAAACGAATGGGCAGTCTGCAACCTTTAATACTGTCCAGGCCGGCAGCCACGTGGCAACAAACTGGAATAAATAGTAATTAGCTAATTGGTCACCATGCTGCCATTTTGCTTGCAACACTGGGCACGTTCACACAACGGTGATTCAGTGAGGTTTCCGCTTGCCTGGTCACATTCAGAGAATCAATCAATGGCTTCCGACCGCACATGCAGTACTCCACTCATAAAACATTCATGTCTACCGCTGCCATTTTGCATAACTGTGAGATTACAACTGTACCGTTATCATCCAGCGAGGCGGTACATTGTGATAGCAATACCTCGATGTCTGTATACAGGGTTGTCCAGAGCTTGTAAGCTTCCAAATGCATGCAATTTTAACGTCCCTGTTGACCCGACATCTAGGGATGTGTGGGAAATTCGCGTTCTGATAATGGAGAATCTCCCCTGAAGCCAGCACATTTATTCTAATCAAATTACATTCATTTTCTGCAAAATACTCCTTTAAAAGTGCAATTTTGTTGAAACACGCTGATCTCTTGAGCATGAGTTTGAGCTCTCAGAAGAAATGGAAGCTAGAGTGAGCTAATTTGGGAAGAAATGTACATCTACAACAGATTCTTACGCAGGTCATTTTTCTTGATGAAACAAATTATTTATTTTGTTATCCACTCTGGTTCTGATAAATTTTTCCAACATATGGGTTAAAAGCATTCTTCATTTGTCTTTCAACATCCCAAGAAAATACCTACTTTAAGCTTTTCTGCAGATAGAATCGATTGTGTTTATTTTTGTCTGCTTCTATCCACTACTTTGACTGCTGTCTCAATTCTCTTGTGTGATTGTGGATCCAATTCTGAGGCAGGACAATAAATCGTGTACAAAATCAGTTCTGTTGCTGTTAAAATTCTCCGAACTCTGTTGGATTATGTAAGTGGGTTCTAGTTTGTAGTTAAAAAACATGTGAGGAACATCATGCCGAAATGCTTGCTTTTAGATGCCGTATGCCCTCGACACTTAAGGCACCCTAACATACTGGTCAGCTCACCATACTATATATTTCTATTGTGTGGCACTGTTTGGGTCCCTTCACCTGCGTCATCTGCAGGACTGGTAAAATTCATCAGATTTCAGCTCCCCTTGAAGTAGATGCCCAATAAATTTTATATGAATTTTCTTCATTTTATGAACTATTTTAAAAGCGTCTACTTTAAGAAAGTGCATTAAATAAATTATTTAAAAACTATGATTTGACATTTCAAGCAAATACATAGGGCAGGATACTAATTTAGAGGACACGAAAACGCATAGCTTGCCAGTTGATTGGCCGCATGTAGTTAAGGACGGGGCCATTTTCAGAGAGCACTCCTACGTAATTGTCAGGTATAAGCGCAAGCAATGATTGGTTAAGGACAGGATAGGCCGAAAATTATATCCAACTTTGTGAGCTCTACGAGATAACCAACTACGGAGCCATGCCGCTTGTTAATCTATAGAAGTGATGATATTTACCCATATGTTCAATCGTATCAATAGCTGCTTATAGATAACCATACGAGTTTACGTTTTGAGATAGTTCTAGAACGTAGTGGGCCTGAGGATCAATGAAATTGTCTTTTCTTCTTATTTATCTCCACTCTGCAAAATGGTCTTCATGAACTAAAGTCATCCTAAGTTTTATTTACGGGCTTAAATCTCAATTCGGCGTCTTTTTAGTTTTTTGTTATTGCGTTTCACAAATGAATTTTATTGTGCTTTGCCAAATGTTCCACAGGAGAAATTTTACCCATAATATATTTCTTTTTAAAGGCCATGCCAAATATATATTAAAGTTGCTTATTGCTGTAAAATCAAATATTTGAAAAGTTATATAAACCCTTCGCAAAGGACAATTTATATTGCTCTCATTTTGGAATATAAAACTCCAACGTGTGTAACATTTTGAATTAGCAAAAGTGCTGAGGGAAAAAGAAGGGAAACTATTCAATTTTTAAAATGAAAAAAACTTTGATTTCATGGTTGCCTATGATATTGTGCGTAAAAGGTAAGCATATAGAATACTAAAAGCGAAAAATTGTTTTATCATTGATTTTTAATATTTTTCTTTTTGTTTTACTGCAATCGAAATTTCAATTTCCTGGAGATTTTCATCCCCTTAATTTCGTATCAATTTCGGCCATATCTGAGCTATGTCGATGAATTTTTCTCAGGCTTTTACATACATAATATATGAATTCCGTGCAAGTGGTTCGCCCAGAAACCATACATTTTTAAGATCCTCTTCATATACACAGGGGTATTTTTTTTGGCGAGTTGAGCCAAATAAATGTAAAGACGAATTTTCTTAAACTCTACTTCAACTCCCTTTCATGCGCACGGAGAGATTGAGAAACAGCATTGTTTATTTCAAAGTCCAGCTGCCAGAGCATTACCTACTTATTATTAAAATAAATCTTTAAAGCGCCAAATGAAGGGAAAGTAATTTTTTGAATACCAGGGGTTTGTTCCACATTTCGAACGTTACAAGTAGACTCTTTGATAGCTTCAATATCGATATTTTCCCTTCTTGCAGCAGATTTGTTCCGTGTATGAAATATCAAGGGGAAAAAGAGATTGATGCTATCAGATGCCGGACGTGATGACTCACCACAGCTGGCCCAGTCAGCGAACAGCCTTCAGGGCGCCATGTTACCTTGACCTTATTGACAGCCGCACTGGTTGATGGCCACTGAGGCGTTAACCTACTGACAGGTGATTGATTTCACTTTATCATACTGGCCCATTCCAACGGTAAACGCAGACATGCTATTCCTGAAAATTTTACATTTTTGTATGGTTCTGTAATCACTTATATCCCTTAAATTTTTACAGTGGAATTAATATACGTATATATATATCCTACCAACCCGACTGTCGACCGCACGCCCGCATACTCAAGGCAGAGATGGACGATCATTCAACCGAATCAGGGAGATATGGCCAACACCTTACTTCCCCCGACAGATCTTCACCTATTGCAGCGCCTCAAATGCACCAAGCTGCTGAGTGGAAATCAAGTGGGCCAAAAAATACGCATCCACTTGGGTGGACTCGAATTCATGCGATTTTCATTGCTGGGAACCGGAGCACCACGCTTCAACACATGTAAAACTGCTCGGCCATTACATTTAAATTGAGTTTTATTTATGGACGCTCTTTAAATACTATGATTCTTAGCGTCCCATTCTATATTGGGCGTGAAAGACCAGAAATTTTGCTCAGAGGCCTCTTTATCAGGCTTGAGGTTCGTTTACGTGCCGTAAATCTACGACACGGAACCACCGGCTTTACTTCCCTTCCGAAGGAAGCCATGCTAAGAAGTTTTACGCCCGAAAAAAATCCATAACCCTCCACCGGGTTTGAACCCGCGACCTTGGGAACTGGAGGTTAGCACGGTACCACTAGTCTACGGAGGACGACAAGCTCGGCCATTTAAGGGTATATAATACCATATTCTCCTTTAAGCTAAAACTAGAAGTCGCTGAAAGGAGTTAAAGGTTTTTCATAACCGTGATCTATCCCCCAAGCATTTCGCCAAAAATAAATAATTTGCAAAGTAGTATTTGGCAACATAGCACCACCGTAGCGATTGCCGCACTGCCTGACCTGACAGGCCAGCTGTCGTATGAATGAAGTAAACAACACCACTCTCGCGAGAGTGGTCTCAGTTTCAATGATGCTTAGCGAGAGCAATTTCTCTGTCGTCTGGTGGAAAACATCCAGAGTTGACGCGGTGGAAGCTTTGGACAGACTGAGAGCTACATGCCCCTATGTTTGCTTTGGCTTTTATAGCTTTATCATTATTATTATTATTATTATTATTATACAAAATTAACATTATTCCAGTTATGAAGGTTCCTGGAAAGCAGGCACAAAATCACCTCATTGTCGAATGTTTTATTCTTTCAATTTTCGTACATGTCCACCTCCTTCAAATAGCCTACTTGGAGTAAAACATTACGTTGTAGTAAGTACAGATGCCGTTTAACTGTCATTAGAAGTTTCTCAAATGCACCAGCTACTTTAAGACTGTAAAACACAGATCCAGAAGTGGATTTTTTGTCTGCTCTAATCGAGGGAGTACATGGCATTGCAATCTAACAATACATTATCGCTGATATGTGATCTTGCTAGTGGAGAAGCAAGATACTGACTTTCCGATAGTTAATGGGCATACCTTTTTATCCAAATGTCCGGAGTGCTAATGTTCAATGACTAATGTGCCAACAGGAGCACGATCAATGACAATAACACCTTCATAATCATACACCATAGCTGATTTCGGTCTTCTCGAGCCTTGGTTGTCTGCTGTAGTAATATATTAAATACGATTAACAACTGTATAGTTCATTCACACAGGTACATACACACGCACTCGCACATTCCATGAATTGCTGTCGGCGTTTATCCACGTAAAACTTCAATTTTAATGAACGATATTCAAACGTGGCCTGAATGATTTTCATCGTTCACTTCAGTAGCTTAGAGACGAAGATGTTCATAAGCAACTGCGCACATTTGTTCAGTATACCGTGTGGAAGGGTACATACCCTCCAATACGTGCTTCATAAATATTACAAAAAAGAAGTATGACATTTTGTTCTTTGATCAGCCGTTTTCGAGAAAAGAACAAATAGTTTTTGTACCATATTAAATGTTTAATTCAACGAGAATATATATGGATAATAGTTTTTTTACTTGTAAAGTGAGTAGAGTAACCTATTTCTGACATAGTTTCGGTAGTAACTATGTGACATCACATCGGATTTTTAAATATTTAATCACTTAAAAGGATATTCCGAACACCTTTACGGAGACGTAATGTGCCTGTAGAACTCGCAACATTGCAAACAGGTCCAGATAGGTCGCGCAATCTGAACCGGCCTCTGGAAGTAAGCAAAACATAGCCTACCTATCCTCTCCTTTATCTGAAGGGTGACTAGCAGTTTAGTTTTCCACACGTCCCTTAATCCAAAACAAATACGTCGAAAAGTGATGTAATATTTTGGCGAAATAACAAGCACAACTGACATGCTACTCTAGAACAGTGTAAAATGGAAGAATGCCTTCAGCGTTCAATAAGGACCTAACGATGTGGTTGTTTTGTGTTTTCAAGTCAGAAAGATGGATTGGTTGATTACATTACAGTAGTATCAATTGCAAAACGTATTTAAGTTTAATGTTGAACGAGCTGATAAATATATCCGTAGGTTGAGCTTAGGTTACAAAATGCGTCATTGGAAGATTCAGATACAATTATTAGTACGTAGCATACATGAAACGTTTGTTAGTTTACGCTCCTGAGGCACACGTCACTGGAAAGGAAAGTGAAATCTGTTTATGTCCTCCAACTGGTTGTGAAAGTCAAAGTGACACCCCCGCTACCGTAAACCCTGCAACGTTGCCAGCGTGTATATTTTATGTTCTCGGAAAACCTAAAATATCTCCGTTAGGAAATGGTCATAGAAAAAAAAATGGACGTTACAAACTGTGTTCCAAACAATAATATCCGCAGCTGGTTTAAATTAATCTAATAACTTCCCTTCCACCCGATATATCATATTAGTAACAGTGTGACAAACATTTATCTTGTAGATCGAAGCGCATGGGAAAGGTGTGTAATTATGAAATCACCATCATATTATACTTGTTAGTCGAAATCTAAATTTGTTGGGAATTTTTGAGCTAGATGAACTTAAACTTTTTATCTATAATTTGTAAAGGTACTGTCAAGTGAAAACATGAGTTTGTTATTCTTAAGCAAAAGCGCCACTGCAAAACAAACGTTAATTTTGGATCCACTGCGTGCTCAAAAATTCCATTACCAAAATTCTATGGATAAAATAAGCAACAATGAGTTTGCATGCTAATTATTGACTACATCAAATTGGACATAAATCGATATGGTACCGTAATTTATAAAGTGAAGTTATATTTACTAGGTACGTAGTCAACTGTTTTATTGTAAACATGTGGGTGTGGCCACCTGATTGAACCGATCCTGGGGCAACGGCACAGGATTTTTTTTTATTTTGAAAGTTTATAGTCGCTTTAACATATTAGTCATATCGCGACCTTACATTTTATAAAATACATATTTAACAATAAACAGTGTGGTTATTTAACATACTTGCAGTTTTGAACCATTGCAATGAACTAGTATAAAATTATGGCACTATAATTAATCAAGCTGATTGAGCATTATATACTTTTATATAATTTTATGCTTTTGAAAAATTCTACTATCTTAGGGTACATCGAATAGTTGAGTGCCATTTCTTGCACAAGTGGCATCCCCTCTGATGCACACTGACGTAGCAAGATCAAGATCAAACTGCAGACATTATTATTTATCTAGAGATTGTCAGTTTATACAAGGTTTGCACTTCAAAACTGCATTGGCATTTATATTCTCATCCATAGAATAAATGTTTTTATACTGCTACTTTTAAGAGCAGTTTTGAGTGGCTCTACAAGATAATATTTGAGTGTTTCTGTAGCTTTTGTGTACAAACTCTTCTTGAAACTGTATCTTCCTCTGCAGTCTTTCACATCATTGATTGAAATGTATGATAGTCATAGGACAACAATATAGACTAGAGTGGAAATCTTTAAGAAGCTCCTAGAGAATGCCTTATTAATTTTTCGCTTATTGTCGAGGAGATATGAAATCCATCACCATTAGATATCTCTGTCACACTACACCTTCCTTAAAGGTTTTCTATAAACTGTATGGAATTGAATGTTGCAAAAGGCGGTGCCGTGGCCGAGTGGTTAGACCGCTCGCCTCCCACCGAGGCGGCCCGGGTTCAATCCCAGGGACCTACATGTGGTATTTGTGGTGGACGAAGCCGCGTCTGGGCTTTCACCAACTGCTCCATCATCACCTTTCTTTTCATCCATTTCACCTACATTTCGTTTCAACTACTTCCTTCATCCCATACCAGGCATCGGGCTGTTCACCCATCCTGACTGCTCTGTCTGATCCATGAGTGTCTGCTCCTCGACGGGCCTCTGACCCCAGGCACCCGCTTGTAAGTCCTGGGGGTGTAAGTCCTACATAAGAGGAGGGTAAACAGATAATGAATGAATGAATTTTGCAAAAGCTTCATTAACTTTCTAATCTTTCTTAGCTTATTTCTCTTGAAGTCAGCAGGCATTGTTGTACTTAAGAAAAGTTTTGCTATACTTTATCATTGTGAACTTTTTGGGCACAGTACGGTTTGCAAGTAGGAGCATAATTAGCGTAAATACTTACGAAAAGATGTTTTGATATCCGGAGGTATGATTAGAGAATGGGGATTTGTTTTATATAGGATTTGTTGCTAGAACGAAGTCATTTTGACCACCTACCCTCCCTTTTTAGTATCCGTTCTTATATAGTGGCTACTGGCGACTTTTTGTGATTAAGAGTAACAACGGAAAGGTTAAAGAACTGTCGCCATGAAAATGCTATCATGGATCATTGGTGTTTACCCTCACAAATCCTATGACTACGCCCTGTCGTCGTTTATAAAACATCCGTCGGCTACGCTTTACGGCTTGGGGTCCTCAATGTTGGCAGCAGAAGGACATCACAAGCAACGTTCTCATGACTTGGATGGGAGTTGTGTAACGTGTTAATATGGAACAAAAGTGATAAAATATGCTAACTACAACGTCCTGTAGTAGTGTGTCGTACTCAGCGTTGTAGCGGTTACCATGCAGGCCTCTAATTCTCAAGGTCGCGGGTTCAAAACCGGCGAGGGCGATGGGTCTTTTTCCGGCGTAAAAATCCTTAGCATGGCTTCCTTTCGGAAGGGAAGTAAAGCCGGTGGTCCCGTGTCGTAGATTTAGGGCACGTAAAAGAACCTCAAGCCTGATAAAGAGGCCTCTGAACAAAATTACTGGTCTTTCACGCCAAATATAGGATGGGACACTAAGGACCACAGCATTTAAAGAGACTCCATATAAATAAAAAGTCCTGTGGTGTTCCTTAGTATACTAATGTTATGAAAGTAATAAAGATAATCCTGTAGATGTGTGTGTGCCATGTGTATAGTGAATGCGGTTCCTACTCATATACCGTATATTATCAAATTTTTGTATGGAACCTTGTCTATTGTCAGTTACATAAGCATACTTCTATGAGTAATTCCTGTTTGATTTATAGTAATTAACAAATCATATTTTGAATCAAGTACATCAATTATACAACGATTATTAATTTATCCGTGCTTGCGAGGCAAAGGCATTCACAATTTATGTTCTAAAAAAGAAGTGTTTTGGGTTTCTAACGCAGATGCTTGTGCAACACCCTCTTCATCTCAAGTGGCGCTGGATGAGTGTTGGAGGCGGTGGGATTGACGGCGCTATCTAAACCTGCCACGCAACTTGTTGATGGGGTATAATGCCGGGATTACGATGAATTTAACGCTGTATATGATGAGCGAGGGGAAGGAATCGGAAGCAACCCAAATTCAAATAACGGCAATCATTTACTCCAGATATATTCGTCGTATATCTCTCCCCCTCTAAAGGATATGAACAGAATTTAATATAGAAACTGAGGAGCAAACCTACAGCCTTACAATTATTTTTCAAAATACACTCGCAATGATAATCGTATTCAAACTATAACAATAATTATTTTCTATAAATGATTGATATTAATAGGTATATGTATTAAACGAGTTTGTGAAAGAGTTTCTATTAAAAAAATCTGATGTGTTACGCTCACATGACTTTCTCTGCTCTTGTACAAACTGTTCTTACCAACGCTTATTCTCCATATGCTTCACGTTAATCGAGATATCGAGATGTTAATCTTATTGCTAATTTTCTTGTAGATGCAAGGGGAATTGGTAGGCTTTAAGCGATAGTCAAATATTTTAAGAGCTGGTTGCTATGTAGAGTATTCCATTCTCTTTGTATGTCCATGTATATATAACGAATTCCTATTTGAGAAAAGGTATTGGAAAATTTAAGGGAATAACAAGCAATGTCTCAAAAATGGTTCACTCAACAAAACAAATATATATGACATAAACGGTGTATTTTAACGCGATCTACATTTTTTGGGTACTACAATTTTGTCTATCTCTTATGGTTTACCAGTTATGCAAAAGTCGTTCACAATGAAGAATGCTTTTGGAGACATTCCCAGAAAATTCAAGATATACATTTTATTTGTCATGAAAGTATGTTAAATATATGATATTTCCATATATAATATATGTTCCATGTAAAGGGTAATCTGGGGTGGGGGGATTTTCTTGAAAATCCTCGTGTCGCATCTCTGGAAGATACTGAACCTAAATACCAAGTTTGGTGTTTATCCGACTGTTCGTTTCTGAGTTATGCTGTTCACAGACAGACACACCCACAGACACAGACACACACACGGATATGTTTCCAAAAATGCCTTTTTTGGATTCAGGGGGTCTCAAAACATGTATTTCCGGTGAAATCTCGGTATCGAAATTTTGGGTGGAATGCAATACTTCCCCTACTTACTATACGTAGTAGAGAAAGTAAAAATTGTTTACATGTGCATGTAACTTCATATCAATTTGATTAATCATTGTTTTCTTCCCAATAGCAAGCCATGAGCTGCTTTCTTCATAGATACACAAGAAAAGTTAAAGCTCCATGTTATAGACTCTATCATAGCGTAATTATTTCTTTCAAGAGTGTCTCACTGTGATTGTAGACTGTATAATATCCTAGTTATTCTCTTCATAGAATTCACACTTAAAGACCATACAAGGTGATCCGTCTGATATGTCATAAAAGTAAAACGTTATATATAAGACGTTAAGGCACACATCTCCGAACAGTTCGCTGTAATATAAGCAGAAAAGATGAAAGTTAACAATGAGTGCTGACATGGCAGCGCTATCGTGCATAGGAGACAAAATGGTGGACATGCCACAACAGCGCACACAATGTGTCATATGGTATGCGAGCTTTTCAAATGCAACTTGGACTCAGCAAGCTTTCAGACTTCAGTATGCCCTATCGGAGGATTGATCGACAGTACCTTAAGATGTTTCAGCCAAAGCAAGCTTTGATGCAGCGTAATTACGAAGCTCGTCTCAAGTTTGCTGTCATGACGTGTGAGAGGCAGAAAGCGGACTATCAGTGGTTAAATCGATGGATATTCATGGACAAAGCCACATTTCATGTGAGTGGCCGAGTCACCAAGCGTAAGTGCATTATTTGGAGAACTGAGAACCCATACATCTCATATAACACATTTCACATACCATGTGACACACTGAGTACGCTGTTGCGGCGTGACCAGCATTTTGTCTCCTATGCACTATAGTGCTGCCATGCCACGTGGATGAATTCTGAAACATCACTCATTGTTAACTTCCATCTTTTCCGCTTATATTGCAGAAAACTTCTCAGAGAGGGTGAACCACTTAAGTTGAGACTGTACAATACCTCCAAAACTAAGCGATGTAGAAGGAAATGTCTTAAAAATAAAAGTTGCTTGCTATCATGGGAAAATAAATGTCATTGGTCGTGTTTTGTTTCAACGACGTTATGATAGTCATTTTAGGATCAATTTAATTCTTAAATGAGAACCTCAATTAGGATCAAATTAAATTGACCCTAAAATGACCATCATAACGTCCTTCATACAAAACACGCATTTACTTCTTATGTTGTGTTCTCATTCAAAAAAACTAAACAACATTTGTATAAAGCACTTCGCAATTGTTCTAACACCAACGAAAAACCTGAATGGCTGTGTACGAAGAGAGCAATCAATGATTGGATCATCCATGGGTGGTCATTTGAGGGTCAACTTACGTTTCGTAATTGGAAACCAACATTTTTTTCATTTTGTTTCCTTATTCCTCATCAAAAAATAAAGAGTTTTTTATAAACCATTTTCTAATGAGAAAGCAACATACAAAATATAGATTCCCATTACATTGCAGATGAATAGGCAATTGAAGCCTTCATATCAACTTGACATAAACATATTAATCTTTGCTAAAAACCTTTGGCATCAGCCATTTCCGAGAGATCCGTTACCAATAGTTTAAATTGTTCAATACTTAACCATTCTTTTAAAGTCCTCAACATTCAGTTGTTTCTCGCGATTGCATGGAAACAGTATGGAATTTTAAGACCATTATATAGCGTCCACTCTTTAAACATTTGGCTATGGCTGTTCCCTTTGTATCTAAATGTGTAATGCAGCTATTTTTGCAAACGTTTATTTGTATTAAAATGAAGTAGATATAAAAATAAGCTTTAATAAGACTAGTTTGTATACCCACTAATAAACGATAGTGTAAAGAAAGTCACGTGAATGTATCACATGATAATGTTTATTAGTGGCTTTGATTTTAAATGCAGAATTACACCCACACACATGTGGATATGTTTGCGGTACTAGATACTGCGGGTTTTCAGTATTATGCGATTTTTACACATGCCGAATCATGCAGAATTTCAATATCGTTCAAATAACAGTTCGCCTTTAATGATCAGTACTCGTACTCCCAACTCCACCATTGTTTCCTGTTTTCCTTTGAAAAACATAATAAATTCATATTTAAGTCCTATGATTATCAAACGGGATGGCTCAGTCGGTTACGTTTGTGGACCGCATTCGGGAGGTCCCGTCCGCTCTGGCTCATGGGTTTTTCGTGGTTTCCCCGGGTTGCCAGGTCTTTACTGGGGTGATTCATGTTCTACCATGACTCTCCTTCCTCTCATTTCCTGCGCATATCATCTTCCTTGTCATCTGTTTCAGGGCTGTGGACCAGGCGACTATGTTCGGCAGGTTGCGGCTATAAAGGTTTTACTTGCGCTCTTAAACGTTTCTTCCCTGGCGTCGCCTCGGTACCGCTCAGTTAGGTCTTTCTTCAGCTCCGCTCTGCTCCGGGGACCCTGGAAGTCGATGGCTTGTGGGCAGGGACCGTGTGGCGTCGGATGCGTTCTATCTGGAAACGTTAGGGACCCCATGCTTGTGGATCTGCTCGGCCTTCGGGTCTCTCCCCTCATTCTTCCCTCTCAGGGAAGGGTCATTGGCCTGCGTGCGGTGCTCTGCCCTGGTTCCGGGGTCCCTCCGCGATACGTACCGTTTACCTTTAAGTCCTATGATTTGTTAATATACGTTTAAAAGCTTCAATTTATCAGCCCCAGCCTGCTGGATAACTAATACCTACTTATCCAAACATCGCAACTGATCAAGTTCCGATAACTTTGTCCCGTGTTTCTTAATTGTCGCGTGCACAATCACATTTCATTGGTTGTTGTCGTGGAATAGGTTGTGGTGCGAT
This sequence comes from Deroplatys truncata, assembly GCA_030765065.1. Lineage (NCBI taxonomy): Eukaryota > Metazoa > Arthropoda > Insecta > Mantodea > Mantidae > Deroplatys > Deroplatys truncata. Next base: position 197,025,881 of record CM060975.1, on the reverse strand, counting down.
AAACAGATTCGAAGAGAATTGTAAAATTTACATTTCCATAACTGCATGGATCCAATATATTACGTAACAGAGCTAATGCGTCTGGAATGCATGTAAATTTTTATCAGCAATGGGATGGGAGGATCCTTCCTTTTAAACCTGGCTCTCAGGATGACTAAAACACATGTATCAATAAGGATAAAGTGTTTACATCGCTATTATCGTCTGACTTTGCATTGCACAGGGCTTGTATATCGCCATTCGAAGGTGTACATTAGCAATCGGGGGAAAGCGGAAGGAAATTGAGCGCGGAAGAACACGTGTCAGCGGGGCAAGGTTATAAGAAACATGGTTAAGGCACACATGCGAGTAGGAAAAGTGGTCCATATAGAAACGAGATGATTAAAAGTAGCTGTATTGAAATGTGTAGCTCCGTCTTCTCCAAGCGTCACTTCTGCCTATCTTCTTACACAATTCTAGCCACTTGATTGGCAAGTTGCTTACGCCAGCAATATCAGTGAGCTATGTTTTTTGCTAATTAAATACCACTAAGTTAATTACAATCATGATTATAAGGCTAAGGGTTATATCATAACTGTAGGGTGGCAACACTGCCCTACACGTGACCTTTGTAAATCAATTGCATGTCACCAGTCTTGTCAGTGATCAGTCTGACGTTCATAATGAACTTAACCAGGCTCTGGACCGTAATGGTTAAAAGCTCCTACAGTTTTGGACATTGATTTTAAAAAGTGAGGGCTCTATGGTGAGCAAGTGCTCGGCACACGCACAATATATGGACAGCTGTCACATCTGCCATTTACAGGCAGGATCCACTTTCTGTCTCATTCTGTGCAAGTGCCCTCTAATGGTACGGTGTTCTATAAGGAGGTCCGTTGCTCGTGAGAGCTTTTTCCTGCTTACAAAGAATGGTAATAGTCCATTTATGTAATGAGTTTTTTTTACTAGGGTTATATTAGTATACTCGTGGAATAATAATAATAATAATAATAATAATAATAATAATAATAATAATAAAAATAGAAGTTTGCCCGTCAAGCCAAGAGGGTTTAGGCTAGAATCAGTTTTAACATATTATAGTTGGATCAGACCAGATCGCCTACTCCTGATTGCATAATAGTAATAATAATAACTATAATAATAATAATAATAATAATAGATCTATAAGTTGCTTATGGATCAAAATAACTATCCAAATAATATCCTCTTAGCCTCTCACTGGTACCAGCGATAATTTTTAGAGTTTATTTCCATGTATACTTCAGAAGAAACGTTTGACATAATTATTATAGCCGGTGGGTAATTTAGCGCTGCAGGTAACTGATTTTTCACCCACCCCTCCCTCTAAAAGGTCGAGTTAGATTAAGCTAGCCGTCTTTTCTTGTTCACACGAAGCAGATCAGAATTCATTAAAGGGTGTTATTTCTGATTCCTTAGTTTCACACCGAGCATAACGTCACTCACTGCTGCATTTTTGTTTCTTGTTTTCCTTTCAAGTCATTAATAACTATTTCATCCAAAATATTATCATACTATCTTACCTTAAGCAATTTCGTCGTGACTATAGTGACTGGTGGAAAGAAGGTAGGTTATAAATCGGCCACGATATGAATGTATTTGGAAGAGGTGCCAACTTTGTTGATAATGCGTAACGTCGTGAAGGCGTAAATCCGAGGGGAGTGAGTGTCAAGACGATAGTGGGAATCTACAGATGCACAATGAAAACAGTACTTATTAACTTGCTAATATCTTCACATTAGTTCTCGGAACAGTATCTAGCAGATTTTTCGTTATCCGAATGTATTTCAGATGCTCCGCCCACTTGTTCCTTAACTGTTTAGTTCTTCTTCCCTCCGAACGCACTCATACCGTGGCCGACTTATAATGATGTCGGAGAAATTACATGATAACAGCCCTCCCTACTACAGTGTGATCCATATAAACCTGAACCACGTTAATGGGCCATAACTTTTGAACCAATAATAGGATACATGTGTAACTTTGGGAGAATGCAATACACAGTTGGGAGATCACATTGTTCATTGTTCCTCAGAGCCAATGTTGGAAGTGTCCTCCATCGGTATCCATACTTATCTGCACTCGTTTCACCATATTCTGTGACGTTCTACGAAGAGTATCCTCGCCAATGTTGCTTATTTGTTACTAATGGATTCACAGAGTTCAGAAGTTGTAAGAAATCTATTCTTATGCACTCTATTTTTAACATACCTCGCCAATGTTGCTTATTTGTTACTAATGGATTCACAGAGTTCAGAAGTTTTAAGAAATCTATTCTTATGCACTCTATTTTTAACATACCTTCATAAGAAAACGTACGGCGAGGTTAGATCAGGTGATCTGGCCACAGACCTTTTGAGATTATTCGATTATCAAAGTAAGTGGTTACAATTTGCATGGAGGAGTTAGATGTATAGCATGTTGCTCCATCTTGATGGAAATAACCTTCTGTCAATTCGATATCATCCAGCTGCTCCACAAATGTATTGAAGTTGTCTGTGTAAACTGCAGTGTCTGCAGTCGTATCAAAGAAAATGGGGCCAACAATCCTGGAAGCTGACACCATGCACTACACTCCAACCTTTTCGTCATGCAGTGGTGTTTCGTGGATGATATGGAGGTTTACGGCAGCTCAGTATCTGCTGTTTTGTGTGTTTGTGTAGCCTGACAGATGAAACTATGCCTCATCTGTAAACCACCTTATGGAGAGAATTTCTGGACGTGGAATAAGAAAACCCTGAAACCATCGACAATAACGCATTCTTTTTTTCATGATCTGCTTCTTTCAATTGCTGCACCATATGCACTCTGTATGATTGCAATCCCGATTTCTTCGCAGCTCTTTGACATGTGCCATATGAATAGCCTGTCGATTTCTTTGGAGAGTTCACTAAGCGTCTTCCAACATTAGCAACAGACTCTGCACTGATGATGGTCTGTGTTTTCCACTCTCACTGATAGTACACCATTTGTCTCCAACATTCTTACTAGCAATAAAATTGATGCCTTTGCTGGAGCATAGTACACATTGGATTCTCTTCGAAATTACCGTTGTGTTGTTATCGTTGAATTTTGTTCCAGTATGTTTTCTTAATAAAGACAGTTCTCGAAGTGAGTACTGCATGTTTCTGTTACGACTGCAAACTAAAGCCTGTCAACAATGCTCATAGTTGCCATAAAAATCAACAAAACAGTCAACAAATGACAGTGGTATAGTGACCACTTTGATCAATAAAACAAATTTCACATTTCTACGAGCTTTCAGAGGGAAATTATAGTCCATTAAAGTAGTTCAGGTTTATATGGATCGCACTGTATATCTAACTCTAGCCCCCAGCGGTTGGATAGCAGATGCTATTGCTCCATTGAAATTCATAGAAAGGGCTTCCTAACATAAAACGCTTATTTGCAGAGGAACAGAAGTGTATCGCGACTGCTCACGTCGAGAAGCATATGTTGAATAGACTAGTAGAAGAGAAAGTACAAGTAGGAGGAAACACACAGACAGATATGAGCATTAATATTAGATGAATGTAGTTATAAACTTAGCCGGCACAAACTCTGAAGCAATATTCGTATGCACCACTTCTCTTGAAAATGAGGCCAGTTGTTTCAGAAGCGAACTTTTGAATCTTTCCCCTTTCCCTTGGTTTTTGAGAGTTTTGCTTTATTTCAGCTTCTTGAATGGCTCACTGTAGAGCGTATTGACGTAACACAAGAGGCAGTATTAATGCCGTGCTCATAATTTCCGTTTTGTATGCAGAATAAAGAGCTTTGTTGCAGGACCGCATCGCTCGTCGTTTGTTTCTGTCGTTGCGCAGCAAGCTAACTGCAGTCGTTTCTATTAGCTTCCTGCAGAGCAAAGGAAGTCGACTTTCTACAGTCCGTGATCAGTGCCATGAACAAAATAAAGAGGAATGGGAAGTCAGGGATCTGAAGCATTGCCAAAGAAAGCAACCCCATTCTATACAATAAATGTACTGCTGCTTCCAACCATTTTGTTTTTGTTGCCTTTCTTCTTTTTGGAGAGGCAGAGACACTTTTACAATATTGACTATTTCCTTATTAAAAACAGTTTTAATGCGCTACAAACCAATTTGCATATGCTCAGAATCGCTGGTATTTCTTCAGACTAAACTCACCGACCAACACGGTAGCCAAGGTCGTTAAAGCACGGACTCGTGAACGGAAGATCTGCGGTTCAAATCTTTCCAGATTTTCCTCTGTCCTCATGACTAGCACATGACGAGGAGTTACCCTAAATTAAGGCCTGAAACGTTTCCTTCTCAGATTTCCTTTCCCAATTATCATTGCATTTCATGAGTCACCAATGTTCACCACTAGTGGTGCGTCTGTGGTAAGTACGGGCATTAAACGCTACTTAAAAAAAGTCTGATGTTTTTGCCAGAGACTGCTTTGGTTTGACACTCGTGGTCTTAGCTGGTTTAAACAGTGACCTTGTGGATCAATCAATGTCTCCCCTCACTGTTTGGGGAGAAGAGGACCAAGTCACTAATTCCAGTAAAGAGCGGCCTGCTCATCAGCGCGCATGTACAGTGGCTTCCATTTATGCCATCCCCGCAGCTTTGGGAGGCATTCTAGTGGTCTTCACAGGTGAGTATGTATAGCATGGAGGAGGTGCGTGTATCTGTTTACATTTTTGCGCATGCAATGGCATGTTGTTTCACTGCACAATTCTAGATTATTCTCATATGAAATACAATTGTGAGCAACAGGCTTATTCATCATCACTTACATATAATAACCATGTTTAAATATATAACTAAATAAAACCCTGTTTTGCACAATTTCTCCATGAAAAAGTATTTCTAATGGCAACAATGTAATTTTACTCTCAAATACTAGACATTATGACATAATGACTAGACATAATGAATTCATCCAAACTCTATTCTTATCCAATACCTAATTTAGCGCCTAGGTACTGCATCACTCGTCGCCTTCTGGAACACTGTCATGAAATCTGGGAATATACGCGTTTAGACTCGGGAGTTCTTCCAGCATCTAAGCGAATAGGTGCCTAGGCGGACAAGAATGGAGATTGGACACATTATTGAAATACGTCTAGTAAATGTGTCCTCTCTGAGAGTAAAAAATATTATTTACTTGCTTTACATTATACTGCAAATAAAATACTTTTTCATGGAGAAATTGTGCAAAACATTCTTTTGCTTAGTTGCATATTTAGATTGGATAGATGATTACAATAATGTCTAGTAAATGTGTCATCTTTCAGAGTAAAAAGTATAATATATTTTAGTTTTAATTTCATTGCCATTAAATTGGTGATATTGTGCATAACATGGTTTTATTTATTTATATATAATTTTAACATTTTTATTATAAGTGATGAAGAGTAAAATTATTGCTCAAAGTTATATATTCGTATGTGAATAATCTAGAACTGTGCACTTCGTGCGCGTAAAGGTAAACAGATACACGCCTCTCCTCCTTGCTATACATACCTGCGAAGGCCAGTACAATGCCCCCTAAAGCTGCGGGAACAGGTATAAATGGAAGCCAACGCACAACGCACGCCCACACTTAGAGAAATCTACCGAAAAAATATAGAATTTCATTAACCTATATATCTACACTTTAAAACTATTAGCTTCTATATAGAAACGGAGGAAGATTTCAGCATTGCGTCCGAAGCTACGCCTATGGCGCCTATTAAACCCCCTGGAGGAAGGGATGAGACAGTAGGCGCAGCGAGCGGAGCCCTTAACGTTTCTAGATTGAAGAAGAAGTTTATAAATCATGGAATAAACAGTTCTTTCCGTAAAGCACATAGCCTGCACATCACCGTCCACAGCACTTAACTCTTCTATCCTGCTAAATGAAAGCACACGTAATGAGAAGAAATAGGTAGAACAATTCGTGGTAATATATAATTCACTCTATATTCGCCTACCGCTTGGAAAACATGAAAGCCGGAAGAACAAGGTGGCTGGTCACCTGAAAAACAAAGCATTTGCTAAACCAAGAAATAATAATAATCTCTACCGAAGCTAATATGTTTTAAACTATAAATATACATATTAATAAAATCAGATAATATTTTTCGCCTGATTCACTGATTCCTCGAGTGAGTGCGTGTGTGTTCATTAGGACAGACAAACAGAAGGATTTTTGCAACAATGTCTTCCTCACCACCCTTTACCTTGACACCTTTTTTTTTAATATTAATTGTTCCAAGAATTATTGAAAGCTTGAAACTTTGATTCTGCTTTCTTTCGAAGAGGTGTCCAGCTCTCATAAAACTATCAGTTCAGCGTTTTACGTGTTGTTCTTCTTCTTTAACTTACATCCCCAAGGACTTAAAAGCCAATGTCTTGGATAAGTAGCCTTTCGAGGAGCAAGCAAACTTTTGGATCATAGCATACCCAGGATGAGTGATCAGCCCAGTGCCTGGTATGACAGTGAAGAAGAAGGAAATTAAATGCAGGGATGAAAGGAATGATAGGAAAACTCGCGGATCGAATTATCCAACCCAGCACTCGCCTAGCGACCGAGGAAAACCGCGGCCACTGGGGTTTCAACTCGGAACCTACCAAATGCGGGCCACCGACGTTACCGCCTGAGCCATTCCGCTCGGTCCAGAGTTTTACATGCATGTAAAATGTTTTGGGTTACTGTTCTAACACCAGGGAACGTTCACCAACTTAATAAGTGTTTGACAAGGAAAACTTGACAAAGGACTGGAGTATTGTTGCTAAGTGGAAAATTTACTTAACCTGGCCGTTATTAAGCTGTGGCATTAATGGAAAACGGTAATTACCAAACTGCCATAAAGTGTTTGCAGCTCAGGTAACCTGATATTGGCTGCTGATATGATGGCTACTCTCTCCCACTCACCCTCAGATGAGAAGCTGAGATGTGCAGAATACAGGGTGCTCGAGTAATGGCAATAATTTAAAGCTTGTGGAAATGCGCTTCAATGCGCAACTCTGGTATATTAGTAATGGGTATGCTAGGAAATATAATTCCATATTACATGATGGGGATTAAGGGCGCTAAACTTCCATATTACAAGGAGAAGTATAGCTCAGAACAAAGTCTTATGATTTCACATACCTCCTTCTTCGTTTTCTTCATCCAGTTCAAAGAATAGGCCGCATGTCCTGTTGCGAATGAAGATAAATCATTCATCTCCAAAAACGTTTGCAAATATTGCTGTTTATTTGTGATCATTAATTGAGAAGGATCTGACGAAGTGGATCATCTGTCTTTATTTATATGTGTTCCACCCAGTTCTTCCTCTTCTTTTAGATATAAATATTTTTAATTGGTTCCTTATTTCCTCATATACTATCTCGTACAATCCACGAGGCTGTTTTTGCAGCAGGATTGATGGATTTTGTCATACTGCGGTACTGTCATTTTGCTCATCTCGTTCCCGTTCAAGGATTGAGAACTGGGGACAAGTTAATCCTCAGATTAACAGGAAATCATATTGCATCGTCATGGTATGCTATATTGAAAACAAGGAAGAAATATTTTAGAGTCCCATTTTGCAAGGCCTTCGAAAACGCTGCTGACATAATCGACCGAGTTGTTACCTCACCGTCTAGTACGATGTGAAGTTGTGCCATATACTTGCGTTGATGGTGGGTGTATGCTGTTGATTAGAGCTTTATTTTCGCTTTTTTTGATGAAGGTTTTAAAACGACACATTCGGATAATCTGCGATGCTTGAAAGCATTAATAGTAGCAATGCTTTACAGAAATAAAGACTGCTTTATGACTGCCGAAATTTGTAGATCAGGACTAAGCATATTGCTTAGTTGTATATCCATCTGTTATACGCCTGATTGTGCAAGTTTCCTAAGTTGCAAGAAATCTAATGCTTACGTTGAAAAATTAAGATGTGTTATTGATTAGCTTCAGAAGCTAATAGTGAAGCATAGTAGTCGTATTTCTCATTCGCAGGTAAAAAATGTGGCGTAAGACAGTTTTTCATTAGATGGTACATTTATTGCCTATTAATTTGTATTACATAAACATATGTAGAACGCCACAGGGTTAAGGGGGGGTGAAAATAGCTTTAATTTGTTTCACTATGAAGCACAAACACAATCTTAAAACGCTCCAAGGCGCCTATAACTACGGTGTAGCGATAACATGAAGAGAGAGAAAAAAGTAAGATTTTATTTTGTTACGTAAAGATGAGGATGGTGATAACGAGAAACGTTAATTGCTTAGCATACATCAAAACAGATATTTTGATTTTTACTCTATGTTTTTTAATTTTGTACGAAAAAAGATAGATCATGTTTGGATAATATTGCAATCATTACTAAGGTGCCTTTTATTGAATACAATAAATACAGTTTCTAAAGAGGTTAAAATTGGCAACGGCATAGCTTCAACGTCTTGATATTAGAACAAAATTAAGCATAAAAGCATAGAAAAAAGTTACAAAACGTTTAACTTACATAAAAATGATCCTTGCATAAGACACATTGTGTCTAGGCTTCACATAGCATAACGTGTTTCTTTCTGATACTAGCGCCAACATAGACGGTGACGTCAGACCAATTGGGCTACGTTGTTGCCACACGTGGCCTCTTTAACGATACTTAGATTTATTATTTTTACTTACTGCTATTATTTTCGGATTCTATGTGAAATTTTCAATCAGAATAGCTTATAAGTATTGAATATAATTACATTTTCGTGTATGTTCCCAATTATTGTAGTGAGGAATAAAGTTGGTAGACTATCCACGGATTCATAATCTTTTCAAGAGAACAACGTTTGATTACACAGTGAAATTACATATAACTTATAGCCACATACAAGTATTTCGAACTCCCCGCCATCACAAAAAAAAAAGCTTATACATTCCCGCACTTTTTCTACTAAATGGCAAATTCACTGTATCCGTTGAATATTATTCTACTGATGTGAAACGTGATCCTTATATCCACTTTAGGTTACACACAATGTTTTCTGCAAATAAATTACTTGCAATTAAGGAAGAAGTGCTTAGTTACCGACGGCTACGATATTAGTGCGTGCGGTGGGAAGAGGAACAGTTACGGAACAAGTGGGTGGGGCATCGGAAGGACAGTCGGGTAAAGAAAAACTCCGCAGTTACAAGTTGCATTTACTAGCGAGGCTGAGGCCTGCAAATGTATGAAATATGTGTGGTGTATGGCAGTACTGTTTTCATTGTGCAACTGTAGATACCCTTATCGTCTTGTCCCTCGCTCCCCTCTGATTGCAAGCCTTGATGCTACCGCAATCGTAAGAAACAATGAAAATTGACGGGAGTTAAAAAGAATGAACAAAGGATTGAACAAATCGAACCATTAATAACGGATACTTTGGAAGTGGCTGATGCTACAAAAAAAATAGTTCTTGAAATAAATTAGGTGTTTTAAAGAGATCTACTATTTTTGTGTGCTACGTTTTCGCCTATCGCTTAACGTTTACCAGTTATACAAGAATGTACAAAATTACTTCCAAATGAAGAGGACTTTACAGGCTATTCCCAGAAAATTCAAGATATACATTTTATTGGTTATTAAATACCTCTAATATATGGTATTTTAATCAAGATCGTTTAAGCCATTTTTGAGAAAACCAAACATTTCGAAAAATGTTTCATGTAAAAGGTAGTTTGGGATGCAGAGTTTTCTAGAAAATCTTCATGTCGCAACTTTGGAAGGTTTTGAGCCTGAATATCAAGTTCGGTATTTATTTGACTTTTCCTTTTTGAGTTGTGCTGTTCACAGACACACACTCACACACACGGACATTTTTCTAAACATTTTTATGCAGGTGCCTCAAAACGTGTATTTCGGTACAATCTCTATATCGAAATTTCGGGTGGAATGCAATAGCTTCTCTACCTAGTAGGAACATTATAGAGAAAGCAAACGTAGGTATATATTGCTGGAATTAAATGAAAATAAAGGAATTCATTTACCTTCTTTTATGAATCAATAGTTTTAAGAATGAAATTAAAGCCGAATTTAATGATACATTAAGCAATTTTGAATAACCCACTGTTATTTCAAACTTTGCATAGAGCAGTGCATTACCTAAATATGTTCAAAAAGTCAAACGTTTCCCTCTTGCTCAACAAAAAGCAAACTGCATTTTCTCTCCTGGGATAATTTGAAATGAAACATTCCACAAGGAAAGGAATTATTTGTGCTCTTCTATTAAATATGAGTAGGAAGTTTCGGAGAAATTGACAGCTTCCCATATTTACCTTCCCCTAGGTGTTTTAATTTATGCAACCGGTTAAGCGACGCATGAACCTTATCCGTGTTCGTTGCACGCTTTACAGCTTATATACATGTTTAGATAGATGAAATCTATGCACTCATTAAAAATATTTAAGGAGCAAAGTTAATCTGTCTCAATAACATTAGACCCTTCCGTAACTGATAAACCAGTTCCATACCTATTTTGTAAGCTTTACTATGTAGTGTATTTGCTACCCGTTTCCGAAATCTCAAAATGAGTGAAAGATGGATCCACTATTAAATCAGCCAAAACAAAATTACTGATTTAAAGAGGCCCTTTACCATCAATGTCTGCTGTAAAATTAATACTATACAGAATATATTGCATTAATATATAAATTCTGACGTGACTTACGCTTCGAGCATTTGATATAGCATGCACAATAGTTTGTGATTAATAACGATTAAATTTAAAGCCGTGCTTTTGGACAAATTACATTCAGCAACATTTCCAAGCGGTAACATCTAACCTAAAACTGGGTCACTATTATTATTATTGTATTGTTATTGTTGTTATCATTCTATGCCTAGACGAACCAATTCGACTGTTGGCCTCATGCCCACTTACGGTCATCCAACCGACACGAGGATTAGATATGGCCAGCATTACGCATTCCCCTCCCGGAATGCTGGCTTTCGTAGCTATCGCAGCTCCTCAATTTCCTCATGATGCTGAGTGGGCACCGGTCCTACATCCGCGACATAAAATCCGCATCTCCATGAATCTGGATCGAACCTAGGCGCATTCTGTGGCCTGCAACCAGAGCTCCACTCTCTAGCCCACTATGCCACGGAGCAGGACGTAAACTTTTTAGAAAAATGTCCGCGTGTGTGTGTGTGTGTGTGTCTGTGTATAACTTAAAAACGAAATGTCAGATAAATACCAAACTGGGTATTTAAGTTCAGCACCTTCCAAAGATGCGGTACAAAGATTTTCAAGAAATTCATCCATTCCAAACTATCCTTTACATGGAACATTTTTCGATTTTTTTTGATTAAAATACCACACATTAAAGATATTTAATGGCAAATAAAGTATATATCTTGAATTTGCTGGGAATAGCTTGTGAAGTCTTCATCCGGAAGGAAATTTATATAATCTTGAATAGATAATGGTAAACGCTAAGCGATAGATGAAAACGTGCCAACAAAAAGTATAGATCATTTTTAAACATGCAATTTATTTCAAATAACTCTTTGTGGTATCAGCCATTTCCAAGATATCCGTTATTACTGGTTTGAATTGTTCAATGTTTAGTCATTCTTTAAAGTCCTGTCGAATGTAACACACCAGATATTTTTTCTTTATTTCCCTTATCTACTTTGGATCTGAAATTGAATATTTTGTGATATATTGATTTAGATTTTTAAGTGCTTATGTCGAAATAATTATACTGGCTTAGATGTTTACGATAGGTGTCACAAGGATCGATCATCAAGTCTACCACAGAAGCGATCGCTAATCCCTTTCACCGTAAGTCAAAGTTGCTGAAGAATTTCACGTCGAGATATTTCCTGGAGCAGCTAACTTGCAGGCATTTAAGTAAGGCTCGTTTTGGTAGAAAGAAAAGGATGGATTTCTGTTCGGATCGAAACTCATTCCATATTAGAACACTTAACAAGAGATTTATCCAACATCAGTAAACCTGATAACCCATAGGTTAACCTTCAAGCTACAGACCGTAACTCACGAAGCATCGTGCAGGGTAAGGAATGTTCTGTTATGAAGAGGTAACCTCCCTACGGTGTCTCCTCGGCGATATCGCAGGAGCATGCCATCTGTAGAAATATGATCCCGTTCTAAAAATGCATACCCCATCTTTCTCAAGTACCGCATTCACCCTTCCATTGTTCACCCTTCCCCAAATCCTAACACACGTTCCCTGTAAGTATGCAAATCCCGGAAAAGCACCCTCATGCCCTGGGCGTGGTGATCCATTATTCAGGAGAACTGTGGATCCCCCCCCCCGGGCCTTGGGTTCTCGGGCATCCGTGCTGCTTTTCATTGGCGGCTTAAATCGCTTCCTGATACATTTACTTTCAGTCGCAACCCTTTGCAAATTCTGCCTCGGGAGATGATTTTAAAACCTTGTCTTCCCTCCAGGGCACGAAATCAGCACCATTGAAAGCGTGCTGCTATAATAACTCAGTTCCGTTTTATTGAAATATAAAAAAGATACCTGGGGTTTCACACCACGAGGATTGCTTACTAAAGTCATAACATTTTTTTTTCCTACGGAAAATACAGCGAGGAACAGAATTTTAAGACCGATGGAACATGAAAACTTAGTATGTGCTGACGCCAATAAGGGGCAAAGAATTGTTCAACATTTTACGGAAATATGTGTACTAGAGCACACACCGAGCGACATGATTCCGCGGTAACGTGTTAGACGCGTATTCAGGAGTTCCTGTACTCGATTCCCATTGACCGCATACTCTTATCTTGGGGTTTTCGTGTTTTTTCCTGATAGAAGCCGAATGCTGGGGTGGTTTCTCATCTGCACGATTTCTTTTCCATCATTTCCCTTTCGTACCGTTTCCTTCTAATGTTTCAGGTGTGCTTGTAGGTTTCGTGGCGCGTGGCGGTAGCGGACAGATGGCACGGATGCTTGCTCAAAGGAAAGAATGTGGACACTAGAGGATTGCTTGGTTGACGGGTTGTTCACCGGCCTCTTTGGGTAGCTCTAATTGTGGGACGGGTCTTCGAGGCAGGAACTGTTAGAGACTTTCGCGCGTCTCTGTTTCCTGTCTGCCTGCGGCCTTAACCTCCTGTGATTCTCTCACTTCATCCCTTCCTCCTGGGTGGTAGTCGCAATAGATCTGTAGGTTATAGTGCGCGAGATTTCCCCCTCCGTTGTATACCTTGTCCTAGAGCGCGCACCATACTCAACCTTGTAGGGAGACAGCTAGTCAGGTTAACCAACAATGATGCAGATACTTCTACTTCCTACTCCTTAACAGCGAATTGAAAGATGTTATGTAAAGATAAAACAGTTGCATATATTTTGTGAGATACAGTGAACTTCGTAAACCTATTGAATACCGACTCTATGATTTGTTTAGGGGTTTTCAGATAATCCCCTAACCCTAGTATCTGTATTGGAAGAAAAATCATTAATACTTATGTTTTCAAGATCGGATTATTTTGGGAGCTAGGAAGGTCATTCTGTAGATCTACTTGTATATTTTCAATTACTCAAAATATTCAACGTTCCCACCCAACAATTGATATGGAGATGTTACCGAACACATGTTTTGATAATCAACTTCCATGACTACGGAGGTCTGGCCTACACCTTTTGTCTGTGTGCATCCCATCTCTGTTGGTCGTATACTGAGATGGCTTCTTGATGTTATAAGTTTCTAGGATCTTTATAGTTGATATATTATGTAATAAGACGTAATGGAAGTTGCGGCAATATTTTATATCATAACATGCTGTGAATGCCAGAGTAATTGTAGTGTAAATTAATTTTATTCTATGTACAGGATTTAGATGTTTGTTAGCCATAAGTATTGTTAGGAAATAAGTTTACACGGCCTAACTGAAACTGACAATAGAAGTGGGTAACAATAAACCGAGGGGGCGAGTTGTTTATCACTAAGAAGAGATAAACAAATGACGCCAGGGTAGCGTGCCTTCTTTAGAAATGGAGGGAATATCTTCCCTAGAGTATATATGTTAGTAGTAGTGATTGGCTGACCAAAACAGACGCTAAAGTGGGCGCGATTTGGTAACCAACAGGAGTTATATTATAATGTTTAGGCAATTCGAGGTGAAGGAGTATATATTCTCGAGCCATAAGCAAGTTTCGCACAGTTCGGAAGAATCCCTCACGAGGTGCACGTCACACAGTTCTGAAGAATCTCTCACAGGTGCACGTCGCAGAATTAGTTACAAAAATGTAAAGTACGCGAAGTAATTGATGCGCCGCATCTATAACGACTGTAGTTACATTAAAAAATATCACAGTTTCAGTCAGGCGTATATAAAGATTAAATATGTGAATTATTAATTGTGACGGCAATAAAAGTGTAGAAACATTTTTTTATCGGTGTTATCTTTTAGTAACAACTCCTTTCCGTTTACACGCCCTGCTTAGAGATACTTGCTCGACTGAGTTATAATAGCTAGCCGGAGGACAATGAACCCAAATTTAAAATAATAAAACAAGAGGCGCCCAGTAAATAAGATAAGATGAGCCATTGAGAACTGCGACAAAGTAATGCAGACGCAAGTTTCATACATTTTATAGCGTCTTAATTACCATTATAGTCAAGTTGCATACGACTGTTTTTGGTTGACCACACCATAACTTCAAAACTTTGAGTTTTTACAAAAATATATTATCTGTTTATTGTGTGTAATTAAATGCTGATCGGATAGCAGCATGATGGTGGATCCTTAAGCGTGTTTGTGAGTAGTGCAACAGATGGCAGCACTGTTGAGTTCACGCCGTATTTATTGATTTTTGCAGGTAACATGAAAGCAACACATTGAAGAAAAAGAAATCAAATTAATTTATTAAAATATTAAAATTACAATGAACAGAATTTATTTTATTTTAAACAAACACATTTCGTTGTTTATCTGGGGAATGCATCCCAGTGGACTGCTGCTAGGGTGTTAAAAGGTATGGGCGATAGGGCAGATGCACCTGCCGTCGAGTAAGATCGTAATGAGTTGCTGAAATATTATGAATGCCATAACAGTTCAATTACTCACATATAATCAGCGTATTACAGTGTAATCGACCAAAAACATGTTTACATAGTCATTCCCGTTTATTTTCTTATCTAGCTTTATACTGACAGGTTGGAATTGTTATTTAAAAACAACCATTATTTAGTAACTATTCGAGTTACTTGTCCTCCGAAATATGACTGCGGTGCAATTGAAATTGTGTTTTATTTATGGATGCTCTTTAAGTACTAATTGACCTTAGCGTCCCATTCTATATTGGGCGTGAAAGACCGGAAATTTTGTTCAGAGACCGCTTACCAAGCTTGAGGTTGTTTTACGTGCCGTAAATCTACGACACGGGACAACCGACTTTACTTCCCTTCCGAAGGAAGCCATGCTAAGGATTTTTACGCCTGAAAAATCCATCGCCCTCCGCCGGGTTTCGACCCGCGATCTTGGGAACTAGAGGCTAGCATGGTAACCACTACACCACGGAGAACGACGACGACTGCGGTGTTGATTATGAGGAAAAGGGAATTCAGGGTAAACTCATTCCGCTGCTTTCACGATTTAGAGAATAATTTCAGAAAGTGCGCCTCAGAGGAAATAACTGATTGGAATAAGCAGGAAATTGAGCGTGTTATAGTACAACCATTGCGTGCATTGTTTTTCCTATGGAGTTAAAATCCATAACTTTCGTTGTGCCCTGTTTTAATTTTCCAGAGTGTAAAAACAAGTTTCTGAACAAGACGATAACTGAATTAATGCGAATAAAATCCGTTTAGGAAATGGCAGCGTTATCTGTAGCGAACAACCGCACAGTTTCTAGTCATCAAGTTTAAACACTCTCAGGCGGAGCTGTATCGCGTTTGAAGAACAGCGGGGTTGAAAGGAAATGGGGTTCTCAGACCATTAATTATCGCGGTGGTATTTTCTCCCCCATTTTAAACCGCACAAGGGGTAGCAAGGAGAATGTAAGGAGAATGCTATTTGTCGATGCTCCTTTGTCAGTGCGCCGGCTGCCATTACAGAGACTGTGTTCATAATGGTCATGCGATAATCTAACTGGTTTATGTGTTCTGTTTAATGCAATGAAATTATTACACTAACCATATCACATCTGCTTTTTCTAGTTTTATCAATGAGTAGCACATTCCTTTCTCTGTATTTTCCTATAATTAGTACAGGAAGTATTGCAGTCGATTAAAAAATTCGGTACTGAGATTCCACCGAAAATACATCTTTTGAGAATTCTGAATCGATTTTTTTTTTTTTTTTTTTTTAGAAAACGGTACATGCGTATGTCTTTAAGCAGCAACATCTTCCAAGGATACGGCACGAATATTTTCAAGAAAAGTTCCTCACCTCAAACTAACCTTTACACGCAAAACTTTTCGAAAACATTGATTTTCTCAAAAATGGCTCTAACAATTTTGATTAAAATACCATATATATAAGAATTTGAAAGGCAAATGAAATTTATATCTTGAATTTTCTGGGAATAGCGTCTGAAGTCCTCTTCATTCGGAATGACCTTTGCATAAGTAGTAAGTCATAACAGATAGACAAAATCTTACTACACAAAAAATGTATAGTTCGTTAAAGCACGCAATTTGTGTCAAATACATTATCTGTGGCATTAACTATTTCCGAGGTATTCATTCGTATTGGCTTGAGTTTTCAAGTACTTTCGTTTTTCTCAAATAGGAGAACGTTTTTCTCATTTTTTGTTTTTCTAAATCATGCAAAGGACCTGGAATTTCAAAACCATCACATAGCGACGTGCTTTTAAAAATCTGACTATGGCTTTAATTGCTATTACTTCTGGATTAACAAGAGGTAGCTAGAATAATAAGCGTTTGTAAGAATAGTTTGTATAAGAGTGAGTACAAAGAGTAAAGTGAATGCTGCATATATTTTTATGCACATTCACAGTGACAAATTAATCCTTAATAATTTTCAAAAGCAGTAAAAGCAAGAAGGTGGACAATACATTAAAGTAAATGTGAATCCGAACTGATATGCCATTCTGTAATCAAAATCTGAGTGAGATGCCACCGCGGTAATTCGTGAGGCTGGCATATGGTAGGTCCTGGCTAGCACTATCCCATCCCAGTAACCTCCGGGTGTCTCGGTGGCAACGAGAAAAGCTTCCAGGACAGTCTGGGGGCCCAGCCGGCCCACCAAACGCCACGGAGAAAGCTTTCTAAAGCGTACAATCTGTCGTCCTGCCGCAACACACCGAACGCCGTCACCTGGTCCCCCAACCCTAAAAGAGAAGAAAGGACAGGACTTTCGTAGTAAAAGAGAAACCACCCCAGTATTCTCCTAACGACCCGAGGAAATCCTGAAAAAAAAATTCAGAGTGCCTGTCTGACGGGAATCGAACCCGGGAGCTCTCGAATGTGAGAGAGTCACAGACTAGCCCAGAGCTATCTGGCTCGATTTAGAAAATGAGTAGTTTTGTTGATTTCAACCCTAACAAGAAGACTCTTGCACTTCCACAACGTCGTCAGGAGGGAGTTCACTTAGAGACTGTCACACTGGTGAACTGGTTATGTTTGACCATGATAATATAACATGGCTGTATTCATCTCTGTGTTCTCCAGACACGAATCTTTACAAGGTACTCTACACATTAGCTTTAGCAAGTGCATAACATAGAGGATATTGCAGTGGATGAATTACAGGCTGTAATGTGTCTGTAGGAACTGACCAATAGCCTTCTATGGTAAGATACATATTATATAGTTTTTCTCTTTTCTTTCTCCTTGTTAGTTCCACTAGATATGTTCCGAACGAAGTCCTCCAATTGCAATCTCTACCTCTTGTGGGCCGTCCAATATCTCCATATCCCAAGGGTTTATAAGCTAATGCTTGCCTAGAGAATCTCAAGGACTTCATCCTTTGAGCATGCTCTCTCCACTTTGGTTGATATCTCTAAACTTCTTGTATTATCTGTTCTTCTAGTTCTTTCTTTATGTCCACATTGCGCAGTTGATCTTTTATTGTTACACCTAGAAAGGATCTTAAAAATCTGGAATGAAATGCCTCCAGTCTGAAATTTATTTGTTTCTTATCACTCGTATCACATGCACATTTTAATGCTGGTTTAACTACTATTTTCTGTAGTGTTTTATTTATTTACATATATTCTAGTTCTTTACTATATAATCCATCAACCTTTGTTTTATGTTCGGAAATTTCCATATTGCAACGGCCTATCAGGTTAATATCTCTCGGGGGTAGAGTACTCGTCTAGGGGGCGCATAGCTGTGCGGAAGGGGTTTTGGTCAGTGTTGGCAAAACTCCGTGTAACACTCCTGTCCATGGCTTGGAGCCTTTGATACTAGCCCAAGGACCTATGCCGCAGTCTGTAAGTATAACTTCAGCTTATTACATACCTGATGAAGTGGTTTCTTGTGCGCCAATCACAAAAAACACTTGTCGCAAATTCAACCAGCGCAGAGACTTCTCGTATCGGTTGATGTAAATTCGGTCAGTTTTAAGTTTCTTGCGCTGTCAGATTCCAGCGTTCTTTTAATCTACATTTACCATGTCCTTCGATTTAAATATTTCCGCGAGGTTGCCTCACTTCGATACCTGGAATTCGCAGCATACTCTTCTATTCTTCCATTCAGCTATAACTCTGATTTTTGCATATTGTAACGGGAAATCGTCGATCCTTGTGTTGTTGCCTGTTGCAATGTTCTTCTTCCTCGGCTATTGGTGCTCGTCGGTCGTTGAATATTCCATTCCAACTATAACTAATAATTAACTCTCAGGTACTAGTGGGTGAGGCAAGTTAAAAATACGCTGCGAGTTTCCCTTAATCAATGAAGTTTATTTCACACTTTGAATAGTTATGGGCGGCTAGCTTTTCCCATTATTATAATAATCCCACCACTTTAAGTTAGTCAGGAGCCCTGCTATATTCACACGCACCCCACCCTTGTGCACCCACGTGCATCTGTAGCATCTCGTGTCGACGTGACTTCTCGATGAGTTAGATTCAGAATAAGAGCGGGCTCTGAGGCTTTGCTTTGTCTGCTCTTATATACGGGAGCCTAGTGACGCTCACCTCTACGTTTGAAAATGTAACGACGTTTCCTATTGGGCCTCAGGCCGCGTTACCCTGACATGTATGAGAATGTGTGGATTCAGGTCCGTGCGCTTGGGCGCCATCATGTAGCATTGTACCGCTCGGTGACAGGTACGGTCTTTATGATTTCTTGGAATTCTGCTAGCTCCGCCCGTGTCTTACAATCAGCTCTGTACAAATGTTAGATGTTGAATATTTTAGCATGCTAGTGAATTAAATTATTACTGAACAATTCTTATATGTATGGTTCCCCTTTCATATGTACAATTCTTCTATAGATGTTTAATATATCCCCTTTCAATATCTTCGTTATTCACCGTCAACAATGATCGTGCTCACAGTATCAAAATTATCCGTGCAACTTCCACTGGTCCTTGTAAGGCATTGGCTTCCAAACTGAGTTTGAATTATGTTTTGTCTACCCTCCGATGAGAACGAAAATGTTATTGGGGGACTTTGCTCTCTTAGAGAGCTGAAATGAAAGTAGATACTGATGTGGACCCCCTTGATTTGGCACCAAGTTGCTTTTCCAGAAGTGTTGTGAAACCGCTTTCCTAAGATCATGCGGTTGATACACACAACAGTAATTATTATCGATCTAGTCTTCGAGGAGGCTGCAGATAAACGGAATGTCATTATAAAAACATCTGTTACGGGATTTAATATGTAACGGAATTTTCTAGTTGAAGGGAACCGAAATTTAACTGTATGCTTCACACAAGCCGGGAATTTCATTCATCAGCTATTATTCTGCAAAATCATACTTCGGAACAACACATCCAATAAGGTGATTCAACAATCCAAACGAAGTTCCTTGGTTCAACATCGTCGCTCCATACAGCACTTTAAGTGGCTGTTAAGTCTATGCCGACTTTATGTGTTAGTTATGGTCACCAAGTTTCTATATTTCGCGTTGGACATCCAGGTGAAGTAGGTGAAGAGTTTTTCAGCAAATATTTCCTAGTTACATAATTTCTTAATTTGCTTTAAATGGAACATTTAATACAACAATCAAACCTGTTAATAGTGTACGCTTCAAAGTTACCAACTGACTTCGAAGTTCGGAACCTTTCTCCCAAGGGTAGGTGAGGCCGCAACAGCTCAACCCTTCAGGAAGAGAAATACTTCGGCACTTCGGGTTCAGTATTTCTCATATCTAGGAAGGTTCCTATGGTAATGTGACGTCATTATTGCTTGTCTAGCTATGGGCGGGAAGAACTTCTGTCTTGACACTGAAGCATTTCTTTTGCCCTCAGGTAGCAGCTTGTAGGTTGTAACGTAAAAGCTTTAGAGAAGTAGTCAGTCAGGTAGTAGGTGTGAACATGTCAACTTTTTATGTTTACAACAAATGATGCACATATTTTGTTAAAAACACCCATTAATAGGTGGAGTGATGAATATCTCGGAAATGGCTCACTCCACAAAAAAAATATATACGACATAAATTGTGTTTTTTTTTAGCAAGATCTACATTTTTCGTGTAGAAAAATATTGTCTATCTCTTCCGGTTTACCACTTATGGAAAAGCCATTCAGAAAGAAGAGTACTTTAAGGGACAGCCCATGAAAATCAGGATACACATTTTATTTGCCATGAAAATATCTTAAATATATGGTATTATAATCAAAATCGTTAGAGCCATTTTTGAGAAAATAAAAATGTTCGAATAATATTCCATGTAAAGGGTACCCCCACCCTAGGGGATATTTTCTTGAAAATCTTCGTGTCGCATATTTGAAAGATACTGCACGTAAATACTAAGTTTGGTATTTATCCGAATTTTCGTTTTTGAGTTATGCTGTTCACAGACACAAAGACCGTTTTCTAATTTTTTTTTTAATTAGGAGGCCTCAAAACATGTAATTCCGGTAAAATCTAGGTGTCAAATTTTTGCGTGGAATCAACACTTCCCCTACTTACTATACGCAATAGAGAAAGTAAACGGTAGGGTGAGTAATAGTAAGGTTATTTAATTTTTAGCATGCACTATTTTTACTTTCTCTATTACGTATAGTAAGTAGGGGAAGCATTGTATTCCACCCAAAAATTCGATACCGAGATTTCACTGGAAATACATGTTTTGAGACTCCCTGAATCCAAAAAAAGCATTTTTAGAAACATGTCCGTGTGTGTGTGTCTGTGAACAGCATAACTCAGAAGCGAACAGTCGGATAAACACCAAACTTGGTATTCAGGTTCAGTATCTTCCAGAGATGCGACACGAAGACTTTTAAGAAAATCCCCCCACCCCAGATTACCCTTTACATGAAACATTTTCCGAAAATTTTAATTTTTTCAAAAACGGCTCTAACGATTTTGATTAAAATATCATGTGTTTAAGATATTTTCATGACAAATAAAATGTATATCTCGAATTTTCTGGGAATGGCTCCAAAAGTATTCTTCATTGTGAACGACATTTGCATAACTGGTAAACCATGAGATAGACAAAATTTTACTATACAAAAAAGTAGATCGCGTTAAAATACACAATTTATGTCATATACATTTCTTTTTGGGTGAACCATTTTCGAGATATTGCTTGTTATTCCCTTAGATTTTCCAATACTTATACTTTTTCTCAAATTCGTTATTCATTTTTTTTATGTCCTGGACATGCAAAGAGATTAGAATGCGCCACATACAACCAGCGCTTAAAGGATTTGACTATAGCTTAAAGCCTACCATATTCCCCTTGCATCTACAAGAAAATTAGCAATAAGATTGACCTCTCGATATCTCAGTTAACATGACGCATATGGAGAACAAGCGTTTGTAAAAATAGTTTGTACAAGAGTAGAGAACACATCAGATTTTTTTGTTTGGTACAGTATTTTTCACCTGTTTTCTACACCACGAGCTGCAACTGATTAATATGTTATGCAATATCTCGGCTATAGAGTTAAAAAGAAGATTGGTCACTTTCTCCGAATGACCCTCTTCTGTAATTGGCAGCCTTTGAAGATCAAAATGATAGGGGTGACCTAGTGGCTTTGGCGTGTATATGTCCTGTCACGTTTTCATTCTCTATGATAAAAACGCCTATCAATTTGCGCTTAACAAAGCTAAAATCCCTCGCACTAACTTGTTACACCTGTGGCATCAGCTATCTGACCATGATGGGAGTTATGAGGTCCAGTGAGCACGCAGACTGATTACTGTTGCAGAAGCTTGCTGCGTTAAGTGGCGTCATTGTTTCTAAAACTAGTAAAACCTTCCTCTGAGGAGCTGTAGGGGTACGTTTAATTACATAGTGTGTGTGAGCGCCATGTTACCAAGCGGGGTCCCTGAACCTGAAGTAAAAACTGAGTAATTATGTTTTCATAACACTAACTACAACTGAATTTCAGAAAACTTAAGTTACATGCGTTTCAAACTACAGTAGAACACCGCTTAACCGAACTAAAGGGGCCAGAGTGTTTCGGATAACGCATTTTTTCGGATATTTGAAGCTTACGATTTTAAGCAGAAAAATGAAGAAAATAATTAAAATGCATGTAATAATGTTTAATAAAAACTACGACTTTATACAATATTAAATCTTGCATTCCAGTATTTACAAAGACTATTTCATAAAATCATTATTTTTTTCTGAACTTTCTTCCCGCTATGCTTGAGAGCAACTATATCACGGCATATTTGATAGGAATTGTTGGTGTTGAATCTCTGCTTTATTCTACAAAACACAAGGTAACCTAAAACAAAGAGGTTTGTGTTATTGATAGTGTCGTAAATCAATATTTCTCGTTAAGATTTGAATATGAATTTGTAGCCTTTCTTTCATACTTTGAGTATCATTGTCGCTAAGGACGTCGAGTTCAATGCTTATTACAATATATCTTTTTTTTTCGCTGGCATCTTAAGCACAAATAAACCACACTGACCAATACCAACAATAAAACAACATTGGGCCTCCTCATTGAATGCGTGTTCAAGCAGTTAACATTTCATATAACATTGCAATATTTCTTGGAAGGTGGGGTATGTGGTGAGGATTAATTGGTTAGAATTCCAAGTACCTATACCTATTATAATTTAGGGGAGGGACAAAAGAGCATTACCAATTGCGTAGCAATATTGCCAGCGCGAATTTGACCATATCGTGTTTTTACTTTCTCTACTATGTACCTAGTAGGTAGAGAAGGTAGGTATTGTATTTCACCCAAAAATTTGATACCGAGATTTCACCGGAAATATATGTTTTGAGGCGCACTGAATAAAAAAAATTAGAAAAAGGTCCGTGAGTGTGTCTGTGTCTGGACAACATAACTCAAAACGAAAAGTAGGATGCATACCAAACTTGGTATTTGGGTTCAGCACCTTCCAAAGATGCTACGCGAAGATTTTCAAGAAAACCTTTTCAAGCTATCTTTTACGTGGATTACTTTTCATTTCCTAGAACAGCGCTCTAACGATTAAACATCACATTTTGAAGATATTTACATGAGAATTTAAGTGCATATCTTGAATTTTCTGAGAAAGCATGTGAAATCCGCTTCATTTGGAAGGAATTTTGTATAAACTTGTATAATTGGTAAACATTAAGTGACAGACGAAAACGTTCTATACAAAAAAAGTAGATCTCTTTAAAATATACGATTTATTTCAAATAACTTCTTTGTCACGTCACGCATTTCCATTATTAATGGTTCTAATTGTTTAATACTTAGTCATTTTTTTAGTCCTGTCGATTTTATGTTGTTTCTCGCAATGTCATAGAAAGTGTTTGGAATTTTAAGGCCAACGTGTCCAGTTCTAAAATATTTTACATCGCTGTTCCCTTTGTATCTATAACAAAATGTGTAATGCAGCTAGTTCCGGAAACGTTTATCTCGATTAAAATGAAGTAGATAGAAAAATAAACTTCCGTAAGAATAATTTGTATACAAACTAATAAGCGATAGATGGTAGAGAAAATCATGTGAATGCAATACATAAGATTTTTTCTCCTCCTCCACCTTTTCGGTTAAGCGGGGCTTTACGGTATCAAACCCGGTGAGGGCGTAAAAGTTCTTAGCATGGCTTCCTTCGGAAGGGAAGTAAAGCCGGTGGTCCCGTGTCGTAGATTTACGGCACGTAAAAGAACCTGAAGCCTGATAAAGAGGCCTGTGAGCAAAATTACCGTTCTTTCACGCCCAATATAGAATAGGACGCTAAGGACCACAGCAGTTATAAAGCGCCCATAAATAGAACTCAATTTAAATTTACAGTATCAACATTTCAACTAATCCTGTAGTGCTTGTTCGTCTATGCAGTCAGATGTTCTACTCTTTAATCTCTATCCGCTGTTTCATTTCCATCTCTCAACCAGATATCAGCAAACCTCAAGCAAACCTTTCATCTTAACGTCACATACATCAAAGAAATGACATGCCTCGAGGAAAGGTACAGACGAGAGGTGATGGATGGTGGGATATTTCACCACAATCATAACGGTATGATAGACTGACTTCCTTAAATCTTACCAACTGAACTCTTTTGAAGCCGCGAAAGGCTACTGAATGTAAATGCAGAATGCTAACACTCCAAACCACGAAATATAATTTTCACTTTATTTCATTCTATCGTTTATCAAAGATTGGAATGAACATTGAATTTAGTGTTTAGTAACATGAGATATGCTCTTACTGCGCTCATCCGATATGGAAATTCCTTCAGTGTATGTTTTGAAGCCCCATTATTGCAAATTAAAACAAAGGTACAAAATGGTGCAGTGTGTGTATCGGAACAGCATAGCTCATAGCGAAGACGCATATAAATAAAAAATTAAATAACTAAGGCAGTCATTTCCTGTATATAAAACGCGGGAAATTTAGGGGCTCATACCGAATCAACTACCCCGTTACTTTTAATAGTTTGTAAGTTTAGGTCTTTAGGTTCATGTATTGTGTTGTACGAGACGTGTTTTTAAAGTAAGTACCAATAATGTTTTTTAAAAATAACAGAACATTATTTTCCAAATACTTTATTATCATTCATTACCTTACACGTTACACTACTTCTCCACATAGTCACCGCGTTATTCAGGTATTTGTCGTAATGGGAAACCAATTTTTGTATCCCTTCGTCAAAGGAATGATGCCGCCTGTGATGAAAACCAAGTCTGCACTTCTTGTTTCATTACCATCATCGTTGAAATGTTTTACACTAAGGAATTGTTTTAGATGAAAGAGATGAAAATTGCTTGATGCCAAATCTGGACTGTAAGGAGGTTGGCCGAACCAAATGATGCAATTAGATCTTGAGTTTGGCTGTGTGTGGCCGGGCATTGTTACTCATTATTGTTTCTCCCATAACCCTCATACAATTGGCGATGAATGTTTGTTTGCATAACATTTCTCGCATTCAAAATACGAATAATTGACCTGACTTTACGTAAGCTGGTCGTTCGATTGTTTTGAACATTTCGAAACGATCTAACAACAGAAAAACACAAAGTGACGATAGCTTACATCTGCGTCTGGCTTCCTAATGAACAGAATAGGTGATTGTGCATGCTCAAAATTGCGACTGCAGAGTTACAGTGCAAAATATTAAAACGGTGCTTACTTTAAAACACATGCCACGTATAGTTTGAAAATCATAAAAAGTGGGCAAAAACATAATCATTAATCATTTGCTAAAGTGTCATTCTAAATAGATATTTGTTGTGTTTTCATAAAGGAAATGAAAATAAAATATGAATTACCCATTAAACGCTAATTATTAGAGAAGGTCGCAACACTGTAATAGGTTGGATTTTTTTCCTTCACTTGGATCTTTATTTAAGCTCGAGAGAGGAAATGTCTATACAATATCCTTCCACCTATTTCGTCGACCGGAAACCCACAGGCGTAAGGTTCAAAAAAAAAAAAAAAAAGCAAAGGTACATATCAATGTAAACCAGGGCAGAGCACCGCACCTAGGCCAATGTGGCATTTTATGCTTCGAACGGACCCCTGGAAGGTAGGGATAAGGGAAATACCTGAAGGGCGACTAGATCCGGGAGACATCCGGCGCAGTCATGGACAGGTTGAACGCATCCGATACAGCTTAAGCCCACACACAAGTCACTAACCTCCGGGGCTTCCCTGAAGAGGAGCCAGCTCTGAGAGCACTCGGAAGCGGGTCCATGAGCAGTCCGAGCACACCAGGGAGAAACTTCACAAAGCGTGCCACCACTACCGCCCAGCCGAAACACACTGCACACCGTCGTCTGGTCCTTCAACCCTGAAACAGATGATGATGAAGGAAGTGATGAGTAGGAAAATCGTGGTAGAAAAGGAACCACCTCAGAATTCGCCTACCGAGCTGGGAAAACTCAGAAAAACCCATGGTCAGAGTGAGCGATCGTCTGAAATCGAACTCAGGATCTTCAGAATGCAAACCTCACACGTTACCGCGGAACCATCTCACTCGGCAGGCGTAAAGTAGTTGTTGCTTTCTCTACCAACATAATAGGTAGAGAAAGTATTATATTCCATCCAAAAAGCTATTCAAGATTTCACCGGAAATGCATTTTTGAGGCCCAAAAACATTTTTAGAAAAAGGCCCGTCCGCGTGTGTTTATATATGTGTGTTTGTGAACAGCTTAGCATAAAAACGAAAATTCGGTTAAATACAAAACTAGGTATTTAAGTTTAGTTTCTTAGCTATGGGACACAAACATTTTCAAGAAAATCCCCTACCCCAAGCTACCCTTTTCATGGAAAATTTGTCTTTAGTTTTTATTTTCTCAAAAATGACTCTTAACGATTTTAATTAATATGACAAATAAAATTATGTCTTGCATTTTTGGGGAATAGCATTTGAAGTCCTCATCTTTTGGACTTTTATATAATTGGCAAACCATAAGAGTTAGACAAAATCTCACTACACATATCCATTCAAACTTTATGTTGAATTTTGCTCACTTAATAATTCGGTGCAAATTATTATTATTATTATTATTATTATTATTATTATTATTATTATTATTATTTTCCGTTTAATTTTCTAGGATAATATTGTCACAAATTTCTTGTATTTGTTATTACTGTGTTTTGCCATTAATATTGAATTCTAATAGATCGCTCTAATTATTTTCTAAATTATTATTGTTATCATTATGTATAAATGTTAAGAGTCGTGATAAGACTTTTATGAGTCAAAGCAACTAAAAATAAATACATTTTAAAAAGCAGATCTTGTTTAAGCATACAGTTTATGTGAAATATATTTTTTGTTGCGTTAATCATTTCCGAGATATTCTTTGCTATTGGGTTGAACTGTCAATTACTTATACTTCTTTTAGTTATTAAATTATTCGTTTTTCTTTGTCATCATGCAAAGAGCATGGGCTATCGCTTAACCTTCTGTAAAATTAAACTAAACTGAGTTTTTATTTAGGACGCTCTTTAACTGCTATGGCCCTTAGCGTCCCATTCTATACTGGCCGTGAAAATCCGGTAAATTTGCTCAGAGGCGGCTTTATCAGGCTTGAGATTATTTTACCTGCCATAAATCTACGACACTGGACCATCGGCTTTACTTCCCTTTCGAAGGAAGCCATACTAATCCTTTTTACGTCCGAAAAAAATCCATCGCACTCCGCCGGGTTTCAACCTACGACCTCCGGAACTAGAGGCTAGCATGGTAACCACTACACCACCGAGGACGATATTAGTTTTCTGATCCTTTTACCTACAGGTAAAAGTGATGTGTTTTTACAATGAAGGTTTATCTCGATTAACATGAAGTAAATAGAAGAGTAAGCTTTTGTAGGAAGAGTTTATGGAAGATTGAGTAAAGAATGTCTGTGAATGCAACACATCAGATTTTGTTTCTTTAATTTCCTAAATTTTTTGTTTACACGAAACAGTATGCGTCATGCTATTATTTTTCCGATGAGGTTCTTAGAAGTTTGAGAGGACTAAAAAAAGATAGATGGGCTCTGAACGGGAGGGCTTCAGCGATAGTCCCGCCCACCCTCCGCTGCTGAATAAAACGGAACTTAACAGAAAGATGATAAAGAGTTCGCTTGTAACGTTTCATGAAAGAGAAAGTGAAGCAAACACATTTTTTGTGTAACAAAATCTGGATTTGCATTGTTTTTCCCATGCAAGTTCTTAAATGGTGGATTGTTCAAAATCTGGCACACCACTTGTTTTTCTTTTGTTTTGCCTGCCCTGCCTACAAAACATTTGAAGAGTTGTTAGGTACGAAATACCGATGGAAACAACAGAAGAGGTGGTTTCCCACATTACGGAAACTGCAGCGAATGTTCGAGAAACCTCTGGTACTTTGAGGGGAGTCGAGCAGTAGCATCCAGACCTCAACTATGCATTGGTTAAATAGTTTGAACTATATTTCTGAATACCAGATTTATCACATTATTTTGCACAGAAATATACATATAGAGCACATTGCTTTGAATCAAAATTCTGAAGTAACAAATCGGAGTTTTTCTTTTTCTTCTTTTCAGCAATGAAATATACTTATGATTATATACCTCTTTCTTATATTTGAAACCCTTCAAGTGAAAGTTTTATATTTTTTATTGTGTGAATCTTAAAACATTCAGAGACTGTTCAAAGGAAAGCCGAACTGTAAACAGAGAGAGAACTTCAAGAAAACCGGGAATGTTTATGTAATATAGGACATAATAATCGCATTTCTTGAAAAAACATATAAACAAAAATCTGATGTTACATTCACATGGCTTTCTCTCCCTCTATCTTTTATTAATGGGTACCAAACTATTCTTGCTAAAGCATATTTTTCGATCTACTTCAGTTTAATCGAGGTAAACCTTTGCAGAAATAGATATATTACACATTTCGTCAGGGTAAAAGGGGAACAGCGATTGTCAAATGTATAAGAGCTGCACACTGTAATATTGGCCTTAAAATACCATACTCTTTCCATGCAATAGCGAGAAACAACTGAAAATCGAAGGGACTTGAAAGGAATGACAAAGTATATAACATATCGAAGCATTAATAATGGATACCTCGGAAATGGCTGAGGCCACAAAAAAGTTATTTGAAATAAATGTGTTTTAAAGGGATTTACATTTTTTGCATACTACGTTTCCGTCTATCGCTTATCGTTTACCAGTTATACAGAATTATAAAAAACTCCTTCCAAATGAAGAGAACTTAAAGGAACGTTCCCAGAAAATTAAAAATATACATTTTATTTTCATGTAAATATCTTTAATATGTGGTATTTTAATCAAAATGGTTAGAGCTGCTTTTTTTAGAAAATCAAACATTTCGAAAAAACGTTCCATGTAAAGGGTAGTTTGGGGTGGGGGATTTTGTTGAAAATCTTCGTGTCGCATCTTTGGTAAGTACTGAACCGAATACCAAATTTTACATTTGTCCGACTTTTCAGTTTTGAGTTTTGCTGTTCACACACACACACACACACACACACACACACATACACGACCTTCTTCTAAAATGCTTTTTATGCATTCAAGGTGTTTCAAAACATGTATTTGCGATGAAGTCTCGGTATCAATTTTTTGGGGGAATGTAATACCTCCTCTACCTACTATGTACGTACGTGGTAGAGAAAGTAAAAAATACAAGAAAATTAGAAAGTAGAGTAAAAGCTACCCAGTTATTTTACAGACTATCACAAAATGCAAACATGTCAAACTCTTATTAAAAACACCCAGAAATTGTGTAGTATTTACAAGTAATTTCAAAAAGTACTTAAGCTCAAGCGAAAGTGTCAGATCCATAGAGCAAACAGATTAAATGCGCAAGTACCCTCAACACAAAACCTATGTTGTTAAGGTAATTTTGGATAATAAAAATTCTCGAAGCTATATAATAGCAATATATAAGTGAATAAAATGTATTCTTTATTTATTTAACGCTGGCAGAACCTCTGTGTCATCTGTGTTCTTCATCATCCCTGGGTGAGCTAATCTCTTATTTGAATTCAAGTCCTATGCCCACGCGGTAGCTTATGAGCAAAGGTCGGCCCTAGGTGGGCAGGAAAATATGAGGAAAATGGAAACATTTCACTTGAGTAACTGGAAGGCATACTTCGCCATGATTGTCCACACCAGTCACTGAATGAGTTCGCCTCGTATTGGTCAGATGTCAAAACTCTGGCACTCAAACATTAATCTAGCCACACGGGTCAGTTTGAGGCTCAGGAACGAAGGAAAAGGAGGGGAGTAAGACAAACTTAAGTGGAGTGCTAGAACCAGGTAAGGAGTGGCGTCTGGTCTTGGCAGAAGCCATTAATGTGTTCTTACCAAATAAACCACTGTGCATTATATCAACAGGATTCCATGCACTCGACGGTACAACATTCTGAGCACTTGCGCTGGCTTTACATTTGCCCCTTTAGTTTACAAAATCCTTGGTTATCGTAGAAGGCCGCCAGCTGAAATATTCTTAAAGATTGTAACATTGTTTGAAATTGGCGCGGTGGATTCATAAATTTGTATTTGTCCTGCAATTTCCTTCCTGGGGATTATCTCCGCTAATCTCGAATCAACTGTTTGGCTCGATTATCTCTTCTTCGGATTTTTTTTCTTTCTTTCTGTAGAAGGCTTTTATATCTAACCGTCTATTACTTCCTCCACCCTCCAAGCAGTGAACTCCCTTATAAAGGTGCAGCCCCTTCTGTGGTAGTGCTTTGGCTATTACCGATCGATCGCTATTGTATTACTTTTCAAGTAGGCGCATCATGGTGATGTGCTTTTACATGATATACAGAGTGGACCATTTAAGTTGAGATACGATATCTCCAAAACTAAGCGTTGCAGAAAGAAGTGTCTTTAATAAAAGTTGCTTGATATTATGGGGGTAAGTAAATGCCTTTAGTTTTGTTTTGTTTGGAGGACGTTAGATAATCATTTTAGGGTCAATTTAATGTTTTTAGATGGAAACTCACAATTAGGGTCGAATTAAACTGAGCCTAAAATGACCACACAATAAGTTCTTAAAATATTCGTCTTCACTTTAAAAAATTCTAGCAACCAAATTAACGCAGATAAAATACAGAAAGAGCTAACGGTATTGCAGTTTAAAGACTTCTGGCGTTTTTCAAGCTCTTTCATTTGATTAATTTCATCCTTTTTTCAAAATTGCACAATTTTTCACCTTTTTAGTAGTAATGTTTACAAAATTACTTTACATCCATTTAGTAAAGCAAATTTGTTGCTTTAATATCTGAAATTGCGGTGAAAATTGGTTTTGATGGACGGAGGGGGGACAAGTCAATGTAAGGAAAAATGAACCTTTCTACAAAGCTTCCTCATACATTATAAAACTAATAAAATAAAAAATAAATCTGAAAAACACTAGAATACATGCAAGCTGTAATAATTTTTATTCCCTCTGCACATTAAAAAGTCAGAATTTGCTCTCCGTTAATTTGGCTGATAGAATTTTGTGGAGTCACTCTACAAAATGCTGAAAGTATAGCGACCGACACAAGTGATCGAGGTCGTTAAGGAATGGACTCGTGAACGGTATGCGATGTTCAAATTCCGCCAGGACCGGAGTTTCTTTTCTTTTTTCTTATTTTTTTCTTTTTTTTTAGGTTCTAGTCTTCATAACTAGCAAATGCTGGGGAGGTACCCCAAACTTAGGCCTGGAACTTTCATTCCCAAACTTTCTTTCCCAATTATCATGTCTTTTTACGTATCTTCAGTGTACTCCGCCTGTAGAACCGTATGTAGTAAGAACGGGCGTTATATACTATAAAAAAGTTAATAGGTATCGTGATTTAGTGGTACGGTTTTAATTTTTTAGTGTCTTCCTTTGAAGCAATGGTTCCCAAACTGAGGAATGTGAGGAACTTACTAGAGGAACGGACAAGTTACTCATAAGAAAACAAACAAAATTATTATTGAAAAGGTAAAAATCAAACTAAAAAATTCAATTCTATAGCCTGGATTTGAAACATGACTTCGGATTTCCGCCCGTTTGCTCTAACCAACTCAGCTACCATGGCAACATAGTAGCACGATACTAAACTACCCAACTGACTCGTATTTTTCCCAGTAAACCAAATGGAGATCCCGGTTATGGCATAGAATTTTTCAGTCTGATTCCACCTTTCCAACCTTGTTCTACACACGGTTTGTGTGAAAGAAAAATTAATTACCATTGACTGATCTAATAGTTGGTTAAATTATGAAGCCCGGAACATTCTAAGTGGCCATTGGGGTACGCTATCTCAAAATGAGTTTGGAATCTCCTTGTGGTTTATCGGAAAAATATCAGTCAGTTTGGGAAGTTTAGTATCGTGTCAGAATGTTGCCATGTTAGCTCAATTGCGGAGATCAGTCAGACGGAAAAGGATACGAGGTTCATATACCGGCTATGACATTGAATTTTTCGTTTGATTCTACCTTTCCAATTTGACGCTTGGCTTGTGGGAAAGGACAATTAATTACCAGGATTATTGTTAACAATAATACGTTCAAGTACATTCATATTGATATTGACTTTAAATTACATTAGAGGTACTTATTAATTCCTATACATCAGGTGGCCTACACAAGCCGTCTTTAGTTGAAGTTAGTTTATACCGGATAGCGCGGATGCCAAAAGGTTTGCCTAAGCAGAACTGCAAGGGGACTCCTTACCCAGAGAGAGGAGACCGCTAAATGAAAAACCAATGCTTGGAAATGTACACTTTAACTTCTATTACTGGCCCCAGAGCTCATTCGGTAGAGAAACTCCTGCTATATGAGGTGTTCCGGTTTCCATTCCCGGCTGGGCTCCAGAAAGTTGTCTTTTAACAAAAACATTTCACGGTATGCCCCTGGTGTTTGAATGTGAGAGTACCTTTGTGTGTGGTGGGTGTTATCGGTTATTTAATAAAAGCAATTCACTCATTTACAAGAATTTGGAATTGCCGCTTGGCGCAAACTGAGCACATGTGTTAAGTCATTTACTTCCATGACAACTAATCCACGATCAGCACAACTAGATGGCACCAATTGATACCGTAAAGTTAACAAGATTAAACAAAATTCTATTTTTATTATATTCATGTAACCTTAAATGTGCCTTAGAATTAAATTATTTTCTATCAGTGCATTATTCATAATAAGCATGAGCAAATACATGCCCACCTTGGTGGACGAATTATGTAAGGGTCTTTCAAGCCCACGTTACATGGAAGGATACATAATTTCTTAAGATTATTTCTGCACGTCAAAAGAAAAAAGAAAAGAGTGCGCAAAAGACAAATGCCACGTCTGAAAATGTTCAAAACACAGCCTGGAATGCATTTTGGTGCGTCTCCGCACACATCGTAACCATATCCGCGTGCTCGTTATTGGTGAACGTTACCTTTTTGTCTGAATGACCCGGTTCGAACTGCATGCAGGCGGCCACTCGATGCTTATCAGCACGAAACTACCAAGTAAACACCTGCAGACAGCAGCACATTCTCAGTGACCTTTCGCTTAGTACCTGCACCTGAATAGCAGTGATGTGGCAACTTCTTTTGCACCCATGTATGCGGGAAACATAAAGCAGCAAAGGGCGGCTTGTTTGGGCCACCTGGTGTACACAATGTATGTACACACACACACACACACACACACACACACACACACACACTTGATTTTATAAGCATCAAATCACTGTTACGTGTCAACCTTAGATCTTCCGCTCCCATGTTTACAGCATCCATCCTGGCTCAGGATGATTGCACGTAATTGTACTTATGTATCACAATCTCATATCCGTAAGTTCACTGGCAAATAAAAGAACTATGAGACGTAATTCCACACAACGGCAATGCTATAATGAACCTGGTTGTAGCTAGAGTGTCGTTAATCAAACTTGAGAATTACTACTACTACTACTACTACTACTACTACTACTACTACTACTACTACTACTACTACTACTACTACTACTACTACTACTACTACTACTACTACTACTACTACTACTACTACTACTACTACTACCACCACTACTACTACTATTACTACTACTACTAATACTACTACTACTACTACTACTACTACTACTACTACTACTACTAGCTTTGCTTTTTTATAATAAAGAAAACCACCTTTAGAATGAGAACTGTGAATTTTAATCGGAACTGCGTATAAATATGTTCAGGTAAATTAATGTATGTGGAAATAAGCTACACGTTTGTTAAGAATTATCTTCAGGCCACCACCTAAGATTTGAAGCAGCATTCTATATTGAACATTTGTGGATGTAATATTATTTTTGTGTATTTAAATTTACATTCGTTTTACACCACAAATCCTAGCATTTTTGCTGAAATTGTTACTGTTATACTATAGTGGATGTTGAAACCCTCTCCTTTATCATTCTTAAATATGAGCATAGGGTGTGTATTGGTTCTGGAAATACTTGGATTTTTTTTCATACTGGTATATTAAAATTATACGGAATTAGTGATTACATACTAGAAAAATTGGATGAAATTTCCATATTACATTAATCTATTTCAGATTAAATTTTCGGCTTTCTTTCTTAATTGTTTATGTTATGTAAAATGACTCAATCATTTGGTTAATCTTTCCCTCGCCCCTAAATTTTTTACAAGCTATACAGCATTTCCAGAATTTTGCAGATTGTTGCAGGGAAAGGGGTAAGGAAAGGTTAAGATTAGAAATACAAAATCTGCTGATACTTCATTCCCATTTCTGTAAATAACAGTGAATGTTTGGTCCATTATTATGAACAACATGCGAGTTGTGAAATTATAATTCTAAGAGGTAAAGAAGAGAATTCAGCATAAACATCTTCTAGATCAGTGTGCGATAACTTCACAGAGATTTAAAAATCCACCTGTGCAACATCGGATATGGCAGCTAGTAATAAACACAAACACTTGCTGCTGTATTTTTACTGCAATATAATTCCATGCAGTGTTGAAATTTTACCATCCCATACTGAAAATACACTAGAATTTTAAACCTTCAAAGCACTAGACACCCTAGAGCATTATTTAAGAAAAATATGTCTAATAACTGCAGCGGAGTACGTGAATTGCAAAGCCTGTAAAGGACAGGTTTGGGAATCTTTGTTCTAAACCATATAAATTAATTTCTATGAAGAATTTGTGTCTTTATGTCAACGCTGTTTCAAACGTTGCATTTCTCTACATTTCGCAGCTCAACCTAAACACCATTTTGTGGTTCATTATCAACAGCCGAGATAACTCTAGTGTAGGTGGGATATTCTCCATCGTCACACTTGGTGGAGATGCCGTGAAAATCTTATCCTGGTGCATGCAAAGAGAATCCACAAGTAGGTTGAAATCTCCTTAACTGTGACTTAAATTACATTACATTCCTCTCACGTTCTGGGTACCACTTCTGCAGTTCATTCTTAGGAGAATCACACGCATCTAGAGATTCCTGGCTGTATTTCAAGCTTGTTTGGGCCTTGTTAATGAAGATATATTTGTAATATATGGTAAAGTAAGTGTGTTTTGCTATTGTTAACATTCGTAATACGGTATTTTTTATTATTTTTTTATTATGGACTGCCATATAGACAAAGTATACGTATACAATTAACAAATTTATATTTAAATTAACAATAATAATGATGATTTATAGTTAACATACCAAAATAATGAAAATCAACTTGAAATACAAATGAAAACAATCCTATTATGTAGTTAAAATAAATACATAATAATTTCAATCATTTGTAAAGTGTGTATCGATATTATATTGAATACAAATGATTTCTGAGGATGAGAATTTATCTTCTAATAGCCATGATTGCTATTTGATAAAGTAGGCGTTTATCTAGGCCATAATCTATTGTCCCTCTAGCTCCTATCATCAATTTGTTACTGAGAGTTTATTTAAATTATATTTATCCTTGTGATACAGAACAATCCCATTTTGAGGCAGGCAGCCATGAGTTACTAAGATGCACGCGTGCGTAAAATATGTTATTGAGTGTAGCTTCTGTGCTATTTTTAATATCTGTGTTTTTTGACACACATTTTACTCCCTCTGCTACTTACCTATAGTAAGATACCGAGATTTCACCACCCCAAACTACCCTCTGCATTGAAACATTTTCGTTATTTTTTATTTTTCTTAAAATGCCTCTAAGTATTTTGATTAAAATATCACATGTTTAAGATGCTTTAATTACAAATTAAATGTATATCTTGAATTCTCTAAGAAAGCCTGTGAGGTCCTCTTCATACTGAATGCCTTTAAACTATAAGGAAGACAAAATATTAAAACTAAAAAGTGTAGATCTCATTAAAGCACACAGTTTGTCAAATAAGTGTTTTTTGTGAAGTTAACCGTTTCCAAAATATTCCTTGTTATTCATTTGAATTTTCAAATAAATATACTCTTCTCAAATGAGAAGTCGCCATTACACAGTGTCACGCTCTTTAAAAATCTGACTATCGCTTTACCTCCTTCTCTACCACGTACCTAGTAGGTAGAGAGGTTATTACAAACCATCCAAAAATTCGATACGGAGATTGCATAGGAAATACATGTTTTGAAGCTCGCTGAATACAAAAAGAGCAGTTTTATCGTCTCTACCACGTATACAGTAGGTTCCACCCAAAAATTCGATATCGAAATCTCACCGGAGATGCATGTTTTGAGGTCCTGAACCCCAAAAAAGCAATTTCAGAAAACGGTCCACGTTGTGTGTGTGTGTGTGTGTGTGTGTGTGTGTGTGTGTGTGTGTCTATGAATAAAATAACTCAAAAGCGAAAAGTCTGATAAACATCAATAAAATGGTGTCTTGAATTTTCTGGGAATAGCCTTTGAAATATTCATTCGGAAGGAATTTTCTATAATCTTGTATACTGGTAAACGTTAAGCGATAGACAAAACCATACTACACAAGAAATTAGATCTCTTTAAGACATGCCTCTTTATTTCAAATAACTTTTTTGTGACATCAGCCATTTCCGAAATATCCGTTATTAACGGTTCGAATTATTCAATACTTAGCCATTCTTTTCAAGTCCTGTCGATTTTCAGTTGTTTCTTGGGATGTTATGGAAAGAATTTTAAGGCCAGCGTATAG
The DNA here is from genome assembly GCA_030765065.1 of Deroplatys truncata. Taxonomy (NCBI): domain Eukaryota; kingdom Metazoa; phylum Arthropoda; class Insecta; order Mantodea; family Mantidae; genus Deroplatys; species Deroplatys truncata. Next base: position 196,988,774 of record CM060975.1, on the reverse strand, counting down.
CGTCCAGTTCTTAAGCATTTGACTATCGCTGTTCCCAGCTGACTATCGCTGTTCGCTGCATATGTACCATCAGATTTTTTTTAATAGTTTACATTATTGTTCGCACTTTTTCTATCAGTGCTTGCGTTTGAACAAGGAAATTAAAGGAAGCGAAAGAAAGGAAAGAAATTATACAGACTGATATTTGGTAATATTTTTCTCTATATTGTCTAATAAAATATCAGGTCTATAGAAACGATGATGAAGTGATGATGTTTAATGAATGTTAAAAGAAGTCTGGAATCTAAAGAAGTGAGAGTTAGAAGGTAGCATATTTTAGGATAAAGGAAAACCTCGGGGAAGAAAAACCATTATCTAGAAAAAACCTTATTACGAGACTACAGTACAAAGAAGGGTGGTATATAAAAAAAATCTGATTTTTGGAAAGCGGCTCATGATTTCACAGAATCTATTATTCGTTTTTGATCAGTGCGGCATAAATAAAACTCGCTTGTGCCCATATATTTTGCATAATTGCATTACACGGTGACGTCAACCATGGTCACTTTCATTTGCATGGTTTATTTGCACAGTAACGTTGTTACATTCAGTTGTTGATTGAAAATGCTTTATTTGGTTGTTGCTATATCCATTCTTCTCTATTATCTATGTTTGAAGTTAATGGCTTAGTAATAGTTGAAACGGACGTGTTTCTCCTGTTTGCGCTAACCACCTAGCTGTCATATTCGCTAATCGAACTAAAACTAGTCGTCCTCCATGGTCTAGGGGCACCATGCTAGCCTCTAGTTCCCAAGGTCGCGGGTTCAAGCCCGTCGGAGAGCAATGGGTTTTTTCGGGCGTAAAAGTCCTTAGCATGGCTTGCTTCGGAAGGGAAGTAAAGTCGGTGGTTCCGTGTCGTAAATTTATAGCAGGTAAAAGCACCTCAAAGCTGACAAAGAGGTCTTTGAGCAAAATGTTTAACTTCTAAGTCCAATATAGAATGGGACGCTAAGAACCCCAGTAGTTAAAGTGCGTCCATAAATAAAACACTACACCTTCGTGGCCAGTTTCAGCATCTCCTTTCATAAAGTTGGTAAGTAAAACCTTTAAAAGTAGTTTTAAAAAAGTTGTATGGTTTCATCCGCGCCTTTCTATGAAAGCGGCAGACGGCAACGAGTGCCGAGGACGCGGACAGGAAAAACACCGCGCAGGTGGTTCGGAGTATTTTGGCTCACTCTGTATAAAACGAGCGTTATTAATAACCTTATATGAAATAGAAAGAGAGAGGGGAGTATGAGGCGAGCAGAGGCTGTTAGGCCGTATCGGGCCGCAGTAAAGTCAGTGGTTTCGAAATGTAATCCGAGGTTAGGCTTACGAAATTTAGGTTAATGTGTGAATACATTAACTGGAATTAAATAAGTGCTACGATATCAGAAAATGCGCAGTAAAGGAGCCCAGAAGGAACTTTAGAACGTTCGACTAAATCTTAAGCTAAATGAGAGATGTATTTTTTACGAATGTATTTAGAGGAAGACGTACAGACATCGCTATTTTCGCGGAATACGCTAATACGTCGGTTTGACAGCTTCTTCCATGGATCCGCAGCAGTAAAAATGGAGTACTTTGTTTACCTTTCGCGATGATTTTGATATAAAAGAAAGTGTTCTAAAGAGGGACGGTTACAAGTCTTCTAAATGTTCACATCTCCTCCTAAGCTACTTTTGTATGCTGTTGTGTTCCTAAAGTCGGTCTTTTTTAACATCTTTACTAGAGGATATATGAAACCGTTACCGAAAGGTCTTACTTTATAGGCACTAAAGCGTTAAAATGTTTCTAACCGATTTTATGTGCCTGAGTCTGAAAATGTAGGTTTATCTTTGTACTGATATAAAGTTTTTAAGCATTTTTATTGATAGAGTTTTAACCTGGGAGTCTCATATTACATTATTATGCAGAAAGTTGTCAAGGGTTTTATTCTTGATGAGGAACTTAGTCAATTGTGTACCCTTTGAGTATATACGTGTCTCATATTTTGCATACTTTCACAGTATTATTAGTTATGGTATTTTACTTTGGGGTAATAGCTCATATATCCAAGATGTATTACTTGTGCAAAAGAAAGCTATAAGAATTATGGCTAAGATAACTACTAGAACACATTGTAAACCCTATTTTAAAATATATAATATTTTGACTGTTATAAATTTGTATATTTATACTGTACTGGGTTTTATGAAACAGAATCAACATATGTATAACACGAGATCTAATATTCATAATTATAATATCCGTAATGGTCAAATGATTGATATTTCTCAGCATAGACTTAAGAAAACTTCTCAAAGTTACTCCTACATTGGCATTACACTTTTTAACAAGCTACCTCAAGCTGTAAAAGATTTGCCTTATAAAATATTTTGTAAGCGATTGCATTCTTGGCTTGTGGATAATCTATTTTATTCTATTAATGAATTTATTGATTTTAATGCATCTGATATTGATATTTAATTGTTACTTTTTAGCTGTAAAAGTTGAAGGTGCGGTTTATGTTGTATTATTGATTTGTATTATTGCATATACTGACAGTGTCTATTGCAGTTATATAACTGTTTAATGACAATAAATTGATATTGATATATTGATATGTTTTCAGAGACACGAAATTTGTGTCGCTGTCATCTAGCAACGTGACTAATTTTAGAAATATTGTATGGAGCTACTTAACCTAAAGTGAACCAAATATGTGAATGATACAGCTTGCGTAGCCACTCTAATGTACTTCTTTTGTCTTTGTTGCAGTTCCGACATATTGGTGGTCAGCGACGCTATTCAGAGCAAAAGCTTATGTAACCTCGTAATGGTGAGTAAACATCAGAGAATTCAATTTACTTTGTTGCATATCATTTAACCTGTTTGATGTTCATTATTATCTGCTGCGGAAACATTCACATGTGCACGAAGCCTCGAGCATTTGTAAGGCTCAGAACATTTAGAGATTTATGGCAAATTATAACATACCTTGAAGTTCTAGCAGCATTTGCGATACATATTCAGAAAATGATACTATTTATTTTATCATTTATAAAAATGATTTATACTACTGCTAAAGAAAATTTTACACTTTCTTGCCATTAAGATGTTTACAACCGAGACGAGACGAGACGAGACGTAGACGATTTCGATACGATTAAGCAAATGACGTTTATCGACGATAGTATTTTTGCTTTTTCTACAACGCACAGTAGGTAGATAAGGTATTGTATTCCACCCAAAATTTCGATTCCGATTTCACCGAAAATACATATTTTGAAGCCCACTGAAAATATTTTTAGTAAAAAGTCCGTATGTACGTGTCTGTGAACAGCATAACTCAGTGCCTCTGAAAAATCGGATAAATACCAAACTTGATATTCAAGTTAGTATCTTCCAAAAATGTGACACGAAGATTTTGAAGGAAACACCCCCTCATGGAACATTTTTCCAAATTTTTTACTTCCTCAATAATGGCTCTAACGATTTTGATTAAAATACTAATATTAAAGTTGTAAACGTGACAACTAAAATGTATATCTTGAATTTTCTGAAGTCTCCTTCATTCGAAAGGAATTTTTGTTTAATGTTCCATTTATATGCCGCCTTTACACCAAAGGCTTTTCCTTTGGAAGAATTTCTTATCGGGAATGATGTTCATTCGCTTACTGTAAAGCTAATCTGAGGGGTGGTATTACTTTTGGTTATTACATTAAATTCACACACACACATTCACACTGCCATTCATTATTCCAGCCTCTAGGGAGTTTGGGGAATAATCCTAGCTAGGGAAAATTTTCCACTCTCCAGCCAGGAATCGAACCCGGGACCTCGGAGAAGGAATTTTGTATAATCTCATATAACTGGTAAACGTTACGCGATAGACAAAAACGCACTACAAAAATGTGTAGATTGCTTTAAAACACACAATTTATTCCAAATAACGTTTTTTGTTACATCAGCCATTTCCGAGGTATCCGTTATTAATGGTTTGATTGTTCAATTCTTTGTCATTCTTTTAAAGTCCTGTCGACATTCAGTTGTTTCTCGCGGTTGCATGGAAACAGTATGGAGTTTTAAGGTCAGCATATACCGTCCAGGTCATTTGACCATCGCGATTCCCTTTGCATTTATAACGAAATATGCAATGTAGCTATTTCTATAAAGGTTTTTGTCCCGATTAAAATTAATTAGGTAGAAAAATAAGCTTTCCTAAGAATAGTTTTTACTCATTAATAAATTACAGAGGGTAGAGATCGTCATGTCTATTTTGCTGCACGTATGTGCATGAACTATATTAAATCCCCCAAATTTATATCTTATCGCAGACGTGGAATATAATCATATTTGATACTTGAATTTTAGTATTTAAATCTTACCTGATCTTTACTTCCTTTTCATTTGTTAATATTTGCTTACGATTTTAGTCCGTGCAGCAGCTAAGTATGAGCTAGAAGTTGCTGATATTTTTAAGATCAACAACTAGGCGATCGCCACTTTTCCACCAAGGTTAATGTTGGTTACCTTGCTACCGTAACCACATGTGCAACAGCTATTAGTAAATTATTAATTTTATTTCCGCGTAAGCACTATTTCTATTATTCATTATCCTCGAAAAGTAAAATACAATACACATGCTAGGGTAAATTGGAGAAATACCCGATTTGGTCGCGCATTTTCAAACTCTTGCTCGTTCTCCATTGCTGCACAGCACTATGCTATTTTTACGTACTTACCAAATATTATTTCACCCACTGTGTTTAAACTTACTTTGTTTCAAACTGAATACCGTACGGAAAATTAAATGTTGTGTCTTGATAGGCACCACATTACCTGTTTACCAACGTACACAAAGAAAAGTCCACAAAATATTCCAGATTACAAAACAATATTTAGCACGTCGCACTTTATTTTAATTTTGCTTTCTCTACCACCCCTCTAAGGTAGGCAGAAGAAGTATTATATTCCATTAAAAATCCACGGGAAATACATGTTTTGAGGCTTCCAAACTCAATTCAAAAATGATTTAGAAAAAGGCAGCTCGCGCATCCGCATGTTAATGTTTGTGAACAGCATAACTCATAAACGAAATGCGGCATAAGAACTAAACTTCGTATTTAAGTTCACGATCTCCAAAGATGTGCCACGAGGGTTTTCGTGAAAAGCTCCCACCCAAACTTTAATCTTTACTTGACAAACTGTCCGTTTTCTTTTATTTTCTTAAAAATCGTTCAAACGAATTTCATTAAAATACCATGATATGTTTAAAACACCTTCATAACTGATAAAATGTATATATTGAATTCCTGCAAATGGTGCGTAAAGTTTCCTTCATTTTGAATGTTTTTTGTGTAATTTTGTATAAATGATAAGCCATAGGAGGTGGGCGTGAACTTACTCCATAAAAATTGTAGATCTCGTTAAAACACACTTTATGCCAAATAATTGTTGTTGAATTGCTGTTGTATTTCTTGCTATTAGTTTTAATTTTCCTATATTTTTACATTTTTTTGAAGTACTAAGTTTTTCTCTTGACTTCATGCAAAGAGTGTGGAATATCAATGGCATTTTTACTTTCTCTTCCTCGCATTTAACAAGTAGAGCAAGTATTGCGTTCCACCCAGCACAGCCAATAAAAATATTCAGATAAATGCCAAACTTGGTATTTAAGTTTAGTAGCTTCCAAAGATACGACAGGAACAATTTCAGGAAAATCCCCCATACCAACTTATATAGAAAAATTTTGGATATTTCTGATTTTCTTAAAGATAGCTCTAACAATTTTGATTAAAACACCATATGCTTAAGATATTTATATGGCAAATAATAGTACATTTTGAATTTTCTGGGAATAACCTGTGAAGTTCTCTTCATTCGCAAGGAATTTTGTATAATTGTTATTAAAACACATAATCTCATAGCTTTTTTGTGGCATTATTCATTTCCGAGATATTCATTCACATAACAATATTCTTATAAACTTCAACTTTATAGAAATTCACACACCAATATTCTTACACATTATAAAATGGAAAAGTTCGCGGATCCCGATGTAAATGACCAGAACGGAAAAACCGTAATTGGATCATGGTTCTACAACGGTGGTTGATTTTTTTCTATGAAAATGTTTAAAAAGTTATTTTTCCAGAAAGTTAGTTAAAATTCCATATCGAATACCGTTAACATAAAAAATGTCGGTGCATTATATACGTAGAACCATCTTGTACAGCTTAAGTTTGATTGCCACGCCCTACAACAGCAAGCCTGAGAAAGCAATGAAAAATAAATGCTTCGTATATTAGCAGCACTGGCACGTTTGTTTTTGACTTCTGCTAACTTTGGCATCAACAGGGCCACATCTGGGGGCAGCAGGACCTTAACGATGGGTGCAATCACTTTCACGAAACGGCAGCTGATGCAATGCTAAATATAAAACTGTCACAGTAGGGAAATCACAATTTTCACAAGGGAAAAAACTCAAATCGTTGGTGTATCAAACTTTGACAGCCTAATGCTAGATTTTATAATAATTCATTTTGCTGTATGAACATAAATTGTTACATTCTCTTCCACTACCTATATAGGTAAGTGGTAAGTATTGGAATCCACACAAAAATTCGATGTCTAGATTTCATCGGAAATGCATGTTTTGAAGCACCATGAATCCAAGCAAATCATTTTGAGAAAAGGATCCGTGTCTGTGTGTATGTCTGTGAACAACATAATCAAAACGTAATGCCAGATAAATACCAAACTTGGTATTTAGGTTAAATTTCTTACTAAGACCAAACGAAGATTTAAAAAAAATCCCTCGACCCCAAACTACCATTAAATTGCGTATATGTATTTAATATATTTGCATGACAAATAAAACGTATACCTTGAATTTTCTTGGAATGCCCTGTGAAGTACTGTGCATTTAGAAGGAATTTTATATAATTCCGTATAATGGGTAAACCATAAGATATAGGCAAAATATACAGCACAAAATATGTTGAGCTCTTTAAAACACCCAATTTATTTCAAATAAATTTTTCTATGGCATTAGCCATATCCGAGATATCCTTTATTATTGGTTTAAATTTTTTAGGACTGTTGTCATTTTTAAAATGCTGTTAGTATTCATTTGTTTACCGCGATTTCATGGAAAGAGATGGGATTTCAAGACTAGAATATAGTGACATCTGGCTATCGATTCTGTTTTGTGTATTCCGCTTGTATCTGCTACGAAATGTGCAATGAAACTTCTGTAAAGTTTTTTTTTAGATTAATGTGAAGTAAATAGAAGAATAGGCCCTGGTGGTAACGTCTGTGAACCGCATTCGGGAAGTTCCGGCTTCAAATTCCCGAGCCCTACTAATCAGACCGAAGGTTTTTTCGCGGTTTTCCTCGGTCGCTAGGCCTTCTTCGCCGCCATTAAGGGCATTGGACTGATCGGCCATCCTGGATATGCTATGATCTAGAGCAAGGGTGGCGAAAACGACTTCCTTCCGCGAGTCACCAAATATGCAACACGCACGGCGTCACTAGCAGCATGTGAAAATCAAACGGACGGTTGCAGAGAGGGAACGTGCGCCTGCGAGTCAAAATAACTCGCGAGTCACGTTTTCGCCACCTCTGATCTAGAGTATGCTTGCTCCTCGACAGGCTATTGGCTCGCGGCATTGTAAGTTCCTGGGGGTGGAAGTTCTGCAAAGAGGAAGATGATCAGTTAAAGAAGTTGAAAGCAGAAGAATAGGAATAGTTCGTAGTAGCTGTGTAATAATAAATGATAGTGGGCAGAGAGTCATGTGAATGTAACACGACATATTTTTGTTATATTAAATCTCGCACTTCAATCAATTCAGGAATTCCCAGCGATACCTTTCCAGGCTGCCGTCGGTTGTTTTTCCAGCATTTGTGGTCACCCGTCAATAGTCAACATGCTTCCTACTCTCAACAGTAGTAGCATAAGTGTTGATAGTTTTCTGACAATTTCGATGAGGTTAATGAATGCTTCTTTTAATGATAAGTATTTCGAGACCGAAGGACGAGAAATAATTATCTTATGAAAAGATGCCAGAGTTTGAAACCAAAATTAAATTGTCGTGGAAAAATAGTAGCAAAAGTGCTGCTTGGCTTGAAAAGTTTATTTATTACTAACGTACATAGTTACCGACCCCGATAGCTCAGGCGGCAGCGTCTTTGGCCAGCATTCGGGAGGTCCCCGGTTCGATTCTGACCATGGAGTTTTTTTGTGGTTTTCCTCTGGTCGCTTAGGCGAATGCTGGGGTGGTGTATTCTACCACGATTTCTCCTTTCCCTCATTTCAGCTTTCTCCCTTTCATCTTTCAGGCAGTGTCTCCAGGTTGCGTAGTGCTTCTGGTGATAGACAGATGGCATGGTCGCTGCGCTTTGAAAAGATTTCTCTCCGCCAACTACAGGGCGCTTCGTCGCCCTCTTGTGAGACTCTTCGCGACTAATGGCAAGTGAAGGCGTTTCTTACTAGAGATGGTAGGGATTCCGTACGCCTCTGTAATCCGGTTTGCCTCGGACCTGCAACCTCCTGCGGCTCTTTCACTTCATCCCTGCCTCCCGAGGGGTGTAGCCACAATAAGATCCGTGGCGAGGTGTCCACCGCCGGTAATTACGTCCTACGTCCTACTTACATAGCTTAACAGCAGCCTTGTAGATGATTATGCATAATTGTGAAAAGGAAACAAATGCGTATCTCTTCATCACTAACTGAGCCGTCAGTTTTATAATTTCTGTTGCACAGAATTCCAAAAATTGGTTCCACATCATACTCTTCTTCTTTGTCGTATTTTCAGGCATTAATGTGTCTACAGCTGCTCTTATATTAGCAATATTTTCTCCACCAAAGCATGTTTGAAGTGTAATTATGGTAGTCAGGACTTACGTGATCTCACACAATACATTCCTATAAATTAAAAACAAGTGTATCACGATGAAAAGATCTGATGTGTTACATTCACATAGCTTTCTCTACCTTCTATCGTCTATTAGTGGGAATACAAATTATTCTTGTGGAAGTGTACTTTTCTGTGTACTTCATTTTAATCGAGATAGACCTTTACAAAAGTAGTTATATTATACGCTTCGTTGTCTTAGCAGGGAGTGGTGCGACAGAGATTATAATGTTACCTCTCTCCTTTTATTAATGCTTGACACGATTTAAATAATACTTCACCGATACAGAGAGAGAGAGAGAGAGAGAGAGAGAGCTGTGAGATTTTTTTTTTATTAATTACTTGCACTTTTTAACACGTAAACTATTTTCGTCTCACACGGAATACGTATTAAATTTCTCGAGGACGCATCATGCGTCCGGTTAGAAACGCTGTCTACAAGCAACTGACTTCTGAATTTGTAAATTTTGCTCCATTTTAGTTTCTGATTGGCGAACCCTAGTCCAATAGAATACCTTCATTTAACTAAAGCTTTTTCTGGTTGTTGATTGGTTATTTTATAAGCTGTCACAAAAATTACATTATTGTTGCTCCAAGAATTGCCAGTAGCATTTAAACTTTCTAATTCATTATTGCCTCAAGGTTAACTCATTGTTACCTCATTGTTAGCAACTCACAGCTCCTACATTACTAAATTACGTAATACATTCACATAACATTATTACACATGTATACAATAATATAAACATATACAATGACTGTAATATACACTTTTTATATATTGTTACATACACATATTGCTTTAAGGCGGGCTGTTATTGAATTTATATATTATATAATTTGACTGAAATCATTTAAGTGTTAAAAATACTGCCTCAAAAACATATTTACGGTGAAATCTCGGAAACGAATTGTTGGGTAGAATGCAATACCTTCTCTACCTACTATGTACTGTTAGGGAAGTATATCAGTGTAGTAATCGAAGGTGCACTACTGTCAGTGTAGTACGGCTTTGATTGGCCACCTGTCATTGGCTAATGGAATAGCGAGTGCTATTTCCTGTGATAAATGTATGCCTCCGAAAATAGAAGCCTGTTACTTTAGAGACTGCATTATTAGGAAAGCAGCAAATGATTTAGCAACGTATCAATTGGTGGTCGATGTCTGTTATTTACTGTACCGTTACGACGGATGTGGGAAATGGTGAAGAAATCGATAGCCGAGGAAGGGAGACATTTGAATTTGGAAGCATTTAGTAGCAGTTAGAGTTAGGGCACAATAAAACGCAGCACATCGGGTAAAGGACTTGTTTCGACAGATTGATGAGTTTCCATTTGCAGACGGGAGGGAGCCCGCTTCTCATTAAGTTGCCACAGACAGTTAAACATGTCGCCTTTGTGTCAGCTGAGCTCCTGTATTGCGAAAAGGGGTAGCACGGCCCTTTAAGGCAACGGATGTGCCAGTGGCTGAAGACAATAGGAAAAAACGCAACAAAGCTTCGCGGCGCAGTCCAGAGATAGTAAAAGAAGGGGGAAACTTGATAACTTTCCACAGGCTCTTTTAAAAACACATTGCTTTCCTGTCCACTTCATGCTGATCATTATAAACATCTGTATAACATATTCTTTCAGTCAGAAAATAAATTTATAAGCAACAAGACTGTAATGGTAGTAATAATTAAGACGCCAGTATGTTTATGAAACGAGCGGTAGCCAGTTTCATAATTTTCATACGAACGTCTTAATTACCACCACAGCCCAGTTGCATACGACTGTTTTTGGTTGACCACACTATAATTTCAAAACTTTGGGTTTTTACAAAAAGGACACAAAGGATCGTGAGCATATGTGCGAGTAGTGCACAGATTTTAGTTTTGACATACTAATGTTATTTTTTAACTAACTTCTTGATTAATTGTTAATCAATCAACAAATGGCAGTGCTGTTCAGTCCACGCCGTATTTATTGATTTTTTGCAGGTAACGTGAAAGCAATATACATTGAAATAAAGGAAATAAACTCAATCTATGAATATTAAAATTAAAGTGAATACATATATTTTACTGCTTATCTGGGAAATAGATCCAAGTAGATTGCTGCTTTGAACGTATTAAAATGTATGGCCTGCACGCACCGACGAGTAAAACCATAATGAGTCGAAGTATTATTGATGCCATAGCAGTTCAGTTACGTCACATGAAATCAGCGTATTATAATGTGATCGACCAAAAATACTCGGCTGTCCCAGTTTTAATGTGGGGATTAATTTTACAGGACCCGAGCCCTGCTGTGTCGTGTCTCCCAGAAGTGTCAAGTATGAGATAACCCGGCTAACTTGAGATTTGGAGTAAAAAAGAACTACTGTCAAGCAAGCCCATTATTTTATTTCCGGGCCCAGCGGTGAACAAAGCGAGAATCTTTTGAATCTACCTTGATATAAGCTCAGAGGTTGTTGGCTATTTTACATTTTGTTATTAAGATCCTTTAAGGGATCCTTAGGCTACATTTTCTTGGAACTCTGAGGATATAAGAAGGGCAGATATCAAAGACGTGGCCCGTTTTATAGGGATCATCGGATGTGATTAAATTCCCAGGTTAAAAGGCGCCAAGGGCTCAAAAAGCCTACGTGCAAAATTCTAAAAGAGCCACTGAAAGTTTCATTATCATCATCATCATCAAGTAGTACCTACTTTGTACTACTTTCGGCCAATAAGAAAACATTGAATGTTCACTAATAATGACTAGGAATCCTATTTATTAGTTATTATAAATAGAGAAATTGCATGTATAAGTATGTTTGTTGGGTGGTAATGGTGACTACTCAACTGAACGGAGATAATTCTTTCACCATTGTTCTTCTTGGGGAACAAAAGCTATATAGCGAAGGCAGCTTCTAATTCCAACTCCTAAAAACGATTTGTAATGCCTGACACTAGCAAATCATTGGAATCGTAAAAGAACATACTGGCGAAGGTGGTCTTCACTTCTCGTTGAAAATGCCTTGGGTTAGGAACAATAGAAAATAGGTAGAAAAAATATATAGCCTGTATCAGGGGCGGTTCTTCCTAGAAGGTTTGAATCACCGAGTCACCTACATTTTTGAACAGCCTACATGGTTATTCTATATCTTCTAGCATATATTCTTTGTTTTTAAAAATTCTACAAATTGTATTCTTCGTAATCAAATCGCTCAGTTTGCGACCCGCTGATCGGTCATCGATATTGATGCGACTTCAAAACCGGAAGCGGGTCGCAACGCCTAACACCATAGAGTGGAGCGTAAACTGTTTTTCTTTTCGAGTGGAGGAGAAAATGATTTAATCACTACCCCAGCCCGATGGGAGTCGGGACTGAGAGTGTGGGACTCACCAATAGTCGGCATACCCACTAAAAATTCCTCCACCGGAAGAAAAATGGAAGAAGGAAAAAGAGGAATTAAGGAGTGATAATGAGGCTGTACCGCTGTTGCACCAGCGTATTCAAGGTGAGGATGTATTGGCCGGCAACGACGGCCAAAGCCAGGTGAAAGTATGGTGCCAGGACGGAAGCATGGCCGAGGCCCTACTTGCGCCCTTGGAAATTCAGGGTGATGTAATGATGGACGTTTGTAAGGAAAGGAATGGTGTAGTCGGTGAGCTGGTTTCTAGTGATTCTTTGGCTGCCGAGCGTGGCCTCTATGTGCTGCGTCCTGCCATTCTGGAAGTTTTGGCGGTTGTTCGTTCAGCTTCCTCAGGAAGAGCTTGAGCTTCTCCTTGACTAGCCTCTGCAGTGTGACGGAAAGCCAGCGGATGTGGCCGGTGAATTCGTCTGTAACTAGTGTCCTGTGAAGTTGTTGATGAATATTCCGTGCTGTGATTGTATGGAGTGAATTGGGTTGAGAACTGCTCCACAAGAGCAGTGAGACGGCTGGCTATGTCCAGCAACTCGGCGTGAAGATCCTGAATTGCTTCAAGGATGCTGTTGTTGCTGGCTGCGTTTTGCTCATCTAGAGTGTTGGTATTCGCCAACTGGTGTTCTAATCGAGATGTGTCGATCGGCGGTGGTGGTATGTATCTCTGCGATGTTGTGCATTTCTGCGATGTGGAGATGTGGGTGTTCGGCGAAGCTCTACGTGGGTAGAGTGGGCAGACGGCCTGGCCGGTGAAGTGCCCCTTGCAGGGGACAGGAGGCGCAGCAGCGGCGGCGATGGGTAAGGTCGTGTGCCCTGCAGTCGGCGGTGAGTGCCCCATTGCCACAATAGTGGCAGTGGGGAGCGGCGTCACAGGAAGTGTCGTTGTGCCCGTATAGGAAGCAGCGGCGGCATGGAGTCCGGCGCACACTGCGGCTGCTCTCGAGCGACAGGGTTTGCCCTAACAAGGGCAGTCCTGCGTCCAGGACCGCCGATTAGTCGTCCTCGTCCAGGAAGGTGAACCTCACCAGCGGTGTTGGACCTCTGAAGTTCCGGATTCTCGTCGCCTTGGCCGCAGACGGCCAAAAGCGCTGCGCGGCGGTGAGCAGTAATGTATCGGGGAGTTGGCGATGCACTCCCCGGACAACAGCGGAGTAGTGTGCAGGCACGCGGTTCAGCGGCGTGTGGCTGGCTGCGTTGGCTGGTGAGTTGGCGCTGGGTGCTTCAGTTGGCGGCGGCGAAGAGGCGGGAAGCTGTTCTTCGGTGGCGTTAGTGGTGGCTATCTCACGAGGAGGAAGCTTGTAGGCTCCGGCTGTTTTCTTCCTTCCCATGTTGCTTGGATGAGAACTCGAAGCGAAGTCCTCCCCAAACTGGTTGACGGGGAGGGAAAGTATCTTTGGTGTACGCGTTTCGTGGTGGGGAGCTTTTCCGCAACAGCCAGTGTTCTCAACACAATGCAGTTTTTTATCTCTTGTCTATTTGAAGCAAAATGGGTTGGTAGAGATGACAGCAAGCATGAACTTTTTGTTTTTTTAAAGTTCCCTTGTTGTACCCAGTTTATGCTACTGTGTTTTACTGTTTGCATACCGCTTATTTCCGCAACACACATACACACACACACACACACAAACACCCATGCCCGTGGCGGGACTCGAAACCGCGACCCTCAGCTTGGCGGTTGCGCCGGAGGAACCACACCAGCGACCTCGGCTACGAGGGCCGGCAAACGTTTGTGGGATCGCCGAGACCCAGCCAATGGCAGTGTAGAAAGTTAAACTCCGCCCATAGACAGAAAACAAAAAGCTTGCGTAAAACTGTTTTTCCTATATCGCACAGGTAAAGCTGCACTTGCGGCTAGGTACTGTGGGGATTTTCATTCCGCCCAGGTGAACCTGGGCGACCTGCTCCCGATTGCTGTATTGCTGGAGGATAAAATACTCAGTGAAGTGTGACATATTTGATGTTTTGTAATTGATAAACGAATAAACATAGCGTTCTATGTCGTTAGTGATGAGCAAACTGAGTGTTTAAGACAATCGACGACTGGTAAATGATATTTTGGGGTAACAACTGAATGCTTTTATTGCATACTTTTATTTTGGCTTGGTTTTCATATAAACATGCTGAACGTTATTCATTCAATATTACGGTTGTATTCTGTTCTGTTTTGCGTTATAATGGCATTTGTAACGCAGATATAAACATGCAGTTTTCATGTGGTCCAAAAGCACAATTATGGCCATGTTAATTAGTCAACGAAGTAGAAGATGTACATTACACAGTTATTATTTGCACGATTTATTTATAATTCGTATTATGATTGTGCTGAGTTAGGTTATATTCTGCGCTGAGAAGTACCCATAATTTTTTAAATTAAACTGATGTATTTAAACATAGTGAACTTTAATTGTTTTTAGTTGAATCTATTGATAATTAATACATTTATACAACTTCTAAACGTGTTACTCAGCTAACAATTTCTTTCTACTCTCAATTACCGCATACTGCGTGCAATTTAATCTGCAAAATTCATATATGGTACTATTATCTAATTAACCATTTTTACTTAGCTTTATTCATGTTCCTTTCGTAACAATATTTATGCAGTGATATTAAATTTAATGGGTGAAATTTATTTAAATATGTAATTAAATGGGCTAAAAATAAGTGAAAACTTTGAAAGTATTATTGCAATTCGTCGATAGCGTTACCACAGCCATAAGATGAATTAACGTTCTCTTTCTCCCTGCAAATGAAACTAATATATTTACTTATTCTTTCATAGCTATAATCGTATTTATCTTATGATACCATATTAATCTGTGCTGTGCACCTTATTGTCTTCTTCATTCGGAAGGAATTTTGTATAAGATTGTATAACTGGTAAACGTTAAGCGATAGACGAAAACGTACTATACAATTTTTTTTTGGTGGCATAAGCCATTTCTGAGATATCGGTTATTAAAGTTTCGAATTGTTCATTTCTTGGCCATTCTCTTAAAGTCTTGAAAACATTCAGTTGTTTCTCGCAATTGAATGGAAAAAGTATGGAGTTTTCAGGCTATTATACAGTGCCGTGTTCTTAAACCTTTGACTACGCTGTTGTCTTTTTATGTATAACGAAATGTGTAATGTAGCTATTTTTTCAAAAGGCTTACTTGGATTAAAATGTAATAGAAAAATAAGCTTTAGTAAGAACATTTTATATACGGATTAATAAATGATAGAGGATAGAGAAGGTCATGTGAATGTAACACATCAGATTATTTAGAAAATAAATATTTCCGAAACATTTTCAATGTAAATTGCAGTTTACTGTGGGGGGATTTATTTGAAAATATTTGTGGCATCCTTGGAAGATACTGAACTTAAATACTAAGTATTTTAACTGGCATTTCATTTTTGAATTATGCTCTCTCTCTCTCACACACACACACACACACACACACACACACACATAGATGCACCTTTTTCTAAAATTTTCTTTTCGGTTCAGGGGACCTCAAAAAACCTTTCCAGTGAAAACTCGTCATCGAATTTATGGGTGGAATACAAATGTTCCCTTACTTACTACATATAGCAGAGAAACCAATAAGCTGTAATTTTAAGCAAACATATTAGGTAAATGCAAGATAAGAAATGAGTGTAACAAACAAGCGATTTACTTATACAGAATTCAAATACTCTACTTCTTAAACAATCAGACTTAGAATGAAAGTGTCAGATAATCACAATGGCTAATTGGTTTGCGCTTACACTTATAGTAGTGGTATAATTCTGGTGTATTAAAATATTACTTTCAGTATTGACTGAAATCAACACTTTGACCCTATGCGTACTTTAATCAGCTTGTGTTTTGAAAACTACCTTACTCCACCGCTGTTTAAGACCATAAAGTGACAGGTACACCCTTAGACACCACACACACACACACACACACACACACACACACACACACACACACATACACACACAAAACAAAACGTAGATCTCTTAAAGTAGATAGGAATATAAACCTTGGTGAGAATAATTTGTATGCCAAGTAAGGTTTAGAGAAATGGTAGAGAGAAAGTCATGTGAATGTAACATTTTTTTGGTGCGAATCCATAGGCTGCAGACTAGTTATCATGCACAAAATGTAGCCGCGATATGAATGCTATTCTTGCCACGCCAGTTAACCTTCCACATTGGAATCAACAATGCGGCAGTGACTTCAAGACAACTGTCGCTTGACACGCAGGCCAGCTTAACGATTGAACTCGCAATTCAAGCAACAGATGGCTCTGCTATAGTTATCACCATTACACAATACAGAATAGCGAAACTTTAGGATATGTTAAAGCAAACGTTCCAAACCTTCCCAGAGAAACAAACATTTCATGGAAAAAAGGCAGAATTTGATGTTGCACATGTAATTTTCGGAAATTTTGGAGCATACAGTTGCGACCTTTCAAAATAAGAGGGCTTGAAACAAGCTATAGTTAAAGTAAGAATTTATTTTATCATTACTTCTTCTTTTACTTCAATGTCTACTTCTACACCAAACATTGAACCTTTCCTAAGGCTGGTTGTGTGCTTCAAATGTTTAATTTATTGATTAATCCATCGTTTCCTGTGTCTTCCTACATTTCGTTTTTCTTTAGGCATACAGTAGAATACACAGTATTTTCTTTGGGTAACGTTTCTCATTCGTTCTCTCTACGTGTTCTAGCCACTTTTGTCTGTTCTGCTCTATTTCTTCATTTAGGTTAAAAATCCTTAATCGTTTTCTTATGCAATCATTCTTTATTCTATCTCTTCTAGTGACTCTAAAATACTGTTCTTAAAAATCTCATTTCCGCTGCCTGTAATCTGCTTTTATCTTAATTTGTCATTGTCCAAGTTTCGCTACTATATAGAGCAACTGGAACTGCCATGGTTTTGTCATTACTTACGACACGTAATTGTTCTCTATTTGTAGCAAGAAATACACTTGCATAAGCAATAGAGAGAAACGTTCCACGCACATGACCACGATGAATGCTCTCATTGGTTTGAGACGAAGCACTCGACTTACAAAAAGAAAGTAGTTCCATCTGTTTTACTTTATCTACTACGTATAGTAAGTAGGGAAAGTACTGTATTCCACCCAAAAATTCCATACCGAGATTTCACCGGAAATATATATTTTGAGACCACAGAAAGCATTTTTGGAAACATGTCCGTGTGTGTGTCTGTGTGTCAGTCTGTGTGTCTGTGAGCAGCATAACTCAGAAACGAACAGTCAGATAAACACCAAACTTGGTATTTAGGTTCAGTATCTTCCAGAGTTGCGACACGAAGGTTTTCAAGAAAATCCGCGCACCCCAGATTACTCTTTACATGGAACATTTTTCGAAAATTCTAATTTTCTTGAAAATGGCTCTAACGATTTTGATTAAAGTATCATATGTTTAAGATATTTTCATGAAAAATTAAATTTATATCTCGAATTTTCTGGGAATGTCTTCAAAAGTATTCTTCATTGTGAACGACTGTTGCATAACTGGTAAGCCATAAGAGATAGACAAACGTTTACTACACAAAAAATGTAGATCGCATTAAAATACATAATTTATGTCATATACATTTTTTGTTGAGTGATCCATTTTCGAGATATTGCTTGTTGTTCCCTTAAATTTTCCAATACTTATACTTTTTCTGAAATGGGAATTCGTTCTTCTTCTTTTTTGTTTGTCCTGATAATGCAAAGAGAATGGAATACTCGATATTGCAACCAGCTCTTAAAATATTTAACTATCGCTTAAAGCCTACCAATTCCCTTGCATCTACAAGAAAATTAGCAATAATATTAACATCTCGATATCTCGATTAACATGAAGCATATAGAGAATAAGCGTTTGGAAAAATAATTTGTACAATAGTAGAGAAAGTCATGCGAGTGTAACACATCAGATTTTTTTAGCTTTTGTCCGTTAAAAAGCGATATTCAGTTTTAATATTGTGGATAGCAATACCACCTGTTTTGTAAAAAATCAGACTGGATCATTAAATTTAGTTCAGCCTTCTTCAAAAACGTCTCGATTTATAAGCGTTTATAGAAGATGAAGGCGTATCTGGCCGTGCTTGTTTAGATTCCAGTTAAATTTTAGCAAGTAAGAGTACTTTATTACTTTCTATACCATGCAGATAGTAGGTAGAGAAGATATTGCAATCGACCCAAAAATTTGATATCGATATTTACACGGAAACACATGTTTTGCTTTGAGTCCCTGTGAATAATAAAAAAAAAGCATTTTTAGAAAAATGTCTGTGTATCTGTGAACAGCATGATTCAAAAGGGAAAAATCGGATAAATGCCAAATTTATGTTCATTATCTTCCAAAGATACGACAAGAAGATTTTCAAGAAAATCTCACTGCAAATCATCCTTTACGCGCATCATTTTTCAAAAATTTTGATTTTCTAAAAAAATGACTCTAACCATTTGTATTAAAATACCATGTATAAAAGACATTTACATGACAAATAAAATCTACATCTTGAATTTTCTGGGAATACCCTATGAAGTCTTCATTCGGAAGGAAATTTGTATAATCTTGCATAACTGGTAAACGTTAAGCGATAAACGTACTACACAAAATAATGCAGATCTCTTTAAAACACACAAGTTAATTCAAATATTTTTTCTTTTGACATAAGCCATTTTTGAGATATCCATTATTAATGGTTCGGTTATGATTTATTACGAGTTTTTGAATATTTAGTAGAAATTGGAATATTAATGAATGCATTTTGATTGTCTACTAGATTAATTGGAGAATTGTTTTGCTCATTATTTAAAGTCCTGTGAACATTCAGTTATTTCTCGCGATTATATGAAACAGAGTGAAATTTAGGGCCAGCATATAGCTGCCAGTTCTTAAACATTTGACTGCTGTTCTCTTTTTATCTATAACGAAATGTGCAATGTAGCTATTTCTGTAAATGCTTACTTGGATTAAAATATACTGGAAGGAAAAATATGCTTTAGTAAGAATATTTTGTATATCCACTAATAAAGATAGAGGGTAGAGAAATTCATGTGAATGTATCGCATCAGATTTCTTTTTCTAATCTTAAGCATTTTGATTCAGTAAAAAGTAAATAAAAAAATAAATCTATGTTACATACACGTGACACTCTCTCTCTCCCTCTCTCCCTCTACCCTGTAATTTTTATTAATGGGCATAAAACTTGTCTTACGAAACGTATTTTTGTGTCTACTTCATTTTAATCAGATAAACAGTTGCATTACGCATTTCTTATACATAAATGTAGAAATAGCTATTGCGAAACGTTTCAGAACTGGACGCTATATCCTGGCCTTATATACCCTTTTCATGCAGTCGCGAAAAACAACTGAATGTCCACAGGACTTTAAAAAATGACAATGTATTGAACAATTCGAACCATTAATTACGCATATCTCGGAAATGCCTTACGCCACAAACAGAAATTGTGTGTTTTAAGATATTTTTTATGCAGTGCGTTTTCGTCTATCGCTTAACGTTTACCAGGTGTACAAAATTGTACAAAGTTGCTTCCTAATTAAGAAGACTTCACAGGGTATTCCCTGAAAATTCAAGTTATAAATTTTATTTATTATGTAAAGATCTTTAATATATGGTATATTAATCAAAATCGTTAGTCATTTTTGAGAAAATAAAACATTTCGAAAAATGTTCCACGTAAAGGATTGTTGGGGTGGGGTATTTTCTTGATAATCTCTTGTCCATCTTTGGAAGATACTGAACTTAAAATACTAAGTTTGGAAATTTTTCGTTTGAGTTAGGCTGTTCACACACACACACACACACACACACACACACACACACACACACACACACACCGGTTCTTAATATAAAATCCTTTTTTTTTGGATCTAGGAGGCTCCAAAACATGTATTTACAGTGCAATCTCGGTATCGAATTTTTGGGTGGAAAGCAATACTTCCCTTATTAGCTTCTATACTTAGAGAGAAAATAATCAAACTCAACTCCAGTCGAGTTTAGCATTCCAATTGCTACTTTTCCTTTTTAACACACTAATAATTTCTATTCTAATATTTTAACATTTTTGTCGTCTGTTTCGCATGGCTATATTGAACCCTAAGTATTTTAACATTTTCTAAATTCAAGCAATCTTTTTAGTTTGAGAGATTATCAGTAACAGCTCAATTCTTTTCTTTCCATGCTGCTTATATACAATTTTAACAGAGGAAGGTTGGTCTCTTACTTTGAATCTTCCATTGCATTCCCAAAGTTCTGAAAAAATAAAATTTTTAAATAAAAATTCACATTCAAAAGTCTTAATCCCAACTTTTTCCAAAACAAGAAGAAAAACGAAATGAAGAAGATCCGTTAGTGCACACTTAAGGCTTTTAAATGGGACCTAGTTAACATGCTTAGTAAAATAAACAAACTATCATTGAAGTGGCAGTTCTTTTGCCTTTCTGTTCTGTAATAATTTAGCTATATCTAAATGGGAAACATGTTGAAATACGTCTTTTTGGCATCTAGGAGTTTGGAATGGATCGCCAACCAAGTTTTCTCTAAAGCTTGCTGGAATTACTCATTTACGAGTGCTATTTCTTATGAAAAGTTAAAAAGGTCATTAGGAAAAGAAAGGAAGGCTGTAAGAAACATGTTTGTGATAAATGAGTTCATGTGCTACAAGTGAGAAAAATTTAACAGCTCAAATGAAATTCCTACACGTTATTTACCGTAATTCATATCTTCCATTTCTCCTTCGCAGTTTTTATACTACTTCCAGTTTTCTGCTAATTGTTGTTGCCATCCATTTTTGGAATTTATGGCTACAGCTTTGAGTGACTCAAACACTCGCTCTCTGCTTTCGCTTCAGAAAACAAAAACTGCATAACTGGGCATTAAAATTTTACTTCTCTGCCTCTATCTATAGTAGACAAAAGGAAGTATTGTATTCTAAATTCTATGGATCGAGATTTCAATGGAAATACATGTTTTGAGGCCCTGAATAAAAAAGAAAATCTGATGTGTTGCACTCACGTGACTTTCTCTACTCTTGTACAAACTATTTTTACAACGCTTTATCTCCATCTACTTCATGTTAATAGAGATAAACATTTGCAGAAATTATCTTATTGCTAATTTTCTTATAGGCTGGTAGGATTTAAGCGATAGTCAAATCTTTTAAGTTTGCTATGTGGAGCATTCCATTCCCTTTGCATGTCCAGGACATTAAAAGAATAAATAAATAAGTAAATAAATAATATAATAATAAAAAGAAAAAAAACGAATAACGAATATTCATTTGAGTAAAAGTTAATCAAATAACAAGGAATATCTCAGAAATGGTTTACTTGACAAAAAAATGTATATGACATAAATTGCGTGTTTTAACGAGATCTACATCTTTTGTATATCAAAATTGTTTCTATCTCTTACGGTTTACCAGTTATGCGAAAGCCATTCAGAAAGAGGACTTTTGGGGACATTCCCAGAAAATTGAAGATAAACATATCATTTGCCATGAAAATATCTTAAACATGATATTTTAATCAAAATCGTCACAGTCATTTTTGAGAAAATCGAAATTTTCGAAAAATGTCACATGAAAAGGGTTGTCTGAGGTGGAGAATTTTCCTAAAAATCTTTATGTCGCATCCTTGGAAGATACTAAGCTTTGATTACTAAAGATACTAATCTACTAAAGTTTGGTATTTATCTGACTTTTCGTTTTTGAGTTGTGGAGTTCCCAGACACAACACGCACATGTTTCAAAAAACTTGTATTTCCGGTAAATCTGGGTATCGAATTTTTGAGTGGAATGCAATGGTTCTCCTATTTACTCCACGTAATAGTGAAAGCAATTTAAAAAGCTCCTTTGTGTGTGTCTGTGAATAGTGTAAACTCTGAAACGAAATGTACGATAAACATACCACACTTGATATTCAAGTTCAGTATCTTCTAAAATATACGACATGAAGATTTTCAAGATAGTCGCTCTACCCCAAACTATCCTTTACATAGAAATACTTTCGATATTTTTTATTTTCTCAAAAATGGTTCTAACGTTTTTGATTAAAATACATATATTTAAGAATTTATATTTGAAAAGAAATAAATAAACATGTTAATCTTCCTTTGAATTTTGTATAATCTTCTACATCAGGTAAACCATAAGAGATAGACAAAAACCTACTTTATACGAGTAGAAATATATTGCTCTTTAAAACACATAATTTATTTCAAATAGGTTTTTGTGGCACAAGCTATTTCCGAGATATCTGTTATTATTGGTTCGAATTGTTCAATTGTTTAAAAAGTGTTGTCAATATTCACTTGCTTCTCGGGATTGCATGGTAGCAGTATGTAATTTTATAGCAACTCTGTTTTTAAACAACTGCTATCGATTCGCTTTCATCTGTCATCTTGAACGTACAACGTAATGTGTAATGAGACTAATTCTTCAAATGTTTATCTGGTTTAGCATGAAGTAGATAGAGAATTAAGCTTTCTAAGTACAGTTTATAGAAGCTATATAAATTTCTTTTGATCTGATACATTCACATGAATTTCTCTGCCTTCTATCTTTTATTAGTGATTATACAAACTACTCTTATGAAAGCTTATTTTTCTGTTTACTGCATTTTAATCCAAACAAACCTTTTCAGAAATGGCTACAATACACATTTCGGTATAGATACAAAGATATCAACGACAGTCAAATGTTTAAGACCTGGATGCTGTAAGCTGGCCTTAAAATTCCACACTGTTTCTATGCAATCGCGAGAAACAACTGATTCTGACAGGACTTTAAGAAAAGATCAAGAAATGAAAAATTCGAACCTTTAATAACAGATATCTTAGAAATGGTTTATTACACACAAAACACAAACACTTATTTTAAATGGATTGTGTGTTTTAAAGAGATCTACAATTTTGTGTAGTACGATTTTGTCTATCGCTAAACTTACCAGTTATACTAGATTACAAAAAATTCCTTCCGAATGAAGAGGGCTTCAAGAAAATTCAACATATGCATTTTAATTGTCATGTAAATATCTGTAAAATATGATATTTTAATCAAAACCGTTAGAGCCACTTTTTAGAAAATAAAAAAAAAATTCGAAAAATGCGCTATGTAGTTTAGTCTGGGAGGATTTTCTTGAGAATGTCCATGTCGTATCTTTGGAAGATACTGAACCTAAATACCAAGTTTGGTATTTACCCGACTTATCGTTTTTGAATTATGCTGTTCAAAGACAGACACCGACACCTACATACACACAGGGCATTTTTCTAAAAATGCTTTATTGCGATTCAGGGGCCTCAAAACATGTATTTCCGGTGAAATCTCGATACGGAATTTTTGGGTGGAATGCAATATCTTTTATACCCATTAGGTTTGTGGTAGAGAACGTAATAAACGCTAATGGGTAGAGAAAGTCATGTGAATGTTACACAACCAATGTTTCTGTGTGCATTTGCTTTTAAACACTAGTTAAGATTTTATCGAAGTTAAAACTAAGAGACAGCGGTGCATTTTTTAATTAAACTCTTAGAATTAACGTACATTTAAAGATGGAAGAGCATTTTAAATTTTTTGGTGTTAGGTTTAAAGAAAACGTGCCAGGGTTGTAAAGATTGTGTTGACCTTAACCCGGACCTGCTTTTGCGGTTACGTGTCAATTTTTTGTGCGCCTGCAGGTCGTTATGTTAATACGGTGGTGTTCCCTCGCTGCTAGGCAGACCCGCACTACAGTTATGCCGTAGAGGTTGCAGCCTTTTCATCTTTTAAGAGCTGTTTATTTTACGCCGTGCATAAAAGTCTATTCAGAGGAGCACCCAGGAGCAAAATCCATGCAAAGGGTAATCTAAAACAAGGGCAACTAAGGGGAAAAAACAGAAAAGAGAAGAAACCCCATGAAGCCTACTTCCTTGACTAAAGCACATTAATTAAAATTTACAGCTTATGTACCGTATTTACTCGCAGTAATTATCTTAGGCCTAGCCCACACCTACATACAATTGCGCACAAACAAGCAAACAAATGTATATATAAACCTTTGAACATTTGTTTGTGAACAGTAATCTGATGTTTGCAAACAAATGTTTTTTATAGCTTTTTACTCCATCCGAGGTGGAAAACAAGCGCGATACTAATCAAAAACACAGGTCTGGATGTGTTTGCGGGCAGATACACACGACACCAAAAGTACTGCGTTCATTTCATAAAATATGCATAATACTACTTTCACAAAACCCTTTAAAGCTTCTATGAGAGCTTCACAAACGGTTGGCACAATCCACTGAAATAAACTTTTGAAATTTGAAATGTGCACATACGGCCAGTGTAAGAATCACCACCTCACTAGAATCTGAGAATTACTTCTAATCGGTCTTTTCGCTGGTCGGTAGGCGAATGCTGGGATGGTTTCTCATCTACTGCGATTTCCTTTCATTCCGTTTCGTATCTTCCAGGTTTACTTCTAGATTTTGTGGTGTATGGCGATGTCCGACAGATGGCGGGGATGCTTGCTTAAAAGAAAGAGTACTCCCCTGGAGACTAGAGGGCTGTTTGGTCGACGGGTCGTTCATCGCCCTGTATGTAGCCCCAGCAGTAGGAGACGGGTCTTCGAGTCTGGAATTGTTTGGGACTTCCGTACCTCTCTGTGATCAGTCTGCTTGCGGCTTGTAGCTTCCTGAGTTTCTTCACTTCTTGGGGGTGGTAGTCGCTCTGAGGAAATTTTTAAACCCAGCACCATAATTTAATTTCAAGTTCTTTAACATATTTTCAGAATATTTTGGACCACCTTAGAGAAATTTACGCTTCCAGTAACGTCTTTTAATTGTATTTTTCTTCTACGGGAAATACAGGGTAGACCATTTAAGTTGAGACTGTACAATATCTCCAAAACTAAACGTTGTAGAAAGAAATGTCTTGAATAGAAGTTGCCTGATATTATGGGGTAACTTAAATGCCATTAGTCGTGTTTTATTTGGAGGACGTTGTGATGGTCATTTTAGGGTTAATTTAATTTTTTAAAATGGGAACCTACCTTTTCTATGTTGTTTTCTCATCCTCCTAAAGAAACTAAACAACATTTGTATAAAGCACTTTGCAGTTCTTACACCAACGTAAATAACAACGAAAATTCTGAATCGCTGTGTACGAAGAGCGCAATGAATGGTTGGACCATCCATGGATGGTCATTTGAGGATCAAGTTACGTTTCGTAATTGGGAACCACAATTTTTTATTTCATTTCCTTATTCATCACAAAATGAACAGCTTTTTATAAACAATTTTCTAATGATAAAACAACATACAAAACGTAGGTTCTCATTTAAAAAAAATTGACCCTAAAATGACCATCATAACGTCCTCCAAATAAAACACGACTAATGGCATTTGCTTTCCCCATAATATCAACCAACTTTTATTAAAGACATTTCTTTCTACTACGCTTAGTTTTGGAGATATACAGTCTCAACTTAAATGGTTCACCCTGTATATGTAAGCTAACGCAGCTATTTTATACAAAGACGTTTCCGACTAGGTGTGGAAACTCTGTCAAGATTCGTGTAAATGTCGTGAAGTTCCACAAACTGTTTCAAACAATCAGTATTTGTTTGCTCATAAACATTCAGTGCATTTGTATGCTCGCTGGGACGGGCAATTGTGTTCAGGTGTGGACTAGGTCTTGTTCAGCATTGAATATCATCGGTTTCTGCTTGTAACAGTTACATCTTTATAATGTATAGTAATGAATAATGTACAGGATTGTTCAATAGTAATTTCACAACTTAAAATTCTGTACGTTAATAACCTTTGAGACAGGCAAAAATGAAAGCACCTAATACAGCTTTTTACTAATGTTACATACCTGTGGTAAACAAAGGAAAGATTGTAATTTTCCCAAAATAATTATCTATAAATTTCACGGTAATGCACGTTTTGAAGCCTCTGAGTAAAAAGTTAGTAATGGGTCCTGTTTGTGTAAATTTGTGAGCAGCTTTACTAAAAAAAACTAAAAGAAAATCAGTATCTTCCAGAACTTCAGGGTCATTATTGATCCTGAATATTGGACGAATAAAACTCTGGAAAGTCCTGAGAAATCCTTGATGTGGTTTACAGACAGCTCAAAGCATGGCTCAGGAATAGGATCCGGAGTATATGGCTTAAGACCAAGGCGCAAACAGTTTTTTCCTTGGGTGAATATGCTACTGCTTTTTAAACAGAAATTTATGCTATTATTCAATGCATACATGAAAACATAAGGAGAGCTTACATTGGTAAACAGATCCTTCTCCTCTCAGATAGCCAGGCTGCACTTAAGGCTCTAAGTAGCCATAAGGTAACGTCAGGACTGCCTAAACATATAAACAAGCTTGTCAGAACAGAATGAAAACTCATCTGGGTGCCGGGTCATAGTGGCATAGAGAGAAATGAAAATGTTGGAGTTGCAAGACAGGGAGCAGCTTCACAATTTATTGGGCCATAACCGGTTCTAGGAACTTCTCGATGTTTGCTAAGAGAGGCTATTAAGAACATCACCAAACCTGACTTAAAACTCCAGGAATCAAACATGGTAAACTATTAGAAAACTATGTAAGAAAAGAGCTGAAAGCTTACTTTAATGTAACAGACTTCAGCTGAGAACAGTTATTACATTTCTCACAGGATATGCTTGATGGGAGTGTCTCACGATAACTTAGATTGCAGATTGTGCAAGAAAGAAATTGAAACAGCCCAGCACATTATATGGTCCTGTGGCTTTTTCTCACAGGAGATACTTTGCATTTGGGAAAATCTTTTAGAAGCAGAAGAATTTGAAACCATATCTGTTATGAGACTATATTCCTTGTTAAAGGGTTCAGGCATAATGAATTGGCTTTAAAACGACAGTTAGCACAAAGCTTTATTTCTTGAATGAGGTTCTTCAGCTTCAAGTCTTTGAGTGTACTTCTTTTTTTATCCAGGTTTGTATAGGTTGCAACATATCGCAAAAATCTCATTTCGGCCGCCTCTATTCGTCTTTCATTACTTCTTCCCAAGGACCATATTTACTTTCATTCATTAAACAGGACACGGCCATGGTTTTGTAGAACTTTGTGTATCCTTTCTTGTTTTTACGACCAAATGTTCCTTTAATAGTTCTACACATGCATTGAAATTTTTGTAACTTGTTGTGCAAGACTTCCTGATTATTTTTAACAATATATTGCAGCCTAGATAATTAAAATGTGAAACCTATTAGGTAATATTGACATTTATAACTATTTTTCTTCTTGTTTTCCGATGAAGGCCGTACTTTTTGTCTTAGCTGTTGAAATTTCTAGATTATATGTTGATGCTATTTTTATTAGAAGATGGGCTGAAGTCCATTATCAGTATCTGATAATATCACTCAGTAATTTAACGTAATTACGCAGTACTGCACTGATCCTCAAGATCACGTGGCACTATCATTTTACTATACGATTTGACGACAGAAAAGTCTGCCAGGTGCCTTGCAACTCAGGATATCTCGTATTAACAATTCACTTTATCTCATCCTCCGCCTCCCCTTCAGTCCAAACTTTTAAAATGATTAAAAGGATGAACACTAATTATATGTGGAGTTACTTCACCTCGTAATTACACAGAAAGCAGTTGATGTAAATGATATGTTGCTGTAATATTGGATGAATAAATAATTACAAAACACTCAATTGATAATATTTTTGCTTTCTCTACCGTTATCTGTGATAGAGGAAGTTTTATATACCACTCAAAATTTGATATGGAGATTTCTTGGAAAGTTTTTTCTCGAGCTTATTTGTATCCCCCCTCCAAAAAAAGAGTAATTGCAGAAAGAGATCGATGTGTGTGCTTATGTAATTTTGAGCAGTGTAGCTCAAAAATGAAAAGTCAAACTTGTGTTTAAGCCCAACACCTTTCAAGATGCAACTCGTGAAGTTCTATATTTTCTCCGACCAAAACTACACTCTATATGGAAACTTTTTTATTTTGTTATTTTCTCAAAAACGGCTCTAATAGTTTTTTTTATTAAATATAGCATTTTTTAGATATTTAAGTGCAGAATAAAAGTATATCAGTAATTTTCTGCTTACGTCTGCATACGTCATTTAAGTGTAAGTGGAAATAGCTTAAGAGATAAACAAAACTTAATTCAGGAAAAATACAGATCTTGTTAAAATTAATCAACCGACGTTAAAAAATGTCTAACCTTTCCACGATATTCACTGCAGTTGGTTTGAATTTCAAAAAACTTTATCATACGTTTTCGAGGTGCTAAATCACCTAGCTAGCACAGAACGACCTGTTTGATTTGACTATCGCCCCAAATTCTGTGTTCTCTTACGTAAATACATAGAAACGTATATAATGAAATAATTTCTGTAAACTATTATGTTTTCCATGCAGTAGATAAGAGTTTTATAGCAATAATATGTAGAAGAGATATAAAAATAAATCACGATGAGTAAAGAAAGTCGGGTGATGTGATACATCACTTATTTATTCTGAGATTTAAATATGCAGTTACAATATATGCAAAATTTACATTGCTTTCATGATTCGCCATTATAATTCAGTCTGTTACGGAGTAACAGCAGCATGCTTGTAACAGAGATAGTGACGAGTGCATGGAAACGTGCCAATGCTTCTAATTTCTTATAGCGTTTTTCTTTATTTTATGTTGGTAGAAACTCCTTGTCGTCTGTGTTCCACACCAGCCCTGGGTGACCTAATCTTTTGTTGGTTTGAATTAAAGTTGTGAACTAAGGTCAGACCTACATGAGCGGCGAAAGTGGAGGAGCACGAAAACATTTCACCTGAGTGGCTGGAAGGCATGCTTCGCAACGAATGTGCCCTGAATGTGTCCGTCTCATATTGGTTTGATGTCAAAAGTCTAGCGTTCAAACAGTTTATGAACACTAATTGGTTTAAGGCTCAGGAGCGAAAGAATGGTGGGAACCAAGACCAAGATTAGGTAGAGTGCTAGAACCAGGTAAGCAGTGGGGACTGGGAGTTGCAGAGACGGTTTGGTATTTCCTTACCAATGTAAACCACTGCGCATTATATCGGCTGGATTTCTATGCACTCGACTGTCCATTAATATTTATTGCTACAGCAGTTATAAACGTTACACTCTAATTCCGACAATCTCCTCAAAGGTTAGAATTGTCAATTTGCGCTCTGTATCCCACCGAGCAATGGTACACACTATATTGTATGCTGCACAAACAATGGCAGCAAACATTGATTAGTTAATTCGACAAATGTGTTTCACTGAGTGAAACGGGAGAAACTTACTAAATGTGCCCCTAATAACGTTCCTGATGCTCTTTATTGCTAGGGTCTGTAATTTAGCCATTGTAATAACCGAACGTACCTATAAATCTGTGTAATTGCGAATTAATTACCTAATTGCATGTCGCAACACTGCTGATATTTAAAACCAAACAACTGCAGTTAAGATATTTTTGATGTGCTGTTAAAGTTTGCCTGAGAAGGAACATCATAACAAAAATACTACTTTTTGAGAAATTCGTATCTCTCTGCATTCAAAAACAAGTTTTACTTTCTCTACCACTTACCTACTATATAGACGTGTTACAACCCACTCAAAAGTTCGATATCAGGATTTCACCGGAAATACATGTTTAGAGGCCCCTGAATAAAAAGTAGTACATTTTAGGAAAAGGTTCGCGCGCGCATGTGTGTGTGTGTGTGACCAACATAACTTAAATAGCAAACAGCTGTTAAATTCAAACCTGATATGTAACACGAATATTTTCAAGAAAATCCCCAATCCCAACTTTTTTCCATCAAAAATGGCTCTAACGAATTGGATTAAAGTATCATATATTTAAGATATTTTCATGGGAAATGAAATGTGCATCTTGAATTCTCTGCAAATGTCACCAGAAGCCCTCTTCATTCTGAATGACTTTCGCATAACTGGTAAACCGTAAGAGTTATAGAAAATTTTGCTACATAAAAAACGCGTGGATATCGTTAAAACACACAAGTTATGTCATACGTTTGGTTTTGTTTTTTTTTGCTTTTTTTGCCGAGTGAACCATTTTCGAGATATTCCTTGTTATTTGTTTGAGTTTTCCAATACTTAAAGATTTGACTATTACTTAAAGCTTACCATATCCCCCATTTGATTTAGACGCCATATATTTAAGATATTAACACGACAAAGAAGCTGTATATCTTGAATTTTCTGTGAATAACCTGTGAAGACCTCTTCATTCGGAAAGAATTATGCATGATTTTGTATAACTGGCAAACCGTAAGAGACGGAGAAAAGCTTACTATACAGAAAATGGAGATCTCTTTAAAATACACAATTTGTGATCAGTCATTTTCAAGATATCCCAGTGTCTGAAGTGGTTATCGTTCAATTGTTTCTGACGAGGTTATAGAAAGTATATGGAGTTTCTAGGTCAGCATATAGTGGTCTTATGTTAAATATTTGACTGTCTCTACGATTTTGGCATCCATCTTGTACCAACATCGAAATGTGTAATGAAATTTAATTATGAAGACGTTTAGCTCGATTAACATGAAGTAGAGGACAGGTTAAATTTTTTAAGAATAGTTTGTGGAAGTTATATAAAAGTAAACTACAGTGGGTAGAGAAAGTATATGAATATTACACCGTGGGTTCTTTTTTTCTACTTATACGCCATTTGAGGTGCCATTCGACAATGATATTCACACGTAGACTTCTGTTAATTCTTAGCTTTGAATTTATTTTGGTGCACATATTCATGCTCTGTCAAACATCCAGATTTAGGAGTATACGCAATAAACCTGGTAAGAGAAAACTTCCTGTCCACTAGCCGGGAATTGATCCCGTGATCTTGGGTTGAGGAGGATAGCATGCTAACCACAAGAACACAGAGGCAGTCTCCAAAATCTCGTAATAACGTATTTATGTACATTTGTGGCCATTCACTGCAATAGGAACGTATATTTAAAACAATTAAAATCTGATATTTTGCAATCAGATGGCTTTCTTTACTCTCGTAGAAACTACTTTTACTTTCTCTACTACGTATAGTAAGTAGGGGAAGTATTGCATTCCACCCAAAAATTCGATACCGAGATTTCACCGGAAATACATGTTTTGAGGCCCCCTGAATCCAAAAAAAGCATTTTTGGAAACATGTGCGTGCGTGTGTGTGTGTGTGTGTGTGTGTGTGTCTTAGAACAGCATAACTCAGAAACGAACAGTCGGATAAACACCAAACTTGGAGGTTCAGTATCTTCCAGAGATGCGACACGAAGGTTTTCAAGAAAATCCCCCCCACCCCAGATTACCCTTTACATGGAATATTTTTCGAAAATTTAAATTTTCTCAAAAATGGCTCTAACGATTTTGATTAAAATATCATATGTTTAAGATATTTTTATGACAAATGAAATGTATATCTCGAATTTTCTGGGAATGTCTCCAAAAGTATTCTTCATTGTAAACGACTTTTGCATAACTGGTAAACCATAAGAGATAAACAAAATTTTACTACACATAAAACGTAGATCGCGTTAAAATACACAATTTATGTCCTTTACATTTTTTGTTGTTGAGTGAACCATTTTCGAGATATTGCTTGTTATTCCCTTAAATTTTCCAATATTATGCTTTTTCTCAAATTCGTTATTCAATTTTTTTTTGTCCTGGTAATGCCAAGAAAATGGAATACTCTACATAGCAACCAGCTCTTAAAATATTTGACCATAGCTTAAAGCCTACCAATTCCCCTTGCATCTACAAGAAAATTAGCAATAAGGTTAACATCTCGATATCTCGATTAACATGAAGCATATGGAGAATAAGCGTTTGTAAAAATAGTTTGTACAAGAGTAGAGAAAGTCATGTGTAAATACATCAGATTTTTATAAACGCTTATTCTCCATCTACTTCATCTTAATCGAGATAAACATTTGCAGAAACTATCTTATTGCTAAGTTTCTTTTAGGTGCAAGGGGAATATGGTAGGCTTTAAGTGATAGGCAAATCTTTTAAGAGCTGGTTGATATGTGGAGCATTCCATTCTCTTTGCATGCTCAGGATATAAAAAAATCTGATGTGTTACACTCACATGACTTTCTCTACTCTTGTACAAAGTATTTTTACAAACGCTTATTCTCCATCTAGTTCATGTTAATCGAGATAAACATTTGCAAACTCAATCTTATTGCTAATTTTCTTGTAGATGTAGGGGAAAATATATTTACAAGGGCACTATAGAAAAACAGTAGCCTTTAAGCACATACATATCTCTTAATAGCTGGTTGCTAGGTGCAGCACCATTCCCTTTCCCACAGATTATAACTCTTTGCATATCCAAGACAAAAAAATGAATAACGAATTCCCATTTGAGAAGATAAGTATTGAAAAATTTAAGGGAATAACAAGCAATATCTCGAAAATGGTTCACTCAACAAAAAAAATGTATATGACATAAATTGTGTATTTTAACGCGATCTACATTTTTTGTGTAGTAACATTTTGTCTATCTCTTATGGTTTACCAGTTATCAAAAGTCGTTCACAATAAAGAATACTTTTGGAGACATTCCCAGAAAATTCAAGATATACATTTTATTTACCATAAAAATATCTTAAACATATGATATTTTAATCAAAATCGTTAGAGCCATTTTTGAGAAAATTAAAATTTTCGAAAAATCTTCCATGTAAAGGGTTGTCTGGGGTGGGGGGATTTTCTTGAAAACCTTCGTGTCGCATCCTTGGAAGATACTGAACCTAAATACCAAGTTTGGTGCTTATCCGACTGTTCGTTTTTGAGGTATGCTGTTCACAGACACACAGACACACACACACACACAGACACACACACACACACACACACACACACACACACACACAGACACACACACGGACATGTTTCCAAAAATGCTTTTTTTGGATTCAGGAGGTCTCAAAACATGTATTTCCGGTGAAATCTCGGTATCGAATTTTTGGGTGGAATGCAATACTTCCCCTACTTACTATACGTAGTAGAGAAAGTAAAAAGGAATAACGAATTCCCATTTGAGAAAAAATATTAATGGAAAATTCAAACATATAACAAGGAATTATCTCGGAAATGGTTCGCTGGGCAAAAAAAGTATATGACATAAATTGTGTGTTTTAACGAGATCTACATTTTTTTTGTATAATAAAATTTTGTGTATTTCTTATAGCTTACCGGTTATGCGAAAGTCATTCAGAATGAAGACTTTTGGGGACATTCCCAGAAAATTCAGGATATGCATTTCATTTGCCATAAAATCAAAATCTTTAAAGCCATTTTTGAGAAAATCAAAATTTTCGAAGAATATTCCATGTAAAGGGTAGTCTGGGGTGGGGGATTGTCTTGAAAGTCTTGGCGTCGCATCTTTGAAAGATGCTGAACCTAAATACCAAGTTTGATATTTATCCAACTTTTCGTTTTTGAGTTATGCTGTTCACATACACACGACCTTTTCCTAAAAGTGTTTTTTGGGGGTTCAGGAGGCCTGAAAACATGCATTTACGGTGAAATCTCGATATGGAATTTTTGAGTAGAATTCAATATTTCCTCTACTTACTACACATAATAGAGAAAGTAAAAAGGGACATTTTTAATATTCTGCTTAAGGAAAAAACCAATGTGCATTCCCAAGTCTTTCTCTACTAAGTACATATTTACGTATATAAGATGTTTCATGAATAACGCATAATACTATTAGAATTAAAATAAACTCATTTTTACTTTCTTTCCGTTCAGAAATTCGCGAGAAATGCGTTTATTTTGAGTTTCTTTAAATGAAAAAAGTTTGAGAAATGGCCCGTGTGCGGTGTGTGTGTGTGTGTGTTTGTGTGTATGTGTGAAAAGAATTCAGAAACGAAATTTCGGCTAAATACCAAACTCAGTATTTAAGTGCATCTTCCAAGGATCCTACACGAAGATTTTCGAGAGCATACCATCATTCTAAAATACTCTTAACCTGAAAAACGGTTTTCGGTTTGTGGTTTGATACCTTAAGACATTTATATGAAAAATAAAATGTATATTTTGACTGAATTAAGTGTAATTTTGAATAATTGGTAAGTCATAAGCGATGGGTAAAAGGTGAAACTACAAAAACTGTATATATCCTTAAAATACACCATTTATGTCTATTTTTACTGTTAACCGCTTCCAAGATACTCGTTATTCATCTGAACTGAAATATATATCTTGAATTTACCGGGAATAGCCTGAGATGTCCTTTTCATTTTGAATGACTTTTATACAATTAATAAACCGCAAGAGATAGTCAAAAGTCTTTCTACACACAAAAAATGTAGAAATCATTAAAACATATAATTTATATCAAATACATGTTTTTGTAGCGTTAACCATTTCCGAGACATTCTTTGTTATTGGTTTGAATGTTCATATACCTACCTATACTTTTCCCAACTGGGAAGTCATGCAAAAAGTATAGAATTTCAAAGCCATTATAGTGCGGGCGCTTTTTAAAAATCTGAGTGTCGCCTTACCTACTGTATCCTACAACGAAAAGTAGAAATGTGAAACGATAGTCTATCTGGGTTAACAAGAAATACAGAGAAGAATAAGCATTTGTAAGAATAGTTGCTAGAGGAGAGAGTAGAGAAAGTCATGTGAATGCAATACATCAAATGTTTACAATTGAAATGGAGGTTGTCATTTGGTTAGGGTGAAAAATATAAATTTCTTTGCTTTTTTGTGATTTTGCAATCTTAAACCTTGTTTTATAATAATCTAGTGTTTTATCCCATGAAAACTTGACAGAAATGCCTTTAAAATAAATTTGAATGTCCAATGAAGTTGCTTGTTCTAAGGGACTTCAAACTTTAATTTAGGTTTTCTCACGACTTATTTTTCTGCATGCATTTTTGCCATTTTCTTAAAAGCCACTTGTCCTAGAATGATAAAATTTATACCACTCATTTGTGGGTTAGTTGTAGTGGTACCGACTTCTTTTTATAACCCTGCTTTAAAATCATGGATATTAGAAATACTTTTATTCAAAAATGAGCAAACAGATCGTATACAGGGTGGACCATTTAAGTTGAGATGTATAGTATCTCCAAAACCAAGCGTTGTAGAAAGAAATGTCTTTAATAAAATGTGCATTATATTATGGGAGAAAGTAAATGCCATTATTCCTGTTTTGTTTGGATGAGGTTATGATGGTTATTTTAGGGACAATTTAAATTTTTAAATGGGAACCTACAATTAGGCTCAATTTAAAAGACCCTAAAATGACCATCACAATGTCCTCCAACAAAACAGGACTAATGGCATTAACTTTCCCCTATAATATCAAGCAACTTTTATTCAAGACATTTCTTACATTTCTTTCTACAACGCTTAGTTTTGAAGATAATGTACACTCTCAACTTAAATGGATCATCCTGTATATTCGTCTAAAATGTTTTTAAAAAATCAGAAAATCATATCTATGTCATATAACAAAAGTCATTGCAATCAGAAAGCAATGATGTATACGTATTACAAATTTCACATCTCTAAAGCATATAGTTTCCCTGAAAAGTGAAATTAAACTTCTTAAATTTAACATAGGGTTTACAGCTTCCCCCTGTCGTCCTCCATGGTCTAGGGGTACCATGCTAGCCTCTAGTTCCCGAGGTCGCGAGGATTTTTTTCAGGTGTAAAAACTCCCTAGCTTGGCTTCCTTCGGAACAGAAGTAAAGCCGGTGGTCCACTGTCTTAGATTTACGGCAGCAAAAGAACCTCAAGCCTGATAAAGAAATCTCTGAGCAAAATTTCCGGTCTTTCATGCCCAATATAGAATGGGATGCTGAAAGCCATGACAGTTAAACAGCGTCCATAAATAAAACTCAATTTAATTTAATTTAACAGCCTCCCCCTACATGTCAGCGTTACCTGTTTTGAGATCAAGGGTATATCCCTATTTCATAGCACTTCCTGTGCTTAATATACAATGTATGAGAAGTACATGAGTTGAAGTTTAGAAACTGAAATACCTCCTGCCAAGTTACCTATTTAATTGCGGAGGTGAAGAACTTTAATGCATTGTCAGGCGTTTCACGTTCCCTGCAATTGACCTAATGAAACAGCGGTGTAACAAAGGTGCAAGTAAGAACAGACTCCCTGTATAATAGATGTTATAATTTCACGGCGTAGCAGGTAGATAGTGTAACAGAAGCGCTTTTGAACTGACAAAAGCATACAGAGAGAGGAAGTTACAAAACAATGGTAGCTGCGTTAACACCAATAACTGCACGGGACCGGCTTTATTTCACTTCCTCTCCATAATAACCAAAAGCGACTCCCGGGATGAAAACAAGAAGAAAGAAGAGGCAGTATAAAACAACAGAAGGGAAACCTGACGTGGCTGGAGATCAAAAGCGGTGGTCTGACGAGCGCAACAAACTTGCTGAAACGAGTTACGAGTATTATGGCGTACTAAACGACATTAAGCTGAAATTCATTCAAACTTTTCAAAAAAATTCAGAAATTAGTTATTATTAGAGAAATACTTTGAAACTTAAGCTACAATTACATATTACAGCATTGCTCTCAGAGCCTTTTAAAGCTTTAACACGTGACACGACCTAATGTCCTGCATTTTTAAAGTAGCATTTTAATATTTTTCCGCTGCAGTCGCGATTTTGAGCATGCGCAAAAACTTCCCCATTCATTAGGAAGGCATACGCAGCCGTATAATGATTGTCGTTGTGTTTTCCTGTTATTAGAGCGCTTCGAAATGTTCAAAACAATCGAACGAACCGCCGACTGTGAAGTCAGACCAGAAACTCGTTTTTTGAATGCGAGAAATGTTATGCCAGCAAACATTCATTGCCAATTGTGCGAGGTTTATGGAGAAACAATAATGAGTGACAATGCCCGTTCACACACAGCCAAACATACTTAAAATCTGATCGCATCATTTGGTTGAGAACTGCACCTACGACCCCCTCCTACAGTCCGGATTTGGCACCAAGCAATTTTTATCTTTGGTGGAAGACGTTTCAACGACGATGATGTTCTGAAACAAGAAGTAAAACTTGCCTTTCATTACAAGCCGCATCATTCTTTGATAAGGCATACAAAAACCGGTTTCTCGTTACAAGTGCCCGAATAACGGCAATGACTATGCGGAGAAGTAGTGTAAGGTGTATAATGAATGATGATAAGTATTTGGAAAATAATGTTATGATATTTTTACTTTCTCTACTACGTGTAGTAAGTAGGGGAAGTATTGTATTCCACTCAAAAACTCGATACTGAGATTTCACCGGAAATACATGTATTGAGACCCCTGAATCCAAAAAAACATTTTTAGAAACATGTCCGTCTGTGTGTGTCAATGTGTTTGTCTGTCTGTCTATCTGTGTGTGTGTCTGTGAACAGCATAACTCAGAAACGAACAGTCGGATAAACACCAAACTTGGTATTTAGGTTCAGTATCTTCCAGAGATGCGACACGAAGGTTTTCAAGAAAATCCCCCACCCCAGATTAACCTCTACATGGAACACTTTTCGAAAATTTTAATTTTCTCAAAAATGGCTAACGATTTTGATTAAAATGTCATAAGTTTAAGATATTTCCATGACAAATGAAATGTATATCTCGACTTTTCTGGGAATGTATCCAAAGGTATTCTTCATTGTAAACGACTTTTGCATAACTGGTAAACCATAACAGATAGACAAAATGTTACTACACAAAAAATGTAGATCGCATTAAAATACACAATTTATGTCGTATACATTTTTTTGTTGAGTGAACCATTTTAGAGATATTGCTTGTTATTCCCTTAAATTTTCCAATACACGTTTTCTCAAATTCGTTATTCATTTTTTTTATGTCCTGGACATGCAAAGAAAATGCAATGCGCCACATAGTAACCAGCGCTTAAAAGATTTCGCTTATAACCTACCATATTCCCTTGCATCTGCAAGAAAATTAGCAAAAAGATTAACATCTCGATATCTCGATTAACATGAAGCATATGGAGAATAAGCGTTTCTAAAAATAGTTTGTACAAGAGTAGAGAAAGTTATGTGCGTGTAACACAACAGATTTTTTTAAAAAATATCGTACTTTAGAAACGCGCCTCGTACTTCCAGGGCCTTTTACTCGACTTTGATTTTTCTTACATTTTGTGCACTAAAAGTATTCCACACGATGTAATTTGTAACCAGTTTTGCTTAAATTTACAGTAAAAGCTCAGAGAGAATAAAATTTAAACAACTGGCATATGGTTTTCCTACACTTTTAAATTGATCCAGATAGGAAAAAATTAATTCGACCATTGGATATTAATTGTTACAAAAACTATATTTATAGGTTTAATTTTTTTTAAAACAACAAGAGGAGTGAAAAAATGTATATGCCAGTTTTGTGTATTAGTATATAGCTAAATCACGATTGTTGCATAGTGTGCAACACCGAATAATTAGCATAATAAAAATAAAATAAAGTGTTTTGTCAAAAACTATTGAGCATATTTACGTGACATTTAAAACATGCTTTGTGGTAGAGTAAGCAAGTGACAAAATTGTGAAGACATTTAGATAAAATCTGCAAGATTTAGAAATTTCCCCGATGAGAACCCATAATATCTATATTTACAGAAGTTGTTTAAAAATATGATGTGACACATTCACATTACGGTTTCTACCCTCTATCGTTTATTACTGGGTAAACAAAATAGTGTTACTAAAGATTATTTTTGTATCTACCACATTCTAATCCAAATAAACCTTTGCAGAAATAGCTACATTGCACATTTTTCGTTATACATACAAAGGGAACAACCAAAGTCAAACGTTTAAGAATTGGAGGCTATATGTTGGACTTAAAATTCCACTGTTTCAATGGAATAGCGAGAATCAACAGAAAATCGACAGGAACTTTGAAAGAATGGCTAAATATTGAATTTTCGATTTTTTTCTTCTAGTTGTGCAGCTCACTTTGCACTAGAAAAGGTGAAATGAGTAGAACAAGGATGAGGCTTCATACTTTTGCCTAGCATGTATCACCAAAGTATTGTTGATGGCCCTTGTCCATGACTGCGTTTCCTATAGGTGAATCAACATTCCATCGACTCTTAAGCTGGAACTAAACATTTCAGTTTTGCAGCTGACGTTCTCAATGGCCGATTCAACACACTCATTTTAACATTAATCTATATGTAAATTTATGTTTATTTAGGTTTCTAAAAGACATTTTGATAAAAACTGCTAACATTTTATTTAAGTGGTTTAAATCCATTTAATCTTATATTTAGTTTATATAGTTTAGAATAAAACATTACATTGCCGCCATGCGGAATATACAGCAAATAAATTATGCACAATAGTAATCAGGCATAGGAATTTGTAACGCCAGCACGAAAGGAAATAAAGCTGAATGTTACTGGACTTTAAGTAGCGACGTGGCAGGTAACAAACCACCCCCATCCTTCATATAGTCTATTGGCAGCACTCTTTACCTGCCTGTCAATGACCATCCTTGGTCGCTGTTTTTACGTTTTCTGTATTGACATATGGCCTGAGTGAAGATAACTTGAAGCCAACTTCTGTTTAACGCCCTCTCTTACTTCATCCCGGACTATAGTCGACGCTGGTGATGAATGAAATGAGATAATAAATATTTGGGAAGGAGACGTTTAGGGTGCCTCCCTAGCATTGGCCAATTATGAGGACTGAGGAAAAGCTGAAGAAAAAAGCCCGAGTTAGGGAAGACGGTGCTAGCGGAATTTGAACCCAAGGCCTTCCGTTCAAGAGTCTATGCCATAATGACCTCGGCTATTTGTGTAGGTCTATAACACAACACAGTGAAATAGTAGTTTTACCGCATGTGGTTAGTGCTCGATCTGGGAAGGTTCATTGAGATAACTCAAGAGCAGGCTTCTTTGTAGTAAAAGTTCTGCAAGGAGCACATGAACAGATATACAAGAGGATGTCTAGGTAATAGGGAGAAATTTGTTTCCTTCGTGGCATGAAATTCCCTTCTAACCCTTGCCTACAATTCGCATTTTCCGTAAGTGGACGAGATTTAGTAGTTCAAAATTTACCAGCATTTCTTTTCTTAACATAGTTGTGCAAATGCAAAGTGCTTTTACTATGTCATTAACGAAGTTGGGATGTACAAGAATAGGAGAGTGAAAAGGCCGTTTGTGCGCTGTAACACCAGTAACACTGCTCCGCAATCTTAATAGTGTGAAACTAAGAACCCTTCGGCGAGGTACGACATTACGCGCGGGAAATAGCCAAAAAGATTTCTTATCGCTTCGTTTACAACAAAAACGAAACCCTTGAAATTTATATCTGTGCCTGTAAACACCAGGTCCGGTCAATTTAAGGTATCGAAGTCCAACATTTTTCTCTAAAACTTTGTCTTGAAATAAGGTTGAATCTCCTTCCTTGGCACTAGCCCTAACCTCTTTGGCAACGAAACGAACATCTCCAGCCATTCAATGCAATAGAAAAAATCTGATGTGTTACACTCACATGACTTTCTCTACTCTTGTACAGAGTATTTTTACAAACGCTTATTCTCCATCTAGTTCATGTTAATCGAGATAAACATTTGCAGACCCTATCTTATTGCTAATTTTCTTGTAGATGTAGGGGAAAGTATATTTACAAGGGCAATATAGAAAAACAGTAGCCTTTAAGCATATACATATCTCTTAATAGCTGGTTGCTAGGTGCAGCACCATTCCCTTTGCCACAGATTATAACTCTTTGCATATCCAAGACAAAAAAAAATGAATAACGAATTCCCATTTGAGAAAATAAGTATTGAAAAATTTAAGGGAATAACAAGCAATATTTCGAAAATGGTTCACTCAACAAAAAAAAAATGTATATGATATAAATTGTGTATTTTAACGCGATCTACATTTTTTGTGTAGTAACATTTTGTCTATCTCTTATGGTTTACCAGTTATGCAAAAGTCGTTCACAATGAAGAATACTTTTGGAGACATTCCCAGAAAATTCAAGATATACATTTTATTTACCATAACAATATCTTAAACATATGATATTTTAATCAAAATCGTTAGAGCCATTTTTGAGAAAATTAAAATTTTCGAAAAATGTTCCATGTAAAGGGTACACTGGGGTGGGGGGATTTTCTTGAAAACCTTTGTGTCGCATCTCTGGAAGATACTGAACCTCCAAGTTTGGTGTTTATCCGACTGTTCGTTTCTGAGTTATACTATTCACAGACACAGACACAGACACACATACACACACACACACACATACACATACACACACGGACATGTTTCCAAAAATGCTTTTTTGGGATTCAGGGGTCTCAAAACATGTATTTCCGGTGAAATCTCGGTATCGAATTTTTGGATGGAATACAATACTTCCCCTACTTACTATACGTAGTAGAGAAAGTAAAAAAAATTATGTGTAGCATTCAGATGACTTTCTCTTCTCATTCTACAAACTATTCTTACGAAAGCTAATAAAATTGTTCTATCTACTTCTTGTTAATCGAGATAGCCTTTCATTACTCCTTTTACGTTCCGTTAAAGGCATAAGAAGGATGCAGAGGCTAAAGCGATCGATAGTCAGATTTTTAATAATCGGATCGGATGTGATGTGATTTTATACTTCATATTCCTTGCATGACCACGAAAAAAAACGAATAGTTACTTACCACTTGAAAGAAGTCTATTTGAAAATTCAAACCATTAATAAACAATATCTCCGAAAATTGTATTTGACATAAATTGTGGGCTTTAACGAGATCTACATTTTGTTGTGTGGTAAGATTTTGTTGAACCGAGCGGTATGTCTGTGGTCCGCATTTGGGAAGTCTTGGCTTCAAGCCCCCGGGACCGACCGATATGACCGAATGTTTTATTGCGATTTTACTCGGTCGCTAGGCGTATACTAGATTGAATAATTTGTTCCGCAAATTTTCCTATCATCCCCTTCATCGCATTGCATTTTGAAGAACTTTTTTTTGTTTCACATATGGAAGCCTAGTTGAAAAACGTGTTTTCTTGTAACTTGTTTGCAACACGCTTTGGGCGTCAATTTGAAGTAGTTTGTATTGAAGGAGTTGTATCATATTTCAACTGTTGGGGAGCCGAACACTTGAAGTAGTGGTAAACAGTTTCCGATAGCCTTCGCCCCAAAAAAATGTACTTTCAGGTAGCCTTTGGCACAAGTTTAAAAAAAATATTAACTTTGTAATTTGACTGGTTCTTTAAATATTATATATTTATGTTTGCCTCGGCTGCGTCAGTATTATTGTTAGAGACACGTTTCTCGTAGCAGGGTTGTGGTGCGACAAGGATGTAGGCTTACACAGATTATAATTTTACTTCACTCCTTTTATTAATGCTTGACACGATTTAAATAACATTTCACTGATATAGAGAGCTGTGAGATTCTTTTTATTAATTAATTACACTTTTTAACACGTAAACTTACTTTTCGTCTCACACGAATACATATTATATTTCTTGAGGACACTTTTTGCGTCTGGTTAGTAATGCTTTCTGCAGGCAACTGAACTCTAAATTTTTAAAATTTTCTCCTTTTCAGTTTCTGATCGGCTAATCCTACCCCAATAGAATACCTTCATTTAACTAAATCTTTTTCTGGTTGTTGATTGGCTATTTGATAAACTGTCACCAAAATTATATTATTGTTGCTCCAATAATGACTAGTAGCATTATTAAACATTTCTACTCATTATCGCCTCAAGGTTACCTCATTGTTAGCAACTTTTAAGCTATTATTCTTACATTATTAAATTACGTAATGCATTCACATAACATTATTGAACATGTTTACAATAATATAAGCATATGCAATGACTGTTACATACATTTTACAAATTATTACATACACATATTGCTTCAAGGCGGGCTGTTATTGAATTTGCATATTGATTGAAATCATTTAAGTGTTAAAAAATACTGCCTCAATTTACTTCTTCTTCTTCACCGCCATACCAGGCATTGGGCTGATCACCCATCGTGGATATGCTATGAGATCCTGATTTTGCTTGCGCCTCGACAGTCTACTGACCCAAGGCATTGCTTTTAAGTCCTTGGGAGAGTAAGTCCTACAAAGAGGAGGGTGATCCGTTAAGTAAGAGGAAGAAGATTTTGTGGATCTCTTATAGTTTACAAGTTACACAAAATTCATTTAGAATGAAGAGAACTTCATGGGTTGTTCCCAGAAAATTTAAAGTATAAATCTTATTTGCCATGCAAATATTTTAAACCTAAGGTATTTTAATCAAAAGCTTGGGATGGGAGAATTTTCTTGAACGTCTTCATGTCGCATCCTTAAAAGACGCTGAACTTAAATACCAAGCTTAGTATTTAACAGGCTTTTAGCTTTAGAGTTATCTGTTTAAGGATGAAAACATGTATTTTCGGTGAAATCTCGGTATCGGCTTCTTGGGTAGAATGCAATACTTCCTTTACTTACTATGAAAATACTTGAGAATGTAGAGCTTTACGATGGGTTTCTGAATTATTTTACAGCTGTGGCAACACAAGCTTCGTTCTGATTTCTCGTTCGAGAGAGTTGGTTACCAAACGATAGAGAAAGAAGAATCTGATGTGTTACACTCACATGACTTTCTCTACTCTTGTACAAACTATTTTTACAAACTCTTATTCTCCATCTATTTCATATTAATCGAGATAAACATTTGCAGAAACGATCTTTTGACATGCAAAGAGAATTACATTTTACACATAGCGACCAGTTCTAAAAATATTTGACTATCGCTTACGGCGTACTATATTCCCCTTGTTTTGTATTTGCAACGGCAATATAGAAATATATGCCTTTAAGCATAGACATATCTCTTAATAGCTGGTTGCTAGGTGCAGCACCATTCTCTCTGCCACAGATTAACACACTTTGCATATCCAAGCCAAAAAATGAATAACAAATTCCCATTTGAGAAAAAGTATAAGTATTGAAAAATTTAAAGGAATAACAAGCAATATCTCGAAAATGGTTCACTCAACAAAAAACCGTATATGACATAAATTGTGTATTTTAACGCGATCTACATTTTTTGTGTAGTAAATTTTTTTCTATCTCTTATGGTTTACCAGTTATGCAAAAGTCGTTCACAATGAAGAATACTTTTGG
This sequence comes from Deroplatys truncata, assembly GCA_030765065.1. NCBI lineage: Eukaryota > Metazoa > Arthropoda > Insecta > Mantodea > Mantidae > Deroplatys > Deroplatys truncata. The sequence goes on along the minus strand of CM060975.1, from coordinate 196,944,276 downwards.
GGACATTCCCAGAAAATTCAAGATATACATTTTATTTGTCATGAAAATATCTTAAACATATGATATTTTAATCAAAATCGTTAGAGCCGTTTTTGAGAAAATTAAAATTTTCGAAAAATGTTTCATATAAAGGGTAATCTGGGGTGGGGAGATTTTCTTGAAAACCTTCGTGTCGCATCTCTGAAAGATACTGAACCTAAATACCACGTTTAGTGTTTATCCAACTGTTCGTTTCTGAGTTATGCTGTTCACAGACACACACGGACATGTTTCCAAAAATGCTTTTTTTTTGGATTCAGGGGGTCTCAAAACATATATTTCCGGTGAAATCTCGGTATCGAATTTTAGGGTGGAATACAATACTTCCCCTACTTACTATACGTAGTAGAGAAAGTAAAAAGGACAGTGCAAAATCCATTTTATCAGAGACAGAATAGTCAATTTGCAAGACAGGTCTTGAACAGCAACAAGAAGATGGAAGAAAGGCTTGGATGACGAGGTTGAACTTGTGAAGCTGAGAGAAGCATCCGAGGGTGAAGGAATCCAGAGAAGGTGGAAGAATGTTGGAAACAAGAGATAAAGAGAGTGAACACTTGTAGCAACAATGTAAACTTTAAGAGGCAACAAGTGGATCGACAAGTCTTTGAGCCACTCCGAGACTCTCAAGAGATCGTGTGTGCAAGACGCCCATGATTTTGCAACTTGATAACGTTGGATGCCATGCAAGTGCTTTAGGGAAAATTGTTTTTGATATCTTAGAACGCCCTCTATACGCCGAAGACAAATGAGAGAAAGCTGCTGCTTTTTAGCAGGGTAGAGTGAGGTTTATCGGTTGGGAGTTCATAAAAATGTACCCTATTTTTTTTCTTTCTCTACCATACTAGTAAGCAGAGGAATTATTACATTCCACCCAAAAATCAAATATGTACCGATAGTTACCGGAAATACACGTTTTGAACCCGAGCGAGATGGCGCCGCGGTAACGTGTGAGACTCGCATTCTGGAGGTCCCGGATTCGATCCTCAGCGACTGCTGTTTTTTCGTGGCTTCCCCAGGGTCGGCAGGCGAATGCTGGGATGGTTTCTTATCTACCACGATTTTATTTCCATCGTTTTCATTCGTTTCCTTCTCATCCTTCAAGTGTGCTTCTAGTTTCGTGGCTTATGGCGGTGCCGGACAGATGGCGCGGATGCATGCTCAATGGAAAGAATATTCCTCATGGACGCCAGAGGTCTGCTTGGTTGGTCGTTCTTCGCTCTCTCTCAGCGGCTCCAACAGTGGGACGGGTTTACTAGTTTGAAAATGTTAGAGACTTCCGCGCGCATCTGTGACCTGTATGGCTACGGCCTGTAGCCTCTTGTGGCTTCTTCACCTCATCCCTTCCTCCTAGGGGGTGGTAACCGCATTAGATTTGTGCAGTTCGCAGCGCGCGAGGTGTCCCCCTCCGGGGAATCACTTCTACCTCTGTACCCCAGAATAAAAAAAAATGTATTTTTGAAAATATGTTTGTGTGTACGCGCGCGCGCCCGTGTGTGTGTGTTCGAATAGCATGACTTAAAAACAAAAAGTAGAATACAAACTTGGTATTGAAGTACAGTATCTTCCAGAAAGGTGACAAAAAGCTTTTCAAGAAAACCTCCCACCGCAGACTATACGTTGTATGCAACATTTTTTCGAATGTTTTTATTTTCTCAAAAATGGCTTAGCGGTTTTCATTAAAATACCATATAATTAAGATACTTAAATGGCAAATAAAATGGATATCTTGAATTTTCTGGGAATAGCTGTAAAATCCTCATTCGGAAGCAACTGTGTATACTTTTGTGTAACTGGTAAACCTTAAGAGATAGAGAAATGGTTACAACACGAAAAAATTTAGAACTTTTTAAAGCACACAATTTATTTAAAATAAACCTTGCATTTCCGAGATATCCGTTATTATTGTTTGAATGTTTCAGTAATTTTGCCATTTGCTTAAAGTACGTCGTTATTCAGTTGTTTCTGGGGATAGCATGGGAAGAATAGAAAATTTCAAGGCCAGCTGTAGCGGCCAGCTTTTAAACAGGTTACTATCGATTCGTTTCCCTCTATTCCCCTTGTATCTACAAAGAAATTAAGCGTTTCCTGAAATAGCGCCAACCTCCATGTGCTGCACAACATCGTCCATGGCGCCCGGACCTGCAACCCTGAAAGATGAAGAAATAATTGACGGAGACAAATGAGAGAAAGGAAAAATTCATTGTTATGACAATGGGAATTTCTAAGTATTAAAGGCAGGAGAGAAAGTACTAAAGTTGAACTGTTCCTAAACTATAGGCAGGAACATCGTCTGTAACAAATCACCCTCCTATCCCTCGAACAGTCTTTAGCGTTTGCAGACACCACACCGGGTGTCATTGTTTAGGTTCTTTGTATTGATAATAGTTTGAGTATTAATAACTTGAAGCCAACTGCTTAAGAATTCCTAAGTATGATGATAAGTCATTCCAGCTTTTGCCTAGCGATCAGGTAAACCCGTAAAAAAATTGCTCTTAGCTAGTCACCTCGGTGTATGAAAGCAAGCCTTAGGCGTTAGTACCTGAACCAACTACTTGGTTCTCATCCCTTTAGTAACCCCAGTTTCAGACCTCCTCCGAGGAGACTTAGACCGCGCCACTGAAGATGTTCACAACAGTTGTAGACGAAACGTCTGGAACACCTGTCTCAAACCAGACTACGGCATAACAGCCCGGAAGATGATTCCAATTATATTTACGACTCTGTTCGTGAAAACCTACGTTTTAATAATGTTTGTTTCCATTAGCATATTTGACATAATTTTCTAAAGGAGATTGCAAGAAACTCTTGAAGTGAAAATCGTGGTTGTGTAAGAAAGAAGCATTGAATACAAATGATTCAAGATTCACTCCTGGATCTTGAACTTTTATGCCCGATCTGCTACGTCTTCATCTTAAATGGCAAACAAAACGAAGTGCTAGAAAGGACGATGAACTGAGAAGAAAAGGGGGTGGGTGCGTTCATTCGTAATTTTCGAAAGTCAAAAGAGAGAAAGAAAAAGAAAAGAATAAGACAAGAACGGCATATCATCGAAGGAGACTGTGAAAGCAAATGGTGCGAGTGCCTGAATAAAACATGAAGGTGTGCAGATCTCTCCTTAGAGAGGTTTGCAAGGGTAGCACATCAAGAAAACAATGATGCGCGCGCATAGACGCGGATTTCCTCACCCCGGTTTTTACATTTCTTTTTAGCTTCCCCCATAGCTTTTAATGCGTTTAGCTCCCTGCATTGCATGGTATGAATATAACAAGAAACGTCAAGTCTCATTATAGCCCACCCTTTTATGTCTGAAATAAAATTGTCCTCTTGTTATAAGTGCAGAGCGAAGCTGAATCATGCGATGTTGCCAATGGTATCACATCTCCTATAGTAAGTAGGACAAGTATTGTTTACCCCCAAAAATTCGATATCGAGATTTCACCGGAAATACATTTTTGAAGCCCCCTGAATCCCCCCAAAAATTCTGATGTGTTACACTCACATGACTTTCTCTACTCTTGTACAAACTATTTTTACAAACGCTTATTCACCATATGCTTCATGTTAATCGAGATATCGAGATGTTAATCTTATTGCTAATTTTCTTGTAGATGCAAGGGGAATTGGTAGGCTTTAAGCGATAGTCAAATATTTTAAGCGCTGGTTGCTATGTGGCGCATTCCATTCTCTTTGCATGTCCAGGACAAAAAAAAATATCTGTGTTACAGTCACATGGCTTTCTCTACTCTTGTACAAACTATTTTTACAAACGATTATTCTCCATATGCTTCATGTTAATCGAGATGTTAATCTTATTGCTAATTTTCTTGTTGATGAAAGGGGAATATGGTAGTTTTTAAGCGACATTCAAATCCTTTAAGCGCTGGTTGCTATATGCGCATTCCATTCTCTTTGCATGTCCAGGACATAAAAAAATGAATAACGAATTCGAGAAAAAGTATAAGTATTGGAAAATTTAAGTGAATAACAAGCAATATCTCGAAAATGGTTCACTCAACAACAAAAAGTGTATATGACATAAACTGTGTATTTTAACGCGACCTACATTTTTTTTGTGTAGTAAAATTTTGTCTATCTCTTATGGTTTACCAGTTATGCAAAAGTCGTTCACAATGAAGAATACTTTTGGAGACATTCCCAGAAAATTCGAGATATACATTTCATTTGTCATGAAAACATCTTAAACATATGAAATTGTAATCAAAATCGTTATAGACATTTTTGAGAAAATTACAATTTTCGAAAAATGTTCCATGTAAAGGGTAGTCTGGGGTGGGGGGATTTTCTTGAAAACCTTCGTGTGGCATCTCTGGAAGACACTAAACCTAAGTATCAAGTTTGGTGTTTATCCGACTGTTCGTTTCTGAGTTATGCTGTTCACAGACACAGACACACAGACACACACACACACACACACACACACGGACATGTTTCCAGAAATCCTTTTTTTGGATTCAGGGGGTCTCAAAACATGTATTTCCGGTAAAATCTTGGTATCGAATTTTTGGGTGGAATACAATACTTCCCCTACTGACTATACGTAGTAGAGAAAGTAAAAAAGCCTTTTTAGAAAAAGGTGCGTGTATTTAAGTTCAGTACCTTCCAAAGTAGCGACACGAAGGCTCTCAAGGAAAACCCCACCCTATACTACCCTTTCTTTAAGAAAAAATAGCTCTAACGATTGATTAAAATGGCATATATTAAAGATATTTACATGGTTAAGAATGCATATCTTAATTTTCTGGGAATAGCCTATAAAGCCCTCTATATTCGGAGGGAATTTTGTATAATCTTATATAACTGGTGAACGTTAAGCTTTAGACGAAAACGTACTACACAATAGTTTAGATCTCTTTATAACACACAATTTATTTCAAAAAACTTTTTTTGTGGTATAAACATTTCTGAGATATTCGTTATTGAAGGTTCGCATTGTTCATTTCTTGGTCATTCTCTTGATGTCCTGTGAACATTCAGTTATTTTCTCGTGATTCCATGGAAACAGCATGGAATTTAAAAGCCAGCGTACAGCTTCCAGATCTTAAGCATTTGACCATCCTATTCCCTTTGTATCTATAACAAAATGTGTAATGTAGCCATTTCTCCAAAGGTTTACTTGGATTAAAATGTAGTAGATAAAATAATAAGCTTTAGTATGAAGAATTTGTACCTATACCCACTAATAAACGATAAAAGGTAGAAGAAGTCATATGAATGTAACACATCAGATTCTTATTTTCTCTTCTGCTCGTATATAGTAAGTAGATGAAGTATTGCATTATACCCAAAAATTCAACACCGAGATTTTACCGGAAATACACGTTTTGAACCGTTCCCTGAATCTAAAACAAGAATTCTTATACAAAAGAACTGGGTGTGTACCCGCGCATGACTCAAAAAACGAAACGTTAAATAAATACCAAGCTTGGCATTTAAGTATATTCCAAAGATGCTTACGAAGATTTTCAAGCTACCTTTTGCATGGAAAATTTATTTTTTGTTTTCTCAAAAATGTCTCTTAACGATTTTAATTAAAATACCATTTGTTAAAGATATTTACGCGGCAAATAAAATACTGACTTTTCTGCAAACAGCCTGTGAAGCCATCTTCGTCATAAACCAATTTTGTATTTTGCACGTGTCAGTTAAGAGATACGGGACAAAGGTATACAGAACAGGTGAGAAGGATTTCGGCATGGAAGCACATACAGGCCTAATGTTGTAACCACTGAACTCTGGGTTTAGAGTGAAGTGATTGACATAGAGGGCGACCAGATCCGGGATGGCAGGTGGGTTCTTTAACGTCTCATTTGATTTGCATTCAAAAAATATTGAAATATCAATTTTCCTTATTATAAGTAAGGAGCAATTTCATTGTAATCTAGCGGGTTTTTATTCAAAGGATATAATTTTAGAAATAACTTCTTTAAGAAATCTAAATATTTTTATAAAGTATGAGATCCCGTCGTCGGCAGGACCACCCATATAAGGCTCCCTCCACAAGGAGATAAGACACCAAGGGACTAGGCCCCCACGTAACTCTGGAAGGCGGGTGTCATCCGAGGGACACTCCCACCTCCGAGAGCTTTTCCTTTGGGGCGGCACCTGAAAATTTTAATCCGGTCCCCCATTACAGGGCGGAAGTGGATACACCACTTACGCGCGTCAACCCCCAAAAGGGGAAGACTACCGAACAGCCTCGTTGGGATGGACATCAATCTAGCAACTGTCTACCGGCTATCCAGGGCGGTACTGGAGGACCTTAATGCTTCTCACAACCCCGCCTGGACGGAACACCCCCAGACGTCCCCAATCTGCCATGGGTATCGGGAACCACTGCCCCGCCGAGTCCAACCCAATCTAAACGACTGCCCTACGGGTGGGGCTGGGCCCAGCGTACTTCTAGTAACGTCAGAAGTACCACGAGTGCTCAGGGTCCGCAGTGCCCGCACCACGGCAGCGAAGGGGTCGGAACCCCCCCCCCTTACGCGGCTCCACATGGAGAGGTTTCGCTGGGGGTTCGTCATATACCGGACGTCAGGGCAGACAGTTACTCGAAGCAAATTTTACCGCCACGCCGTCCACTCGCTGATCCTCCGAACCGGAAACATGACAGGAAATAGGGGACAGGAAAATCGTAATTACAGAAAGCACACCACCTCCCGACCTGGGAAAAGCTCTAGAAAACCCAAGATCACACTGACCTGTCCATTGGGAATAGAGACCAGAACCTCCCGAATGCGAGCTTCACTGTACATTGCAGCCATCTCTCTCGATGTTGCGAAAGAAGCGAACATTCTCTTCCGATATTTTCGAGAGAAGTTGGTTTCTATCGGTATTTCTATGCGTATATACATAAGACTTACTTGGTTTGGATTCTTGGCGCAGTTAATAAGGGTTGATCAAGGGCTCAGGTATTTCATTTAGAGATGAGTGGAGGAGGGGTATAGTAGTCGTATTTTAATTATATCCTTCACGGTCCTCAAACAGGAGGGTCCTGAGCAAACCGCAACAGGCATCTTACTATCGATTTTCCTTCCTTTATCGGAGGTATAGATCCTCTTATATTTCCCTCTCCCCTTTTTTTCTTTTCTTTTCTTTCATTCCTGAAAATTCTCCCAGAGCTCATAAAGAGAACCGTACGTGAGAGAATTTCTTCAGCTGCGGTATTAAGCTAATAAAATACCATTCATTTCCGAGCGAGCAACACTCTTAAAGTTGCCTTCATTCATTTTAGTTTCCCTTTCTTTCCATGATCTCAACAGAAATTTATGTGCTAGGAGTTTAAATGACCAAACAAATCAGAGTAATGATACGGAAACACCCGTTTTTATACTTCTTATGGAAAAATACTTAGGCTGTTCATGTACACGTATGTAAAAATTCTAGTACGTTACACTCACATGATTTTCTCTACCCTCCATCGCTTATTAATGCATAAACAAATTATTCTTACGAAAGTTTATTTTTCTATCTACTTCATTTTAATCGAGATAAAGCTTTCCGGAGATAGCCGCCTTGCACATTTCGTTATAGAGACAAAGTGAACAGCGATAGTCAAATTTTTAGAACTATACGCTGGCCTTAAAATTCCATACACTTTCCATGACATCGCGAGTTGAAAATCGATTCTTAAAATTGTAAAGTATGGAAAAATTCGAACCATTAATAACGGATATTTCGGAAAGGCTGATGCAACAAAAAAAGTTATTTGAAATAAGTGAGTTTTAAAGAGTGTATGTATGTGTATATATAGGTATATTATTTTAATCAAAATCATTAGAGGCACTCGCAGACAGGATCTTCTTTTAAAAAGCTCTTTTTTTCTTTTTTTTGATTCAAGATGCCTCAAAACAGGTATTATCGGTGAAATATCGTTATCGAATTTTTGGATGGAATGCAATACCTTCTCTACCTACTAGGTACATGGTAGAGAAACTTATAATGAAGGTATTGCGCGTTTTATTACTCGTAATTAACAAAACCCGCTGCTCTTCTTGATTTATCCCATTAGTAACTTATTTAATATTGAGGTTAAATATTTAATAACAGAACGCGTGCATTAACAAAAGAAAAGGGTACATTTTATGACATACGGTAAGTATTAGCAATTAGTGTGAAAAATGTTGCAACTAAATGCAGTTTTCATGGAAATGAATTGCTTGTCTCTAGACTGATGTTATGCCCTGGTTTAGTATGTCCTTTTTTTATTACTTTTTATCATTGGTTTAATTTCTTATCCATTTAACAACTGCTACTGTGGGTTTGGTGGTTCACCCACGCAGTATTTACCTTACAGATGCCCTTAAATGCGTGGTCGCTTTCTTGTCCCATCTGCTTGAGGAACTTGCTGATAAATGTCTATGTGATATTCGCATTCCTGTACCATGTATTTGTTACTATTGAGCTTTGGCTGAATGTGGACACTCTTTTGTAACCCAGCATAACACCCTTTCTCATGTCTTTTTAAGGATATCTAACTGAAGACCACGGTGGCTCATATCCGAAGCTCTGTAGTAGCTGCTAAACCCACACAGGAATTGCTGGCGCTGCTGGATGCACTGCCAAGAACCCGCAGCAACTCAACATGCAAGTCTTCGACTGAATTCGAAACTTGTCCCTTTAATAAAAATTCCCAGTTATTCGCGTTAAAAAAAAATCGTGTTCATCTTGTTCTAGAAGTCTCAAACATCGGGTTTAACATTTCGACCTTCGTGTTGCAATATACAAAACTGCATTTAAGTAACAGTCTTAAGCCCCTTGTACACGATCAAACATTTTTTTTTCAATTCAAGCGTTTGCAAGAAAAATTGTGAAATGGAAAAGACTTAGGAAAACCTGGCTAGACGTGACAAGACATGACAATGTCAAAAATGTGTATTTACAAGTTGTCTCTTCGCCAAACTGAAACCTTTCAGAACACATTGATAATTTATCACGCGCAAAGCAATTTCCTATTTACGTCACAGTATAGCAATTCGCAATGAAATATTGTTCTTTACTGATATTACGTTGTACTTTCACGTATTATATCCAATTAAATCACATTACGAGTGTAGAATGCAATGAAAATTACACCTACCGATAGGTTAACCACACTACATAACATTGCATTAATGTATATTTAGTTCGGAAATCTGCCTGGCAATTATTTCTTCATATGCCTTCATCTGCTTCATCTTGTTGTGATAATCCACGGAGCCCTTGATGTACAGACATGGCCAGCTTATTTATAACCTAATCAGTTCGCATACGACATACCTTGGCCGGTTAGCCATTTTTGTTTACTTTTCGTTTTCAGCCATGTTGCAGATTTCGTGACGCACTGTGAATACTCGCATTTCATTGGTCATTATCAAATCTTTGACCGTTTAGAGCATGTCCTTATTTGCTTTTAAGACTGTCAAAGACTTTAAAAGTATTGGAAGCAATTTGGCAAGAAACGTTGTGAGGTTGTGACAACTCTTGAAAAGTCTTGTAAAGTATTGAATTTGACAAAAAATTGATCGTGTACAAGCGGCTTCAGATACTTCACATTCAAACATTCTCAAACATTTAACGTTTATTGCTACTGGTAGGAACCTTAGTTCAACATTAACGTGGCGTTTTGCATTACCGTGCTGTTTCCTTTGGCGATCAGAAGTATTGAGTGATCTACGTTGTGTTATAGGACACATATATTGCTGTGATAAAAAGTGACCCTAATGAGCCGCAAATAGTTATGTTGGTACTGACAAATCTAGCCAAACCCTCTGTCAGCGTGACCTCCTCTATACCTCGAGCATAATTCTAATCACTGGATTGACAGGGTACTTTACCTCCCCCAGAATATGGCCGAACTGCCGAAGAGTAACATTATAAGCTAGTTGTCCATGTTGAGTAGGCCAAGCTTCATTGCATTTTGGCGCAAAAGTTAAAAACTCTGATGTGTTACATTCACATGACTTTCTCTACTCTCTGTCATTTATTAGTGGGTATACAAACAAGTTTATTTTTCTAAACTACTTCATTTTAATCGAACTAAACATTTGCCGAAATAGTTACATTACACATTTCATTATAGATATAAAGGAAATGGAGATAGTCAAACGTTTTAGAACTAAACACTATACGCTGGCCTTAAAATTCCATGTTCTTTCCATGATATCGCGAGAAATACTTAGAATTGACAGGACTTTAAAAGAACCATTGAGTATTGAATCATTCGAACCAATTCGAATCATTAATATCGGATATCTCGGAAATGGTTGATGTCACAAAAAAATTATATGAAATAAATTGTGTGTTTTAAAGTGATTTACATTTCTTGTGCAGTACGTTTTCGTCTATCGCTTAAGTTTACTAATTATACAAGATTGTACAAAATTCCTTCCGAAAGAAGAGAACTTCAGAGGCTATTCTGAGAAAATCAAGATATGCATTATATTTGTCATGTAAATATCTTTAATATAGGTGTTTTTACCAAAATCGTTAGAGCCAATTTTTAGAAAATAAAAAATTTCGAAAAAACCTTACATGTAAAAGGTAGATTGGGGTGGGGGATTTACTTGAAAACCTTCCTGTCGCATCTTTGGAAGGTACTGGACTTAAATGCCGAGTTATGCCGTTCACAGTTACACCCATACTCACATGGACCTTTCTATAAAAATGCTTTTTTTTTTGATTCAGGGGCTTTGAAACATGTATTCCCGGTAAAATCTCGATATCGAATTTTTGGGTGGAATGCAATACTGGTCTACTACTACGTACGTGGTACGGAAAGTAAAAATATAACAAAAAGTAGTAATAAAGACGAAAGTTCAGAACCTTTCATTTTTTGTTCTCTTTAATACAGATAAACCTTGTATCTTCAGCTGTATTACCGTTTCCTTTTTGCGTTGATGGCGGCAACAGCTTCGACCTTTGTATCCACATGCTGATGAAAGCTGTCATAAATTTCGTCTATATTTAATGACTCTTGCAAATAATTTTTCAACTTCCCCTAGATGACCGAAATATGTAGTATTGATTTAGCCTTTCCTTGTGTGCCAATCGTAGTGAAACTTTTCATAGAGGTGGTATCCGAACCACCCCTTCATTTTACATGGATTATAACATTCACTGATTCGTTTTCCAGGCCAGTTACTTATATAAGAGACTGTTTAATCAATTTAGATAATTGAAACCGGTTGGGTGGGAGTTAAATGTTAAGATAACCTTACGGAGGGAAATCGATTGCGATCTAGGGGAATGGGCTGCCTAATATTGGTTACAATTATAGTGAGCCGTTACATATTAATTCTCATCACATCTGCGCTTGGTGTTATCTGAATAGCACAGATGTGATGGGAATTAAAATGTAACGACTCACTATAATTATAATATGATAACATCACAATTAACAATACTTCTGTCAATTATAACTAGTATTGGTTGTTTAGGCAGTAGTCAGAGGAGTAGCTATGAATCGCGACGATAAGGGTCAGCGGGTTGGAAGATCCAGCTATCTAACCGTGCGAAGCACGCGCGTCAACGGACCAGCGTACAGAGATGCGTTAAAAGGTAAAGGTACGGATGAAGGGAGGGGCCCCCGAAACCAGAGCAGAGCCCCGCAAAGAGGCCATAAAGCCCTTTTTGCTTCTACTATGATCCCTGGGAGGGAAGAATGAGGTGAGAGACCCGAAGGGCGACCACATAAGGATGCCGTAATCGAGGCCCCTAACGTTTCCAGATCGAAAGCATGCGACTACTCCCGGGCTCGTTCACCAAGCCTTAATCTCCGGGAGTCCCCCTAAGGGGCGCTGCCCGAGAGCACCTGGAGGCAGGTCTTAACTGAGCAGTTCCGCAATGAGCCAGGGAAGAAATCTCTACAAAGCGCGCCGTCCTCTGTAGTGCAGTGGTTACCACGCTAGCCTCTAGTTCCCGAGGTCGAGGGTTAAAATCCTTTGCATGGCTTCCTTCGGGAGGGAAGTAGAGTCGGTGGTCCCGTGTCGTAGATTTATGGCACTTAAAAGAACCTCAAGCATAATAAAGAGGCCTGTGAGCAAAATTACTAGTCTTTCACGCGCAATATAGAATGAGACGCTAAGGACCACAACAGTTAAAGAGCGTCTATAAATAAAACTCAATCTCAATTTCTATAGCACACATCTACCGCCCAGCCGCAACTCGCCGAACACCATCGCCTGGTCCTACAACCCTGAAGTATGGCAATGAAGATGATGGGTACAGGAAATTAGGAGCAGGAAAGTCGGGGTGGAAGATGAGCCACCCCAGCATTCATTTGCCGACCCGAGCAAACCACGAAAAACCCATGGGTCAGAGTGGGTAGTCACTTGGGATCAAGCCTAAGACCTACCGAGTGCGAGTCTCACAAGTTACCGCGGCGCCACCTCGTTCGGTCAGCATTGCCATTGATGCGAATTAAAATATAAATGTCTGAATGAGCTTTGATTCTTGGAGGAAGAATTCGCATATTATGAAAATGAGTACTAACTTTATTCCGAAGTATGTTTCAACACACGTTATGTTTCCGAAATAAGCACAGTTGTTTTATGGAATGATAAGTTTGGTTTAAGCAACTTAAGCTATCTGATGAGTAATTACTGTGCCGTACGACGTTGTAATTTTGAGGATAGGCAACTACGATTGTATGTCCGTCACCTCCGTAGATGTCATACTCTGCAGATTTCCTCTGCTTGCTCCCTTGCAGCATTTGTTTTACTCCTTGAGGTCTTTTTACATAACTGTTGTCAAAGATTTATAATTATGGTCGTAGTAATATATGCAACAAGTATTAGTTCCATTTGTACTCCGCCTTTAACCGCATTGGTCTTATCGGCGACCTTTCCTTTGGAATTTATTGGCTAATTGGTAATAGTGTTAACCGTATTCTCTTGTCGTTGGATTTCTTGCACTTTTGGGGTTTTAATCATTAGATCACACACAAACACATTCACACTGTCAGTTATACTTCCAGATTCTGGGGAGGACAGGGAATAATCTTGGCTGGAGACAAATTTCCAATCCCCTGCCGGGAATTGAACCCGGAGCTCCTTGCAGAGCAGCAGGTACTATCCGAATGAGCTACGGGGCCAGCCTGTATAATATATACCGTTTGTGTGACAATTTCTACTAGTGTCATATTACAATTATCCTCGAGTAGAATACAACACTTTATACAGTCTTAGTATTATAAATTGTAGGAAATTAATCATGAAATAGTTCAGTATCCGTAACTGACATGAGTGAGAGCATCTTCATTTGCTCATAAATGAGACGTTACAGTCTCTCCTGGCATTTCGTTTGTTATTACCTGGCGTGTTGAACTGATAAGCAAGACAGGCACTTGTATGCATTCACTTCCTGGGAGAGAAGCGAGCAGGGGTTACGGACTGTGATGTAGCCTATCAGCACAACATGGTAAATAATTAAAAATTCAAGCCATAATTATTCTATATATATATATATATATATAATCATGCAGAGAGGTTATTGCTCAGAGCAAAGAGTATCACAAAATGGTTCCTTTTCTCTATAAACTCGGCAACTCGGAATAGAATGACACTGTTTCCTGCTTATTCATCACATTATGCAATGCGGACGCACGGGTTCAAACCTGAAGGAGCGCGATGGATTTTTTCGGGCGTAAAAATCCTTAGCATGGCTTTCTTTGGAAGGGAAGTAAAGCCGGTGGTCCCACGTCGTAGAGTTACGGCACGTAAAATAATCTCAAGCACAATAAAGAGGCCTCTGAGCAACATTTTCGATTTTTCACGCCCAATATAAAATGGACGCTAAGAACCACAACAGTTAAAGAGCGTCCATAAATAAAATTCAATTTTATTTAATGTCGACGCAGATCCCATGCTCCCTGTTAAAAAACAATTACTACTCTTAAATCTTCACTTATTTCGGAAACACTCTGCAAGTAACGAAAAATTTGCGTGCCTTTGCACATTCATCCTGTCGGAATACTGTAATGTGTTTATTTTTTCTTATGTCCCATTACATTCCCTCTTAGGGACTGGAGCGATATTCATGCCACATGCCGAGTTTCCTAACAAACCATTCAATAGTTTTTGTGTTGTGTGCTTTCATACACAGATCAGAGTGACAGCACCCACTCTTAATTTTTGATAACCACATTATACATGTCAACATCAGATATTTATTCGATTATAAAAGTTGCGGGCAAAATTGTACGTTTGTTTTGGATTTTCAATTATATATTATATGTTTACTCGCTTGGGTTCGGTTTTGACATTACATTAACATTGCTTATACTCTGAATACACTCCTTTCCTTCACACTTTCAGAATCTGCAGAGGATATGAAATGAGTCTGTAGAATCCAATAGGCAAGTTCTAAAATGAGAAGCCGCTTGGATGATGACTATTATTCGACAGATGAGTGAAGTTAGGAGTAGTCAAACGGATGGGTCTCCAGTAACTGGAACACAGCACCGTTTGGGCTTCCAACTTCCTCCTCTGAGAGGTAAGGATGAAGGGGAGACCCGAAGGGTGAGCAGATCTCGGCGATGATGTGCGCTAGCAAGGACGGGTTCCTAATGGTTCCAACATGACACCAATCCTAACACCGGCTTTAGCCACTCATAATCTAGGGGTCCCGAATGTAGACCAGCCAGCTCCCAGGAAGGAAGGGGTCCCAGCAGGCCCGCAAGAGTCAGGTACAAAATTGTTTATAATGCAAATTCCACCGTCCTGCCGCAACACACCAACCACCTGGTCATGCAACCCTGCAACAGATGAAAGGGAATGCTGGGGACAGGAGATAATGGACATAAAATTCGTGGTAGAAGGGGAACCACCCCAACATTCACCTACCGACCCAGGGAAACGACGAATAAACCCATGACCAGAGTGGCCGGCGCGAAATCGGAATCAAACCCGGGACCTCTCTAAAGCTAGTCTCACACGTAACTGGAGCCATCTCGCTCGGTTAACAAGTAAGTGACATCGTCACTTATTCAGTTTCCTGTTTTACCGCAAGTGTTATCAGCCCTCTTATTCTAAATGAAAATGTTGAAGTTGCTTAAATTGAATACTACTCTTAGAGACTTTCAGAAATAAAAGGATGCTAACAACCGACATGATGTAAATATATTTTGGAAGATGTGTTCCATTTAAAACAAAGAAATTGATCTCACAGAAACAGTGGAGCGATGATGCAGTTTCATTTACTTTCTTCACTGCTAAGGCAGATTGAGTATTTAGATTTCACCAGAAATACATGTTTTGAGCTCTACTGAGTCAGAAGACTGTATATGTCTCTAAATGTGAACTACATGCCACAAAAAAGTAAAGTGGAATAAATACCAAACCTTATTGCTTAAGCAGGCATCGGTCAACTGCTAGGGAATCATTTTTAAAAATTTCCATACACCACACAACGTTTGCATAGGACATTTTTCGTCATTTTTAATTTTCTCATAAGTGGCTTAACAATTAGATAGCTAACATAACCATACTATGAGATACTGGAATAATGAATAAAATGTATAGTCTTCTTCATTCTCGCTGAATTTTATGTAGTTGCGAAACTCTTAAGAGGTTTACTACTACAGGAATGTTTTGAAAATGATTGTCACAACAAGTTTTATTTGACATAAATTTTGTGCCCTACGTTTTTGTGAGTAAGAATTTGTTCAACTCTTACGGTTTATCAACATACAAAAGTCATTCAGAATGAAGAGAACTTCACGGTTCCATTCCCGTCGACTGTCCACTTTAACTTTGGGGTTTTCGTGGTTTTCCCTAGTCGGCAGGCGAATGCTGGGGTTTCTCATCTACCACGATTCCTTTTCCATCATTTCCCTTTCATTTCGATTACTTCTAATATTTCAGGTTTGCATGTAGGGCTATTCAAGATAATTCAAGATATACATTTTATTTGTCATAAACATATAGTATTTTTAATAAAAATCACTAGATCCATTTTAAGACAATAAAAAATAATATTAAAAAAGTTTAACATTAAAGGGTAGCTTAGAGTGGCGGGATTTTCTTCAAAATCTTCCTATCGCATTCTTGGAAGTTGCCAAGATACCAATTTGGTGTTCATCCAACTTTTCGTTTTTGAGTTACGCTGTCCATATACGCACTGGAACCTTTCTCTAAACTGCTTTTGTTTCTATTCAGGTAGCGCCAAAACGTGTATTTCAGGTGAAATTTCCGTATCGAATTTTTTAGTTCCATGTAATACTTCCTTACCTATAGGTAATTAGTAGAGAAAGAAAAAATATTAGAGAGTTAGGAGTTGTCAGATGGAGGTTTCTCCAATAATCGGAGCACAGCTCAACTTAGGCCATAGTGGGCCCTTTGTGCTTCCTAAGTAAACCCTTGGAGGAAGGGATGAGGGAGATATCCCAAGGACGACCATATCCGGATGACGATGTGCGCTAGCAAGGACGGGGTCCCTAACAATTCCAAAATAACACTAATCCTGACGCCGTTTAACCCTTCTTTAGCCACCCGCAACTTGGGGTGGCGAGATTAAACGATACACACTCAGGAAGGAAGGGAGCGCCACCAGTTCCGCCACGCGCCATGGAGAAATCTTTCCACAGCTCAAATTCTACCGTCCTGCCGCAACATAGAAACCGCCGTCCTCTGTAAAAAAAAAAAAAGGTGGCCGGCCTGGTGGGAATCGAACATGGGACCTACCGAATGCGAGCCCCCACGTTACCACGAAGCCATTTCACTCGGCAAAAAATAAAAGTATTAGGGAGTTGCACTCCTGCTTTCCCATCTTCCTCCCGAGAGAGGAGATGGTGCGGGATTTTTAACTAACCCCGAGACTATGTTGAAGGCCAAAAGAGATTTAAATATATCATTATCACTAACTTTTCTGTATTGTGCTCCCTCATAAAGCAACTTGTATAAAAGCGATCACGCATTGAGAGTAACCAGTGCACGTTACCCAGTCATTAAAACGCACCCTTAATTTCCAGAGCAAATGAAGACCGTAAAAGCGAGCTGGGTCGTAGGAGATTTTTGCTGTACAAAGGATGCTGCGCGGAGCTAGCGAGGGTGGAAATGAGATACCACGTATGTATGTAGTTACTGCTTCTCTGGTAGATTAAAATGTCAGTACAAAGGTCCCCCACATGCGTTACTTAAGGGACGTGTCACATCATTGTGGAGTGTACTTGACAAGTCCGTCCCTGCTGGAGATCGATGTCTTCCGAGCCGACATATCGATTCATTTAGATCGGCGCCGAGCCCGAGAAATTATTGTCCTGCGAGGTAAACTGAGCGGTTTTATTGCTCTGAGATATTACCTGGGTCATGTAAATTAAACTACTCTGCCTTTATTTCCACGCGAGTTGGTAGGAAATTACTGTACCGTGACATTAGGGCCAGCCGAAAAAGAGTGAGAATGAATTTATTTTGTGTTACTCACAATGGAGGTTCCCTGTGATCTATCGATATTGATGAAACTTTGATTTTAAGCTAATTTAAAGTTGCTGATTTCAGTAGCATCACTCGTTTGTTCTGAAAATTTTGAAATTGTAAAACTAACGATAAGAGTTATACAGAGTGGACCATTTAATTTGAGACTGTAAAATATCTCCAAAACTAAGCGTTGTAGAAAGAAATGTCTTGGATAAAAGTTGTTTGATATTATGTGGGAACGTAAATGCCATTAATCGTGTTTTATTTGCAGGACGTTGTGATGGTCGTTTAGGGTTAATTTAATTTGACCTTAATTGTAGGTTCCTTTAAAAAAATTAAATTTACCCTAAAATGAATATCATAACTTCCTCCAAACAAAACACGACTAATGGCATTTACTTCCCCTAAATAACAAACAACGTTTATTAAAGACATTTCTTTCTACAATGCTTAGTTTTGGAGATATTGTAATCTCAATTTAAATGGTCCACCCTGTATAGATTTTCTTGTACTGGTAGAACAATGTGTTCACACCAGAATTGACATGAGGATGATGAGAGGTAAGACAACACGAAGGACTATATGTATTCTGTTATACAATAATTATATAATATGATTTATTATCCTTTAGTTTTCAAATTTACTATTTCTTGAATACTTTTATTTACCTGAATAATTTACATACTGGGTTATCCTTTCATCTTTTTATTTTCTCTACGCTTTCTAGAGGTAGATAACGTATTATACTCTACTTCTACCCAAAATTTTGGTCGAAATTTCACAACAATTTACAGATTTTGAGATTTCTTGAACCCAAAAGTGCATTTTAAAAGGAGTCACCGTGTTTGTATGCGTGAACGAAATAACTCAGAAATGAAAAATTGGAATGAATACCAGACTTCGTATTTAACATCTTTCAAAGCTATAACATGGAGATCTTCACGAAATTCAAGCCCCACCTCAAACTACCCTTCACATGACAAATGTTTTTTTCTGTGAATGTCCTATGAAGTCCATATTTCCATTGAATTTTAAAGAATTTTATTTAATAGGAAACCTATATAAGGTACACAGAAATTTATTACCAGAAAAACAAAACATAGAACTCGTTAAAATATGCAATTTATGTGAAATCGCTTTGAGTAGACTTAGCACTTGTTTGAATGTTCAGTATTTTAAGATACATGCTTCCGAAGCGTGTTCCTTTGCTACTTTCAACACATGCAAGGAGCGTGCAATATCAAGGCCAGAATATAGCGAGTTGCCTTCACACATTTAACTATCGTTCTAACGAAAACAAGCTATTTGTTTATGTTTTGTTTTATGAATAATTTGTATACAAACATAGAGACAAATTAGAGTAAGTAACGGTACATAATAACGAAGGGGTCCCAGGAACCGGGCCAGAGCACGGTTCGTAGGCCATTCGGCGCTTTGTGCTTCTACCATGATCCCTGGGAGTTAGAGAGGAAGAGACCCGAAGTGCGATCAGATCCGGGTGACATGAGCGCAAGCATGAACTGGGTCCCTAAAGTTTCCAGCTCGAATGCAGCTCGTCCACCATAAGCCCCAAACCCCCGGAGGTCTTCCGAAGAGGCGTCAGCCCGAAAGCACCCGGAGGCGGGTCTTAGCTGAGCAGTCCAACCGACCTCAGGCAGAAACCTCTACAAAGCGCACATCCACCGCCCAGCCGCAACAAACCGAACACTGTCAACCCTGAAACAGATGACAACGAAGAAGTTGATGGGAACAGGAAATGAGAGACAGGAAAACCGTGGTAAAAGAGGAACCACTCCAGCATTCCCTTACTGATCCAGAGAAACCACGGTCAGAGTGGGTAGCCTCTTAAGAATCGAACCCAGGACATCCCGAATGCGAGCCTCTCAAATTAAAGTAGGCAGAGACAACCATATGTCTCTAACACATAATTTCTCACCACTTTTGCATTATTTTTTTTCATTTCTATTGTAAAAATCGCCCTCACAATTTAAGAATCCTATGTGCTCACACAAACTATAATTCCCAATCCCTGAATTACAAACTACACTTGTTCAGCATACTCTAGGTGTACTTCATTGTGCATATTATTCAGGCACAAGACCCATTACTCCCATATATAAATAATGTAATGCAACGACATTGCTTTTATTGTTTCTGTTATGAAGACATTGGCCGATTCAAATTACTTTGGCATTGGAAACGTATTATTGCAAGCTTTTAGACTCCTGATAGTCCAAGATAAGAAAAAATGTTTGAACAGTTATGTACAGACTGCCAGAAGTTATCAGGACGAAGCCTACTTCAAAGAGAACAGTAGTGCAAGGGATAAATCAAGAAGTAGTAGGCCTGTGATAAAGGAACAATGTGAAGAAATTGGTGGTCTTCCTTTAATTCGATTAAATGCCCCCCTTGTTGATGATCAGTTGCTTTATGCCGCCACAGTAAAAAGGACTTGTTCCCAAAGCAACCCTTTGGAGGTTGTTCGAATCGCTGCTGGAATTCCGTTTATACGAGTTATGTTTTAAAGTAAGTACCTATAATTTTTTTTAAAATAACAGAACATTATTTTCCAAACACTTTATTATCATTCATTACCTTATACCATACACCTCTTCTTCACATAGTCACTGCCGTTATTCAAGCACTTGTCGTAACGGGAAACCAGTTTTTGTATGCATTCGTCAAAGAATGATGCCGCTGTGATGAAAGCCAAGTCTGCACTTGTTGTTTCACATCATCATCGTTGTTGAAATGTTTTCAACCAACTAATTTCATCAGATAAAGAAACAGATGAAAATCACTTGGTGCCAAATTCGGACTGTACGATCAGATCTTGAGTTTGTTTGGCTATGTGTGGCCGGGCATTTTCACTCATTATTGTTTTCCCATAAACCTCACACAATTGGCAATGAATGTTTGCTTGCATAACATTTCTCGCATTCAAATAACCAATCAATGATCTGACTTCACAGCCGGTAGGTCGCTCGATTGTTTTGAGCACTTGGAAACGCTCCTACAACAGGAAAACACAAAGTGACGATCGATCACAACTGGTCTGGCTTTCTAATGAATGAAGGAAGTGATCGCGTATGAACAAAGTCGCGACTGCAGCGGCAAAATATTAAAACGGTACCTGCTTTAAAATTCACGCCTTGTACATGAGCGAAATTCTATTGCGTTTAGTTTCTTATCAACACAACTTACTATAGTCCAGAGGTGGCGAAAAGTGATTCGCGATTACATTTGGACTTCCTCTGAACGGTAATTCTCTTCATTTTAATTTGTATTTTACGTTCTGCTAGGTTATGTAAATACACTTTGGCTATTCCTGAGACTCGGGTAAAAACAGTATTCACACCATAATGTTTTTATATCCAAACAGCAGATATCCCTTTATGTTACATTATGTATTTATGGGAAGTGTCGCAATTTCATGCGCAGTGCGCACAATGCCGTAACTTTAAAAGTGCCCGCTGTTGCACAGCAATTTTCCTGATCAGACACGACGCGCGTATGGACAATCTCCCGAGCACATGGCAATATAGGACTAAGTGGTGCTGTTCATTTGTGAGTGAATGAGACATTATACGATTTCCTGTAAGCAATTGATTTATTTGTTAAAAGAATTGCATGCTCTTGTTAAATAAATAAATTGAGTTTTATTTATGGAGGCTTTTTAACTGCTTTGGTCCTTAGCGTCCTATTCTATGTTGGACGTGATAGACCGGTAATTTTGCTCAGAGGCCTCTTTATCAGGCTTGAGGTTCTTTTACGTGCCGTAAATCTACAACACGGGACTACCGGCTTTACTTCCCTTCCGAAGGAAGCCATGCTAAGGATTTTTACGCCCGAAAAAATACATCGCCCTCTGCCGGGTTTGAACCCGCGACCTCGGGTGCTAGAGGCTAGCACTACATCACGGAGGACGACATGTTCTTGTTGTGAAAAACGTTTCTTGAAGATCCTTTTACACTAAAGATGCCCAAATCATGTTATTGCGATAAAATTCAAAAGTATAGGATAGATATTGTACTTGAAGAAAGGCGATACGTTTTAAGAGAGGAAAAATTTGATTTTCTTTCTAACAGTGTTTAACGCCCGTTCTTACTGCATACGGTACCACTAGAATATAAAATCTCAGTTTATCGGGACTCGCCATATTACTGCCCTTAATCTTGCACAGTTCTAATAAAATTTAGAAGTCAAATGCTACTTAAATTCATTCACAAAAATTTGACTTCGTAATGCAGAGGTTAAAGAGTGACTTCATGCCTGCGGAGGAACAAACAAGACGACGCTAATAGGCGCTCTACATTAAGGAATGCACCTAAACATATTAAGTCTGTCCTAGAACCAAATTTTGACTGTTATGAGTGCTTATTGTCACTGCTTTCTTCATATATCTCCTCCATTTATCAATCCGTCATATTATCAGTCTGCGTCAACAACGTGGTCTTTTAGTCACGCTGTTCCTACTAAACAAGTTTGCTTTAGTACTTAAATACTTTACCTAAATTACATGGCCGTGTAGAAATCCTATATTGCGATACGAGTACGCAGGTGCATCTTGGAGAACGAGGAATAATATGAAAATAGGAGAAGTTGAGTATTTTATACTTGTGAGATTCTCCAATGTACTTAACACAACACTATGCGATCAAAAGTATCCGAACACCCCACAAACATACGTTTATCATTTTAGGTGCATTGTGCTGCCACCTACTGCCTGGTACTCATTACCCGCGACCTCAGTACTCATTAGACATCATGAAACAGCAGAATGGGACGCTCCGTGGAACTCACGGACTTCGAACGTGGTCAGGCGATTGGGTGTTACTTGTGTCAGAAGTCTGTACGCGAGATTTCCACACTCCTAAACATCCCTAGGTCCACTGTATATGATGTGATAGTGAAGTGGAAATGTGAAGGGACATGTACAGCACAAAAGCGTACAGGCCGACCTCGTCTGTTGACTGACAGAGACCGCCGACATTTGAAGAGGGTCGTAAAGAGTAACAGGCAAACATCTATCCAGACCATCACACAGGAATTTCAAACTGCATTAGGATCCACTCCAAGTACTATGACAGGCGTAAGGTGAGAAACCTTGGATTCCATGGTCGAGCGACTGCTTAAAAGCCACACATCACGCAGGAAAATGTCAAACGACGCCTCGCTTGGTGTAAGGAGCGTCAACATTACACGATTGAACAGTGGCAAAACGTTGTGTGGAGTGACGAATCACGGTACACAATGTGACGATCCGATGGCATGGCGTGGGTTTGGCGAATGCCCGGTGAACGTCATCTGCCAGCGTGTGTAGTGCCAACAGTGAAATTCGGAGGTGGTGGTGTTATGGTTTTTTCTGGAGGGGGCTCGAACCCCTTGTTGTTTTGCGTGGCACGATCACAACGCAGGCCTACATTGATATTTTAAGCACCTTCTTGCTTCCCACTGTTGAAGTGCAATTCGGGGCGATTGCATCTTTCAACACGATCGAGCACCTGTTCATACTGTACGGGCTGTGGCGGAGTGGTTACACGACAATAACATCCCTGTAATGGACTGGCCTGCACAGAGTCCTGACTTGAATCCTATAGAACACCTTTGGGATTGTTTGGAACGCCGACTTCGTGCCAGGCCTCACCGACCTACATCGATACCTCTCCTCAGTTCCGCACTCCGTGAAGAATGGGCTGCCATTCTCCAAGAAACTTTCCAGTACCTGATTGAAAGTATGCCTGCGGGAGTGAACGCTGTCATCAAGGTTAAGGGTGGGCCAACACCATATTGACTTTCAGCATCACCGTTGTAGGGCGCCACGAACTTGTACTTCATTTTCAGCCAGGTGTCCGGATACTTTTGATCACGTAGTGTATATGTGGCATACTATGTTTTTGACTACATTGAATAATAGAATAAGTACTTATTAGAAAATCAAATTAGTTACTAACAGCAGTTGAAGATTGGTTCCAGTTGCAAGGTCACCAACATTAACCTTGGTGGAGAAATGTCTATCGATTATCCACGTCTGGTTATTGGCTTTAAAAAAAAATGAAGCTGCTGCATGAATTAAATCGTAAGTAAATATTAACAAATAAAAAACAAGTAAAGACCCAAATAAGGTTTAAATGGTAAAATTGAGCATTCAATTTGATTATATTCCATGTCTGCAATAATAAATATATTAAAAGTTAGAGGATTTAATATAGCTCATGCACATACGTGCAGTAAAATAGACGAAACACGCAGATAGATGGATTAAAAAGCACTATTGTTGAAAAAATACACGAAGTGATTTACAGAATCGAAGGAATAAATAGACTCACTTTGTCATTTTTCTAAAGCTTGCGCCACCAGCCCCCTCCCCTTTTGCTCATTTATTGCTTACTATCATTATTAAGGTTCAGAAGATGGAACTTGTGTGCCTAAGCGACCGGTATTCGATGTCAACAAAATCCTCTTACCAACACAGAGGTTATCACTGAGTACACGCTGTGTTAGCTTTGTTTACGTTATACCAGTAGCCCCAGATGACTACAGGGCACACCGTGCACCAAGTTTCGAGCCTTAATCATTGTATTAAAGGGAGAGGATAAGATATACCAGGGTCCGTAACAATTAACGGCCAAATACATTTCTACTAACATATTTATCGTATGCAAAAACCACTAGGTATACCTATATAAACTTCGTGGTTTAACAAATCTGGATGGGACTTGCCGCTTCTTGATGTACAAAGGTGAGAAAGTTCATCTCTTGTTACTTTACATATTAAACATTGGTACCACAAGCTAGACGGCCGTGTAGCTATACTCTAATCAGCTACAATTCCTTTGCGGCCAATTTGGCAATTTCACTTGTGAGAACAAGTGCCATTTCCTCTCGGCATATCAAGCCTAGCTTTCAGTAGAAAGAAAATAAACCACCGAAAGGATAGCTCAAAATTACCCCAGTGAAAGGAACACAAATCGAAAGGCACTCAGAAATAATGACCAAAATGCTTTTTATCTACTTTAGTTATGTAATATCGATTTTACAGTACTAAAAAAGAAAATGTAAACCTATTTACTAACTAGTTTCGTAATGGTACCTCATTAGTCATTACGCAACTAGTTTCGTAACGAAGCTTCTATTATGCAACGACTTTCGTAATGTAACTCTTATCACTAAACTGGTTTCGTGTTGTAAACCATACATAAATAATAAATAAAATAAAACCAATTTTATTTATTATAATTATTGACAACGATACTTTTGCAATTTGATATATTAATTCCGCCACTTCATGCTACACCGGACTATATTATATATATATATATATATATATATATATATATATATATATATATATATGTGTGTGTGTATATATATTATGTATATGTGTGTGTGTGTCATTGTAGTGCACTGTCTCACTGATTCCTAATACTACATCTAAAACAAAAATGTAGTTTACTAAAATAAATTAAAAAAATCGATATTACGTTATAAAAGTGGATGCAACGTTGTACGATACACATATCGTAACTACATATTACAATACTCGATTGGTTATCAATCTTCCAATCTCGTATTATATGATACGTTACGGTATTCGTGTCGTAAATTATTATTACATGAACTTAATGCCCAAAACGAACGAAAATGTAAAAGGCGTAGGTCGAGTGGTAAGCTATTTGATATCTCATCCGGAGGTCCCGAGTTCAATGTGTCTGGAATGTTGGATGTGAGTAAATATACGTGTGAAAATAAGATTAAAAAAACGACGAAAACTTACAGTAACTTAACCTAAAAATGTTCAAGGAGTAAAAACACCATCAATGTTTCAGTCAAAAGCCCCCTATATGACCATAGCATTTAAAGGGTATATAGAAATGAACCCTCTCCGGGATTAGCAGGGATCTCCTAAACTATAAGTCTCTTTTAAAGATAAGATGGATAAAATATAAATAAGAAAATAAAACCGAAGCGTCTTTAAATGTAACATAAAGGTGAAAAGGAAATTTGTCAATATTTATCTTTTATTTCATTAAATATCTTAGTACGAGAGTACCGGGTATTTAAAATAATTTTTATTTAATTGAATAAAGCACGGCGTTATGCTCACCACGAGTAACGGAGACCCAGACGCCAGGAATAGTCTGACACAACTCCAAGGCCTCGAACTCAGAGAGCTCATCCACCCGGCTCACGACAGTGATGCCTTCATCAAGGTCCACAAACAACGCAATACAAGGTACAGCCGACGCCAGACGGAAGGAAGGCAAATTAATATAATACGGCATTTAAAGAAAAGTATAGAATTCTGCCGTAAGAAAAACAATTCACACTAACTTTTCCTGTATTCGGTTAAACTCGCTTTGCAACTTAATTGCGCAGTATGCTATTGCCCTGCTTGACCATCCTACAGCTGTAGCGTTTCTGATTTACCTTGCATTTTGCAGCTTGTAGTTGAGGCGATAAAGAGGTGTGGGATGGACGATCCGGCGTTGACTTCAATGGAAGGGTACATCCATTACTTGCCACCGCTGCTTCCTGTGCGGGCAAACATTGGATTTCCGAGGGAAAGTTTTCGTACGGTACCGTTATCAAATCTCAAGAGGGGGTGCATCTTGGCTGGCACGTGCTGTTTATCGATTGCGCAGCACGGGATGTTCCCTAGTGGCAATCTAGCTTAGTTAAACTTTGTTTAATTCACTTCGGGTAGACAAGTGCCAGGTCCTAACTTGTGTTTTAGGTATCCCACAAAGAGAAGATTTAATCCTATTATTTCACGTCGAGATGGAAAATATAGTACAGCCATGTAATAAACTTCGAAAAAGTGTGTATTTTTCAGGAATTTTATTGTTTTGATTGTTCCACAACTCCTTGATGTGCTGTAAATAACAAGGTAGTGTTTTAGTAGAAAGTTAAGGACCCTTTGGTGAGTGTGTTAGGAATTTTTGACTCAATATGGCATTTCCCAGACACCTAAAGCATTTTGAAATCGTCAAGAGTGGCATTAAACTATTGGTTGAATGCTCAAGACCAATGCATAGTTTTATTATTTTTTCTTTCTTTCTGAAGTAGTTCAGTTTTAACAACTGATTTGTTTTGAATTTCATTATTCCGTCAGAAAATGCACATGTCTTCTGCTATAGTGGTGTATGTTATTGCAGTTTTGCATTCTGCTAACATTATAATAATATTAAAGAAAATGTTGACAAATTATATTGTCCTTTTAAACATTGAAATTGAATTAATCAACAGTTTTTGGCAGCTCGTTCGTCATAAACCTAGCATTCTCTATTCTTCTTCTATTTCCACTTTTCTGTCAATCTCGGCTTTGACTCTCCGCTTGTTTCTTAATAGTGTCTTCAATTTGGCATATTCCTGCTGAATCACTTTCCAATTCACTATTCCCACTTGGGTTTCTCTTGTTTCTTCTCAGAATGTTTCAGCCAATCAAGCTCCACTTTCTGGTCAGTTTCAGCAATACTCTTCCTCCAGCCACTCTTTGTGAATCACCTTCACCATATTTGTTCATCTTTGAACTTCATTCATTCCATTCCTCTTCGTATTCAAGTTGCAAATGCTTCCAATCCCTTCGCTCACTTCGCGCCTTATTCCCTTCATTAACCTCTTCCTTTGTGCTCTCTTCAGGCGTCCCTAGATTATTTTTCTTCTCAATATGGGACGTCCCAAATATCGAATTGGTCCACTTGCCTCATTACCTCATCCGAATTCCCAACTCATCTTCAGCTTGCAGTCCTTATTCTTGGCACTAATTTACTTACAGTATCAATAAGATATTTTCCTCTCTGCTTGTAGTGGCATATAATCAGTAAATATTACGATTTTCTTTTTCTTTCCCTACCAAACAACTCTCTTGTTTTCTCAAATAATTTATCCAGGTTCATAAATGCCACGCAGACTTCGTTCTCTTTCTGTATATAACTTTTGCCGAATATTCATAGCAATCCAATTCTCTGTCTCCTCCCTTCCCGAAGCCGAAATATTTCTCTAATTCAGCTTTTATCTTAAAATGTAAGCATAGATTGAGCATTCTGAGTAGAATATTCGCTGAATGAGATTTTAAACTGAAAATTCTGATATCATTGCATTTCTGGGCAATAATTTTCTTTCGTGTGGGAAGTAAATTTGTCTCGGTGAAGTCCTCAGGTCCTCGGTTTCTCTCGCGTATTTCGGGGACCGAAATATATGTGTACCTTAAAGTAACGCTAAAGGTTATTGTGTGATTTTCAATCTATTAATGTATTTACCCATTCTTTTATATAAATTGGTTTATTCCTAAATTAAACGCCCAGTTCTCCGTTAAATTGTAGCTTTCCCAATTGTACCGATTTAGCACAAATGGTGAAGTAATGTACATCCTGTTATACAAATTGAAATAACGAGCATTGAAGAAAACAGGGCTAGTATAGACCTGTCGATTCATAGGTAAAGTGGCCTAATGTCATGACTGCAGTCTCCTTGGTGTACTGAAATCCAACATGACAGATGAATGATGTGAGTGCAAAAGAGAGTAACTCTGACCACAATTGTGGGAGCAACCAGGCTAGCAGAAAATCCTCTTGTGAGAAATGGAGAATCCGTATCCTACAGGTCTCCCGGAGAGTACCGTGAACAATTGCGACAAGAGGTCTTGTTACTGAGGTTAGAGTAGATTAGTGCTTCCAGGCTTGGAATTGTGAGCCTGTGCATCACGTTCTGGATGTTCCCCCAAGAGACACACCTACTCGATCTCATAGGATGCATGTTGTGTATTCGAGAAAGCCAGAGGGGGTCGAGATAAAGAACCAACTGCCAGTACGAGCATCGATCCAGTGACATATGGCTGCAGTAAATTAACGAGTGACTTTCTCCATGCACATTATCACGCAAGAAGTACAAAGAAGTATATAAACAGGACTGACAAGTCTGTAAGTAACACGTGCTAATAATAAAATTGTGACTAAGGTGTTTCTGCAATTCAAGCAGGTGAGGTGTATTCCTTTACATAAATTGAAACAATTGAATCTCCTGCTTGGACTCCAGTTATTTTCTCCAAGCTTATGGGGTAGACCGTCTGAGATCATTAACGGTGCGAATAGTAGGGGTCTTTGAGAGTTTAAGTTCAGTGAGGTATGTGGGCTATACTCGCAAACTTAAAAAATCTGATGTGTTAAACTCACATGACTTTCTCTACTCTTGTACAAACTATTTTTACAAACGCTTATTCTCCATATGCTTCATGTTAATCGAAATATCGAGATGTTAATCTTATTGCCAATTTTCTTGTAGATGCAAGGTGAATTGGTAGGCTGTAAGCGATAGTCAAATATTTTAAGAGCTGGTTGGTATGTCGAGTATTTCATTCACTTTGCATTACCAGGACAAAAAAAAATGAATAACAAATTTCCATTTGAGAAAAAGTATAAGTATTGGAAAATTTAAGGGAATAAGCAATATCTCGAAAATGGTGCACTTAACAAAAAAAATGTATATGACATAAACCGTCTATTTTAACGCGATCTCTATTTTTGTGTAGTAAAATGTCTATCTCTTATGGTTTACCAGTTATGCAAAAGTACAATGAAGAATACTTTTGGAGACATTCCCAGAACATTCGAGATATACATTTCATTTGTCATGAAAATATCTTAAACATATGATATTTTAATCAAAATCGTTAGAGCCATTTTTGAGAAAATTAAAATTTTCGAAAAATATTCCATGTGAAGGGTAATCTGCGGTGGAAGATTTTCTTGAAAACCTTCTTGTCGCATCTCTGGAAGATACTGAACCTAAATACCAAGTTTGGTCTTTATCCGACTGTTCGTTTCTGAGTTATGCTGTTCACAAACACACACACGGACATGTTTCAAAAAATGTTTTTTTTTTTATTCAGGGTGTCTCAAAACATATATTTGCGGTGAAATCTCGGTTATCGAATTTTTGGGTGGAATACAATACTTCTCCTACTTACTATTCGTAGTAGAGAAAGTAAAAAGGTACAAACAATATGTAAGAGGCTATAAACGTAAACTTTCAACAACCCACGTGTCGTGCCGCTTCTTTGTTAGATGCGGACGCGTCTTTAATGCATGGAATGAGATCTGCAGTCAAGATAATCCTCATAAATCTGTACGTTCAGGAAAGAATGACAACTTTTATCACTTCTTTGAAGCGGCATATCGTTTGAACCTTTTCTAAACTGCATTATGCTGTAAGTTTATAGCACTAAGTTCACAGACAACTTTGCTGTACTCCATTACTCGCACCATTAATGCACAACTGCAATGGGACGAAGTATGTAAAGGTTCCAAATAAACCTTGCGATTGCTTTCCAAGAATATGCTGCTCGATGTAAATTTAAGTTGCAGATTTTATCGATAATTTTGCGAGCAGTGAAGTTGCGAGAACTATTTTGAGAAAATCTGGAACTTGAGTTGTATTCATTTTAAGAGTATACAGATAAGTAACATTAAATAAGTAATAATAAAACTGGATCAAAAATTATATCACTGATTTATTCATTGCGTCAATGCAATTCTACCTGTAACCTATTCATGTGAGACAGATTATTTTTTTATTTTATCATTTAAACTTTTGGTTAAAAATATATAATTGAAGTGCGATAGCCTCAACACTAATAAAATGTGCAAAGAAGCTTTAAATGTGTTTCATTGGTGAATGGACACCATTTCAGGAGGCTACGGGCAAGAATAATCCTTTTTGTCCCTTTAAGGTACCCATAGTATTCAACACGGCAGACATCAAGCAAGCTATACTGATTTGAAAGATGAACAGCAGCGGCAAGAGGCAGAAGTATGTTATAATCTGCAGAAATGCGATTTTTTAATTTTCGAAAGGAAGAAACAAAAGAAATCTATGTTACACTGACATGACTTTTTCTGCTCTTATACAAACTATTTTCACAAACGCTTCTTCTACATCTACTTCATGTTAATCGATATAAAATTAGCAGAAACTGTCTTGAATAACGTATTCCTATTTGAGAAAAAAGTATAAGTATAAACAAATAACAAGGAATATCTCAGAAATGGTTCACTGGACAAAAAATGTATATGACATAAATTGTATATTTTAACGAGATCTAAACTTTTTGTGTAGTAAAATTTTGTCTATTTTTTACGGTTTACCAATTATGCAAAATTCATTCAGAAAGAAGACGACTTTTGGGGACAGTCCCAAAAAATTCAAGATATATCTACATTTCATTTGCCTTGAAAGTATCTTAAATTTATGATATATTAATCAAAATCGTTACAACTATTTTGAGAAAATCAAAATTTAGGAAAAAAAAGTTCCATGTAAAGGGTTGATTGCGGTGGGGGATTTTCTTGAAAAATCTCCGTGTCGCAGATACTGGACGTAAATGCCAAGTTTGGTATTTATCCGACTTTTCGTTTTTCAGTTTTGCTGTTCACAGACACACACGGACCTTTCTAAAAATGCTTTATTTTTTATTCAGGGCGCCTTAAAACATGTATTTCCGGTGAAATCTCGGTATCGAATTTTTGGGTGGAATGCAGTAATTCTACTTATTATACGTAGTAGAGAAAGAAAAAAGGATATTTAAGGTAATAATGACCAGGTATAGGAATTTTTAAGTAAATAAGGTTGAACTTTACTGGACTATAGGTAGGGACCTCGCAGATAACGCTCTCGTTCTCGTACAGTGTTTTGTAATTTGCTGACACCATCCAGGCCGGTTTTTACCTGGCTGCCAGTGACCCTTGGCCACTGTTGTTTACGCTCATTGTAGTAATATAATTTCAGTGTAGATAAGTTGAAGCCAACTGCTTCAGAACTCCTATGCCTGATGACATACATTTTGTTATATAAACGATATGCTAGTGAAAGAAATTAATTTAGCTAAAACGGGTAGAAGGAATACATGGTAATGGAATTTAAAAATAAACAATGTTAAAGAAAAAAAACTGATGTGTTATTAATAGATATGACCTTCCCTACGCTCTACCGTTTATTATTCTTACACAAATTTATTTTTCTATCTACTTAATTTTAATCCAGAAAATCTTTGCTGAAATAGCTACATTACACATTTCGCTAGGATACAAAGAGAACAGCGGTAGTCAAATGTTAGAATTATGTCCTGGCCTCAAAATTCCATACTGATTCCATGCAATTGCGAGAAACTGAAAATCGATGGAACCTAAAAAGAATGACAGAAGTAACAATGAATGAACAATTCGATCCATTCATAACGGATGTCTCGGAAATGGTTTCCGCCACAAAAAAAAAAATATTTGAAATAAATTGTGTGCTTTAAAGATATGTACATTTTTTGTGTAGTACGTTTTCCTCTATAGCATAATGTTTACGGGCGGCGCCGTGGCCGAGTGGTTAGACCGCTCGCCTCCCATCAATCCCAGGGACCTGCATGTGGGATTTGTGGT
This sequence comes from Deroplatys truncata, assembly GCA_030765065.1. NCBI lineage: Eukaryota > Metazoa > Arthropoda > Insecta > Mantodea > Mantidae > Deroplatys > Deroplatys truncata. The sequence continues at coordinate 196,912,397 of CM060975.1, read as the reverse complement.
GGACGAAGCGGCGTCTGGGCGGGTTTTCTCCGGGTTCTCCGGTTTCCCCCGCCATTCATTCCACCAACTGCTCCATCATCACCTTTCCTTTCATCCATTTCACCAACATTTCGTTTCATCTACTTCCTTCATCCCATACCACGCATCGGGCTGATCACCCATCCTGGTTGCTCTGTCTGATCCATGAGTATCTGCTCCTCGACGGGCCTCTGACCCCAGGCACCCGCTTGTAAGTCCTGGGGGGTGTAAGTCCTACATTAGAGGAGGGTAAACAGATAATGCATGCATGCATAATGTTTACCAGTTATACAACATTATACAAAATTCCTTCCGAATGAAGAGGATTTCACAGGATATTCCCCAGAAAACTCAAGATATACATTTTATTTATCATGTAAATGCCTTTAATATATAGTATTTTAATCAAAATCGTTAGAGCCATGTTTTAGAATATTAAACATTTCGAGAAATGCTTCATGTAAAGAGTGATTGGGGATGGCGAGATTTTCTTAAAAGTTCTCTTAGACTGAACTTAAGTACAAAGTTTTGCATCCATCCGACTTTTCGTTTTTCAGTTATGCTGTTCACAGCGCTCGCGAGCGCGCGCGCGCGCGCACACACACACACACACACACATTCACATGGACGTTCTCCTAAAAGTGCTTTTTTTGGATTCAGGGGTTCTCAAAACTTGTATTTTCGGTAAAATATCAATATCAAATATTTTAGTGGAACGCAATGCATTCTCTACCTATCATGTGCGTGGTAGAGAAAGTAATAGGAGAGAGAATAATAGCTCGCAATAAGCTAAAGCCTAAAGCTTCAAACAAGAGGAATACTTTTGGACATGTTTTGCTCTGGTAGAAGTTTCCACGTGATGAATTATACCGGGTCTTCAGATTTGTGTGGACTTTGCCGCCAGTAGGTTTAAATAAATGACGTCGCTATTAGTTCAGCGAGCCTCTTAGAAGGTGCGGAATTGAATCTCACACCGCATGCGTTTCCGTTTTCGTAAACATGTTGATGTACTGTGGTGGTGCACAACTGTTTTTACTGGGACTTTTGTGAGTTCTTTGTACGCGCGATGAAAGTGATTACGATTACAGAATTTGCATGTTTAAGTGCTACTTCGAACTTGAAGAATGCAAGGGGGGTCTATCGTTACGATATTGGCCGCTGTGTGAATCCTTTACTCCGTTCTTGCCCAGATTTTCATCAAGTCCCATGACAAAACATGATACAATTGAATATACTGCTGTAAAGAGTAGCTTTTTACTTTCTCTACTACGTATAGTAAGTAGGGGAAGTATTGTATTCCACCCAAAAATTCGAAACCGAGATTTCACCGGAAATACATGTTTTGAGACCCCCTGAATCCAAAAAAAGCATTTTTGGAAACATGTCCGTGTGTGTGTGTGTGTGTGTCTGTGAACAGCATAACACAGAAACGAACATTCGCATAAACACCAAACTTGGTATTTAGGTTCAGTATCTTCCAGAGATGCGACAAAAAGGTTTTCAAGAAAATCCACCATCCCAGATTACCCTTTCCAAGGAACTTTTTCGAAAATTTTAATTTTCTGAAAAATGGCTCTAACGATTTTGATTAAAATATCATATGTTTAAGATATTTTCGTGACAAATGATTAATATCTCGATTTTTCTGGGAATGTCTCCAAAAGTATTCTTCATTGTGAACGACTTTTACATAACTGGTAAACCATTAGAGATAGACAAAATTTTACTACACAAAAATGTAGATCGCGTTAAAATACACAATTTGTCATATACATTTTTGATGTTGAGTGAACCATTTTCGGGATATTGCTTGTTATTCCCTTAAATTTTCCAATACTTATACCTTTTCTGAAATTCGTTATTCATTTTTTTTTGTTCTGGTAATGCAAAGAGAACGGAATACTCCACATAGCAACCAGCTCTTAAAATATTTGACTATAGCTTAAAGCCTACCAATTCCCCTTGCATCTACAAGAAAATTAGCAATAAGATTAACATCTCGTTATCTGGATTAACATGAAGCATATGGAGAATAAGCGTTTGTAAAAATAGTTTGTACAAGAGTAGAGAAAGTCATGTGAGTATAACACATCAGATTTTTTTTATGGAAACGTGCCGTTAAACCCAAGACACTCTACGCCACAAAAACGTTCCAATTATTTGAGTTACCTATCAGCATACATTCTGAGATTGCGAGTTTATGAGACGCAAGCGAAAAAAAGTTCCAAATGTAAATATTGGAAATGTTCGATACAAGTCTCATCTCACTAAGGTGACCTCGAAATGTTGCTAGAGGCAACTCACTTCAAAGTATTGGCGTCATGCGCAGACAACCGATTGCCGGCAACGGTCGAATAAATCTGAATACTCCATATATGGAGTAAGCAGTGATTTGAGCCCACCTCCATGGTTTGGAGTTAGCATTTCTGCCTCTAGAGCCCAACTCTATTTTAAGTTGTGATCTGGCTGTGTAAGATTTCTTCCATAGCTTTCCCTTACCTTATAAGATCAATGTTACGTAAATCTCAACTCAGTGGACCCCGGGCTTATTTGAGCATCGTCAATATATTTCATCAAAAATCTGGGCAGTCTTAAGTTGTTTAAAGGGACCATAGCCCTAAACGAATACAATCATTTTCCGTTAATGTTTGTGTATTCAAAATAGTTTTATCTTATTTTTAATGCAGGAAATTAGAGAAGACGGAACAGCTGTAAGCCTAATCCTTGATAGTGAAGAAGAAGAAGAAGAAGAAGAAGGAACAATCATATGCTTTTCAGTCACGCAGGAAATGGTGTACCTCTGAATGTTTTACTTTAATATTAAATGAAATGTCGTTACTAATAAAATGAATAAACTTTAAATTGTTTTAAAACAAAAATAAAAATGAGGCATTTGCATACGTAAAATATTATATAATGTTTTGCACATTTATTACCCTCATGTTTCATGACAATTAAATTTTCCTTCCTTGATTTATATCGTACATTTACTGAACTTTAAGGAGAGAAGAAGTTGCTAAATTGAACAAAACGATACACACATGCATACATACATATATACATACATACATAAATACATACATACAGATATATTAAAAATGAAGGAATATATATATATAGTATCTCAAATATTGTTTTAAATCTTTTAGTAATCATAACTTCTTCCTACACTTTGTTTTTCAGACGTAAACCTTTTTTTTTTTGGTGCAAATGCCTAATTTTCTCAAGAAATTTAAGTGATAGGAAAACGATAGTTTATGGAAACACAGCAGTAATATTGTAGTGTCTTTTAAAAACATGATATTATAGTTATATATAAAATAATCTATAAATTTGGAATTAAAATGGGGAAATTAATTTGAAAATCCTGTAATGCTTTACAGATGTACTTCTTCACAGAAGTACATCAATGGTGTTAAACATAATGTTGTTATGCTGTGAAAGCTTCACAGTGATCTCTGAAGTAGGTTTTGAGATTATGGGACATAAACTTGGATAATTGTCAGTGGCGGCATAAAGCTTTTAATATCCCATTAAGCATAGCATTATGCTAGCATTTTTTACCAGAATAGCGTACAAAAATTACGATAAGAGTTGAGAAAAGATTTAGTGAGGGAGAGAAAGAGTGATGGGGAAGGGGGAGGGAGAAACAGGCACTGCGTATTCTGCTAACTTTGTAATAAAATAATCAACTTAAATGCCTTTGCATTAAGTGTTAATAGCAGGTGCAGGAAAAGTATGTTATCGCATCCCTTCGCACCATATCTCAGTCTTATGCGTGTTAGAATTGTAGAATGTGCTAAAAATAAGGGCCAAAGGACCGTGGAGAGTTAGCAGGAGCGTCATTTCTATTTCTGCTTGGGAGGGGGATAAGATTGCCTAAAGCAATTTTCCGAATTTCATGTGAATTTTAACGACACATTTACCCTAAAGAAAAATTATCTTTTATTTCTTAAATGTGAAATATCTGTATTAAAAGTGCAGTGCTAGCAATTTTTCTTTTGGTAGAGCAATAATAACCAGTAGCTTAATTATTTCTCATAAATTTGGGGGGCAATTAACCCCCCTTAACCCCGAAATGACACCCCTGAGAGTTAGGTTGTATTAGTAAATGCAGTTAGCTACAACTGTGAACTATATTATCTTCTGTTACGGAGGGGACTAGGCACCAATCCAGAGTGGATAATGTATCTACGCCTCACGAGGGGGTGTCCCCGGGAGGAAGGGTGAGGCGAGACGGTTCAGCAGCGACGATACAGCAATGACAGGGTCCCTAAGTTTATTTATGGATGCTCTTTAACTACTATGGTTCTTAGCGTTCCTATTCTATATTGGGTGAAAGAGCGGAAAGTTTGCTCATAGGCCTCTTTATCAGGTTCTTTTACGTGCCGTAAATCTACGACATGGGGCCACCATTTTTTCTCCCGAAAAGCCCTCCGTTGGGTTTTAACCCGCTACCTCGGGATTTAGAGGTTAGCATGGTACCCCTAGACCACGGAGGACGATCCTAAGTTTCCAGATATAGACACTTCGGCAGACGGACAGGCAAATTGGGGACCGCACCCCAGACGGGGTCTAACGCCCTTAAGGGGGTGTTCAAATACCTCGGCAGCCAGCTGAAAGCTGAGGGACGTAGAAAGCTACAAAGAGCATCCTTTTACTCTGCCACACTGCACCGAAACACCATCGCCGAAATTGAAAGAGAGCAACGGGATGAAGGATGGATAAAATGAAAAATGGAACGGAATGCAGGTACAGGAAATTCGTGGGCTGAAAGAAACCACTCTAGCGTTTGCCTGGTGACCCGGGAAAATCCTCCCCAAAAAACCCATGGGTCAGAGTGAACGGTCGCCAGGGATCGATACCGGGATTCGGGTCACGGACGTTGCCGTCTGAGCTATCCCGGTAACTGTGAACTGCAATTATAAATCTTTGTAAACAATTTTAAGCTATAAGTAGCATTCATGCCTAGCATTCTTGCACATATTACTGAATTGAATTGTGACATTTGAATCTCTGAAGTAGAATCTCTTGAAAATCGTGACTTACTTTCTTATGAAACTCTATTATACCACATAAAAATTACGTATCACTTCTCTACACTCTGATTCACTAAAATAGAATGTTCTTAAAATGTAGAGCAACTAACCCCTCTGTTATGAATTACTGAAAGAAGTGTACGTCATATATAAATCTTCACAAAATAATTTACAATAGTATCGACCGAGTCAGATGGCGCCGCGGGTTCAAACCCCCGGGGCCGACCAACCTGACCGAACGTTTTTCACGGTTTTCCTTGGTCGCTTCGCGAATGCTGGGTTCGCTAATTTAATCCGTGAATTTTCCCATCCTTTTCAACACTATATTTAAATTCCTTCGTCTCTACCGCCATACCAGGCTTTGGGCTGATCCCCGTTCTGTATATGCTATGATCTAGCATTTGTCTGTTCCTCGACAGGCATTGGCTTGTAAGTCCTTAAGAGTGAAGTCCTCCAAAGAGGAGGGTAATCCGTTGACGAAGAAGCAGGAGAGTACAATATCGTCTTTGAGTTCACATTTATTTCTGAATACATCGATGTATGTTTTATCCGGTATTTACCGCAATTAAATTTCTCATAATATTAGCACAGCCAATTTAACTACTAGCACTCGTTAACTTCACATACCATGAAGTCACTTTACATAATTAAATAACTTTTACGTTTCACAGGTTTAAATTAAAACGAATGGCTATTTGAATTTGCCATTTGAATGTAGGTGTTGTTGGGAAGTTTATGCGTAGCACGCATGGCTAGAGATGGCCATGGCTAGAATTTTGAATTTCTAATTCCGATAATTGAAATACCAGCCAAACTCGGAACTAATCCGCTCCCATTCTGAAGCCAGCGACCTTCTGATGGTGCAAGCTTTAGGAGCTCACCAGCTAACCTTTCACGGAAGGATTGCTTTTCTTGTGCTAGGCGAAGTTATGTGGTATTACGTCAACTAATGTGTTTATAAAACTTATGAATGGTACAATGCAAATGCCATTTTAGTCTTGTGACCACATCTTTCCAAGTTCTCTGTATTATACATTTCTAAAGTATTATTTGGAAGTATGTTGTGATAGAATTTGATGCCGCAGTTACCATGAATGTCTACAAATTAATTCCTTACAGAATAATTGCGGTAGCTCGCAACATGGTTGCTCAAATCTTCCGTGAGCTTCAGGTTAGCGAGTCTTCGTGTATATCTGGACTAGGGGCTGGGACCAGCTGCGGAATGGGACTTAGCACCTCGACCTACAAGATGTTATGTGCCTAAACCCCTTGACGGGGTGCCCCCGGGAGGGAGGTGAGAGGAGACAGAGGGCGGCCGGACCAGAGGCACAACAGAGCAAATTACAGGTCAGAGGCACCTTTTACAGATTGAAACTCCCCGGATGGCAGCTGGTGCAACCGGCACCTCTCTCCCTGCGTGCTTGTACATCCCCAGGGGGGCCCGTTGTTCGGAGACGCCCCTTCCCGGGGACGAAGGGCTACATGCAACGCCGAGACTCCCGCCGACACTTTCAACCTTGAAACAGACAAAGCAGATGAAAGGTTAAGTGAAATGTGAATGTAGGTGAAATGGAGGACAGGAAATTCAGGGGATGTAATGAACCTTCCTAGCATTCGCCTAGCGACCAGGGGAAACTCCCGAAAAAGAACCCATGGGTTGTAAGGTTGGCCGCGAGAATCGAGTCCACGACCTCTCGAATGCAAACCACAGATGTTATCGCCTGAGCCATCCCGCTCGGTATGCAAATTTTGAAATGTCGCGACATTTAATTAAAAAAAAAACTTCAAATAAAGCGTGAATTAATTCTAAAAACTTAGGTTGCCTTCTTTCTTAAATTCTTCCCAAAATGAACAATAATCATCTTTGGGTCCATCATCTTTATCCATACAAGGTAACTTGAAGCACTCCAGATTGCGGAATGATTTGCTCAATGATTTGGTTAAAATATGCTCATCGTTCTACATGTTAGCAGCTAGCTGTAACGAACATTAAAAAAGCAAGAAACGTGCATACATTTACAAGTAATGCAAAACATCTCACCGATTTTCCCAGGTTGCAGCAGTAGTTTCATTCCTTGCCACAATTGGCACCGCTCATTTTCCAGTAGAATGTAGATTCCGGGCTTGTAGACCGTAGTCCAGTCGTTGAAATATCACCAGACGTTTCGCCCGTAACTCCGTCGGGCATATTCAGAGGTTAGTGACTCCTGGCTGGTTTACTAGTGTTGCGACACGAAGATTTTGCAAAAAGAATCCCCACGCAGAACTACCCCTTAAATGGAGAAATTTTCGATAGGTTTTATTTTCTCAAAAATGACTAACGGTTTTAATTAAAATGTCATTTATTTAAGACATTCACACATCAAAATCTATATCTTGAATTTTCTGAGAATAGCCTGCGAAGTTCTTTTCAGTCGGATCGTACGGGATGGCTAGGGCGACAACGTCTGTGATCCGCATTCGGGAGGTCCCGGATTCGATCCCGGCGACCGTCCACTCTGGCCCTTGGGGTTTTCGTGGTATCTCATGGTCGACAGGCAAATGCTGGAGTGGTTCACCGTATACCACGACTCTCCTTCTCACTTCCTATACCCATCATTCATCTGTTTCAGGGTTGTAGGACCGTGCGACGGTGTTCGGCGAGTTGCGACCTGACGGTGGCTTGCGCACTGTAGAGGTTTCTTCCCTGGTGTCGCTGCGGGGACTGCTCAGTTAGGTCTTTCCTCCGAGTGGGCTAGGCCCGGGGGACTCTAGAGGTTTGCTTGTGACAGGACTGGGCATCATCGGATGAATTATATCTAGAAACATTAGGGACCCCGACCATACTTGCGCTCGTCATCTGCATCTAGTCGCGCTCCGTGTCACTCCCCCCATCCCTCCCTCCCAGGGGTCACTTTGGAAGCAAAAAGGCCTGTTACGGCCTACTTGCGGTGCTCTGCCCCAGTTTCGGGGGCCCCTACGTGATATGTACCTTTATCTTTAACTTTTCATTCGGAAGGAATTTTGTATAATTTTGTGTAACTGGTAAACTTAAAGAGATAGACAAACACATTTTACACACACAAAAAAAAATCAAAATTGTAATAGCTTTTTTCATGGCATTAGCCATTTCTGAGATGTATGTTTTATTGGTTTTAATTTTTCAATACTTTGTTATTTTCCAAAGTTCTGTCGCCATTCGGTTTTTTCTCGCGGTCATGGAAAGAGTATGGAATTTCAAGAGCAAAATATAGCGGCCAGTTTTGAACATCCGACTATCCATTCGCTTTCCTCTATCATCTTTTTACCTACAGCGAGATGTGTAATCACCCGGAGATCCTGGGTTCGTTTCCCAACCGGGGGGGGGAATTCCTCTTTAATGAGAAATATTCCTTACCCTTCATAGAGTCTGGATGTAAGCGTGAATGTGCGTGTGAAAGTAAGTTTAAGAAGACGACGAAAATGTGCAGTAATCTAATCTTAAAGTTCAAAGAGTAAAACCACCACCATCAAATACTTCAATCAAAGCCTCCGGTATGACTACAGCAAATAAAGGGGGCTTGAGAAATGGGAAGAAAAAGAAATTAATGAAACTTTACTTTCAAGGATTGCAGAGCGGTATGTTTTTGTAAGAATAGGAAAGGTAAAATCAGACCGAAACATGCAATTGCATATCCGGGATTTGATCACGGTTCTTCTGTTTACTGTCTGGTTGCTCTAACCAACTGAGCTACCGGACGGAAAGTGGAAGTTCCGTATTTCAAATCCGGCTATGGCATTGAATGTTTCAGTCTGGTTCTAGCTTTTCAACCTTGTCCTATATATGGCTTGTGTAAAAGAAGAATTAATTACTTTCGTAAGAATAGTTTGTAGAACCTGTATAAAAATATAAAGGAAAGTCATGTGAATGTAGCACACCAGCTGCAGAAGTTTGGAAGGCAAGAAAGTGAGACATTCGGCATTTTGACATTTAATACCAACAGAAGCTCCGCGTTCCTCTCAAGGCTTTTCGCACTTAACTGTACAAATCAGAGAAAAGACATACCAGAGTTGCATTATTTTGCAGATGTTTTTAGATCTAAGGGATGTTTTTAAAGTAAGTAATGTAATATTTTGCCGCTGCAGTTGCGATTTTGAGCATGCGCGATCGCTTCCTCCATTTATTAGGAAGTCAGACGCAGCTGTGAGCGATCGTCACCTTGTGTTTTCCTGTTGTTAGAGCTTTTCGAAATGTTCAAAACAACCCGCCGACAATGTCCCCATTCTTTCTGAATGGTTTTCCACAGCTGATAAAGCGTAAGAGATAGACAAGATTTTTCTACACAAAAAGTGTAGATCCCGTTAAAACACACAATTTATGTCACATACCTTGTTATTTGTTTGAATTTATTTTCCAAAACTTATACTTTCTCACAAATGGGAATTCATTATTCTTTTTTTTTTTAAGTGTCCTGGACATTCAAAGAGAATGGAGTGCTCCACATAGCAATAGCAACCAGCGCTTAAAAGATTTGACTATCGCTTAAAACCACTTGCACCTACAAGAAAATTAGCAATAAGGTTAGCATCTGGATGTTACGATTAACATGAAGTACATAGATTGCGAATAAGCGTTTGTAAAAATAGTTTATTCCAAGAGTAGACTAAGTCATGTGGGTGCAACACATCAGATTTTTTGGAATACAAGACACTACGACAACTCCGTCGTGCAATACAGAACAAAAGACGTGGAATGCTTTTGCGTAGAATCCTTTTGGTTCATGAAAATGCCCGGTCACACACAGCCAAACAAACTCAAGATTTGATCGCATCATTTGGTTGGGAACAATTCGACCACCCTCCCTACAGTTCGGATTGGACACCAAGCGAATTTCATCTGTTTCTTCATCTGAAGAAATTCCTTGGTGGAAAGTATTTCCACGACGATGATGTTGTGAAACAAGAAGTGCAGACTTGGCTCTCATCACAGGGGCATCATTCTTTGACGAAGGCATACAAAAACTAGTTTCCCGTTACATATGACTGAATAAGGCGGTGACTATGTGGAGAAATAGTGTAAGGTAATTAAGATAATAAAGTGTTTGGAAAATAATTTTCTGTTAGTTTTTAAAAAATCTGATGTGTTACACTCACATGACTTTCTCTACTCTTGTACAAATTATTTATACAAACGCTTATTCTCCATCTACTTCATGTTAATCGAGATAAACATTTGCAGAGTCTATCTTATTGCTAATTTTCTTGTAGATGTAAGGGGAATATATACTTACAAAGGCAATATAGAAATACAGTAACCTTTAAGCACATACATATCTCTTAATAGCTGGTTGCTAGGTACAGCACCATTCCCTTTGCCACAGATTAATACTCTTTGCATATCAAAGACAAAAAATGAATAACGAATTCCCTTTTAAGAAAATAAGTATTGAAAAATTTAAGGGAATAACAAGCAATATCTCGAAAATGGTTCACTCAACAACAAAAATGTATATGACATAAATTGTGTATTTTAACACGATGTACATTTTTTGTGTAGTAAAATTTTCTCTATCTCTTATGGTTTACCGGTTATGCAAAAGTCGTTCACAATGAAGAACACTTTTGGAGACATTCCCAGAAAATTCAAGATATACGTTTTATTTGTCATGAAAATATCTTAAACATATGATATTTTAATCAAAATCGTTAGAGCCGTTTTTGAGAACATTAAAATTTTCGAAAAATGTTCCATGTAAAGGGTAATTTGGGGTGGGGGATTTTCTTGAAAACCTTCGTGTCGCATCCCTGGAAGATACTGAACATAAATATCAAGTTTGGTATTTATCCGACTGTTCGTTTCTGAGTTATGCTGTTCACAGACAGATACACAGACAGACAGACACACACATAGACACACACACGGACATGTTTCCAAAAATGCTTTTTTTGGATGCAGGGGATCTCAAAACATGTATTTCCGGTGAAATCTCAGTATGGAATTTTTGAGTGGAATACAATACTTCCCCTACTTATCGGGACTTTAAAAGCACTTCTCGTATTTTCAAACACTTTTTGTTACAAGTAGTCTCTAATAATCCTGTACTGTAATATTACGGGACGTGATGCTTTTTCATATGAATCTCACATGCAGCAACAGCTGGTTCATATGAACAACATGACAATATATCCACGTTCCGTGTGCGCAGGCTTTGTGTTTTTCTATTTCTTACATTTTCTGCCTCCTTGCTCATACTTTTCTTTGCTCCATTCTCTTCTCCCAGAATGCAATACCGTCCCATCGATCCAGAGAGACCGATATTCGGTTTTTTCATAGCCCAGCCTTCAGCAATAGCATCCTTTCCCGAAGTTAGCCTGGAGTAACGGAGAAAAGGGCTGAGGTGGCATCTAGATTTCTGCACTGTTAGCTTTATGGCAAAAACGAGTCAAATATTTGACTAAAAAAATTGTGGAAAATCGAAAAGAAAGGGCAGTCTGATACGTAACAATTACACGCATTTACCCACAACATTTCTTAGTCGTACTCCAAACAACTTAAATAAAACATTGTTACTAAGGCCCGGAAGTTGAGGAAAAATCCGTTTCTTCCCGAGCGTCCGAAGATGTTGCCCAACATAATATAATTTCATTTTTGGTCAATTTTGGCCAGGAAATGGTGGATTCTGTTTTTCCTTTTTACCTTTATCGGCATTTTTACTTTCTTTATCACGTACACAATGGGTAGATACGGTATTGCCTACATTCCACCCAAAAATTCGTCCGTGGAAACGTCCGTGTATGTGTTTGTGTGTCTTTGAACAGCATAACTCAAAAACGAAAAGTCGGATAAATACTCAACTTGGTATTTAGTTTCAGTACCTTCTAAAGATGCTGCATAAAGATTTTCAAGAAAATCCCTCACCACAAACTACCCTTCACATGGAACATATTTCGAAATGTTTGATTTTCAAAAAATGTCTCCACCGCTTTTAATTAAAATGCCATATATTAAAGATATTTACATAACAAATAATATGTATATCTTGACTTTTCCGGGAACAGCCTTTGAAGTCCCCTTCATTCGGAAGAATTTTTATGTAATCTTGTATAACTGGTAAACGTTAAGCGATAAACGAAAGCGCACTACACAAAAGTAGATGTATTTAAAACACATAACTTATTTCGAATAAGCTTTTTGTATCATCAGCCATTTCCAAGATATGCGTTATTAATGATTCACCTTTTTCATTAATTTTTAAGTCTCATCGATTTTCAGCTGCTTCTCGCGATATAGAGAAACTGTATGCAATTTTAAGACCAACGTATAGCGTCCATTTCTTAAACATTTGACTGTCCTGTTCGCTTTGTATCTGGAAGGTGTGTAGTGCAACTATTTCTGCAAAGATTAATCTCGATTAAAATGTAGATAGGAAAATAAACTTTCGTAAGAATAATTTGTTAACATACTAATAAACGATAGATGATAAAGAAAGTCATGCGAAAATACCACATCAGATTTTTACTGCTGTTTCTCATTTCGAATAAGCAACAGCGATTATACAGATTAACATAACAATCTAAACAATTTGATGTGTTACACTCACATGACTTTCTCTACTCTTGCACAAACTCTTATTCTCCATCTATTTCATATTAACCCAGATGAACATTTTCAGAAAAGATGTTTTGACATGCAAAGAGAATTACATTTTACACATAGCGACCAGTTCTAAAAATATTTGACTATCGCTTAAGGCCTACTATATTTCCCTTGTTTTGTAATTGCAAGGGCAATATAGAAATACAGTAGGCTTTAAGCATCAACATATATCTTAATAGCTGCTTGCTAGGTGCAGCACCATTCTCTTTGCCACGGATTAATACTCTTTGCATATCCAAGACAAAAAAATGAATAACGAATTCCCATTTGAGAAAATTATTGAAAAATTTAAGGGAATAACAAGCAATATCTCGAAAATGGTTCACTCAAAAACAAAAATGCATATGACATAAATTGTGTATTTTAACGCAATCTACATTTTTTGTGTGGTAAAATTTTGTCTATCTCTTATGGTTTACCAGTTATGCAAAAGTCGTTTACAATGAAGAATACTTTTGGATACATTCCCAGAAAATTCAAGATATACATTTCATTTGTCATGAAAGTATCTTAAACATATGATGTTTTAATCAAAATCGTTGCAGCCATTTTTGAGAAAATTTAAAATTTTCGAAAAATGTTCCATGTAAAGGGTAGTCTGGGATGGGGGGATTTTCTTGAAAACTTTCGTGTCGCTTCTCTGAAAAATACTGAACCTAAATACCAAGTTTGGTGTTTATCCGACTGTTCGTTTCTGAGTTATGCTGTTCACAGACAGACACACACACACACACACACACACACACACACACACGGACATGTTTTCAAAAATGCTTTTTTTTATTCAGGGGGTCTGAATATTTCCGGTGAAATCTCGATATCGAATTTTTGGGTGGAATACACTACTTCTACTTACTGCGTATAGTAGAGAAGTAGAAAAAGTAAAATATGTGTTGCATTCACAAGACTTTCTCTACTCTTGTACAAACTACTTTCACAAACGCTTATTCTACATCTACTTCATGCTAATCGATATAAAAAGTTGTCTTTTTGCTAATTCTCTTGTAGGTGCAAGAGTATATGGTAGATTTAAGCGATGGTCAAATCTTTTAAGAGCTGGTTGCTATGTAGAGCATTCCGTTCTGTTATGTCCAGGACATAAAAGAAAAACAATAACGTATTCCTATTTGAGAAAAAGTATAAGCATTGGAAAATTCAAACAAATAACAGGAATATTTTGGAAGTAGTTCACTCCACCAAAAAATATATATATATATATTATATATATATTGTATGTGACATTAATTGTGAGTTTTTAAGATATTTACATTTTTGTGTAGTAAAATTTTGTTAGTTTCTTACGGTTTACCAGTTATGCAAAAGTAATTCAGAATTAGGGGAACTTTTGGGGAAATATATATATATATATATATATATATATATATATATCATTTGCAATGAAATTAACTTAAAAAATTTTAAGTTTTTTAATCAAAATCATTAGAGCCATTTTTCAGAAAATCAAAATTTTCGAAAAATGTTCCATGTAAAGATTAGTCTTGGGTGGGAGGATCTTGTTGAAAATCTTTGTGTCGCATTTTTTTTAAAGATATTGAACCTAAATACTAAGTTTGGTATTTATTCGACTCTTCGTTTTTTAGTTATGCAGTTCACAGAGACACAGAAACACATACACGGACATGTTTCCAAAAACGTTTTATTTGGATTCGGAGCACCTCAAAACATGTATTTCTGGTGAAAACTCAAAATTGAATTTTTGGGTGGAATGCAGTACTTCCCCTACTTACTATACTACGCGTAGTAGAGGCAGTAAAAACATGAAAGAAATGTGAAATTTATTATTCATAACGTTTGTCGCACTGGATGTTTCATACCACAAATTTTGTATTTTTAAGAACAAATGTTTAACTCTGGTTCAAAGAATAGCATTTGGATGTTACAAGATAAATTAGGTGTATTAATCTCTCACTGCAATGTGTGTGCATATCAAGAGTCCATAAATGACATAATTTTGGGGAAAATGACAAACATTCCTTTTTAATCTTTTTCTTCGGATTATCGTCTTCTTTGTAAGACTTATAAGACAATGCCTTGTGTCAGTAGCCCGTCGAGCAACAAGCAAACTCTGGATCATAGCACACCCAGGATGGGTGATCAGCCCAATGTCTAATATGGCGGTGAAGAAGGAAATGAAATGTAGCGATGAAAGGATGATAGGAAAATTCGCGATTGAAATTACACAACCCAGCATTCCCTAGCGGCCTAAGAAAACCTCAAAAAAAAAAACCTTCAGTCAGGCTGGCCGACCCCAGAGGTTTGAACCCGGGATCTCCCAAATGCGAGTCGCTCACGTTACCGTGGCGCCACCTCGCAGGGTCAAACCCTCTTTATTATGATTATTCTTATATAATTTCTTTTATATATTTTCTTTACAGCATTTTTGGAAACATGTCCGTGTGTGTGTGTGTGTGTGTGTGTGTGTGTGTGTGTGTGTCTGTGAACAGCATAACTAAAAGACGAACAGTCGGATAAACACCAAACTTGATATTTAGGTTCAGTATCTTCCAGAGATGCGACACGAAGGTTCTCAAGAAAATCCCCCCATCCTAGATTACCCTTTACATGGAACATTTTTTGAAAATTTTAATTTTCTCAAAAATGGCTCTAACGATTTTGATTAAAATATCATATGTTTAAATATTCATGACAAATGAAATGTATATCTCGAATTTTCTGGGAATGTCTCCAAAAGTATTCTTTATTGTGAACGACTTTTGCGTAACTGGTAAACCATAAGAGATAGACAAAATTTTACTACACAAAAAATGTAGATCGCGTTAAAATACACAATTTGTCATACATTTTTGTTGTTGTTGAGTGAACCATTTTCGAGATATTGCTTATTCCCTTAAATTTTCCAACACTTATACTTTTTCTCAAATTCGTTATTCAATTTTTTTATCCTGGTAATGCAAAGAAAATGCAATACTCCACATAGCAAGCAAATATTTGACTATCGCTTAAAGCCTACCAATTCACCTTGCATCTACAAGAAAATTAGCAATAAGATTGACATCTCGATTAAGATGAAGCATATGGAGAATAAGCGTTTGTAAAAATAGTTTGTACAAGAGTAGAGAAAGTCATGTGAGTGTAACACATCAGATTTTTTTGTAAAATTTTCCTTTCAGAATATTAAATTTGACATGTTCGAGCATTTTTTTAAAAAGATTTAATTTTAGCTGAATGTGCAATATTCCTTACGTGTGAAAGACCATGTATTCATAATGTGTCTTATTTAGCGCACTGATTGTAGATTTGTAACGAAACGCGCGTCCAGTTTCCCCACTACTGCTTGGTTTAAATGAGGTATCTCACCCAAGTTGCAGGCTGTTGGTTGTGTCATAGTAATAAATCTGGTACTTAATTTGCATAACAAAAGATACGTTGACATTTTTAACTGGGCTATTCACTTGGATACTTCAAGAGGTTTTACACCGTCACATAAACTATAAATTAAGCAGGAATAAAGCTGTGATTCTCTTCGCTTATTTAACAAGGGAAATATAACGCTGCCTAGGTGGCGAAGTTTCTGGTTCTGATACTGAGCATCCGGGGTTCGAATCTCGGCTCTCATACGGCGATTTTAAGTAGGCCCTATCTACGCCTTCAATTCTGACTTGCTCATGTGAAATATTCTCAACTCAATTCGGAGTCCATGGTAACAGCTGTAGGTCCTCTCCTTTCACCGTCATCCTTTTCATCACTTTACCATCGGAGGCAATAGATTCCGCCGCTGGGTTTCTGCATCTCAGAAATGGGTCCAGTCATCGTTTGGTGAAATGAGGTATCCTCCTAAGATCGTAAACCGTGTGGGGAGCGTTATAAACGACAAGAGAAATATCATTAGGAAACACAAAGTATTCTTTTAATCAAAATAATTATGGCTGGCCCTCAGGCGGTAGAACACTGCTGTGCGAGGGTCCCGTGTTCGGTGCCTGGCTGCACTTAGGCATTTTTCTCTAGTCAAGATTATTCCTTATTCCACCCCCCCCCAGAGTGTGCAGAATGTGAATATGTGTCATCTAAAGTAGGAAACCCAAAGGAAGAATAATGACAATTGTACACGATTTCACACCATTGCCGACAGGCAAAAGGCCGCCGAATTGATAATTGCAGTTAAAGGCGGAGTATAAATAGAACAATAATAAAAAAATTGAAGTATTGCACTCACATGACTTTCATTACTCTTGTGTAAACTATTTTTACAAACGCTTATTGTCCATATGCTTCATGTTAATCGAGAAAAAACGTTTGCAGAAACTATCGTATTTCTTATTTTTACTTTCTCTACTACGTATATAAAGTAGGGGAAGTATTGCATTCCACCCAAAAATTCGATACCGAGCTTTCACCGGAAATGTATGTTTTGAGGCCTCCTGAATCCAAAAAAGGTATATTTGGAAACATGTCCGTGTGTGTGTCTGTGAACAGCATAACTCAGAAACGAACAGTCGGATAAAAACCAAACTTGGTATTTAGGTTCAGTATCTTCCAGAGATGCGACACAACGGTTTTCAAGAAATTCCCCCACCTCAGATTACCCTTTCCATGGAACATTTTTCGAACATTTTAATGTTCTCAAAAATGGCTCTAACAATTTTGATTAAAATATCATATATTTAAGATCCTTTCATGACAAATGTATATCTTGAATTTTCGGGAATGTCTCCGTTCATTGTGAACGACTTTTGTATAACTGGTAAACCATAAGAGATAGACAAAATTTTACTGCACAAAAAATGTAGATCGCGTTAAAATACACAATTTATGTCATATACATTTTTTTTGTTGAGTGAACCATTTTCGAGATATAACTTGTTATTCCCTTAAATTTTGCAATACTTATACTTTTTCTCAAATGGGAATTCGTTTTTCATTTTTTTTGTCCTGGTAATGCGAAGAGAATGGAATACTCCACATAGCAACCAGCTCTTAAAATATTTGACAATCGTTTAAAGCCTACCAATTCCCCTTGCATCTACAAGAAAATTAGCAATAAGATTAACATCTCGATATCTCGATTAACATGAAGCATATGAAGAATAAGCGTTTGTAAAAATAGTTTGTAGAAGAGTAGAAAAAGCCATGTGAGTGTATCACATCAGATTTTTTTTAGGAGCAAGGGGAATATGGTAGGCTTTAAAAGCGACAGTCAAATCTTTTAAGAGCTGGTTGCTATGCGGAGTATTCCATTCTCTTTGCATGTTCAGGACATTACAAAATAATAATAATAATAATAATAATAATAATAATAATGAGAAAGTATATGTATTAGAAAATTCAAGCAAATAACAAGCAATACCTTGAAAATGGTTCACTCAACCCCCCAAAAAAGAATTAGATGGCATAAATTGTGTGTTTTTACTAGATCTATATTTTTGTGTAGTAAAATTGTGTCTCTCTGCTACGGTTTATCAGTTATGCAATAGTAGTTCAGAATGAAAAGGAGTTTTGGAGATATCCCAGAAAATTCATGATATACATTTCTTGAGAAAATCAAAATTTTCGAAAAATGTGCCATGTAAAGTGTAGTCTGGGGTGGGGCGATTTTCTTGAAAGTCTTGCTGTCGCATCTGTGAAAGAACCTAAATACCGAGTTTAGTATTTATCCGAATATTCGCTTTTGAGTTATGCTGTTCACAGACACACAGACAGACCTTTTTTGTAAAAATGCTTCATTTTGGGGGATTCGGGGGATCTCAAACTGTGTATTTCCGTTGAAACCTAGATATCGAATTTTTGGGTGAAATGCAATACTTTCCCTACATATTAGAGAAAGTAAAAATTGTCATGTTTGACATTTAGAAGATCTATTTTATGTTTCATCTAATGAATAATTTTCACCATATTTTTCAAAATGTAAGCTCATAGGAATATCAAGTTGAAATAGTATCAAAATATATATATATATATGTACATAGTAATCGGTTCTTGAATTATAACTATTTCTTAAATAAAATGTTTAATGTGCAGATGGCAAAATAGATTATTATGAACATATATGCTTTTGAAGATTAAGTTTATCAAAACTTGATATTCTTATTCAATCGTTCACTCCGGAGTTATTTCAAAATAGGTATTTAAATTTTATAAGTGCCATTGGACTGCTCAATGAACATTTTTACTTTCTCTACTACGTATTTGCAGTAAGTAAAGGAAGTATTGTATTCCACCCAAAAATTCGATGCCAAAAATTCAAGGTTTGATGCCCTCGAATTTAAAAAAAAAAAATTAGAAAAAGGTATGTGTATGTGTGTATCTGTGAACAACATAACTCAAAAAAAAGTCGGTTAAATACTAAACTTGGTATGTAAGCTCAGGACCTTTCAAGGATATGACACGAAGGCTGACGAAAGTACGTCACCCTTAACTACCCTTTACATGGAAAAGTTTTGATTATTTTTTATTTTCGCAAGAATCACTAACGATTTTGTTTAAAATGTCATATGTTTAAACTATTTGTGACAAATGAAACGCATATACTGAATATTCTGTGAATAGCCTCTGAAGCACCCTATTGTGAACCACTTTTGTATAATTGGTAAACCGTAAGAGATAGACAAAACCTTACTTTACAAAAAATGTAGATCAAGTCGAAGCACAATTCATCTCAAATAAATTTTTTTGTAACGTTAACCATTGTTATTGATTTGAATTTTCAGAATATTTATATTTTCTCAATGGAAATCGCCATTCTTTTTTCTTTCTTTCTTTTTGTGCTCATGCAAAGAGAATGGAATTCAAAAGTCACCACATAGCGAACGGCTTTAAAAATATTTGACTCGCTATAGCTTAATGTATTCTCTTTATGCCTACGACGAAATGCGTAAATGATTAATTGTGATTTGTTTATATTAGCACGAACTAGATAGAAAAAATACCTTTTGTAAGAATAGTGCGTGGAAGTGTGAGTACAGAAAGTTATGTCAGTGCAAAACATAAGATTTCTTTGTTATTTTATTTACTTTTTGTAACTTTTGATTAGCTTTACATTTTCGCTACAAGGCATTTTCAGCTTTTCACGCTAGAACTACTGTATTAAAGGAAGTTTGTTACGAAGAGTGTCCCATCAGACAAATTGCCACTGCCTTCAGCCTCTGAATTCTTTCGTGCACAGGAATGAAGGACCATTGCAAGGCATTTATTTCAGAAATTCCAAGCATCGACCGGATTCTTCTGTACTAGGAGATGGAGTCACTCATGTATAAGCAATTTCTTTCGGCATCTCAAAACTGCCACTCTTGTGTCTCAAGACAATTTTCGAAGAAACGATTCAAGGTTATAGTAGAATTTGAACTGAAAGTTGTGTTGCATTGGTGGGTTCTGAAAGTGACAGGAAAATAATAGTATACCAGATGAGTACCGAGCGAGGTGGCGTCGCAGTAACGTGTACGACTTGCATTCGGGAGGCCCCGGATTCGGTCCCCGGTCGCCCACTCTGACCCAATGGGTGTTTTGTGGTTTCCCCGGGTCGGCAGACGAATGATGGGGTGGTTCATTCTACAACGATTCTCTTGTCCCTCATTTCATGTACCCCTCATCTTCCTTGTCATCTGTTTCGGGGTCTAGGACCAGGCCACGGTGTTCGGCGCGTTGCGCCTGGGCGGTGGCTGTGAGCTCTGTAGAAGTCTGTTCGTGACGATGTCCAGGGACTGCTTCGGGCAGGCGCTCTTTCAGGGATCTCCTGGTGTTGAGGAGTCCAATCTGGAAACATTATGGATCCCGTCCGTGCTTGCGTCTGTCGTCATGCGGATCTGATCGACCTTCGAGACTCTCCCATCGTCGCTCCCTCCCAGGTGTCACGGTAGCATCACAAGGGGCCAGATGGCCTACATGCGGTGCTCTGACCCAGTTTCGGAGACTTTTTCCTTCGTCAGTAATTTTATCTTTACCTTTATACAGGTGAATCAGGCGCATCTAGGTTTCTGTATCTATGCAACCCGCAGTTTTACCTGAAAGCAGCATATTTTAAAAAAAATATTCCTGTGCATTATCGGCATTCTTATTAATTGTTAATTTGATCGTATGTTCGACCGATGGTACAAATTTTGTCGATGAAAGTAGTTTTTTAATATGCGTTTAAATTCTTACCACCTGAGAGTTAAAACATTGCTAATTATTATCATAATTTAATTATTGGTGTAAAGATAAAGAAAGGTACGTATCACTGGCGGGCCCCCGGGGCCAGGACAGAGCACCACAGGCATACCAGTCGACCCATTATGCCTTCAAACGTGACCCTTGGGAGGGGAGAGATCCGAAGGGGGACCAGATCCGGATGCTGGCGGTTGCAAACATGAACAGGGTCCCTAACGCTTCCAGATAGAACACATCCGACGCCTCACGGTCCCTGCCACAAGCCAACAACCTGCAGTTTTTCCCGGAGCGGAGCCCCACGCTGAGGGGAGACCTTTACAGAGCGCAAGGCATCGCCCAGCCGCAACCTGTCGAACACCGTCGCATGATCCTACAACCCTGAAACAGATGACAAGGAAGATGATCTGCACAGGAAATGAGAGTAACGAGAGTTGTGGTAGAAGATGAACCGCCCAGCATTCGCTTGTCGACCTGGGGAAACCACGAAAAACACATGGGCTCGAGTGGGCGGTCGCCGGGGATGGATCCCGGATTTCCCGAGTGCGGGCCACAGACGTAACCGCCTGAGCCATCCTGCTCAATAATTATTGGCGTAGTGCACTGTATTAGTGCACTATAGCATTATACGTATTTATTTATCTATTAGTGGTTGTCCTTTCCCAGATTCATCCAGGAAGTCATATTAATTTTAATCTGTCGGACTTACCTCAAAAATTTAAGTTGATATAACAGCAATTTAACTGCATACAATATTTTATGCCGAAATATGCAATTCCACGTATAAAGCAGTAAAGAAAGAACAAAATACTTGCTACGAACCCGCTGCTACCTCGTATCGCTGAACGAATTATAACGATACTATTCAACGGTTTAGAACCTTAATATTCAACGCCTTTTAAATAGTTATAATCTAGGTTTATACCAGGCGAAAGCTTGGAAACGTTGCCGCATAGGCAAGCGTATTCACATGGTCGGCTACTACCACTACTTGAACGCTAACGTAAAATGGGGTGTAATAACAAGCGATTCCCTAATCTTTTCTTCTTCTTCTTTCGTTATCCATAAAATACACTCTTATAGTTTCCAGATGGTGTTAACTTTTATTAACTTCTATGTATACTTTTTACTTTCTCTACTACGTATAGTAAATAGGGGAAGTATTGTTTTCCAACCAAAAATTCGATACCGAGATTTCACCGGAAATACATCTTTTAAGACCCCCTGAATAAAAAAATCTGATGTTTTACACTCACATGACTTTCTCTACTCTTGTACAAACTATTTTTACAAACGCTTATTCTCCATCTACTTCATGTGAATCGAGATAAACATTTGCAGAGTCTATCTTATTGCTAATTTTCTTGTAGATAGATGTAAGGGGAATATATATTTATAAGTGCAATTTGGAAATACAGTAGCCTTTAAGCACATACATATCTGTTAATAGCTGGTTGCTAGGTGCAGCACCATTCCCTTTCCCACAGATTAATACTCTTTGCATATCCAAGACATAAATGAATAACGAATTCCCATTTGAGAAAATATTGAAAAATTTAAGGGAATAACAAGTAATATCTCGAAAATGGTTCACTCAACCAAAAACCTGTATATGACATAAATTGTGTATTTTAACGCGATCTACATTTTATGTATAGTAAAAGTTTGTCTATCTCTTATGGTTTACCAGTTATGCAAAAGTTGTTCACAATGAATACTTTTGTTGACATTCCCAGGAAAATTCAAGATATACATTTTATTTTTCATAAAAATATCTTAAACATATGATACTTTAATCAAAATCGTTAGAGTCATTTTGAGAAAATTAAAATTTTCGAAAAATCTTCCATGTAAAGGGTAAGCTGGGGGGGGATTATCTTGAAAACCTTCGTGTCGCATCCTTGGAAGATACTGAACCTAAATACCAAGTTTGGTGTTTATCCGACTGTTCGTTTCTGAGTTATGCTGTTCACAGACACACACACACACACACACAGACACACACACACACAGACAGACACACAGACACACACACGGACATGTTTCCAAAAATGCTTTTTTTGGATTCAGGGGGTCTCAAAACATGTATTTCCGGTGAAATCTCGGTATCGAATTTTTGGGTGGAATACAATACTTCCCCTACTTACTTTACGTAGTAGAGAAAGTAAAAAGCATTTTTGGAAACATGTCCGTGTGTGTGTCTGTGAACAGCATAACTCAGAAACGAACAGTCGGATAAACACCAAACTTGGTGTTTAGGTTTAGTATCTTCTAGAGATGCGATACGAAAGTTTTCAAGAAAATCCCCCTACACCAGACTACCCTTTACATGGAACATTTTTCGAAAATTTTAATTTTCTCAAAAATGGCTCTAACGATTTTGATTAAAATAATATGTTTAAGATATTTTCATGTCAAATGAAATGTATATCTCGAATTTTCTGGGAATGTCTCCAAAAGTATTCTTCATTGTGAACGACTTTTGCATAACTGGTAAACCATAAGAGATAGACAAAAGTTTACTACACAAAAAATGTAGATCGCGTTAAAATATACAATTTATGTCATATACATTTTTGTTGTTGAGTGTACCATTTTCGAGATATTGCTTGTTATTCCCTTAAATTTTCCAATACTTATACTTTTTCTCAAATTCGTTATTTATTACTTTCTCTACTAGGTATAGTAAGTAGGGGAAGTATTGTATTCCACCCAAAATTTCGATACCGAGATTTCACCGGAAATACATGTTTTGAGACTCCCTGAATCCAAAAAAAGCATTTTTGGAAACATGTCCGTGTGTGTGTGTGTGTCTGTGAACAGCATAACTCAGAAACGAACAGTCGGATAAACACCAAACTTGGTATTTGGGTTCAGTATCTTCCAAGGATGCGACACGAAGGTTTTCAAGAAAATCCCCCCACCCCAGAGTACCCTTTACATGGAAGATTTTTCGAAAATTTTAATTTTCTCAAAAATGGCTCTAACGATTGGATTAAAATATCATATGTTTAAGATATTTTTATGACAAATAAAATGTATATCTTGAATTTCCTGGGAACGTCTCCAAAAGTATTCTTCATTGTGAACGACTTTTGCATAACTGGTAAACCATAAGAGATAGACAAACTTTTACTACACAAAAAAATGTAGATCGCGTTAAAATACACAATTTATGTCATATACATTTTTTTTGCTGAGTGAACCATTTTCGAGATATTGCTTGTTATTCCCTTAAATTTTTCAATAATTTTCTCAAATGGGAATTCGTTATTAATTTTTTTTTGTCTTGGATATGCAAAGAGTTATAATCTGTGGCAAAGGGAATGGTGCTGCACCTAGCAACCAGCTATTAAGAGATATGTATGTGCTTAAAGGCTACTGTTTTTCTATATTGCCCTTGTAAATATATTTTCCCCTACATCTACAAGAAATTTAGCAATAAGATAGAGTTTGCAAATGTTTATCTCGATTAACATGAACTAGATGGAGAATAAGCGTTTGTAAAAATACTTTGTACAAGAGTAGAGAAAGTCATGTGAGTGTAACACATCAAATTTTTTTTGTCCTGATAATGCAAAGAGAATGGAATGCTCCACATAGCAACCAGCTCTTAAAATATTTGACTATCGCTTAAAGCCTACCATATTCCCTTTGCACCTACAAGAAAATTAGCAATAAGATTAACATCTCGATATCTCGATTAACGTGAAGCATATGGAGAATAAGCGTTTGTAAAAATAGTTTGTACAAGTTTAGAGAAAGTCATGTGAGTGTAACCATCTGATTTTTTAATAGAAAATGTCAGATGTTTTTAACTTAGTTTACTGTTACTAGATAGAGGAAGTATTACATGTGACCAAAAATTTCGATATGAATACTCCACCAGAAATAAATGTTTCGACTCTCCTGGCTACAGAAAAGCAGTAGACAAAGAACAAGGAAGGTCCTTGCATGAGTCTGTCTGTGAACAATAATAAAAAACGAATAGTCGGATACTTTCCAAGGTTGCTGGATAAAGGTTTTAAGGAAAATCCTCCCACCCTAAACGGCCTTTAGGAGAAAATGTTTTCGTCCCTCCTCCTAAAAACAACAGAAGAAAAAGAAAATTCCTCAATGTTATAAGAGCTCCCACGTAAACGCATTCTTTTTTCTGAGGAATTATTAGAATACCACGAGTTGTATGAACTTCAAATGCATACAAATATATAACGAAAAGGTGCATGCTTTCGCCAGAGCATCACGCATAGTGTAAAGTTATGTCGCTAGACTAAATAAGCAATTGTGAACACTAGATTTTGAGGAACAATGTCATGTCGCAAGTCCCTCAAGTCGCGTCACCAATATTGCTCCATTGTAAATTGGGCAACAGATTGATTTGTGAATACAAACAGATTTTTATTTTTGCACCGTGTACGTAAGCTAGTGTCTATTTCATAGACAAAAATTTATCATGATTAACGTAAAGTGGAAAGAGGAATCACATTTTATATTATGTACCACATGTAAAGTACGGCTGAGTCTCGGAAGTTGGCAAAAATGTTATGCTTCCGCGAGTCATCAAATATGCAACACGCACTACGCCACTTAGTAGAATGCGAAAAACAAATGGACAATCGCCAAAGGGTGCGGCGCCTAAAGCCATAATGACTCGGAGTTCCGTTTTCGCCACCTCTGATATAAGGGATGCCTATGAAATGGTAATGAGAGGGGAAGTGGTGTGAATGTTACACTTATGATTTTTCCTAGCCACATTGTGATGTGACCATACACAGTTTTCATGGGTAATACCTGAAGAGCTTTAATCCTGTCCACGAAGCGGGAGCATATTATCTGAAGAGATTAACGCTCGCGTGATATTTAATAGGGATATTTAAAACGAATATATTGATAAATAAATGATTAAATACGCGCAAAATTTTATACTACAATAATTACGACACATTTACGTGCATGTACTGTAGTATGATATATCATTTGCTTATGCGGCCTATTTGTTTCTTGGTCTTGTGGATAGTAATTATAGGTTACGGACACCTCGCGCACTGGGACCCACAGATCTGTTGCGGCTACCACCCCCCAGGGGGAAGGGTTGAAGTGAAGAAACCGCAGGAGACTACAGCCCGCAGGTGGTCTGACCATAGAGACGCGTGGAATTCGCTAACAGTTCCTGGCTCGAAGACCCTACCCACCACTAGAGCTGCCCAAAGAGGCAATGAACGACCCTACTACCAGGATAAATTAAATTAAACTGAGTTTTATTTATGGACGTTCTTTAACTGCTGGTTGTTAAAGTTCCATTCTATATTGGGCGTAAAAGACCGGTAATTTTGCTCAGAGGCACCTTAATTGAGCTTGAGGTTCTTTCACGTGCCCTAAATCTACGACACGGGACCACTGGCTTTACTTCCCTTCCGAAGGAAGCCATGCTAAGGATTTTTACGCCCGAAAAAACTCATCGCCCTCCACCGGGATTGAACACGCGACCTCCGGAACTAGAGGCTAGCATGGTAACCACTACCACGGAGGGCGACACTGCCTTCTGCTGTCCACGGTAATACTCTTTCCTTGAAGCAAGCATCCGCGACATCTCCGGCACCTAGAAGCACAGCTGAAGCATGAGAAGGAAACTGTGAAAGGGAAATGAAGGAAAGTAAATCGTGTTAGATGAGAAGCCATTCCAGCATTCACCTATCGGTGAGGGAAACCAACGAAAAACCCAAGGTCAAAGTGGGCGGTCGACGGGAATCGAACTCGCGACCTCCCAAATGCGAACCTCACACGTTACCGCGGAGCCAACTCACTCGGTTGGATAGCAGTTAGTAACGATATTTAAGAATAACTTGCCCAGCTAGCTACAAAGAAAAGACGAGGAAATAAGTTTTGCAAATTAAAAGCATAGTTATGAAATTGGCATCCAGTGAAAATAATATAGATCCGTTTGATGTATTTGAAGCCGACGAAAATGTCGAAGTGCTAGGGTTACAACTATTTTTCAATTTGTTAATTATAAGGTTACGGGGTTTCCATTAATTTTTAAATAAACCATTTTTATCCGTGTAGTTTGCAAGCATGGCCTACTCAATTATTATTAAAGAAATGTCATCATACTGACAACAGATGGTTGTGATTGAGTGAAATTTATACATATGTACCTGAGTTAAATACTTCTTATTATTTCTCTGTTTAACCTCCTCGTATGTATAACTTACACCCCCCAGGACTGGGCGCCTGTGAGGAGCAGACACTCATGGATCAGACAGAATATCCAGTATGGTGATCAGCCCGATGTCTAGTATGTGAGGAAGGAAGTAGATGAAACGAAATGATGGTGAAATGGATGAAAGGAAAGGCGATGATGGAGCAGTTGGTGGAATGAATGGCGGGGGAAACTGAAGAAAACACGCCCAGACGCCGCTTTGTCCATCACAAATCCCACATGAGAGTCCCTGGGATTGAACCCGGGCCGCCTCAGTCTAACTCTTGGCCACGGCACCGCCGAGTTAAATACTTATTGAAATAAAATAATTCTAAATAATTTTTATTTTCTCTACACCAGTAAAAGTATTGCATACCACTCCAAAATTCGACATCGAGATTACACCCGAAATACATATTTTGAGGTTCCCTAAATGGATTAATAAAGCCATTTTAGAAGAAGAAAAACAAAGGCATATGTGTGTATGTGTTTTGACCAGGATAACTCAAAAATGAAATCTCTGATAAACTCCAGACTTGGTATTTTGAAATACAGTATCTTCCAAACATGTGACACGAAGATTTCCAACAAACTCCCTCCAACCCAAACTATTGTTCACACGGAAAACGTTTATTATTTTCAGTTTCTCAAAAATTGCTCCATCGAGTTTGATTAAAATGCCATGTGTTTAACAGTAATATAATACAGAACGGGATGGCTCAGACTTGCGTTTTTTTCCGTGCTTTTCCCTTGTGTTCGTTAGGAGGAGTGCTGGGAATGCCTGCAAGAGTGTTTCCATGTGTGAACTTTAGGGACCCCGCACATGCCACTACTTGGTCCGAGCAAACCACACTTCGGATCTTTCATTTTATCTGTTCCTCCCTGAGGTTGTGTACGGCGCAATAGGCCTCTGGCCGCAGTGCTTAAATCTTTCTCTGCCCCTTGGGGGGAAAAATACTAATAAAATGTATATTTTGTACTTTCTGCGGATAGACTGTGAAGTCCTCTTCATTTGAAATGAACTTTGTGCAATTTCGTATAACTGGTAAACCAAGGAGGTAAACTTACTGAAAACAAAATGTGGATGTGTTTAAAACATACAATTTATTTCAATTAAGTTTTTGGTGGTATCAGCCCCTTGCAAAATATTCATTGTTGTGTTTCAAATTTTTAGTATTTTTGTTATTCCTAAAGTGCTGTCACCATGCAGTTGTTTCTCGCGATATCATGGAAACAGCATCAGGCGACTCGCTTTTGAAGATTTGATTATCGCTTCAGTCTCCTATATCGCCTTTGTGCCCAGAAAGAAATGTTTCTGTAAACGTTTATCTCTTTTAACAAGAAATAGATAGAAAAATAAGCTTTTGTAAAAATAGTTAGTAGAACCTGTGGTGAATTAAACATAAAGGTATTCCAACGTATGCTGCGTAGGATGTTTTAATAATGATCGCCTATACTTAATCAACATTTTTAACAGAGCTTTATTTTCTTGGTCATATCGCGAAGACGGCTGCCTTTATTTCCACTTATTTGAAAGTGGAATTCCACCTTTATTCCACTATTATGATTGGCCGATACAATTTTCTAAAATTGGGAGAGCTCTCAATCATCACGGTCCTTAGCCTGTTTCAGTTCATTATGAATGTCAGCTTTCAGGATCGTTGATAAGACTGGAGATGCGCAATAGATCTAGAAAATATCGCAGTATAGGGCAGTGTTGCCTCCACCTGTGACACTAAACTAAACAAAAAAGTTCTCCTGAAGCATTCCCATAGTATTAAGACGCTTTCTCTGCTTATTGAATAAAGCACCAACTATTCTCTGCTGGAATCATTGCATTTAAACAAGTTTTCAGCTATTCTCTTGCATTGTTTCCTAATAATTAATTTATCATGGGGGTTCATGTGGTTCTATCTTGACAAGTTGAAGTTCCCATATTCATGTTCCATTTTTAAATAACAATTAGGTGTAGGAAGCCGAAAGTTTTACCGTAAATTCTTGGAGGCCTTTATAAACTTTTAATGGGAACATTTTTAAAATGATTTCCCGGATTTTGAAATATTTTTTTAATTGTCCTACAGAAAAAATTGAATATTTTAATCAATGTTTTTAATTTTCGAAATTAATAACATAATTAAAAATCCTGAAGTTAAAAGTCCCATATACTTGTAGGGAACATGTAAAAATTTCATTCTGCTACTTATTATAGGGGCTGAGAAAAAGGAACATAAGTGTGAAAAATCGTAGTTTTCGGGAATTGCTCTTAAAGTGGTAAAACATTTATAATCATACTTTAATGCATTCCTGCACCATACGTTGGATCATCTGGCACCTCCTCTTGCTGATATATGTAGGTCCTCAAGCTTCCTTTTTGCTCTGCGGTTTGCATCCTGTCCTTTCTGTATATTTCCTCTTAATATTTTCTCTCCTCTGTTGATCCTTATTTGGCCCAAGGTTTTCATCACAAGATACGATTAAATCCAATTTTCATTCCCAGCAACTTCATTACTTGGGACTTAACAGTGTTTCCTGTATTGAACGATGCTGCTGCTGCCTCATAAACCCGAAATGTAGCATGTTCATTCCAATAAATATATTTTTTGGCAGACGAGTCCAAATTACATTATGTAATGATTCGTCGGGGTTTTGTGTTTCACCATGAAGACAGAAGTTCTTGTTCAGCTAAATTTTTAAATATTTTTTTCATCTTAATCAAGAGAGAAGGAAGCCGAAAGTGTTCTTTATGATCATATTCGTTTTCATCTTTCTTTTTTCAAATATTTACTCCAGATTGCATCACGAAGTCCATGTTGAAGTTATTCGTTTGATGAAAGCAGATAAAAATAAACAGTCAAAACAGCTTTCCTCATGCTATGAAGGGCCTGTAATGTTTATTCTGATAGCCAATCCATAATATGTTTACATTTTAAGAATGTCACTGTCAGTAACTCGCTTTGCACCAGCAAATGGTTTGCCATCACTTAGAATTCTCCCACGTAGTCTTAGTCTTGTTCCCATTCTCTTCTGTACATGACCTATGCCCTCTAACTTTTAAATGTTTATGCTTTTCTATAAGGCTGTTCATCCTGAACACTCTGACTTTGTATCTCCATCTCCCAAATGCCCAATATGTCTTACATTGTATTGTGGTACTGAGTGTTTGAAAATACCCTTGGCACTCTCAACTTCCATCCTCCACATCCTTGGTAACTGGCAATGCAATCATTTTCATCGATTTGTTGTAACTTACTCTTGCACCTGTAGAACTATAGCCAGATCTACAACCCTACAGGTAGCTGTTATCACTCCTATCTGTGAAGAAAATCCACGCTTTTCATTGGTAGCATCTACAGCAATAGCTATGTCTCCGCTCCCAGAATTACATTCCACAGCCTCTTTCATTCTTTCCCTACATCCATCTTCAACAGCAGAACCAAGAACAGTTACATAATTTGTAAACTGGTTTGGAAGTTAGGTAGATTCATTATTTCAAAGAAAACGTTTGCCCAATAGTATTTAGACCATAAACTAAACGTAAGTTAATAACATGCAGTATCAGTGTTTTGACTTGGTTATGGAATACTTCTGTTTCTGATTTCATGAAATCGTGCTTTCTGTCACATATATTGCCTACAATTAAATGTCATTTTACTAGCTAAGCCAATATTTTTTCCACAGATATTGCAATAGGACCATGACGGTTTTACAACAAGCAAATTCATTTAGAGCAGCTTGTAAGAAATATATATTTACTACTTCATACTCAAAACTGCTGCATTCATCTGCTTTCGTTATTTTATAATCCTCTAATAAGGTTTCAGCTTTTTTATGAGATGAGCTATGTCCAGAACCATGAACTTCATTTATGCTCAAGTTAGGGGTAACGTTCTGAACTTTAGGGTTAACAGATTTCGGCTTACCCACTTTCTTTTTCTTTCTAAACTCTACCCACTTTTCTTCTCTTCCCAAGCACTTTCGTGCTTCTTTTAATGTTGTTTAAAAATAACACAAAAACAGCAGGAAGAAGTAGCATAACCACACAAAAACTGCAGAATTATTACAAATCTGGTATCATGTGCTTCATTTACAAAAAATGTAAACAAACAGGTTCCATGTTGAAGCAGGGCTACCAAATGCTATCTAAATCAAAAAGAGGTAAGAAATATCCCCCTATATTGGAAATCTCAGCTAGATATCTCTTATAGAAAGAAAGTTACAGCATAATAAATTTGTTCATTTTTTTGTCAGTTCACTGCCATTTTGACACATGCTGCATATTATTAAAAACATATAGTATTAAATAATGTGAAATATAATGTGTGTTCAATATCATTTTAATCGTTAAACTCTAAAGAACAAGAGTAAATAAAGAACACATTTTTGAAAATTTTGACATTTTTGGCTTAATGAACCCTCTTAATGGGATTTTAAACCAGGCTTCGTGATGGTTTACCTTGGACCAGTTCTTAATAGCCTCTCTTTACGATACACCGAGGTGTTCCTAGAACCGGTTCTGGTCCAGTATATTGGTAAGCTGCTTCTTCTGCTAGTTCTTCGGCTTTTTAATTTCCCTCAGCGCCACAGTGACCTGGCACCCAGATGAGCTAAACCTCATTCTGTTCTGTCAAGCTGTATTTGCTTACCTTAGGACGTTTAAATATTTAGAATTGAGTATATAATTATTATGGCAGGAACAGATGCAGAAAGATCTGCAACCATAATCCATTCCTATTAATAATAACAAAAGCAAGATTTTTTGACGATTTTTCACATTCCTTACCTTAAGTGTAAAGTCAGGCCTCATTTACAACGAAGACGTAACGCTAACATAACGCAGTGTAAGGGCAGACGTGAGATTAACACCATTCAAATGTAGCTATAGGATTAACGCAAGAAGTTAGATCGTAAATTGCATGCGGAAGTCTTCGAGCATGCCGCAAGTTTCAAATCTAATAACGTGGCCAATAATATTCAGTATGAAAATTCATTCAATCTTTATAAATAAAAAAAATACATTAAAGGTGTATCAAACAAAAGACAGATAAACGTCTGGCGCTAGCATTTAAAATGGCGTGGCACGGCCAAATGAAAGACACCCATGATTGTACTGTAGATGACATGAAATCTAGCATCACGATCGTGTAGAAGCTGGTAATGCAGGGAGAAAGAAATGCAGAATTCTTCCTCTATGCACGCAACGCAAGCATAAAGTTAGGAGTTTGCAATCTCTTGCGTGACGTAGCGCGTCACGTGATTATGTGAATGCAATCCCTAAAAATGACATTTTTATTTTTATACAAAAAGCACGTCTCCCCCTCCCCCCTTTGTTCCGCTTAAAAGAGGTTCCACTTGTACTTTTCTTTATGAAAATGTCCTTAGCGTTTGCGTCTAGGGTCTGGAAACGGAAGCTAGGTAGCTACATTTCGCAGGCAAGAACCGGGGAAAGTAATTGTATCAATGGCTTGTAATGATGTGAATTATTGAGTCCAAAGAGGAGCAGGGGCACATCGTTTCCAAGCAACTCTCCCGACCAAGGTCTCTCTAACAAGAGGGACGGCATCGACCGCAAAAACCTCTAAACTTGTTTCAGGTTTAAAAGCCTTCGGGAGGGGCTTTAACTTCGAGGCGAAGGAAAAGTTCTGAGTTTCGCTCCTTACTCCTGTCAGATCCCGTTTCCCCTGCTCCTGCTTCTCAAATAGCGTGTCTGACAACTTCAGTGCCGTCATCATGTTTGTGTTCAAGATCTCATAATGCTTCATGACCGCCCAGCGTTTGTTGACAAAACAACTTCTGAACAAAACCTCCGCTCAAATATCCCTTTAAATTTTCTTATGTTCTTCTCTAAGAAACTTTCATAATGAAAACTTCAGTGGGACTGCATCTCTGGTTGAGTGGTCAGCGTTCTGCCTTCTCAACCCAAAGGGTTAGAACGGGAAATTTTTCTTTAATTAGAATAATTTTCTCTCCTCTGCAGCGTATGAAATTGTGAATTTCTATCTTACAGCAAACATGAATAAAATAAACATGAAGAACTTTGCAGCTCAAATACTGTGATTGACTGAGGAGAATCGTATTGTCCTTGAACTGCAAGCTTGCAGTGGACTATGGGAGCTCTTCCCTACGATACAAAAAGTTTAACACAAGCAATTCAAAAGTATTGGCAATAAATGCAGTTTCACATGTGCATGGCCATAATTATATGGTTTTACATGCATACAGGTTATTGAACGTATGACCATAATTGTTGCGGTAATATAATGTATTACTGATGCTACTTCGCGTAATATTTATTGTCCCAGGAAAGAAAGGATAAGTACCTATGGAACAGGGTGTAAAACAATAGACCGAGAGGGAACAACAATACAGAACTGGCTCAAGTTTGCTTACGTCAACCACAAGGTCATAGCTAAACTCCTGAGCCAAACGCAGTAGTTATTACAGACGCGTTATTCTTAGCGTCAGGCGGCCTTATTTACTTTCAGATTTATGGCAGCACTTACTTTTTAGGCTTTTTCACCACATTTCGTGAAATTATGGACGATTAAACCAAACTCATAAACCGCATATCACTGTCGCCTTTTGAGTTCACTTCAGTTGCGAGGTTCGAGTGGCCTGTAAAGCAAAATTGAAACTTTTATTACGATCTACTTTCGGCACAGTGTTTTTGAGTCTAACTGTCGTTGAGGACAGCGCGAGAATATGACCATAGAAGTTAAAGCCACTGTGTAGATGGGTAGGGGGATGAGAGGGAAAAAAGAAATTTGCAGTAATATGTACAAGGAAATTTTAAGTCGCCCAAGGTAGAGAAAGTGTTATAATCGACTCAAAAACTCCTTTCAAATCATACACAAATTGTCCCACTTAGGGGGTAGCATATCTGCCTCACACTCAAGATGTCGAATCTCGTTTGGGATGAGTTAACTGAAAAAGGTTTTGCCTTTTTATTTATTTTTTTTTTACTTTCTCTACCACGTACATAGTAGGTAATTGTATTCCACCCAAAAATTCGATATCGAGATTTCACAAGAAATACATATTTTGAGGGTCCCCTGAATCCAAATAAAGCATTTTTGAAAAAAATAATGTCCATGTGTGTGTCTGAGAGCAGTATAACTCAAAAGCTAAAAGTCGAATTAATACCAAATTTGTATATGGGTTCAGTATCTTCCAAAGATGGGACACGCAGATTTCCAAAAAATTCTTCACCACAAACTTCTCTTTAGATAAAAGGTTTTTCGAAATTTTCTGATTTTCTTAAAAATGGTTTTAACGATTTTTATTAAAATAGCATATATTTAATATATTTACATGAAAAATAAAATATATATCTTGAATTTTCTGGGAATAGGTTATGAAGCCCCCTTTATTTGATTGAATTTGGTATAAATTTGTATAACCAGAAAACTAAAAACAAACTGACAAAAATTTGCTTTTGAGGAATTTTAGAGTCATTAAAACACACATTTTGTATTTTTTTGTCTCATTAGCAGTTTTATAAATATATATTGTTACACTTTTCCGAATTTGTCATCTAAAAGGCATGCATGAGGTTGTGCGATCCTCCTTTTGTTTCTTTCTTTTCATCGCAAACGCTTGTTACTACAAATGTTTAAACATTTGAATGTTTACATTGAGAAAGCAATTTACCACTGCGATTTTGTGAACAAATATGAACATATATGGTAACTTTATAAAAAATACATTTTTTGAATCTTCTTTCAGCAGCTTTTGCTCTGAAGGATCAAACTGTTTCATTTTATTAATTCATTTATTATTATTATTTGCTATAGTGCTAATTTCTGTCTTTTTTTTCGTTGCTTACATTTTAAGATTTTTCATGATGCTAGTAAGAAACGAATTAGCTTTAATTTTAATGTTAAGAAGTGTTTTTCTTTGAAAGCAGCCAAAGTGATTGCTGGTTCTATGAGTCAAAATAATTGTATATTTGGTGAGGTTAAAAACACACGGTGCATTAACTGCTTTAGTAAGAAAAGTTTGTATACACACCATAGAGGGTAGAGAAAGTCATGTAAATGTATCATATCAGATTTTTTTTCCTGAACCTCAAAGATGAATACCAGATAACTCTAATCTCTATAGCCCTGGACTCCTTTGAACACTTTTTCACCCATTTCATTCATTCACCATTCGATAGGACCTAATGGTTAAAAAACTTTAATCTAAAAAGAAAGAAGGATAACAGTAATAAAGAATTAAATAATGCCGTAAAAGCCTAACTAGTGCTAATCGCAACTTTAGCTTGAATTAAACACTATAGTTGCTAAAAGCAGAAATGTATTTATCAAGAATGTTTATATACCTAATTGCATAGTACTTAAAATAATATTGTGAGTAAATGTCCACTCAGCAATATAGTTTTTATTTTCAGTAGTGTTGCAGCCTAAGTGACTTGCATTTCTTTCTTTTGTACCATCATTCGTATTTTGGATCATGCTTTTGAAGAATCCCTTAGCACTATACCACGCCGCCGTGGACATCCTCTCTTACGACAACTCATTATTAAACAGAGAACAACATATACACAAAATAAAAGTTGATTCACGAATCTAATGCACATCAATAGTAGGACAAGTTTATTTAAATTTATGTTGTACAATATGGATTTTTGCATAACGTTTCAGTACACACCTAGTATTTATAAATAGCCTATTGTTAAGTAATGTTAAATGTTAATTGTTAGTGTAACAGCAAGCACATTAATTCGTGTATGATTCTACACAGTTACGCTGCAGGCGCTGCATGAGTTTCCAGAGCAGTAACTAACTTTAGTTTGAAAGCAGAGAGGTATATGCTATACCAGGAACAGTTCGTTTATCTTAAAAATGACTGCCCACGTTTAAAATGATTTATTGCGTGTATAATTACTAGAGGGTTCCCAGAGTTTTCGCGTACCTGTTCTCTTAAGCTTCAAGCACCCATAAATTCATTTTGTAGAAGGAGAACGTATCGTAATTTTCTTCAACCGAGCCCTGCTTCTGAAATTCTGCATATGACGTTTTAATTCTGAAGCTTTTCTGCCCCTATGCTAGGGTGTGCATTTTCAAACTATGCTGTTGTATTACAGAAGAGTCCAATAAACTGTATACTCATTTCAAGATGCAAAATACCTGCTTTAGAGCTTTATTGCTGCATGTGTGAAGATACTGAAGGTGTCATTTTTACTTTCTCTACTACGTATAGTAAGTAGGGGAAGTATTGTATTCCACCCAAAAATTCGATACCGAGATTTCACCGGAAATATATGTTTTGAGACCCTCTGAATCCAAAAAAAGCATTTTTGGAAACATGTCCATGTGTCTGTGTCTGTGAACAGCATAACTCAGAAACGAAGTCGGATAAACACCAAACTTGATATTTAGGTTCAGTATCTTCCAGAGATGCGACACGAAGGTTTTCAAGAAAATCCCCCTACCCCAGATTTTAATTTTCTCAAAAATGGCTTTAACGATTTTGATTAAAATATCATATGTTTAAGATATTTTCATGACAAATGAAATGTATATCTCGAATTTTCTGTGAATGTCTCCAAAAGTATTCTTCATTGTGAACGACTTTTGCATAACTGGTAAACCATAAGAGATAGACAAAAGTTTACTACACAAAAAATGTAGATCGCGTTAAAATACATAGTTTTTTTGTTGAATGAACCATTTTCGAGATATTGCTTGTTATTCTCTTAAGTTTTCCAAAACTTATACTTTTTCTCAAATGCAAATTCGTTATTCATTTTTTTTTGTCCTGGTAATGCAAAGAGAATGGAATACTGCACTTAGCAACCATCTCTTAAAATATTTGACTCGCTTAAAGCCTACCAATTCCCCTTGAATCTACAAGAAAATTAGCAATAAGATTAATATCTCGATATCTCGATTAAAATGAAGCATGTGGAGAATAAGCGTTTGTAAAAATATTTTGTATAAGAGTGGAAAAAGTCATGTGAGTGCAACACATCAGATTTTTTACTTTGCAATTACATAGAATGCTTCAAGTATCCAGATGCTTCTGATTTTGGCGAACAACTGCACAAACATAGGGTAGCTGACTAGTGTAGCGTCCACAAGAATTGCTCAGTATGTCATTCTAATTTCTTCCTGGAGTCCAGGTAGTGTACCTGGTTTCTTTACTTTGGTAAAAGAGCTCAAAACATTAAATGTTTGAAAATTTTATATAACTTTTACTTTAATAATTGCTCATGGTTTATGTTCATCATATATTAAAATGTTAAATTTAATTAGTATATTTTAGAAAATATAATTTAATTGATAATAAAAGTAATTATAATAATAATAATAAAAGATAAATAGCTTAAAATTTGAATTATTTATTCTACGAGTGTTAAGTGAGGGGAACGTGCAGGGAATTCAGTATTCTCTTGCGTTGTTCGAAAGTCAAGCGTGTCTCTCCACTCTTATTTTGACCACAAGACTGCTCTATCAACTGTCGAATTACTGATATCATTAGGAGCGTAATACTATAGTCACAACTCATTGTAACATTTAAAATTAGCATGGATAACTGCTAATGGAGTGCCATTTTTTTAATTTCTTTATTTAACAGCATGTTGCATTACAGAAAATCTAGTAGTACTACATGCTTGTCTTTTATTTTTTAGATTGTAATTACAGTTAATGTACAAATAATGGTAAGATCTTATGCCAGGTAGCTAATTTGTAATATTCTCTTTCTTTAACATACCAAATTACAACTTTTCAAAGTCTGTACTGTCTGCAAACTTTGTTAAAGATTTTATAAAATATGTTCCCAATTTGTTTTATCCACTGCTCAATTTTCACCATATTTAATAACTGACTGTATTATACATTCTCTTTCTTTCACAAGGTTGGTACAGTCATGTATGATTGATCAGCAGAGCTAGGAAAAATATCCCTTGGCTTACAATGTTTTCACGCAGCGAGTTTGTATCGACAGTGCGGTGAGGGGAAGTGGTCAGGGTTAGAACAGAACATAAACACAGAGCTCACATAGAGCAACTCTACCGCACCAGTAGAGCAAGCGAACTACTGATTGTCGACTGTGCAGCCCTGTGTCCGCGTCTTCAGTTCGACGTCATGCCTACTACGTAGGGTGGTAGTTACGTTGATTCCTCGCTCATTGCCCTAGCTGTATTGATTAGCATTCCCACAAACACACGCCGCACTATTTTTTATCTCAAATCTGTGAAGGTAGGCGTTTAACCTCCCATGTCCGGCCAATAAGGTTGACAGATTTGGAGATATTTGTATTTTTAAGTTTTCCCTAACTTTAACACTGAGGATGAAATATTTAGAATAAGGTTCTTTGGAAGTTGTTACCCATTTCTCCTCGTTTTTGGCTGCACTTATCGGGGGTCTTGTCGTAACTGGTTTATAGATCAACTTTACTCGTTGCCTGCTTAGCCAGACAATGTTTTGTTGCCGTAGTTCCCAGCATGAGCCTTCGCGCAGCTGAAGTTCACTATCCATTTGTTGTCCCTCAATAGTCTTAGTTCTTTCTGATTCCTTCGATGAGATTACTGTGATTTTTTCCGCTTCTGAGGGAGTCTAATGTAATTCTACTATCAACAGAGATTACAACCTTTCCTTCGTTTGGCGGTGTTTCATCAGTGTTTAATAGTTTGCAACTCCCAAGATGGCAAGCTGCTCAGCTTGATTATTTGAGCATAAATCCTGTAATTTGATTTTTAACTCTTGTATTAGCTCTTTCCGATTAAATATTGCAACTCTCGCTCCAAATCCATGCTCGTTTTTGCTACCATCTGGGTATATTTGGTAAGTAACTGTATCCACGCTTGGTTCCTTGATTTGGACGAGTCTGCAGGGCGTGTTCAGGTTTTGTAGCATACTGCATAGTCTACATTTGTCTCCGTGTTTATTTCTTATTTTTTTGCGTAGTAAGTGTTCACGATTTCTTTTACGTTCATTTGAATGGGAGTATGTCCATTTAGAACACACAATGCTTCATACCATGTTGATATACATACTTTTTGGGCCTCTTGTTTGGAATAGTGCAATTTGTGCTGATCTTGGGCGCTTCTTCGATCTGTTGGTTCCACTACAATATTACACGAGTGCAATTTTCTTGCTTAACAGAAAGGATATTGGTTTTTTCCCCCCTTGTAGACATAAACATCAATTTGCTATTCAAATGAAGTGAGAGTACTTAATGTGTTTATTGTTGCAGGAGGCAACGCCCGATCCCTCGGCCGATCCAGCGCAGCTCAAGAAGGCCTTAGAATGGGAACTGAGTCTGGATGCAAGGGACCTGCGTTCGCATGCCTGGTACCACGGTGCCATACCGCGCACGCGAGCCGAAGAGATCGTCGAGCAGAACGACGGCGATTTTCTTGTGAGAGACTGCACCTCGCAGCCTGGAAATTATGTCCTCACTGTTCGCTGGAAGGGCCAATCTCTTCACTTCGTTATTAACAAGGTATCACTTTGTTTTTGTTGTAAAGATGCTAAGTCCACTATGTTCAGAGTTTTATCGCTGAAACAAACCGTCATCATCATTACATTACAGTTTTATTACTGACTGGTGAGAAACCGTTTAGTTTCAACACATTACCACAAATACAAGCCCGGGCATGTTTCGGGGTCCTATATAAAATCCTTAAGTGACTGTCTCCGTGGTGGAGTGGTCAGTATTCTGGCTTCCAACCCAAACTTTGAAATTTCCGGTTGGGCGGGGAGCTTTTCTTCAACTAGTATCATTTCCTAGCCTACTGAGAGTCTGGAAGTGAATGAGGGGGCGAATGTGAGGGTCTTTCAGCGCAAAATGAAGAAAGCCTAACGATAATGACATTTCAACGAGATACTAACCTCATCATTTGTGTAAGTCAAAGCTCACGATATGAGCAAGTTAAAAGTAAATACATAAATAAATAAAAAAAAACAACCAAGTGCAGACACTCGGGATGATTGAGATAAACAATTTCAAATTTGTTGTAGTAGCTGCAGGTTGCCAAATATGACGTATACTAGCGTGCATAAAATGTGGCCCATAATATTTATGTTGGTGCTGAAAAATCTAGCCGCACCCCTACCAACGTGACTACCTTTGTTTTACGAGCATATTTCTAGCCATTGGATTGGCAAAGTACTTTACCTCCCCCAAAACATGGCCAAACTACCGAAGGGTAACATTACAAATTAAACCTTATATTTTCATGCTACACTACCGTTTTCATAATGCCAGTTTTCCTATTGCCGTTTAGAGCGGCAACAACTTAACTTTCCTCTCCATATCGCTGATTAAAACTTTCATATATGTAAATATCGTAGCTGTCGTTCAGTTTAACCACACACGCAAACAAGTCTTCATCCCTTACTCTAGAAGGCCGAATTATTTGTATTTGGTTTAACCTTTCCTTGTGTGCCAATCGTAGCGAAACTCTTTCTTAGAGGTGGTATCCGAACCACTCAATTTCAGAACGTTCTTTAGTTACTTTGTACGTTCCCGTATTGTTTTTCAGGCCAGTCTCACAGAGAAATAATACCTGCCGGGTGGATTCAAAAGTTCGTTACCTGAAGGACAAACCTTACGGAGGAAAAAACACTATGGCGATCTAGGGGAATGGGCCACATTTTATGACGTCAGATACAAGGTAACAAACCCCAAAATGAGGTAGAATTTAGTTGACAGCTGTCAGTTATGACAAAGCTGCATCATGCTCTTGTTTGGTTTTATGCCTAGTGAAATTACAACGTACATGGTTTTTGCATACTACATGCACGCTTGCCAACTTTTGGGGTTTGCCAGTAAAATGTATGGGAGCAGAGGCCTTTATACGACTTAACGCAAAGCAGGCGTTTTTACGTCTTTGTAGGCAGAATCAAAGTGTTACAACCTTTCACCACGGATATGACAAAGCATTAAATTCTATTTTATTACGTTATAACTTAAGATTACAGACAGGATGTATCGTGCTAATTAGTAGGTATACAGTGCTATGATAGGCCAGAGCTTATCTGTGTGTCTATCCTTCGTGTCGATCATGGTCCCCGTTCACAGAGCTGCAACAGAATGCTAGCGTGCGGATTTAATATTTGACTACACCACTAAGGACGTCTAGTAAACAGCAGTAAATATAGAACATTAGGTAATGGACTTGCTTTTGTAATTCTTTATACAGTATTTCAGTATCTTCACGTCTACCTTCTTCAGGTGCATACACTCGTATGGTACATAAATGTCCTCTATTGATTTTAAATCTAACAATAACTATTATTTCAGTTATATGAGCGTAAAATTCTATCTTTCTTTTCCATTTTTCATCTATAAGGATGTCTACTCCGTTCACTGCTCTTTGCGTTTGTTCGACTCCACTATAGATTAATGTGTAATTATTTAAGTCCTTTGTTCCTCTCAATTTCTTCTTTGTTTCTTTTATTACACCAACATTAATATTTCGTTGTTTCAAGATTTGTATGAGCTCCAATTCCTTTAAATTAAATCCTGCTCTTATATTCCAGTTTCCTATGTATAGAATATCTTTTAAACCAACTCTTCGCCTTTTGTCATAGCCTTGTCGTCTTATTTTATATCATTCCGCTTATTCCTTAGAGACTTGTGAGTTTTTATTTTTTTTACATGAATGGGTAAACCAGCCCATTGCACAAATAAAACAAAGACAATGGCTTTTAAAGGGAATAATCCCGTTAGATTAAAGATACTAATAAATGGTAAAATATTAGGACAGGTGTCCCACTTCAATTATCCTTGATACGACATTAGTTTTAAATTTGACAAAGGCATTGAGATGAAAGTTAATAGGTTTCAAACCATTTGTGGAACGATCAGAAGAACTCTAGAAAGGAAGACTAGAAAAGAAACACAAATTAAGTGCTATAAGATTATGGCTTTACCTGCTGTATTATATGGTTCCGAGTCATGGACAATAGAGAGAGAGAGAGAGAGAGAGAGAGAGAGAGAGAGAGATCACGTATTCAGTCCGAAATGAAATTTTTGAGGTATGTAAAGGGATACACTAGAGCTGACAAAATAAGAAATGAATCAATAAGATCAGATTTGAATATTGCATCAGCATCAGTAAACGATAAGATTGGTGAAAATAAAAGAAATTGTAAAGAACATGTTGATAGAATGGCAGATGATAGAATACCAAAAAAGATAATGAATTACCAAGCGACAGAGAGGAGAAGTTTAGGGAGAGCACGTAAGAGATGGCTAGAGACCGGAACAGGTGATATTAACTAATCCTTGAAAGGAAGAGGAGGAGAAGAAGAAGAAGAAGGTAATGGTCGACGTGAATTGTAAAATCGGCTCCCTCACATAAATTGTTTATCTTATTAGCATTCTATAGCTGCTGGATGTGGGTGTCCATTTTTTGTAACAGTTTTTGTTTATAGTTGATTTTATGAAGCAAAATATGTATTAGAAATCGGATATCCTTGGAAATAATGTTATTTGCTTTGAGACGTGTTTATTGCGATACCAGGGAGAATGTCAGTATGTGTGACAGAAAGAAGCAGTACTACAAGGTATTCAAGGATTCTCGTAAACGAAATTCCCATTTATTCACACGTAATTTTTGTACATATTTTACTGCATGGACATTTTATACATTCTAAATTTTATGTAATTGCAAAACTATTATGCTTTGCTGGACGAGGATAAGCTTTACGGGTTTCAGTTTCTGGAAGTTGGCAAGTATGTACTACATGTCGCCCTGGGGGGGGGGGAGTAGAATTAGGCTCTGGTGTTCACCGCACGCAATATATGGGTTCGATCTCTGCCCAGACATTTAAGCGG
Organism: Deroplatys truncata; assembly: GCA_030765065.1. Taxonomy (NCBI): domain Eukaryota; kingdom Metazoa; phylum Arthropoda; class Insecta; order Mantodea; family Mantidae; genus Deroplatys; species Deroplatys truncata. The sequence continues at coordinate 196,869,616 of CM060975.1, read as the reverse complement.
TAGTTGCTAGCGAAATTGTAGGTATGGGTTATACCTAATGAAGGGGTAACGCGCGCAAAAACAAAAAAAAAAAAAAGGGGGGGGGAGAGAGAGTTTTATTTATGGACGCTCTTTAACTGCTGCGGTCCTTAGCGTCACATTCCATATTGGGCGTGAAAGACCAGCAATTTTGCTCAGAGGCCTCTTTATCAGCCTTGAGGTTCTTTTACGTAAATCTACGACACAGGACCACCGGCTTTACTTCCCTTCCGAAGGAAGTCACCCGAAAACAATCCATCGCCCTCCCACGGGTTTGAACCCGCCACCTCGGGAACTAGAGTCTAGCATGGTAACCACTACACCGCTCTCTTTGGAGCTGCCTATAAAGCGCAATGAACGACCCGTCGACCAAGCAGCACTCTAGTATACACAAGGAGTACTCTTTCCTTTGAGCAAGCATCCGCGCCATCTGTTCGACACCGCCATTCGCCACGAAACCTAGAAGCACAGCTGAAAGACGAGAAGAAAACGGATTGAAAGAGAAATGATGAAAAGCAAATCGTGGTAGATGAGATACCACCTCAACATTTGTCTACCGATCAGGAAAACCAAGAATAACCCAAGGTCAGAGTGGGTGGTCGACGGGAATCGAACTTGGGAAGCCCCGAATATGAGCCAGACACGTTACCGCGGAGCCATCTCGCTCTGTTGCTAGTGTAGTTAAAAAAAAGGCTGGTATTTTTTAATGTCACATGTTAACTTGAAGTAGAATATTTTTTTGTAGTTGGAAGATGCTTCATGTTTATCTGCCCCACGTATGGGAGCCAATTTGTCGCGGTCACTTCGTGTTATCTATTGCTGGGCGCCTGTTATTGTATTAATAGTTTGAATTTGGGGTTATTTGTCCTCCGGCTAGCTATTATTGCTACTCAGTCGAGCATATCTCTTGAACAGGGTGTGTAAACGGAAAGGATTTATTACTGAAAGATAACACTGATAAAAGAATTTGTTTTTACACTTTTATTGCCGTCACATTTTTATTCATTTCACATATTGACTCTTGATACACGCCCGACTGAAACTGTTATATTTTCTAATGTTACTATAATCACTTATTTGCTGCACATTATTAATTCGCGTATTTCACATTTATAACTAACTTTACAACGCAAGAGATTCTGTAAAACTGCACGACATATAACGCGTGAATAATTCTCTTAAACTGTGCGACGTATAACCTGCGAATACTTCTGTTGAACTGAGCGACGTATAACCTTTGTATGATTCTGTTGGATTGAACGACGTATTACCCGCGAATCCTTCTGTTGGACTGAGCGACGTTTGCCTTGTGAATTATTCTGTCAAACTGTGCATCACCCATCTCTGGCACGGAATTTATACTCCCTCACCCCGACATGCCTAAAGATTATAATCGAGCTGCTATTGGTCAATAAAACGCGCCAACATTAACGTCTATTTTTATATCCAATCAAAATTACGAACACATATACTCTAGGGAAGATGTTCCCTCCATTTCTAAGAAAAGCGCGCTAATCTGACGTCATTTGCTTGTCTCTAATAATTGATAAACAACTCACCCCCTCGCTCATTGTTGCCCGCTCTTACTGTCAGTTTCGGTGAGGCCGTGTAAACTTATTTCCTAACAATGCTTATAATTAACAAACATCTCAAATCAATGTCATACAATAATGCTTATTTACACTACAATCACTCTGGCATTTACATTATTGTGATATAAAATACTGCCACAAACTCACACATTACCAAAGATTTTTCAACAAGGAGATGTCTCGAAACCATGGCACCTTCATAAATTTTGGGATATCAACATAAGTTTTACAAACAAAACCTTTTAAAAACAGCATTTTCATGCTGTAATCAATTCCAATACAGTGCGTTCCTTTTTCTATTTCGTCTACTAAATATAGCTGCCTTTACGCGTTTTAGAATGAAATAAAAAAACAACAACGTTATAATGTTGTCACAATCACCAACCCAAAATGTTACATTGCTTGTGTATGTACATGTGGATATGCACCACTCTACATGTATTTCATAATGTTGTCATTCTAGTCTTTCCAAAACTTTGACTTTGTATGTGCCCGCGTTATAATATTCCTAAACGAATTATCTTCTGTAAGATATAGCCTTTGGCGGTATAATAATTGCGTCATTATTAGGTTTTTGTTCTCCTTCATCCCAGGATTCTTCGTCTGAGACCACACGATGCAAATCTTCGCCAATATCACCGTAATCGATTTCATTACCATTTCATATCTCTCATTCGATAGGCACTTTAACCAAGTGACAACGATTTATCGTCTTCTGCGTAGCCCGTATGGCATATCGCATCTCTACAATTGTAAAATATGTAGCACGATAGTCACAAGGGTTAAAATAATATCCAGTTGCTATTAAATAATTGCAACTTTATGGCTGCTGTCAGAAATCTAAAATATTGTGGATTTATAGTAATAAACAATGCATTTAAGTTACTTAAACTCCGAACTTTCGAGGAACACGTCTGTATTCATGATAGTGCACAGAATTCCGGTCTCTTAAAAGCAACTATAACCGCAACATGCAGTGAAATATTTTTTGAAGCTCCTATATTTGAAGTAAAACATGTTTTGCCGTTAGTTTAATATTTTCTCATGCCTCATCTATCCCCATACCTTCGAAGAACGTGCTTAGAACTTCTTCTATATTACGTAGCAAATATATATATATAGGATGTTTTAGTAAAAGCGTGCAAAAATTAAACAGGACATAGTGGATGCTCTATTTAACAATTTGAGGTAAGGAACCTAGAGTCTGAGAAGCTATATCGCGTCTCACGCTTAAAAAATAGTACAGGTTAAATGGGGCGCATTGTTGCCACATGTAACTACTATATGTGCACTGGCAAATTTGGTGCCCAAATGCGATCGATCTACCAATTTAGTGTCATCTTGTGAATGATACATCACCAAATGGTGGAATTTCTGCACTGCTATTTAAGGCAATTGTAAGACATTTAATTTTCACCTGCACTTTATGTCTCCTCTTTATATTTTTAGTACTTCGAAATGGGATTTTACAAGCATAAAAATATATATTATCAAAGAAATATGGAAATATAAAATGTTAAAAGCTATAATTTGGTAGGATAACATCTCTGTTTACCCTTGATAAAATGTCATTCAACGTGGGTGAAATGTTTTCAAACAGCAAAGAATGAACGATGCGCCACACCCAGCTTTGCGCTATTCCAGTATACTGCGTTAACCTAGCGTGCTTTTGTTTCCCCCATCCCTTTTTTTGTGCATATTTTGATGGGTCCTTAAAGGTACCTCCATTCGTTCCTTTTTTATCCTATAGACTACTGTTTCTGAGCACCCGTGTAACCCTAGCTGTTTATTTCACTGCTTTACTTACACTCATTTTATTTGAATAATAATCTAACACATTCATTATATCACCCTTCTTGTTAACCAACATTTCGTCTCTTTCTAGCCCCTCCTTATATGGAGAATAAATAAATTTTTACGTAAAATGTTAAATAAATAACCTACATAACACTTCACACCACAAACGTACCCATTTTCTTACAAGTGATGCCGCCTGGCCCGTTAACTGAGTAAATTGATGATTTTGTTTGTCATACACAATGAAGGCAAGAAGTTACAGGATTGCGACTTCTTTTGAAAACTGTCTCCAACCCTCCTCAACATTTTCTCTGCTTGATCCCCGTTGTAAACTCAATAACAATGTTTCTTGCTGACTTAGCTACTGCATGAAATAGAACTTTCCGAAAAAAATTAATTTAAAAATGTATAACGCTCATCTTATTAAAGGTAGAGAATGCAAACTGGTTATGCATCAGCACAGGAAACGAATATCGATGCATTCTACCCTTTAGTTTATTAGTTACAGCGTGATAAGCATAGAAACAGCAAATATCGTAGTTTTATTGAAAATCTTTTTTGTTTAGAAACTTGTGCCCACAAAAATAAATATAGGCTCTAAAAATTATATAATCGGGTAGGAAAAAATATTCTGCATAGAATAATATGCTCAAAACTGAAATTTATAACAAATGAATATTTACACCATGTTATTGCTTATAGAAATTTGGCGACACCGAGAGAGTGGAAAAGGACGAAGCTAGTGGCAACATACATGCGTTAGATAGAGACAGAGATATCCCATTTACCTCCTTACTGCCTTTTTAAGGTTGAGACAAGCTCTAGCTTAATGGGATTTGGGAGTAAGCTTGTCTGTTACTGTTTTCAGGCCTCGTTGTGGGTGATATGGGTGTGACTGCTGCTCGCGGAGCACTCGTCAAACTATGTAGCGTCCATTGTATGTGTCATTTAAAGAGTACCTGTATTGGCGTCCTCTGCAATACGTTCCAGCACCTCCTCTTCAAATTTGGGTGTCAAGTCGTCCTGTTACTAGCTCCTCGTTTCTCGTTTGCAATGAACCAGTAACCCGCATCCGCCGATCAAGAGAAATAAACGCTCGTCGTGACGTATGATGTGTATGTCAGCTTTGCAAGACTGTACTATACTGAATTATCGTACTATACTGTACGCCTTTCCGAATGGCACTGAACAGTGAAGGGAACTGTCGTTGATTAATAGCATGTTCTGCCACGTGACAAGGTTAATACGATAAGACAGAGCAGCCTTATGGACCAATAAGCAAAACCTCCATCATGAGTTCCTAACCTTTAGGCTCTCCTGTTATGGTTACTTGCAGTTTAAGGAATATAAATGTAAAACACGACTCTTGTACAAACTATCTTTACAAACTCTTATTCTCCATCTATTTCATATTAATCGAGATAAACATTTGCAGAAACGATCTTTTGACATGCAAAGAGAATTACATTTTACACATAGCGACCAGTTCTAAAAATATTTGACTATCGCTTAAGGCCTACTATGTTTCCCTTGTTTTGTTTTTGCAAGGGCAATATAGAAATACAGTAGCCTTTAAGCATAGACATATCTCTTAATAGCTGGTTGCTATGTGCAGCACCATTCTCTTTGCCACAGATTAATACTCTTTGCATAACCAAGGCAAAAAAATCTGATGTGTTACACTCACATGACTTTCTCTACTCTTGTACAAACTATTTTACAAACGCTTCTTCTCCATATGCTTCATGTTAATCGAGATATCGAGATGTTAATCTTATTGCTAATTTTCTTGTAGATGCAAGGGGAATTGGTAGGCTTTAAGCCATAGTCAAATATTTTAAGAGCTGGTTGCTATGTGGAGTATTCCATTTTCTTTGCATTACCAGGACAAAAAAAATTGAATAACGAATTTGAGAAAAAGTATAAGTATTGGAAAATTTAAGGGAATAACAAGCAGTATCTCGAAAATGGTTCACTCAAAAAAAGGTATAGGACATAAATTGTGTATTTTAAAGCGATCTACATTTTTGTGTAGTAAAATTTTATCTATCTCTTATGGTTTACCAGTTATGCAAAAGTCGTTCACAATGAAGAATACTTTTGGAGACATTCCCAGAAAATTCAAGATATACATTTTATTTGTCAGATTTTCATGATTTTCATATCTTAAACATATGATATTTTAATCAAAATCGTTACATCAAATGTTGAGAAAATTAAAATTTTCGAAACATGTTCCATGTAAAGGGTAATCTGGGGTGGAGGGATTTTCTTGAAAACCTTTGTGTCGCATCTCTGGAAGATAATGAACCTAAATACCAAGTTTGGTGTTTATCCGACTGTTCGTTTCTGAGTTATGCTGTTCACTGACATACAGACAGACACACACGCACACATGGACATGTTTCCAAAAATGCTTTTTTTTTTTTGGATTCAGGGGTTCTCCAAACAAATCTCGGTATCGAATTTTTGGGTACGTACTATAGGTAGTAGAGAAAGTAAAAAAAGAATAACGAATTTCTATTTGAGAAAAAGTATAAATATTGGGAAATTCAAATAAATAACAAGGAATATCTCGGAAATGTTATATAAATTGTGTGTTTTAACGATATCTACATTATTGTGTAATAAAATTTTGCTTATTTCTTACGGTTTACCGGTTATATAAAAGTCATTCAAAATGAAGATAACCTTTGGGAGCGTTCCCAGAAAATTCAATACATACATTTGCCATTAGAATATCTTAAATATATAATATTTCAATCAAAATCATTAGAACCATTTTGTGAAAATAAAAGTCTTCGAAAAATGTTCCATGTAAATGGTAGCCTGGACTGGGGGAATTTTCTTGAAAATCTTCATGTGGCATCCTTGGAAGATACTAAAGTAAATACCAAGTTTAGCATTTGTCTCACTTTTCGTTTTTGAATTATGCTGTTCACAGACAGACACACACATACACGGAGATGTTTCCAAAAATGCTTCATTTTGCTTCAGGTCACCTCTAAATATGTATTTTTCAGTAAAATATCGGTATCGAACTTTTGGGTGAAATATAATACTTCCCCTACTTACCTACTATACATAGTAGAGAAAGTAAAAATGACGTTTACTAGAACTGCGTTTAAAAACATTATCCGGTGCATATATTTAGTTTACAGTGCGCATGGAGTCACATTATTATATATTTATTGCAGGTGAAAACAGTTGGTGCTATACCCTACAGAAACTACCCCTGATTCCCGTGAAATACTAAATTTTGTTAACTGCTCTTCAGAGCCATTAATGTACTTATACAGTGGCATGGGTACTGGTGTATTGGCATGCCAGAGAAGTTAACCCTCTCTGCCCAGCCTCGGTTCATAAGCTACTAGAGAAAATTAGAGTAAGTTGAATGCCTTTCTGAACCGAATATGTGTATGTTTATTAGCAATAACACGGTATATTTCATGAGTGCTTAGCAATTTTTGTAATGAGCAGTGGCATCGTCATAACTTCCAACAAGCTGGGGAAGGGGGCTCTTGTGTGGGCAAAGGAAAATAAATGGGAATGCAATGCTAGCGGAGGCGAATTTTACGTATTAGTTTACGCACGACACCTTAATGTTACTGCACAACCAAGCGACCATGTCATAATATTGCGTACATTACCTTCTGTTTTTACTTTCTCTTACTACGTATAGTAAGTAGGAGAAGTATTGCATTCCACCCAAAAATTCGATACCGAGATTTCACCGGGAATACATGTTTTGAGACCCCCTGAATCCAAGAAAAGCATTTTTGGAAACATGTCCGTGTGTGTGTCTGTGTGTCTGTGAACAGCATAACTCAAAAACGAACAGTCGGATAAACATCAAACTTGGTATTTAGGTTCAGTATCTTCCAGAGATGCGACATGAAGGTTTTCAAGAAAATCCCCCCACCCCAGACTACCCTATACATGGAACATTTTTCGAAAATTTTAATTTTCTCAAAAATGACTCTAACGATTTTGATGAAAATATCCTTTGTTTAAGATAATGTCATGAGAAATGAAATGTATATCTCGAATTTTCTGGGAATGTCTCCAAAAGTATTCTTCATTGTGAACGACTTTTGCATAACTGGTAAACCATAAGAGTGGGATAAATTTTATTACACAAAAAATGTAGATCGCGTTAAAATACACAATTTATGTCATGTACTTTTTTTGTTGAGTGAAGCATTTTCGAGATATTGCTTGTTATTCCCTTAAATTCCCAATACTTATACTTTTCTCAAATGGGAATTCGTTATTCATTTTTTTGTCCTGGTAATGCAAAGAGAATGGAATACTCCACATAGCAACCAGCTATTTAAAATATTTGACTATAGCTTAAAGCCTACAAATTCCTCTTGCATCTACAAGAAATTTAGCAATAAGATTAACCTCTAGATATCTCAATTAACATGAAGCATATGGAGAATAAGCGTTTAAAAATAGTTTGTACAAGAATAGAGAAAGTCATGTGAGTGTAACACATCAGATTTTTTTGTACTGGGGCTGTGGATCAAATTAATGCACGTGGGTGCATTTATATGTTCCTAGGTATACTACAGCGCAGATTTTACAAATGCTATACTGTTCTACTCCGATTCAAGAAGAGATGGAAAGAAAAGTCCTGCTTTATGAGATCGTAACAGGCCAATGACCTAACACTTGTCTGGATGATGATGATTAACTGTTCTAAATAATCAATAATATAGCGTTGCCCTGCTTTTAATGCTTGGTTGACTGTAATGATAGATCAAAATTGTGGCGGCATGTTCACTGAAGGAACGCCATAAAAAGTTTTGGGAACCCAAGTCTCCCAATGAAGGTTTTAAGTGCTTGTCAACCGAGCGAGATAGCGCCGAGGTAACGTGTGCGACTCGCATTTGGGGTGACCGCCCACTCTGACCTATAGGTTTTTCGTGGTTTCCTCGGGTCGACAGGCGAATTCTGGGGTGGTTCAATTCTACCACGACTTTACCGTCCCTCATTTCCTGCGCCCATTATCTTTCTCGTCGTCTGTTACAGGATTGTAGGACCAGACGACGGTGTTCGGCGGGTTGCGGCTGGGCGATGGATGTGCGCTTTGTGGAGGTTTCTTCCTTGGCGTCGTTGCGGGACTGCTCGGTTAGGACCCGCCTTCGGGTGCTCTCGGGAGGCTCCTGGGGGTTAGGGCGAATGCGTTCGATCTGGATACGTTAGGGACCCCGTCCATGCTTGCGCCCGTCTTCATCGGGATCTGGTCGCACTTCGGGTCTCTCCCCTCATTCCTCCCTCCCAGGGGCATGGTAGAAGTACAAAGGGGCGTTGTGGCCTACTTGCGGTTCTCTGCCCCGGTTTCGGGGGCCCCTCCGTTCGTTCATAACTTTAAGTGCTTGTAAAACCCTAATGGATACGTTTTTCAAATGTGCAAAATTATATTAAAATATTATAATAGTATATCAAAACATTATCAAGATTTATGTGTTCCCTCAACAACTATAAATGTATCCGGCGGAGGACGATGGATTTTTTTCGGGCGTAAAAATCCTTAGCATGACTTCCTTTGGAAGGGAAGTAAAGCCGGTGGTCCCGCGTCGTAGATTTATACGGCATGTAAAAGAACCTCAAGATTGATAAAGAGTCCTGTGAGCAACATTTCTGGCCTTTCACGCCCAATATAGAATGGGACACTAAGAACCATAGCGGTTAAAGAGCGTCCAGAATTAAACTCAATTTTTAACTGTAAACATAATAAAATATATTATTGTAGTTATGTTGTAATTCTGTTAATATGCTAAACATACCTATGTAAAGTAATTGTTTCTGAAGTTGCTATAAGATCAAGCAGTTAGCGATTTTAAGTAAAAACATAAAAAAAGGAACAAATTCCTCATGAAGCCCATTGAGATCTAGCCATGGGAGTGCTGCTGTGACACGGCCTTTATACGCACGACTTTCCTTTTGCTTACGGCAGTTCACTGTGTTAGTTATATCAAATTTTTGGGGATGTTTTGAATTTTTCAGAGGTTGTGAATTATAAAACTACTACTGCACTTACAGAGATAGCTCCGCATTAATCTGTTAGGCTCGTATTCGGGAGGTCCCGGGTTCTATTTCCCTTGATCGCCCTCTGACCTTGAATTTTTCGTATTTTCCCTGGTCGGTAGGCGAAAGTGGGGCACAGATGGCGCATATACTTGCTCAAAGGAAAGAGTACATGTGGACACCAGATGGCTGCTTGGTCGACAGGTCGTCCATCTCTCTCCTAGCAGCTCCAACAGAGAGACGGGTCTTCGAGTCTGGAATTAGTAGGGACTTCCACGCGTCCCTGTGGCATTGTGCCTGAGGCCTGTAGCCTCCGTGGTTCCTTCACCTCATCCCTTCTTCGTGGAGGGTGCTAGCCACAATAGATATATGTAGGTCGCAGTGTGAGAGGTGTCCCCTCTGTTGTATAACCTAACTTACTATTCTTACTAACATAGTTCACAAGTTTACAGATAGATTACAGTCACGCTAATATGGTAAACTAGTATAAGAAACAACATTTCTTATGACACCAAAATTTGTAGATTTGTACGTAGCTTCCGCCATATTGTCATGCTACGGTGTGTCGTACACGTACGGTACGTGATGTACTATACTAGATACACACACCACTCTGACTCGACACAAGGACTTCTGAGGATTTGTGATCATTGCGGCACTGATATCCATCAATTTATCTTCCGTGAAAACGGTCGCTCTACCACTTCCGGGACCACCTGTTAAAGCCATCTTTGAGAAAACAAAACTAATTCATGTAAAGGGGTGGGGGATATTCTCGAAAATCTTCATGTCGCTCCTTGGGAGATACCCAACTTAAATACCAAGTTTGGTATTTATCCAACACTATCTTCCAAAGAAGCTACACGAAGATTTTCAAGAAAATCCTCCAACGCAACCACCCTTTACATAGAACATTTTTGTATGTTTGATTTTCTCAAAAATGACTCAAACGATTTTGATTAAAATATCATATATTAAAGATATTTACATGACTAATAAAATGTATATCTTGAATTTCTTGGGAATAGCCTGTGAAGTCCTCTTCATTCGGAAGGAATCTTGTATAATCTTGAATAACTGATAAACGTTGAACAATAAATAAATAAAAATCTGAAATACTCCGTCCTGGTACCTAAATTCTTAAACCGGGACGTGTTTTCCAAATTCTTACATTTATTACAAAACATTCTAATTACATTCCAATACATTTATTTTTTTTTCAGATTACGTATATACTAAAAAATATACATAAAAACTAAATATAAGCATATATGTAAAATAAAAATATGAATAAGAAGATAAGAATAGGAATAAAATGAAAGGAAAGAAAGAAATAAAAGGCAGGTAAGATTAAGAAGTAAAATAAAACAGAATATTTTCTAAATATACAACAGAAAAGTTAGGAAGTAAACAAAATAAAAAGTTGAACATTAGACGAAAACGTAGGGTCTACACCAAAAATGTAGATAGTTTTAAAACACACAGTGTATTCCAAATAGCTTTATTGTGGCATAAGCCATAATAACCTAATCCGTTAAAAATGGCTCGAATTGTTCAATATTTTGTAATTATTTTAAAGTCCTGTCGCATTCAGATGTTTTTCGCGATTGCATGGAACGAGTATGGAATTTTAAGGCCAGCATATAGCGTCCAGTTCTTCAACATTCGCTATTCCCTTTGTGTCTATAATGAAATGTATAATGTAGCTGTTTCTACATGGGTTTATTTCGATTGAAATGAAATAGATACAAAATAAGCATTCGTAAGAATAGTTTGTATACCCACATATATACGATAGAGGGTAGTGAAAGTCATGCGAATGTAACACAGATTTTTTAGTCATGCTGTTCACACACATACACACACACACACACACACACACACACACACACAGTAGCGGTGACGGGCGATGTTGTCTGTATCGATGAGGTACCGAAGTCCGGGATGCTCGCTCGAGGTCGCTGTTTTCTTCTTCTCGTTGTTCTAAATTACCTATATTTGCCCAGCTACTCTTGAATAAAGCAACGTGTTACTCTTTGTTTGGATGTATTCCATTTAAATAACAGTAATTAAGTGCTAGCCAGTTACATGTTTACTTGTCCGGACCATTTTGCTATTCCCCGAATTACATATTATTTCCCATAAACTCCCCGATACGTTGTCAGGATCTAAGATGAATCTATATCTGAGGTCACATGCTTCGCTCCGTACAAATCAACATGAGTGGACCTGTTGAAAATCAGAATTGGAAGATGTTTTCTCGGAATTGCCCACGTATTATACTCAACCAGGCAGACGCTAATTTTCCCGCTGCACTGTAAAACGTGTTTTCCCATTAGCTAGTGTGTTTGGCGTCTTATGAAAATAAACTCATCCATTTATTTAATATTACCGATTTCATTCCCTCCAGTCACCATTTCTCCTCACTCCTGAGCTCTTTGGTCACGTATTTAGCCTACTACCTGGGGTATTTTTTCTGAGTATGGCCCGTTGTTAATTGCGTTCCTTTTTTTCCAGGATCTTATGTAAATTGTAACCTTTACAATATTCATTCTGCATGCATACATAAAATTCTTATATTAATTATTTTCACTTATTTATATTATATTAATTACTTACATATATATTTGCTGTTCTCTATTTTATCTTAATTAGTTTTATTTGTCACTGTTTCCTACTTTGACTTTTATCCTAAAATTTTCTTATTTGCTCTTAAAATTGTTGTTTAACATAATTTCTTCATATTTAAACATGAGCAAGGTGTTCTATTTACAACACACACATGAACTTTCTTCTAAAAAAAATATTTTTATTCATTAGACCACAAACTCTCGATATCGAATTGTTTTGGTGGAATACCTTTGCTGCTTGCTCTAAGTGTGATAGAGAAAGTAGCGCAAACACACACACACACACGAAAACTTGAAAAATGTGATTTCGGGATCCATTACATTTAAATACTCATCTAAAATAAAATATTACCGGAGCAAATTCGTTTACTTTTTTTTTAGAGTGGAGGAGGAATATATTTTACGTACTAACCCCAGAGAAGCTAGAGTGTGGGACTCGCCATCAGAGAATGACGCTATCCATTAAAACCCCTCCACCGGAAAGAAAGAAGGATAATGAATGGATGTGAAATCAGTGGTTGTAGTAACGTGGTTAGGTAGCATACGCGTTATTAGAGAGAAAGATGGAAAGCTGCCGTCCAATGGACGGAAGCGGGTAGAATGTAAGATTCTAGACTACTTTTTTTTTTAATTTATGCATTCTCTTTAACTACTATGATCCTTAACGTCCTGAACAACATTTTTAAAACTACTTTTAAAGGCTTTACTTACCAACTTTATAAAAGGAAATGCTGAAACTGGCCACCGTCGTTGTCCATACATTTTTGGCACATCTTTAGGAAACTATCCATCACTATCCATGTCCCTTTCATAAAGTTGGTAAGTAAAGCCTTTAAAGGTAGTTTTAAAAATGTTGTATGGTTTCATCCGCGCCTTTCTTTGATAGCGGCAGACGGCAACGAGCGCCGAGGACGCGGACAGGAAAAACACCGCGCAGGTGGTTCGTATTTTTTTGGTCACCTGTATATTAAGAGTGAAAGACCGGGAAGTTTGCTTAGAGGCCTCTTTATCAGGCTTGATGTCCTTTTATCTGTCGTAAATCTAGGACACGGGGTCACCGGCTGGAAGGGAAGGGAAGAATTTTTACGCTCGAAAAAAATCCACCGCCCTCCGCCAGGTTTGAACCCGGACTTCGGAAACTAGAGGCTAGCGTGGTAACTCTAGGCCACGGACGAGGACATTCTAGGCTACAGTCATGAGAAACTGCCCTGGTTGCAGCTTAGGAGCTCGAAGGAGATAATAATGGGCAGGCCTAGGATCCGAGACATGTTAGCAACCAAAGTATGTGCAACCTTAGTATAGATTAAACACAGTACTGTTTATGTAAACAAAGACGCCAGTGTACTGCCTTATTTGCTACTGAAAACAATATAGCCTAGTGATGATGGAAAATGAAGTAGGACCACACATCGGAATGAGAGACAGAAGTGTATTGCACCTCTAGTCACATCGAGCGAGGTTGCGCCGTAATAACGTGTGCGACTCAATTCGGGAGGTCCTGGGTTTTTATCCCTGGCGACCACCCACTCTGCCTCATGGATTTTTCATGGTTTCCCCGGGTTTGCAGACGAATGCTGGAGTGGTTCATCTTCTACCACGACTTTCCTGCCCCGCATTTCCTATACCCATCATATCCTTGTCTGTGTCAGGGTTGTAGGACCAGGCGACAGTGTTCGGGGCGTTGCGGCTGGACGGTGGCTGTGTGCTCTGTGGGAGTTTCATCCTAACGTCGTCCAGAGATAGCTCAGCTTGAACCCGCCTTTGGGTGCTTTCGGGTGGGAGCTCCTTTGGGGAACCCCCGGCGTTCAGGGCGCAATAGAGTGGGCTCGGGCAGCCTTGACAGCTGTCAATCTGGAAACATTAGGAACCCCATCTGTTCTTGCGCGCGTGCTCATTCGGATCCCTTCCCCATTCCTCCCTAGAAGCACAAGGGGCTGGCTGGCCTGCGTGCGATGCTCTGCCCCGGTTTCGGGGGCCCCCTCCGTTCGTCCTTGCATTTACCTTTTACCTCTAGTCACGAAGTGGATTGTAACGGTCTCACAGGTAAACAACACCACAATACGCCATCTCACTCCACCCTACTCGATGCACAGTACCTGTACTTCACTCTTAACCTGATAATGGGATAGGAAGGAATTCAGCGTAGCTTTAATTCAATCCGAAGACTTCGTCAATTTTGCGCTTTACTGGTTAAGAGTACTGCATTATTAGGTAAATTATTTCTGTGTATGCTTACGTTAGTTGCATGCATTGGACATAGTGAAGTGACCATGCACAAATTGTGCTTAAGCTATCCTAGGATAATTATGAGAGGGATAGATTCTACAGCTTGTATAAAACGTCGCGACACTCCGTGTGCACAAGATAGGAGAAATGAAGAGAAGTGGTGAGAATGGTGGGGGAGTAAGGGATTAGAAATGTTATCAGAACTCGAAGGCAGTCACATACACAACACATTATAAACAAATGTGTAAGCTTACAATATCACACTCACAGCAAATAGAACACTCACCCCACCTCTCTTATTATGTAAGTGCGCTGGTCAGTGTATTGCACATATGTGCTTCGGGAATGGTGGGCTGTCCCGACGTTTTACACAAGCTGTAAATATTTTGTTTCAGTCCGAAGACGTCAGTTTGGAGCGTTATACTATTTCTAAGTTTACAATTTTATTTCACACACTGTGTGTGTTTGTGTGTGTGTGTGTGTGTATATGTGTATATATACATATATTCGTTTTCATCCCGGGGGCCTTATGGAAGGCTCAAATTGGTTCTGGGTGATGTACACCCTCTCTCCCCAACCTTGCTGGTGCCGACCGTGTTCGTGAAAAAAGCTGGCAATCACATTAATGTTAGTGCTCCTGGGGGAACTCAGAAAACTCGCCGCCTCTGTGTCTAGATATTACCAATGCAGAGAGCATGGCAGCAACTAGAATGACTTTAATGGGAAAAGAGCTCATCTTTCTAAGGCAAAGCCTCGCTTGTTAAGGCGGAACCCCTGCACGGTCACTGTGCTTGTAACGTGATGGGGTTGCGTTTGTTCAACAACACAAGCAAGACAAGAGAAGCTCTTTTGATACTCACTGGAGTGGACACACGTTACTCTCACAAAAGGAACTGTTGACACAGAGACAGAGGAGGGTATACAGCTTCAGTCGCCAATTTGTCCAACGACCTGTGTCATCTTAAATGAAAAATGTAGCATGGGGATAAAAAAAATCCATAAGAATTTTTAAAAGCTCTGATGTATCACATTCCATGACTTTCTCTACCCACTATCGTTTATTTTTATATATAGCTTGTCTCAACCTTAAAAGATAGTACAGGGGTAAATAGAATATCTTCGTCTCTATCTAACGCATACATTTTGCCGTTGGCCTCGTCTTTTTCTACTCTCGCACTGTCGCCAGGTTGCTAATAAGTAATAACATGCTGGGACCCTTAATTTGTTATAAATTTCAGCTATGAACGCATTAACGCATGCAGAATATTTTTCTCTATCAGATTATATCATTTTTAGAGCCTTTAGAGACTTTTGTGAGCACAATATATAAAGAAAACGAGTTTTTCAGTAATAGTCCGACATTTGCTGTTTCTATGCTTACCACGCAGAACCAAGTAGAATGCTACAATATCTTTTCTTAACTAGCGTAAACTAGTTTGAATTCTCTACCTGTAATACAATGAGCGTTATAATTTATTAACTCAATATTCTATATCTATGCAGCAGAAAAGTCTGCCAGCGAAAAACGATTTTGCTGTTGAGTTTACAACAGGGACCAAGCGAGGGAAAATGTTAAGGGGGGTTGGAGACAGTTTTTAAACGAAACCGGAATTCTGTAACTTCGTGCTTTCATTGTGTTTGACAAATAAGTCACTCATCCATTCAACAACAGGCCAGGCGCGACGTAGAATTCGGTAACGGTTAAAATCAGTTGTAAGGAAGCGGGCATGTTTATAGCGTGAAGTGTTATGTAGGTTATTGAAAATTTTACGTAAACATTTATGGTTATGGAGGTAGAAGCTAGGAAGATGCGAAATGTTGGTAAACTAAGAATAGTAATAATGAATGTGTTAGATTATTGTTCAAGTAAAATGAGTGTTTGTAAGGCAGTAAAAGAAACATCTTAGGCTACCCGGATGTTCAGAAACAATAGTTTATAGGATAAAAAAGGAACGAATGAAAGGACCCATCAAAAAGAGTGCAAAAAAGGAGGGGGAAAACACAATAAAATAGGATAGCGCAAAGCGGAGTGTGGCGCATCGTTCATTCTTTGCTGTTTGAAAACATTCTACCCACGTTGAATGTGATTTTGTCAAGGGTAAATAGTGAATTTACCCTACTAAATTATAACTTTTATCGTTTTATATCTCCATATTTCTTTATACTATGTATTTTTATGCGTGTAAAATCGTATTTCGAAGTACTATAAATACTAAGAAGAGACATAAAGTGTAGGTGAAAATGATATATATTTTAAGTGCCTTAAACAGCAGTGCAAATATTTCATTATTTTGTGATCCATGATTTAGAAGATGACATTAAATTATGGCAGATCGATCGCAGTTGGGCCCCAAATTTGCGAGTACAGTACATGTGACAAAAGTGCGCCCCATTCATTTAATCTGTACTGTCTTTTAAGCGTGAAATGCGATATAGCTACTACAAACCACTTCTAGGAAAACTTATTACTTTCTCTACCACGTATAGTAAGTAGGGGAAGTATTGCATTCCACCCAAAATTTCGATACCGATATTTTACAGGAAATACATGTTTTGAGGTGCACTGAATGCATATAAAGCATTTTTGGAAACATGTCCGTGTGTGTCTGTGTGTTTGTGTATGTGTTTCTGTCTCTCTGTGTGTGTATGTGTGTGTTCGTCTGTCTGTGAACAGCATAACTCAGAAACGAACAGTCGGATAAACATCAAAGTTGATATTTAGGTTCAGTATCTTCCAGAGATGCGACACGAAGGTTTTCAAGAAAATCCCCCACCCCAGATTACCCTTTACATGGAACATTTTTCGAAAAGTTTAATTCTCTCAAAAATGTCTCTAACGATTTTGAATAAAATACCATACGTTTATGACATTTTTATGGCAAATGAAATGTATATCTCGAATTTTCTGGGAATGTCTCCAAAAGTATTCTTCATTGTAAACGACTTTTGCATAACTGGTAAACCATAAGAGAGAGATAAATTTTACTACACCAAAAATGCAGTTCGCGTTAAAATACACAATTTATGTCATGTACATTTTTTTTTTTTTTTTTTTTTTTTTTGGTTGACGGAACCATTTTCGAGATATTGCTTGTTATCCCCTTAAATTCCCAATACTTATACTTTTTCTCAAATGGGAATTCGGTGTTAATTTTTTTGTCCTGGTAATGCAATGAGAATGGAATACTCGACATAGCAATCAGCTCTTAAAATATTTGACTATCGCTTAAATCCTACCAATTCCCCTTGCATCTACAAGAAAATTAGCAATAAGATTAACATCTCGATATCTCGATTAACATGAAGCATATGGAGAATAAGCGTTTGTAAAAATAGTTTGTACAAGAGTAGAGAAAGGCATGTGAGTGTAACACATCATTTTTTTCTATCTACTTCATATTAATCAAAATAGTGATTGCAGATTTGCAGAAATAGTTTCACTTACATGTCATTGTAGTCAAAAGGGGGATACAGGAAAACAGAATCGATAGTTGATGTATGCTGGCCTTGAAAGTCAAATCTCTTTCCTTCACTACGTTTCCATATTAAATTCAATAGGTATCGGTAGGGACCCCAGATTGTCGGTAAATAAAATAATGTAATATCGGTGTAAAAATATTATAGTGAACGGTGTTTTGGGCGGTAAATAAAACTGCTTAGCGGTGTTATCTCGTGCAAAAACAAAAGGAAAAAAACAGTTTAAACTATTTTACTGTGGAACAAAGGGCACCTTACATGTAACTTAAAAAAGAGGAGCATGAAAATATTTACATAGTATACATTTCGACTGATTTACTTTGTTAGAGACAAAGCCACCGTAAGTTCGGTGTTCTCTGGCTTAAGATTGGTTCTTAAGTTTGTCATGATGTCCCCATATGCAGAGAAAAGTCTTTCACTGTCCACATTGGACATGGGTACCCACAATAGTTTCATACACTTCTCACTGAAACACAAGTGGTCACATTGAAGTCCAGAAAGTAAATCCATATGTTTACTTCAGCAGCATCATCTAATTTCTCACACACTATGTAGAGCAGCATATCCCTCCTTGAATGTCTTCTCTGGCAAGTCTCGCAGAAAAGGTAACATTCTTCTTGCTTTTTCTATAGTTATATCAGTAGATGCCTCATTTGATACTATTTTTCGTACATCAAACAATTTACCTGCAGAATGAATATCATCATCAGCTGGATCAGCTGACATTAAGGAATTCAGCTTGGTAACTGACTTTATGCCCAATTGCTTGAACTGACTGATAACATAAGACTTCTTGAAGGTTGGCAGTCTCTGAAGAAGACTTGAAGCTACTATTGTGAAGCCATTTGATATATCTTTAAGTTTGCTATATAGTTTATGAACAAATGGATATTTAGATCCCTCAAGCACTTCAATAAGGCAAATGGTGTCTTTGCAGTGTTCAAGAAGGAAAGATGCCTGGCAGTTTATTATATTTTGAGACCGCATTGAAGTACTACTGTGGAATCGGTTTGAATTCCCGCGTGCCGCAAAACTAAACTGACCTGGCAACGTCTTGCACATGCTGTCTGTCTTGCGCGCGAACGGCACGTTGCCAACTCCACCGTCAGCTGAATTGTGCATGCGCTAGCTTAATTTGAAACGTGGCTCCATCGACATAATTCCTTTTCTTTTTCAGAGCAGAAGGTAAACAGACTCCTTGCGCTAAATTGTGACGTAATTTAAAGAATATAACTTGACTCCAAACGAATCTTTCAGTATAGCGGACACAAAATATACCTAGACATGCGTTCACATTATGGCAACGTCGCGAGACAGCAACAATTTTCGTGCGAGGGGTACAGGAAACGGAGACAGTGATTGGTCTATCTACTGTCAGAATTGACTTGAATCAGACTTAGAAATTCATGCATTATTTAACGATACTTTTGCGACAGTCTTTTCCAGCCGGCATGAAATGGGGCGATGCAAGCACGAATCGTTAAAATACGGCATTAGAGAAGAATTGCAGGTAGTATTGTCATTTAAATCCAAAGAATAATTTGAGTGAAATGAGAAATCCGCCACTGATGCGGTGTTGCCGAGTTCCGATAAACATGTCATTCCTTTTGTTGTGCATGTGATAGGTGAAGAGTGAAGGGGACGGGGTAGTCGAAGCAGTACCAATGTTGCCGAAGCTCTGGTTAAATCACAGTGCAGTGCAGTTTGGTGTTCTGTGCTGTGCATCACACAACACCATGCAGCATGGCCGTAGCGAATAACAATACACGTATCCGTAAATGATTCATAAGCCAAATATCTGATCATTTATGTGAAAAGGAGAGATAAACGCCAAAAAAAGGAGAGAGAGAGAGAAAAATTTCGGGTTATTTTGCACATTTTTTTTTCATAGCGGTGTTATTTCGCGTTTTCGCGATATAGAACTAATGTCGCGTTATTTCGCGACTCAGAATGGATATATATGTGGAATTTAAAAATAATTGATTAAAGGTTTTCCTTATTGTTAATTTTCGGCCAATTTCGCGAATTAACTACTCGCGAAAAGTCGGGGTCCCTAGGTATCGAGAACGATTTGGATACACAAAGTTCGAGAATAAATAATGCAAGCTTTTATGTTGGTCAACTTGGATTTATGTTGGCGAACCTGTTAAACATGTTAGTTTGTTTTTGTGTATTTTAAGCAGGTTTTGAGGTTAGTGAATATTTTTGAGAAGAATAAATTGCGAATTATGGAAGCGATAAAAGTGGCTTTGCCGTGTGTTTTATTACACATGTGATCAACGACTAAGAAAACAAAATGACGAGCGTGCAGCTAGTTACGAGTACAGTAGAAGATAGTATCTTTGGGTATTCAACACGATTTGAATACGGTAGGTGTTTCCATGCAACACATTTCGATCCCATCCTCTTCCAATCCTTTCTAAGAGGATCGGATCCAAGATTCATTATGATCTGAATCCGCGTTTCCATAAAGCATTCAGTACGGAAATTGTACCCAAATCGATTTCAATTCCCTATGGAAACGTAGTAGGCATGACATCGCGAGGAACAGTTGAACAGCGACAATACTTAAAAATGACAACCCATTAATAACGGATATCTCGAATATGACCATTGCCACAGAAAAAGTTATTTAAATTAAATCTACATACAATTTTGTTAATAAGTTTAGTTTACATCTTATGATTTGCCCGTTAAACCAAATTATATAAAATTTCTTCCTAATAAAGAGGAATTTGCAGGATATTCCCAGAAAATTCAAGATGTGCGTTTTACTTGTCATGTACTTTATTAAAATCATTACAACCATTTTTCTGAGAAAATAAGAAATTTCGAGAAAAAAAATCATGTAAAACGTAGTTTGAGATGGGGGATGTTTTGAAAAATCTTCGTGTGTTATCTTTGGAAGAAACTGATCTTAAACATTAAGTTTGATATTTACCTATCTGGCAGTTCGTTTTGGAGACAGACACACGGACCTTTTTCTAAAACTATGTTTTTTATTAATAAAAATGACAAAACATGTATTTCCGGTGAAATCTTGACTTTTTTGTGTGGTGGACACAATACTTCCTCTTACCTACTATAGGTAAGGGGCAGAGAAAGTAACACATTCTGTAGGAATAAAATGTAGCAATATGTGTGGTACAATCCTGCCATAAAAATGATAGTAGATAAAGTGTATATAAGATATCTGGAGTTATTTACAAATATTTCTATATAAAATACAGGCTTCGCCCAGAGTTGAGAAAAATCATAAAAATTGTTTTTCGTGTGTTTTATTGAGTTTGAAGACCTCTGTCAGAGTTGGAGTGGCTAATGGGGGAGGAGGTTACTAGTGTTTCGTTTCTTTTTCTGTAGCGAAGTTTGTATATTATGTATTTTGATAATATAGAATTCCAAAGCATCTAAAGCAATAATTAAAAACAACTGCCTTCTTTAGCACAAGCTCTCCAATTCTCACGTCTCCCTTAAAAAATCATACTAGTACAGTAATTAATTTTAACAACGCCTACAACATGTGTGACTGAAGTAATACTAAATTTAAATATAAAAAATAATTTAGTAAACAATTTCCGACATTAACTAGTTGCTTCAAACCCTAAGTGTTTTCCTAAAGAGGTACCTAAATAAATATGCGGCTAATTTCCAATTATTTCCACTAACACTAATTTACATTAAAATCACTTAAAACAGTTTGAATGCAAAGCACAGAAAATCCCTTACTATCAGCAACGATTTGTTTTTAATGCCTTAAAAAATGCAATGAGGTAAAAAATACTGGAAGAGAAATTCATTTATAGCATCAGGAGCAAAAATAATTTCATAACCCGTATTGAAGCCTTCAACACTAAGACAATTAATAAGCATCCTGTATTATTGAAGCGTATTTTTTAAATAGATTAGGCATCAAAACAAACCAGGAAAAGTTTTACACAGATACGGTAGTACACAATTCATACCAGCATTTGTCTATAAACCCCGAGCTTATGCTGACCGGTCCAACAGGAATCGAACTCGTTAATACATGTGTTAATTGTATTTATCAGAACACATTCTTGGTTCTGAATAACAAGTTGTGGCATACTCTGCCCCTCCCCGTTTGTCGGAATCGCAGAACTCGCAGTTTAAATACTTAAATTATCAGCCTGCACAGTCATTTAATACTTATGGACTTGTTTGACCTAAATGGAATCAATATAGGGAAGACGAAAGGCATGTGAAAATATATAAATTTCTGAGGAGCAAGGACTATTTTAATACATGTTCAGAACGGTATGGTTAGAATGTCGTTTTCACTTTCTCTTCTGCTTACCTATACTAAGTAGGGGAAGTATGTATTATTTTCCATCACAAAAAAAAATAATTTCACCAGAAACCGTTTTGAGACTCAGTGAATTAAAAAAAAAAAAAGCACTTTCAGAAGAAACATGTGTATGAACGAGTGGGATGGCTCAGGCGAACGTCCGTGACCCGTATTCGGAAAATCGTGGGTTCAATTCTCGCGACCGACCTTCCAGACCCATGGGTTTTTTTCGGAGGTTTCCCCAGGTCGCTAGGCGAATGTTGGGAATGTTCATTACATCCCCAGAATTTTCTGTCCCTCCACTTTACCTCCATTCTCATTTCACTTCACCTTTCATCTGCGTGATCTGATTCAGGGTTGAAAGCCTCGGCGGAGTCTCGGCGTTGCATGACAGGGGAAAAGAATGCTCTAAGTAATCCTTCGGGCCCCCGGAATGGGGGCCGATCTCCGAGCCCCATGCCCCATGGGGTGTGCAAACCTGCAGGGGGAGGTGAGCCGGCTGCACCAGCCGCCATCCGAGGATTTTAAACATGTTGACGGTAGGGTCCCTGTCCTCTGCCTGTCGTGCCTCCCGGTCCGGCCGCCGCCTTTTACTTCATCTTGTTTTATAGTATCAAATTTTGCTTTATGTGGAATGCCTTTTTAGCACGCTTTTATTTAAAAGATATAATTTTATAAATGGTTTCGTTAAGAAATTTAAATATTTTTATGTATATCTTATTTTTTTTCCACTGGTTTAACTTTTTTCTCTCACCTTACCCCTCCCTCTTGGGTGTACCCCGCCAGGAGCTCAGGCACAAAAGATCTCGTAGGTCGAGGTGCTAAGTCCCCTTATTCTCCTCGTCTTAGTCCTAAAAATATGTGAGGTATGTGTGTATGTGTGAGACAAAGAGAAAGAGAGAGAACAGCATAACTTACAAGCCAAAAGTGGGTTAAGATATCAAGAATTGTATTTAACGTCATCGTCTTTCAAAGATGCAACACGAAGATTTCAACAAAATCCCTCTAAATCAACCTGCCCTTTACACGGGAAAATTCCTTTACTTTTGAATTTCTCAAAAATGGCTCTAATGATTTTGATTAAACTACCATATGTTTAAGATATATATGCATACCAATCCCTGGGTCCTCCTATGTCTGAGACTAATTAAATGTTTTTCTATCATAATGTAGCTGAAATTGCATTAATGAATATTCTCATATATATATATATATATATATATATATATATATATATATCCAATATACAGAGTGACCCACTTAAATTGAGACTGTACAATATCTCCAAAACTAAACGTTGTAGAAAGAAATACATTTCATAAAAGTTGCTTGATATTATGGGGGAAAATAAAATGCCATTAGTCATGTTTTGTTTGGAGAACGTTATGGAGGCCATTTTAGGGTCAGTTTAATTTTTTAAATGGGAACGTATAATTAGGGCCAATTTGAATTGACCCTAAAATGACATCCAACGCCCTCCAAATAAAACACGACTAATAGCATTTACTTTCCCCCATAATATTAAGCAACTTTTATTAAAGAGGTTTCTTTCTACAACACTTAGTTTTGGAGGTACTGTACATTCTCAACTTAAATGGTCCACCCTGTATATAATGCTAAATCCATTACGCCTGCGCAGACAAAAGGAATTCTGAAAGCCCATGAAGATATTAGCACCTCTGTAGCATCTGTTACCTAAGCGTTAACAAGCATTCAATAACAAACTAGTGCGTCATAAAAGTTATTTTTTCAGTTGAAATAAGTGATCAAACTTAAAAGTTATTCTAGTTTTTCATGTATTTCTGCATACAGAAGTATCTCAAAGGATAACGTCTGTAGTCTTCATATCAAGTAATAGAAAATCGTAAAAATTACTTTCTGGAAAAGTCACTCAAACAGTATCACTTCTTTTCTTTCACAGATAGCCTAAGGTTTGGCATTATGTGAACTTATACTGGAAATGATCTGTAGATACTGCAAGACCCAATTGGGCATTTAGAATTCCCAGACTAATGGATTCGGGGATTCCATTAGCTACACATGCGTTTTACTGAACTACACTTTTCTCTTCCGGTTGAATTGATCAGGCATTCATTGTCTTTAAAGGCTGCGTCATTGTGCTTTCGATTCCATTCATCCGTGATATTGCTGTTCTATTTTTACGTCTATACATTGATCACCATTCAGAAAGCTCCATTCAGCGATTGTACTCTGAAATACGCCTTCCCACTTACTTCAAGTAAATCTTCTCTGTACATAATGGTGCGTATGGAGGTTGTGGGGCCATTCTGTGGTCGCTTATTGCTTGGAAACTTTCCTGCTATTCCATCGCCGAAGCCTTGGTTATAGTCCATATAAGGAGATAAATTGTCAAGACACTGAGAAGATATGGGTGTGTTTTCCTTCCTGAAAATTAGAAATAAAAGCCTTTATATTTTCTCTACCTTCTCTAAGTAGGTAAAGGATGTACTAAGATAATCCAGGAAGTAACCACCGTTTGGCTATAATATATTCAGAAAAAATCTTAGTGTTACATTCACATGACTTTCTCTACTCTTGTACAAACTGTTTTTACAAACGTTTATTCTCGATTTACTTCATGTTAATCAAGATATGAGATGTTAATCTTATTGCTAATATTCTTGTAGGTGCAAGGGGAATATGGTAGGCTTTAAGCGATAGTCAAATCTTTTAAGAGCTGGTTGCTATGTGGAGCATTTCATTCTCTTTGCACGTCCAGGACTTAAAAAAACGAATAACGAATTCCCATTTGAGAAAAACTATAAGTATTGGAAAATTCAAACAAATAACAAGGAATATCTCGGAAATGGTTCACTCGACCAAAAAAAAAGTATGTAGGTATATGACATAAATTGTGTGTTTAATCAGATCTATATTTCTTGTGTAGAAAAATGTTGTCTACCTCTTACGGTTTGCCAGTTATGGAAAATCCATTCAGAAAGAAGAGGACTTTTGGGGACATTCCCAGAAAATTCAAGATATACATTTTATTTGTCATGAAAATATCTTAAATAAATGATATTTTAATCAAAAACGTTAGAGCCATTTTTGAGAAAATCGAAATTTTCGAAAAATGTCCCATGTAATCGGTAGTCTGGGGTGGGGGGATTTTCTTGAAAATCATCGTGTCGCATCTTTGAGAAGTATTGAACCTTAATACCAAGTTTGGTATTTATCCGACTTTTCGTTTTTGAGTTATGCTGTTCACAGACACACGCAGAAACTTTTTTTCTAAAAATTCTGTTTTTTTTTTATTCAGTGGGCCTCAAAACATGTATTTCCGGTGAAATCTCGGTATCGAATTTTTGGGTGGACTGCAATACTTCCTCTACTTACTATACGTAGTAAGAAATTAAAAATATGTTATTAAAATGCACGTTACTTATAACACTGAAGCTTACTTAATTTTTCTACTTAAATACCTCTATTATTTAAGCATTTATCATATCTGTCCACGGTTTTAGAATTCCCATGTTGTAGTCGGCTGCCACCAGTTCATTAAGCCAACATGTTCGGACACAATTTCAGCAAGCAAAGAACGAGAAATGTTTGGGAAAGAAATAGGTTTTTCGTTTGTTTGTTTGCTTCTTTTGCTTGAAGTTTAACGTCCTTTAACCGGATAGGTCATATCGGACGGTGAATGAACGGAATGCTTGAAATAATGCTCAAATGAGCCCGGCGTCTCTTTTCAGGATAAGGAAAAATCCAACCTTATCCAGGCAACTCACCTTAACTAAGATTCTCTCTCCTCTTGAATGTGAGGCAGATACACTATCCCCACACCACGGAGGTGGGCATTTTTCACTTTATTCTTAATCATCTGTGATGAGTGACGAACGTCCGGTCGAGTTTCGTCATGCACATATTTTCGTCCATTGTTGAACATTTATCACCACTTTTTCGTTTATTACTGTATTCTCATACACTTCCTTTAGATGACGGCAAATTTCAACAGCTTTCAACTTCCGAGCATTCAAAACTCGAATAACTCTCACCTCAGAGTCGGTCGTACTTTGTAGGATTCAGTTATTTTTAAACAATCACAGAATGCGCAATAACAACTTGTTTCTCCTGGCACTCATACAACAGTGAGAAAAAATGTCCAGGAAACCATTCTTGAATAGAATCTCGACAGTGATCTGCGCAGCGAGATTGCGCAAACGGCCATTACTTCCTGGATTATACTCGTATTGTATTCCATCTAAAATTTCCAAATAGGCACCACACTTTAAAGTGTCCTGAAATCAAAAATAGCATTTTTAGAAAAAAATATATTCTTCCCTCTTCCTCTCCCTCCCTTTCTTTCCTCTCTCTCTCAGAGTACCAAAAACGAAAACTCGAATAAAATAAATTTGGCATTTAAGGTGAGCATGTTCTAAGCATGACAATTTTCAAGAAAATCCCCCATCACAAACTCTCGTTTACGTGGAAAATGTTTTGCCACCTTTTAATTTCTAAAAAGGGGCTTAAAGGTTTCCGACTAAAATGCCATGTGTTAAAGACATAAAGTGAATGCATTAAGTGTTGCGCTAGAAGCCTGTGAAGTCCTTTTTATTATGAATGAGTTTTGTATAATTTCATATAACAGTAACCAATAAGAAATGTACAAATATTTACTACACGATAAAGTAAATGCCGTTAAAACGCACAACTTATGTCAAATAGTTGTCTTCTGGCATTAACCATTTCTGAGATATCCTAATATCTCATCTTTTGATGTGTCTTTTCAAAGTCGCTGTCTTTTGTTTCTCTTGATGTCATGCAAAGAGAGGAATTTCAGAGCAGCATGTAGCAATCTGTTTTCTAAGGGTTTAACTATCGCTTCAGCCTCATGTGTCAACTTTTTTATACCCCGCCTTTAAAGGTCTACATTGGTCTTATCGGCGGTCTTTCCTTTGGAACTTATTGACTATTGGCAACTTATTGCCAACTCGTATTCTCTTGTCGTTGAGCTTTTAATCATTAGATCCACACATTCATACTCTCATTTATACTTCCAGACTCAGGGGAGGAGAGGGAATAATCTTGGCTAGAGAAAAATTCCTATCCCCAGCCGGAAATCGAACCCGGGACCCTTCGCACAGCAGGCAGGTGCTCTACAGACTGAGCTACGGGGTTAGCCTGTGTAACTCTTTTACCTACAACAAAACATACAATGAAACCATTTTTGTAAACGCTTATCTCTACCTATTATGGTTTAATACATTCTCTATCACGTACATATAGAGAAATATTGCATTCCACCCAAACATTCAGTACGAGATTTCACCGGAAGTGCATGTTTTGAGGCCCTCTAAAATTAAAGAGTTTTTTTTCGGAAAAACGTACGTGTGTATGTAAACTCAAAAAAGTCGGATGAACACCAAACTTGGTATTTAAGTTCAGTACCTTCCAAAGATACAACACGAAGATTTTTAAGAAGAAACTCCCCTCATACCAAACTACCTTTTACATGGAAGATTTTTCGAAATATTTTATTTTCTAAAAAAGGTTCAAACAAATTTGATTGAAATACCATATATTACAAATATTTACATGAACAAATGAAATGAATATCTTGAATTTTCTGGGAATACCCTCTGAAGTCATCTTCATTCGGAAGCGATTTTGTATAATCTTGTATAATCGGTAAACGTTAAGCGATAGCCGAAAATGTACTACACAAAAAATGTATATCACTTTAAAACGTACAATTTACTTCCAATATAATTTTTTGTGGTATCAGCCATTTCCAAGATATCCGTCATTAATAACTCGAATTGTTCAATGCTTAGCCCTTCTTTTAAAGTCCTGTCGATTTTCATTGTTTCTCGCGGTGTAATGGAAAGAGTATGGAGTTTTAAGGCCAGTTTATAGCGTCCAGTTCTAAAACATTTGACTATCGCTGTTCCCTTTGTATCTTTAACGAAATGTGTAATGCATGGTTGTGAAACTGAGTGAAGTAATAGCATATTTTGAAGACGAATTGAGACTGGTAAAGAAAGGTAAAGATGCTGTTGAGTCTAATCACGTTTTAGCCGTGACATATTATTTATGATGGAGTAATTTCCTATTTGCGAGGCCAGGTTCAAGCCAGCATGAAAAATAAGCCTTTCAATGTAGCATAACTAAGGAATAATTTTATATATTTTGTCCTACAGATGAAAATGAGTAATATCATGTAAATGTTTTAGTACCCATAGACAACATAAAAGCGTAGAGCCCATATCGAACTAACCTCACAGTTGCATATGTTTGGAATATAATGTTCATAGGGTTAAACTTTATTTTATGCCCCGGTAGAGGAATTTCGCTTAACGTATTTAAATATATTAAAAACATAACAATTTGAGCTGTTTTTTTCAGAGTAAATGCCAAATTTCGACGAAAACAATAAAAATAGCTTTCTTGCGTGCATGTGAATTGTTTACTCAAGCTGTAATGAAAAAAAACCAAGAGTGTTAGATGACATAATAAAGTATAAAAGTGTAATGTAATACAATCAAGGGTGGTACATAATGTAACAAAGTATAAAGAGAGTATCTGTGAAACCAGGTGATTCTTCACAAGGTATTATTTTCGTTATATTATTACTAAAGCACACCTAACTTAACCTCAATAACTGAAATGTAAATTCAGCAATGCGCACTCGCTTAAATGAATACAAATGATTGTAGCTGTAAGCAAATGTGGTATAATTAAGTTGTATTGGAGGTATAAAGACTTAAGTCAGGTTGAATTATAATCTTATTAAAAGGGGGGGGGACTTATCTAGGAAGTTTTTAGACTGAAGTTCACTATAGTGTTTGCAGCCAGGAACAAAACACATAACAATGCGAGAGAAACGCTCTTGGCCCTGTTTCGGCTATTCGAAACACCTTGTCTCTGCCCAAAGTAATTCAAAGTAATATATTATAACGCAATTACACTAAACATTATTAGTTATATGAAAGACTTCCAAAACCTCGCTGTAGGAATCAATGTTGTTTAGAAAGCAAGATGGCGATCTCCATGGCAACGGCTAGCTCTGCGTCAGAACTAACGGAGTCTATTGAAATCCTTTCAACATTCAGTTGTTTCTCGCGATTGCATGGAAGCGCTATGGAATTTTAAGTCCAGCTTGTAGCGTCCAGCTCTTAAACACTTGACTATCGCTGTTCCGTTTGTATCAATAACGAAATGTGTAATGTAGCTATCTCTGCAAAGGTTTATTTGGATTTAAATACAGTAGATAGAAAAATAAGCTCTAGTAAGAATAGTTTGTATATCCACTAATAAACGATAGAGGGTAGAGAAAATCATGTGATGTAACTTTTTTTTTATTGTGACATTTGACAGACATCAAGTCATACTTTCAGGTGAAGAAGATGGCTAACTATTGACTGTGATCAGTGTGCAGCGACTTTAATCTGTAAATAGTTTGTTACTAGTGAGAGGAAAGTGCTTGACGCACTTGTTTGAATTGCCATTTCTTGATGAAGATGCTATTGAAACCTAGCGTGCCATATCTATTTTAAACATTTTGACCAAGCCTTAATGACTAGCTGTTTGAATGTTATAATTTTAAACAAAGAAAAAATAACACTTTTAACTACGCCTGTGTTAAGTTTGCTAATAATGCTTTACCAATCTACAAAGGTGTTCTAACTAACATAGCTCTTTCTATGATATTATAGGAAATCACATATCCCCATTTGTCACACATTTCTACCTACTATGATTTTGTAGGAATTCATTGCGACTCTTAATCTCCAACAACACTTCAACTTTATTTCCTTTCGTCCCGACTTTAATACTTGGAAATTCTTATGCCTGTTCATTACTCATCTCGCAGAAGCTGCTGTGTTGTACTCACATGATTTTCTCTACTCTTGTACAAGCTAGTTTTACAAACGCTTATTTCCACCAACTTCATGTTAATCGAGATAAACATTTGCGGAAACTATCTTATTGCTAATTTTCTTGTAGGTGCAAGGGGAATATAATAGGCTTTAAGCCACAGTCAAATATTTTAAGAGCTGGTTGCTATGTGGAACATTCCATTCTCTTTACATGTCCAGGACATAAAAAAAAAAGAATAACGAATTCCCATTTGAGAAAAAGTACAAGTATTGGAAAATTCAAACAAATAACAAGGAATATCTCGCAAATGGTTCACTCGACAATAAGATGTATATGACATTAATTGTGTGTTTTAACGAGATCTAAATTTTTGTGTAGAAACATTTTGTCTATCTCTTACGGTTTACCAGTTATGGAAAAGCCATTCAGAATGAAGAGGACTTTCGGGGACAATTCCAGAGAATTCAGGATATACATTTCATTTGTCATGAAAATATTTTAAACATATGATATTTTAATCAAAATCATTACAACCATTTTTGAGAAAATCAAAATTTTCGAAAAATGTTCCATGTAAAGGGTAATCTGGGGTGGGGGTATTTTCTTGAAAATCTTCTTGTCGCATCTTTGAAAGCTACTGAACCTATGTACCAAGCTTGGTATTTATCCGAATTTTCGTTTTTAGTTATGCTGTTCACAGACACACATCCCCCCCCCCACACACACACACACGTACCTTTTTCTAAGAAACATTTTTTTTAATTCAAGCCGCCTCAAAACATGCATTTCCGGTGAAATCTCTGTATAGAATTATTGGGTGGAAAGCAACACTTCCCCTACTTAATATACGTAATAGAGAAAGTAAAAATAGCTGAAGAGTAGGTTTAACGGTTAGAATTAGTCTTGTGTTAGAGCTGGTTATGATTTCTGTTTGCTGACATGGGCTTGACCGTATGTTCGCAGGTTGTGATACAACCCGACACCGTGTATGAGCGGGTGCAGTATCAGTTTGAGGACGACGCCTATGACACAGTACCCGATCTCATCACGTACTATGTGGGTTCCGGCAAGTCCATCTCCTCGGCATCTGGAGCTCGCATCATCTCGCCTCGGAATCGTTTGTACCCGCTGTCCTTCTACGCCAGCAAGTATGGTCTTCAGCAGCAACAGAGGGGTGCAGTATCGCCACTTGCTTCACCTTTGCAGGGGTCCGGACCAGCCGGGACCCTTCGGTATAACCCTTACAACTCGTACAAGAGTCCCGTACACTCCCCTCCTCGATCCAAGAGGGAAACTCCTCCAAGACTGCCCAGCAAGAAACAGCGGAGTCAGTCTCTGACACCCGCGGAACAGCTCAACGGTAGACCTCCATCCTCGGGCCAGGTGCTGTCTCCACGAGGCGACGAGAAGAGCAATAGCGCCGATGGGGTGATACAGACGGCAATGTCCCGGTCCGCGTACAACAGCCACGAGAACAGCAACGGCAGCAAGTTCTCATCGCATTCCCTTCCAAGACCCTGCGGCGGCAAACAGCAACTGTCCCAACAAGCCCCAGGGAGCACATCTACCCTCCCCAACAACAAGATGGTGCGCGTCACCAGCGATCCTGCTCTCAGCCCCTGCATGGAGCGGAGACGTTTCGGGCTATATGTAGAACAGGAAGGAGACACCGATACAGGCGATACTCCGCCACCAAAACCTAGTCGTGTGCCCTCTATGATGCGTTCATCCTCCAAGGACAGTAGTGCTGCACCACCGTTACCGGAGAAAACCGGGGGTAGCAGCAGCGGCGAGGGTACGGGCGCTGATGCCAACACTTCCTCTTCGTCGACACAAGGACACCACCATCAAGGCACATTCCAACGCGTAGCGTCGTATCACGCTTCCGGGAGTGATTCTGGAAACGGTTCCGGAGACTCAGCGCAGAGCTCGGCAGCTGGTGATACCACGGATCCCATCGCAACTCCGGTGATACCGCCAACTCACCGCGGAGTCGTCATAAAGAACCCTCGTTACCATTCCCGGCAGCTGAGCGGAGGTGGCGGCATGGCAACTTCCTGTTCCTCATCCACGCTGAAACCTCTAGAATATGACTCTGCTGCAGAAGACTCGCTGCTCATGCTCTCCATACCGGATCCGGAACCTCCTTCCGCCTTCGATTTAGAGAACTTCCAAACATTGCTTCTTCCTACGTTAGAGAATAAGCCTTTGGATGCAACGGCACTGCAGGGTGTCAAGATAATGCTCCAAGATAATGGACCAAGAATACTAGCAAACCACTTGACTAAGGTTGACCTGGAGCTTATAATAGGGAGCAGTACTGGTGAGAACAGTGACCTGGGATTAGGAATAAGTTCTGGTATAGAGCTCATAACTCTACCTCATGGTCATCAGCTGCGATTGGATCTCGTTGAGAGGTTAGTCTTTCTCATGTTGCTCATTAGTATAAACCTTATACGTGGTGATAGAATAAAAAGGTTCAAGATTTTGAGAAGTGAAAGTGTGTTCATCAAAAACAAGGAAAGGAATTCCAATACATATTAATCCTGGTATTAATATCTTCAGAGGTAACAAACAACAAAGTAAGTAATTTATTGAGGGCAGCTGCATAAAAATCACAATGCTGGTTAACTTATCATAGTCCTGAAATGTTCTTAATTGTATTCTCGGTTTACAATGTATAGCACTTAATCTCAGTTGATCTGAACTTGGTTTAATTTGACCTGAGAGCACGAATAATGTTTGACAACACCACAAGTACAGTGCTTTTCCTTCACACCGTACGGCTGCTTGTGCACTGGTCACTGCAGCTCGAACTTCTGTCAAAACAGTTATAATATCTCCAAACTGTCTCACATTCTCATATTTACAGTTACTATGGTAATAAGCATACACCTTATCATAAGAGATGCTGGAAATGTTATCCTTCTCTATCCACCATTTCTGGCATCTTCTCAGAAAATTTTCATTCATGCTCGAGAGTTCTGTATCTGAAATTGAGTGAATTTCTTGCATGATGTTTTCTTTTAGTTCCGCCAAAGTATTTTGTAAAATAATTGTAAATTGACTAAAAAAAGTAATTGGGATGAAGAATTATAGTTACCCAAGAAAAATGTTGCTCAGTTGCAATTATGAAATATTTTTCCAGAAGAAATAGTATACTCTAACAACTACTAATTTATATTGAAGAAGTAAATTGTTTGTAATTAGTAATGATTACAAGTAAAATGACCATCACCACTACCACCATTGCTGCCACCACTACTACTACAGCACAACAGCAGGTAATATTAGTGTTCACAGTGTTCTGAAATATTTTTATGAGGAGCTTTCAGAAATTACTTACATCACAGTGTTGTACAAGCGTTGCACAGTGAATGGCTCTCATAGAATGGCAGACTGATACTGGGTCATTATAAAGTAAGTGTATATAAGGTTCATGTACTGTCAAATAGGATAAATGCAGGGACAAGATGGAAGAAGACTGGGTATAGAGAGAGACCCAGTGGTGGCTTATAATGTAGAAAATAGGTGAAAAATGCCATGTGAAAAAAAATGCATGCTAAAAGTTAAATGACAGTTAATATTACTCACCCTACTTTTTGTAGATTAAATCAATCTTCCTGTCCTTTAACAAAGCAAAGCTATATATTATATGAAGGTTATACTCTAGTGATACTTGATACTTGAATGATTCACCATTCAGAAAGCCAAAATATCTTTTTAAGTTTTATATTATATGACCTCTCAGAGGTATCATTGTCTTTCTTTATGCAAATTTGCAGTTAAAATATAAACAACATTAAATAAAAAAAAGCATAAATGAGGCACAAATTTACTTGTACTCAATATTCACATGCTCACGCTACTTACTGACTAATCCTAAGTACACA
Organism: Deroplatys truncata; assembly: GCA_030765065.1. NCBI lineage: Eukaryota > Metazoa > Arthropoda > Insecta > Mantodea > Mantidae > Deroplatys > Deroplatys truncata. Next base: position 196,835,799 of record CM060975.1, on the reverse strand, counting down.
TCACATCATATTTTATGTTGTTGAAAACATAACCAAAGAGAAAAGAAAACATTACAAATTTAGTTGTACTCAATATTCACATGCTCTCACTATGTACTGACTGCTTGTAAGCACACATAAAATCATATTTGTGTTGTGAAAACATAAATAAAAAAAAGAAAGAAAGAAATGTATTAGTGTTCACCAGCTCACACTTAGTTACTGACTGACTACTCATCAAAAGCTCCTTACACGTTAGAACCTACAACCTGCTGCCCGAGGTGCAAAAGAAATGCTTCAGAGCCAAGGCAGAAGTTATGCACTTCCATAGCTAGACAAGCAAAACTAAATTGAATTTTGTTTATGGATGCTCTTTAACTACTATGGTTCTTAGCGTTCCATTCTATACAGGCGTGAAAGACCAGAAATTTTGCTCAGAGGCCTCTTTATCTGCTTGAAGTTCTTTTACATGCTGTAAATCTATGACACAGAACCACCAGCTTTACTTTCCTTCCAAAGGAAGCTATCGCCCTCCACCAGGTTTGAACCTGTGACCTCAGGATAGCTAGACAAGCAATAATAATCATGTTACCATGGCAAGCTTCCCAAACAAGAGAAAACCCAACCCGAAGTGCCAAAATATTTCTCTTGCTGGAGGGTTGAGCTGTTGTGGCCTCCCCTCTCCTTGGAATAGAGGTCCTAGGCTTGCCTTCGAAGTCCATATACAAAATGAGAGAAAGTTGGTAACTTCAACATATACTTTACACAACTATTGACAAGTTTGATTGTTGTATTAAATGTTCCATTTAAAGTAAATTAAGAAATGGTGTAAACAAGAAATATTTGGTGAAAAATTCTTCATCTGGCTGCCTCTGGTGAGACCTTTAAATGGCTAAGATGTAGGAGCAGCAATGGTGAATTGGAGAGTTTGCTCTGCTCTAATCCAACCATGTGCAGATGCCTACCATAAACATTACAACTGCGAAGTTGGCATTGTTGGGATGCAGTGTTGTTGTTGCACCCGCCATATTCATCAAACCTGGTTCAATCTGCTTTATTTAAAAGGACTCAATGTGAGGTCAAAAATTTGGAAACAACATTGAATTACAGGCATTGGTCCATGAGTTGTGGTGTATGACTCCAAGGAATGATTCTGTGCAGACATTATGAAATTGCAGGGAAGATAGCAAAGATGTATTGACAATATGGAGAGTATATTGAGTGATCCTATGTGTGTCGAATCTGTTGTGTTAATAAATAATCCAAAAGCTACTATTGTAAATCATTGACTCCTTGTGCACGCCAATAAATATTTTGCATGGCACTATTGCATTTAATGAAACTTAAATGCTACTTTGCTTGGATAAAACCTGAAGCCCAGGTCATCAAAAGCTAGTTCTCATACAACTGCATCATCTAAGTTAACCCCAGAAACTAATAACTGTATACCATCTTTTCTTTTGTATACTGCATTGCAAATATCACATATTGAATAAGAAGTAAGCAAAGAACTCACACTACTAAAAATATACTTTTCTTAATATAAAAGTTTCAAATTAGGGCCCATGTTTTTCTTCTTTTGGGTGAGCAAGCTATCGTAGTTTGGAGATCTACATTTATTGGAATTTCTTTTCTTTGTATTGATGGGTACTATTATCCATAAAAATGTAAGTCATATTTTATCACTCTTTATATCACATACACAATTCACAAATATTTATCATGGTTAAGTAAGATAATAATGGTGCATGTGAATGTTAATCCATTGAAGCAATGTTGTTTTGGGGTGTATTATTGTAAATATTTCAGGATGGTGAAGATTTTACAGGTGATTTCTCAAACAATTTTAACTATTAAAACCTACTGACATAACCAATTCTTATTATTTCATTGAATTATCTTGTATTTTCAGTCGAGTTTTAAAAATGATATATTTCAAACAGATGGGTACAATGAGAAAAGACTTATTATTATACACTTTGAGAAATGCTGTACTAATGTATTATTTGTTACCAGGACTGAATGCTTAAAGCTGTTGGTAGCAGTGACCATTTTGACCTGTGCAACAGAGGTAGACAGAGCAGAAGCATTAAATAAGTGGATCCAGGTTGCAATTGACACCAAAACAGCTTTGGGAAACCTCTTTGGTTTCTGTGGAGTCATGATGGGCCTTTGTATGCCCCAGGTGAGTTTTACTTCTGAGGCAGTGGTATATAGTATTTTCTAGTGATGGGACAGTACCACTATTTCTCAATACTCCATACTGATACTGATTTTTGAGCACCGATACTTGATACTTTATAAAAAACCGTAATACCAATAGCTTGTTCTCTGAATTGTGTTCTTATTAGTAGCTTTCTGTTTATAAATGCATTTAAATAATTTTGTATAGTATGCTTATTCCGAAATTGTTCTTGCTTGAGATTCTCCAATTGGCAACAATTTTTTTATCTTAATAATGCCACAGATTGTATATTCCCTATGTTAAGCAAGGTCAATATTAATAATAATAATAATAATAATAATAATAATAATAATAATAATAATAATAATAATAATAATACTTGCTTTGCTGTTTATGTAACTATATTTTGTGCTGAAAACTTTCTTTTAAAGGATTTTCTATCTTTAGAAAAACAAAAGTTAACAATTTTTCTTTACTCTGCAACCTTGAAAATATAAAACTAATATATATTTTAAATGAAAATAATGTGTGTGTTATACCATTCTGCCACTATTCACAACTACCACATAACATATGTATTTTTTCTTCCAGTAATAAGTACTTAGCCATATAACACTTGGAAACATAGTAAGTTTGTGGATTAAGATACTATTCACCCTCATGCATTAGCATATGCATGTTTAATTCAAAGGTTTGACTTGTGTAAACATAAGCTAATAGATGGAAGGAAAGAACAAATATTTCTATGCGCTGTATTATCTCATGTCATAAGTTCTGATTTGTTTCTGCTGGATTTACAGATGTTGCTCACCAGAGTAGGTAAATGTAATGACTGAGAGTAAGTCATCAAGCCAGACTACTGCAGAAAGATGATTTAATGCATCAGTTAAATCAGCTTCATTTGCAACTCAGTTAACATTGCATGTTATATGACTACCTCTACTCCTTCCACCATTGTTTGCATATTTTCATTTGCACACAAGAGTCTATGGAATGTTGCATTCATTCACCCACAGAAAATGCAGTCAAGGTCTACCAAGATTTATAGTCCAGCAACTCTTTGGGGACATGTGTGAGGCAATAACATGAAGTCTTGACTTTCTTCATCATCTTGCATAAAGTTGTATGCAACAACTTTCAGTAATGCAAAGCTTAAAGATATAAAAGTATCAAAAAGGTACCGAAAGTTTATCTCAATGTATTAGATATACCTCCATACCACAAAGTATTGAGAGTATCAATGTATCGACAGCATTGAGGTCCCATCCCTAGTATTTTCCATTCATAAAGTCTTACTAATGTACTAATCAGCAACAATATGAGTGCACTTGAATGAGGTTACCACTGTTTTTGTTGACAATGCAAACGTCATCAAGGCTAGGGATCAGAGGGGAGTGAGGTGCAAGGCATAGGGGAATGTACATTTGCAGAATGTTACAGTTACTACATTTGCAGGCCTCAGTCTGGCTAGTAAATACATCCCAGCTCTGTAGATTTTTTTCTTTATCTGTCCTTCCAATGCCCTACCCATTGTTTTGTAACTGTTTAGTTCCTCTTCCCAACACACACACTCATACCATGGCCGACTAGTACAGTATATTTTCACTAATGCCTATATTTGGCAGACAAAGTAGATGCCTTGCTTAGACTGCCTAAGAAGCGAATAAGTGGAATTATGTCAACATGTTGAACACTACAAAGCAATGCTATCATTTTAAACAATTTGTGAAATGACATACAAAGCTCCAAGATTTCTAGTAAAGTACAAGATACATTTCATCAAGCAACTTTGTTCTTCCTCATATCTTTTCACTGTTCGTAAAATAGAAAACCTAGACATCAATAATGCACTTTCTTTAGGGGTGAACCCTTAAAAGAGGCTTATCTTGAAAAATTCTGGAGCCCACTTAAGCTTAACCAATGGCATCATCCTGATTCCATATGGTTGCTTTAAATGACACATAACTTTTAAATGGAAAATTAAGAAACTATCACAGTAAGCTATTTGTCTCTTTTTTATTTTCTCTAAAATTTGCATATTAGGTTGAGATGGTGTTGCCTCCCACCCAAAAAATTGATACTGAGACTTTACAAGATTTGAGGCCTCCTGAATCCAAAAAGGCATGTTTAGAAAAAGGTTCATGTGCGTGTGCGTGTGTGTTTGTCTATTAACAGTATAACTCAAAAGAAAAAGTTGATAAATACCAAACAACTTGGCATTTAAATTCAGTATCTTCCAAGATGTGACACAAAGATTTTAAAGAAAATCCCCCCATCCTTAACTACCCTTTATGTGGAACATTTTTAGAATTTTTTTTATTTTCTAAAAAATGGCTCTAACAATTTTGATTAAAATACTATATATTAAAGATATTTATATGAGAACTAAAATGTATATATTGAATTTGCTATGAATGCTGTGAAGTCCTCTTCATTTGGAATGAATTTTATATAATCTTGTATAACTGGTAAACATTAAACTATAGACGAAATTGCATTACACAAAAAATGTATTCATTCATTCATTATCTGTTTACCCTCCTCTTATGTAAGACTTACACCCCCCAGGACTTACAAAAAAAATGTAGATTTCTTTAAAAAATGCAATTTATTTCTAATAACTTTTTTTATGGCATCAACCATTTCCAGATATCTGTTATTAAGGTTTGAATTGTGCAATTCTTAATCATTCTTTTAAATCCTGTCAACATTAAATTATTATTCGCAAATGCATGGTAAGAAAATGAAATTTTTAGGCCAATATATAGCATCCAGTTCTTAAACACTTGACTATCATTATTCCCTTTACATTTATAACAAAATGTGTAATGTAGCTAGTTCTGCCAAAGCTTGTCTTGGTTAAAATGAAGTAGATAGAAAAATAAGCTTTCATAAGATTAGTTTTATACCCATTAATAAATGAGAGGGTAGAGAAAGTCATATGAATGTAACATCAGATTTTTTACAAAGGCTTCTTCATTAAGAAATTATGAACACAAAAAAAATAAAATCTGATGTGTTACACTCACATAACTTTCTCTACTCTTGTACAACCTAATTTTACAAACGCCTATTCTCCATATGCTTCATGTTAATCGAGATATCGAAATGTCAATCTTATTGGTAATTTTCTTGTAGATGCAAGGAAAATATGGTAGCTTTTAAGCGATAGTCAAATATTTTAACGCTGGTTGCTATGTGACGCATTCCATTCTCTTTGCATGTCCAGGACATAAAAAAAATAAATAACGCATTTGAGAAAAAGTATAAGTATTGGAAAATTTAAGGAAATAACAAGCAATATCTCGAAAACGGTTCACTCAACAAAAGAAATGTATATGACATAAGTTGTGTATTTTAACGCGATCTACACTTTTTGTGTAGTAAAATTTTGTCTATCTCTTATGGTTTACCAGTTATGCAAAAGTCGTTCACAATGAAGAATACTTTTGGAGACATTCCCAGAAAATTCGAGATATACATTTCATTTCTCATGACATTACCTAAACATATGATATTTTCATCAAAATCGTTAGAGCCATTTTTGAGAAAATTAAAATTTTCGAAAAATCTTCCATGTAAAGGGTAGTCTGGGGTGGGGGGATTTTCTTGAAAACCTTCGTGTCGCATCTCTGGAAGATACTGAACCTAAATACCAAGTTTGGTGCTTATCTGATTGTTCGTTTTTGAGTTATGCTGTTCACAGACAGACACACACACACACACACACACACACACACACACACAGACACACACACGGACATGTTTCCAAAAATGCTTTTTTTGGATTCAGAAGGTCTCAAAACGTGTATTTCTGGTGAAATCTCGGTATCGAATTTTTGGGTGGAATGCAATACTTCCCCTACTTACTATACGTAGTAGAGAAAGTAATATAAACTTAAGAATTCTTAAGATTTTACTTATGTCTTTACAGCTTAAATGAAATAAGGACTAACTGACTGACTGAGATTTTAGTTTATCTACCACATATATAGTAGGCAGAGAAGGTATTGCATTCCACCCAAAAATTAGATACCGAATTTTCACCAGAAATACATGTTTTAAGGAACCCTAAATCCAAAAAACACATTTATAGAAAAAGGTCTTTGTGTGTCTGTAAACAGCATAACTCAAAAACAAAAAGTTGGATAAACACCAAACTTGGTATTTAGATACAGTAATTTCTGAAGATGCGACACTAAGATTTTAAAGAAAATCCCCCCCACTCCAAACTACTCTTTACATGGAACATTTTTCAGCATTTTTGATTTTCTAAAGAATGGCTCTAACGATTTTGATTAAAATACCATATATTAAAAACATTTACATGACAAATAAAATGTATATCTTGAATTTTGTGTGAATAGCCTTTGAAGTCCTATTGTTCAGAAGGAATTATATTTACTCTTATATAACTGGTAAACATTAAGTGATAGATGAAAATGTACTTCACAAGAAATATAGATCTCTTTAAAACACACAATTTAGTCCAAATAACTTTTTATGTGGCATCAGCTATTTCTGAGATATCTGTTATTAATGGTACAAATTGTTCATTACTTGGTCATTCATTAAAGTCCTTTCAACATTCAGTTGTTTCTCGCAATTGCATGGAAACAGTATGTAATTTTAAGGCACCGTATAGTTTCCAGTTCTTAAACATTTGACTATCGCTTTTCCCTTTGTATCTATAATGAAATGTGTAATGTAGCCACTTCTGCAAAGGTTTATTTGGATTAAAATGAAGTAGATACAAAAATAAGCTTTAGTAAGAAGGGTTTCTATACCCACTAATTAAGATAGAGGGTAGAAAAAGTCATGTGAATGTATCACATCAGATTTTTAATTCTTATGTATGTTATTTCAGATTCAGAGACTAAGCTCTACATGGCATGTTCTGAGGCAAAAGTTTACAGACAGTGCTTTCAACTTTGAAGCTAAGCTACGTCCTACACTTAAAAGCATGAATGAATGCACAAATCCTCAAGCACCAAATACAACTATACCACATTTACTGCCATTTATACTTTTGCAGGAACGAACATTGGATGATATTCTAGGTAAGCTCTCACCTCAGGTGTTGTTAATTCAATATTTAAACAGTACCTATGTATTTACACAAATGATAATTAACTTCAGCAAGCTCTATTCCATACAATTTTTCTCTGCATCTCTTAACAGTCATATGCACTAGTTACCTCTCATTAGCTGTTGTCATGGAATAAATTGTTGTATAGTACAAAATAGTTCCTTATTTAGTGTGATCATTTATCTTAATACATTCTAAGAGAATTGTCAAATTTATATTTTCATAACGATATGAATTAAATATATTGCAAAATAGAGTTAGTGCATCTAAAATGCATGTAAATTCTTTATCATGAAATAGATAGGAGATCCTATGCTTCAAATTTGCCTCTCAGAATGATGATAGCATCTATCATGAGTCATGACAGTGTGTTAACATATGGGTCCGAAAACATCCCACCCCCTTATATAAGCTGCACCCTTAAAATTTGAGGGCGGAAAAAGAGGAAAAAATAATGTTTATCACGTAAATAAGCAGCATCTGGTATGACACAAGAAACAGAATATAAACACTCATTTTCTTGTACATATAAACATTTTTCCTAGCATATAGCATATAACATTGGCATCAAACACATTAGGTTTGTTCCCACACGATTCAGAATCGATTCCGAATTATCTGAGTGTGCGCAGTAGCTAAGTGGCGTTCCAACACGACACAGAATCAGTTCAGAACCAATTCTGAATTTCCAGTTTGCTGTTCCAACGTATTTGGGAACTAGTTCGGAACGAGTGAAATCGGTTCGTGATTAAGAATAGGAACTGAAAATTCCAGACATGCGCACATTGTATGGTCTACAGTGCATACTCAGTTAATTCAGAATCGATTCTAATCACTTGGAACAAACCTGACAGAGAGTAATGAAAAAGCGACATAGTCTCTGTATTCAGTAGAAAATAAATTTGAATATGTAATTTATTCCTCCATGCGTGTTTATTTCTCAATACGGAAGAGCAAAGGTGTTTGGTAAGCAGTTGCTCGCTGCTGAGTAGTATGGCGACATACTTGAGGAAAAGAACAAAGTCTAACAAAGCCAGGGAGCAAAACAGCATTCAAAGATAACAATAATGAGTGATTTAGGTGACAGTGATCTTTTTAATGATGCATCGACTTCCGAAGAAGAGGATTATTTCCATTTAAACATTATTCTGTTATTTTGGGACCTTTACCCCTTTTTTGGCACCTTTCTACCATTTCCCCCCAACCATGTCCATAATCCCCTTTTTTCTTTTAAGTTTCATTCCAATTTATTCTTTAACTTTCAATTAACGTCTCCTCAGCTTGCTGTGTACGTGCGAATAGTAAGTCTACCTCAGTAAACGCCGCGCGGGAATTGAAAGCACACCCGCAACAATGGAAAATAATTGTGTGTTCGACGAAAACCTCTTTCTCTCACTTTACTGCTATATAGTAGCCCGCAATAATGCAATTGACAATGAGTGATTCTATCCTACCAGAATCAGTAGCCTGCTGTTCGTGAATGTGAGTTTGTTGCTGTGAGAGACGTCATTGTTTGCGTGGAGGCGAAGCCTGGGCAGGCAGAGACGACAATAACCTCAACCGCGCAGCTCCAAGAATTATTAAGACTGGGTTATAATTCACAAAACAATTATATATAAAGAAGACTGACATGTTAAAATTTCAGCCCAATTGAATGGATAGTTTAGAAAATAGCAATTTCAGTTGTGCATCCCCTTAAATAAACAAGCACCTTATTTGAGCACCTTTTCCCTTCCTTTTTTCATCTGAAATGTGCAACTAAAAATCCTAACCCTGATCATAAGCATACATTGGTACCATGTAGTTTTGCATTACTTGCATTACGTTCAGAATAGAATTTATGTGGGGTGTCATTGTCTCAGAGTATTGCAGTTTTAAATTAAACATTGTGTTTAGAAGTTTCTGTAGCAGGAAACCTAATGTTAAATTGGAATTGTGTTAAATTACTTTTTCCGGGTTCTGGTTTAAATATAATATCTATATATTACAATTGTTATTCGCAATAACTCAGTATCAATGGCTTTAAGCTGATAAACGAACACGATTTATTTTTGCTCGAATATTAGCACTGGAATCAATATGAAAGAAACGCTTACGTGTAGTGTTAAGTGAATGCACTGCTGAAAGTACTATTTCCTAAGGTTCTCAATTAATTTGGCTAAATGATGATCTTAATTTTGTCTTGCATAAACATTGAAAGCTGTTAACTTAATTTTGAACATTTTTTTATGGTTTTCAAGTTATTGTGTTTAAAAAATGAATTTAATTTCCTGTTCCAAATCTTACACAGGATACAATTTTAAAAACAATCTTCCATTTAAGTGATCGTGTCATTTATCTAATCACATCGCACAAATTTGTTATTTGCTTCATTTGCATGGTTTCAGTTTACAAGAAAATAAATTGTTTAAGAAGCCTTCGTTATACATTTACATTTCTGCATATCCTGTTGGTTTTAAAAATTAATCTGTCAATACCCTTTGCAACACAAAAAGTTTACATGATAGTTTTAATTTTTTGAACCTTCGCAATGTGCATGAATAATTCCAAAAGAATTGGATATAAGCTTGTAATACATGAGTAGGAGTGCTCTAAATAAATAAAGTCCTTCGCACCTATAGCCTGTTTTCATTTGAATGTAAAGTCGGATATATAGCAGACGGTGAGTACGGATATATACGGATATACTTTGGTGTTCTGTGGTAAGGATTAAGATGTCTGACATGTGAAAGGACTACACACATACATTGGCGGAGTTTGATTTCATTCATCAACGCTGTAAACGTAGATATTTTATCGTCTTCTGATTGACCGTGCAACGAAGAAGGCCGTGACAGAACGCGAACGGTTCAAGTAGTGTTCCAACCACACAAAATTCCGAATTAGTTCTGTGAGCGTACCGGACTGGCGCATGTGCATTAGCATGTGTTGGAATTAGTTCGGAACCCGTTCAGAACTGTGTGTTGGAACAAACCTATTGTCATATTTTTCATTATTTACTGTCATCACTACCAGTGCTCACTTATTACTCTGACTTGCACCATTTTCTTCATTCTCCTCCCACAGCACCTCATCCTTGCATATTCCATAGAAGCTAATGAAGCAATAAAAACAATGTTAACGCTAAAAGGTTAGTGAAGGTTTGTATTGTTGCGTAATAAAGTGCTGCCAGTTTCAGTCAGTTGCATGTTGCAAATGAGCTTAGATTTTAAAAGTTGTTGAAATTTGGACCAAAAGTGCAGCTTATTTTTGGACCACTTTTTATCACTTGACCTTGCAGTGCACAGGACTTGCCATACATCACCAATCAAAGGTGTACCATACTGACTACGAGAATTAATTTGTGATCGTTTATTGTGCATGTAATTACTGCATAATGGCAAAATATACTGTGGGATTTTCACTAAAGCATTGAAAGGGAAACTTTTATGAAGAGGCGAAAAGCGAATTGTGGTGCTTGTATTTTATGGGCTTCTAGAGAAGAATCCGTCTTTGCTGGTGAGAGAAGTTGAGCAGCTCTGTTCTGAATTTACAGGTGTAAGTGTTCAATCCGAGAATTGGACGCAAGATTCTCCTAAAATGTAAAAGTTGAGTTTTATTTTAAAGTTTTAGTTTTGCATGCCATCACACGTGCATTTGATTTATTTATGTTCCTGGCAATTATGATGTTTACTGCAGGTTTCCACATGGTGTGAAAGCCATACCTATGTCCCAAAAACATTAGCCAATCAGTGGAAAAGGGAAGGGAATGGTGCATGGTTATAAGAAACAAGCTTTAGCTGTATGTAGGACAGAGGTTGGAAAGCATAATCAAATGTAAAAATTCCATCCCCATGGATGGGATTTCAACCACAAACCTCATGCAGTCACTGAATTTTTCAAGTTTGTTTACATGAGAAACTAACAGAAAAAGTTTCTAACAGTAATTATAAAACAAGGAGATATAAGTCCTATCTTGTTTAATGTAATAATGGATGAAATCATAACAGAAACAAGACAAGGTAGTAGTGGTTTTAAACTGGGAAACAAGGAGATAAAAAAAAGTTATGTAATGCAGATGATGTATTGTTACTAACTGAAAATGACAGTAATTTATAAAAGCTACTATATAAGTATGATAATTGCTAAACAACATAATATGCAAATATCAGTGAAACAAATCCAAATAGTTTACCATATCTAAAGAGCCTGGATATAAAATAGTAGTAAATAATAAGAGTATGGAACAAAAAATGAACAGCAATTACTTGGGGGTTAATGTCACCAGTAATAAGAACATAACTACAGAAGTCAAATCACTAAGAGTGTGTCAATGATATCAGAAACATTAAGGGACATTATGTGGAGAAATAAGCATATGAGTCTAGAAAGTAAAACTGAATATATTAAACTTGTGTCAGAACTTATGAAGCAGAAACAACAGTTGACAAAGAAAACAGAACAAACGAAATGAAAATTTTAAGACTATAAGCAGGATATACAATATATGATAAAAAGACTAATGAAGAAATAAGGAACATACATGGGATTACAGATATTATGAGGTGGACTAAACGGAGAAGAAAAGAAATGGGAGAAGATCGTCTCCCGAAACTTGCAATGAACTTAAAACCAGACATATCATGACCAGTGGGAAGACTGCCTAAATGATGGAAACAGAACTTTTCACCAATGAAAGAAGTAGTTGAAGCATGTAGAAATCCTAAATTAAAAAGAAGCAGTTTTTTTCAACTTTTTCATTTACTGCCTACACACAGCTAGAGTGAAAGAACAATTGCCAGATATAAATTAACACAACTAGAGATTAACCATAAAGCTCGGAAATTAAAAGATTTTGTGATATTGCAAGTTCCCTTTGAGGTATAATATCTCTGGTATTTGAGATCACCTTCAAAGTTTACCAGAATATTTGAATCAGACAAGAAGGTTTATTGTGCACCTGGTCATCTCATCATGGTAGCTCAAGTGGTAAAAGCATTGGCATAGAGATCCCAAGATCTTCGACTCCCCATCGTGACATTGAATGTTTCTTGTCTGATTCAACTCAACTTACTGCTCATATACACATGTGTGAAAGAGCAATTAATGAATTTCTTAATCATGTATTTAACTTCCTATACTATGTGGCTAGTAATTTGAGGAAGTATTGCATTCCACCCAAAAATTTGATCTCAAGGTTTCATTGGAAATGCATATATTAAGGTTCCTTGAATCCAAAAATGAAATGTTGGACAAGGACCAAATATGGTATTTAGGCTCAGTGTCTTCCAAAGATGTGGCATAAAGATTTTCAAGAAAATCTCCTCACCCCAAACGATCCCTTACGTAGGAAATTTTTCATTGCTTTTGAATTTTTAAAAAATGACTCTAATGATTTTGATTAAAATGCCATATATTTAATATATTTACATGGTAAATAAAATGTATATCTTAAATTTTCTGGAATAGTCAGTGAGGTCTTCTTTCTTGGAGTAGCCCGTGAAGTCAAATTTAGGCGAATTTTTGTATAATTTTGTATGACTGGTAAATCATGAGATAGACAAAAACTTTTTACACAAATGGCACATCACATTAAAACACATAATTTATTTCAAATAACTTTTTTGTGCCATCAGTCTTTTCTGAGATATTCATTGTTATTGGTTTGAATTTTTCTGTATTTTGTCTGTATTTTCTTAACATGTTAAGCGCCAGAGCGGACCGCTAAGGGCTCACTGTATGCAATGCAATTTTTGCTGGGCTGTAGCGATTCACATGACCGCTACATTTCTGGACCAATTTAAGATTTCTACAAGCCAGCACTCCACTGAAACATTGAGCTTTACCTATAAAATGGATCTCTGTGGTCCTTATCTAGACATTACCACCACTGTTTGAAGCTGGCATATTATGGAGATCTAAATTTCAATATAAAAAAAATGTTGTCAGCATTAACAACAAATTTTTATTAACTGTGTTTATATACAGTCAGGCAATAGAACACAATAATGCTATCAAGCAAAAGCTTAAGTAGAATTTGCTGTTAAAGAATGCGTTTAGTTCTAACATTGAAGCTACACAAAATATGGAGTATCAGAAATGTTTTGTTTTTAACTTATCATTATGAAAATTAGCAAAGCATGGCAAGCAAAAATGAGGTTTTCTGTCGCATTTCTCACAGTAGGTGGTTACTTTCTTGACTTTATTTTTTGATAAATTTCCTGTGAGTTTCTTTTTGTAGCATCCTTTAAATACTTTCATACCTTATGAGCTGGTCCCTTGTGTTTCTTGAGGGAATGCATATTTAGAGATTTCCGTTTTCCTAGAGATTGACATCTACTACTGCTGCTGCTGCTGAGGGGGATCACTCAGACTTTCATTTGACCACAACAATGCTTCCATGATTTTTTTTTCTTTTCTTTGAAATCTGTGATAAATCCTATTCAATAATGGTAAACATTGCAAAAGCACGCTTTGTACATAAGAGTCGCCAACCTAATGATATGGATATTATATCATTCAAGGCAACAGAGGTGTTCTGAGTAAAAACAAAAATCAAATCTATTTCAGTGAATCCATATGTTTACTAAAAGTTACTGTGGACCACTGGTCCCACAATAAAATTTCCCCACGGACCGCTAGAATTATTTGTTATAATAATTGCCTATAAAGTCCTCTACAAAACTAATCTTTGCAGTAAGTTAATATTTACTGTGCCTTTTATTGACTTTTGGAAAGAAGTTACAACGTCTGTGGGAAAATTCCATAAAATATCTACGGGCACATAATGTGTTAAATTAATGCGATCACCATTCAGCCATTTCTCATGATATCATAGAAGGAGTATGGAATTTCAAAGTTAGCATTATAGCAACCAGTTTTTTAAACATTTATCACTTAAGCCTCCCATATCCCCTTTGTACCAACAATAAAATGTGTAATGAGGCCATTTCTGCAAATGTTTCTCTCAATTAACCTGAAGTGGAAAAAAAAAGCTTTTGCAAGAGTAGTTTGTGACTTTCTCTAGTCACTATAATTTATTTTTATATAATATCTACAAATTACTCTTGCAAAAGCTTTATAAAAATATATTATAGTGACTAGAGAAAGTCATGTAAATGTAACACTTCAGACTTTTTGTAAAGTGATAAATAGAATTGTTTATAAAACACAGAGCACTACTCCAAAATTAAATTAAAATTAGTTATTCACATTAACTATTTTCACAAATCAGTCATTCAGAGTATTCATTTTCACAAATATATGTTAAATGGTCACTTTAGGTATTAAAACTATGAATTTCAGAGAAAATAATGTGCTTATGTTATACACTTTCATATGTTTGTACCGCACACTCTTCAAGGTTCAGATGCTGTTTAACAGCATTTAATGAGGGCTTTCTAGAACCAATTAGCAGCTTTTTTGACCATTAGCACCAGGGGATAAAGTGACCAAAAGCAACAGGACTAGAAACTTTGTGTAATTAATTATCTTTAAGATATCAGACTAATATTTGGTGTTCTGTCATTGGTAGCTTTTAAGATACCATAATGTAATAGTAGCACATAGTAATCTACTATATTTAAAGTGACCAGAGAGCCATTTAGCTGGAGAAAAGGCCATTTAGCCTTTTTTAAAACCTTTGTTTCTACTTTTTTTTAAAAAACTAAATTAAGATACCAATCATGCAATTTTTATAATTGTGCATCTTCTTGTACACTTATTCTTTTGACATAATTTATCTGTTTTGCCATAATATTAAATATAATTTTATTTCTTTTGCATTTATATTAATCAGTTTTAATAGGGCCCAGCATTTACCTAGTTTGTTCCTTTGTTTAGAACCATAGGCTTTGTATATGTAAGCATGTTTCATGCTTACTGAAGTAAAATATAGGTACTAATTTCATAGTGCCTATTTTCATAGTGTGGGCCTTTTCATAGCTTGAATGCCTATTATGGCTTTTTTTTTTAAATGAAAACCTTTATCAAGGTTTATACCTATCAAAATTTTGTTATTTTTATTGGTGGCAGTTATTTATTACCATTGTTTATTAGTGTGATGGCAATGTTAGTATTGCAATTAATATTTTGCGCTCTGAGCCAATAAGCCATTGTTCATAACATGCCTGAAGAAGTTTGTAATACTAACATCCCTTTCCAGATGTTTCCGTTGTTTCTTGTAATAATAAAATAGTGACTAGTGAACACAATAAAGTGTATGGTAAATGTTCAGCTACAAAAGCTATTGGTTTACGATTGGAAAATCCACCATTTTAGTATTAAGTCATTGCTTTGTTCATTTATAAAATGGCTTTAATGTTTTTTACTGCCCACGTGGGTGAAAACAAAGTATTGAATATAAAGAATAGACTTATTTCATTGCAAATGCAACAATGGCCCTTTAATAATAATAATAATAATAATAATAATAATAATAATAATAATAATATATAACACTCAATAATAATAATAATTACAAACCAGTGCGGGAGTCTAAAATGTATTCAAGAGAGAAATTACTTAAAAACTGATATTAGGGTTTACATAGCAACTGAAGAATGTAAATTTAAAGAAAAAATGTTTACAGTTTATGCTTCTTTAAGAGAATAGTGGTTTTAGTAAATTTAATGTTGTATAAATGATATATGCTATTTGATATTTCTATACTATTCTGTCATGTCAAAATGTTTTTATAAGTGGTAAATGAATAAATTATTGTGCCTAATTCATTGCTTATTATTGCAGATTTTGAACTTGTTGCAGTGCCTATTTGCCTGCTTATTACTTTCTCTACTATGTATAGTAAGTAGGGGAAGTATTGTATTCCACCAAAAAATTCGATACCGAGATTTCACTGGAAATACATGTTTTGAGATGCCCTGAATCCGAAAAAAGCATTTTTGGAAACATCTCTGTGTGTGTGTCTGTCTGTGAACAGCATAACTCAGAAACAAACAGTCAGATAAACACTAAACTTGGTATTTAGGTTCAGTATCTTCCAGAGATGCGACACGAAGGTTTTCAAGAAAATTGCTCCACCCCAGATTACCCTTTACATGGAACATTTTTCGAAAATTTTAATTTACTCAAAAATGGCTCTAACGATTTTGATTAAAATATCATATGTTTAAGATATTTTCATGACAAATAAAATGTATATCTTGAATTTTCTGGGAATGTCTCCAAAAGCATTCTTCATTGTGAACGACTTTTGGATAACTGGTAAACCACAAGAGATAGACAAAATTTTACTACACAAAAAGTGTAGATCGCATTAAAATACACAATTTGTCATATACTTTTTTTTGTGAAGTGAACTGTTTTCGAGATATTGCTTGTTATTCAAATGGCAATTCGCTATTCAATTTTTTGTCTTGGATATGCAAAGAGTATTAATCTGTGGCAAAGAGAATGGTGCTGCACCTAGCAACCAGCTATTAAGAGCTATGTATGTGCTTAAAGGCTACTGTATTTCTATATTGCCCTTATAAATATATATTACCCATACATCTACAAGAAAATTAGCAATAAGATAGAGTCTGCAAATGTTTATCTGGAA
The DNA here is from genome assembly GCA_030765065.1 of Deroplatys truncata. Lineage (NCBI taxonomy): Eukaryota > Metazoa > Arthropoda > Insecta > Mantodea > Mantidae > Deroplatys > Deroplatys truncata. Next base: position 196,819,005 of record CM060975.1, on the reverse strand, counting down.
TAACATGACATAAATGGAGAATAAGCGTTTGTAAAAATAGTTTGTACAGAGTAGAGAAAGTCATGTGAGTGTAACACATCAGATTTTTTTTAGGTTTTTTTTTTAGCTCCAATCTTCAGTTATAACAATTTATTCATTTTTGCTCTCTTTTTTCTGGTCCCCTTGCACCAGATGCGCTCTGAATGAATTGATCAGGTTACTCGCCAAGTACCCTCATAGCACAGACGATGATGATGATAATAATAATAACAATAATATTATAATTATTATATTCTCTGTGCGTCCAGTTTAAAGCAGTCGCTAGTCACCTACTGATCACGTGCTGGGATGGGATGGCATCAATTGTTAAGTGACAGTTGAACTATGAGTGGGAGGGGACATGCTGACAAATACTTGCAAATACAGAGACTAAATTTATTGACTACAGCATGATAAAAAAAAAATCAAAGAGGAATTGCTACTGATTACTGTTTCAACTATTCCTTAATTAAATAAGGCTTAACTTGCTGCTTATATATCATGATGATTTTTCTGTTTTTCATGTTCACAAAGGCATCTATGATGCTTTCACATAACACAATATAATAATCAGTTAAGGAAAAGAATCACATTTTAACACATGATTGCAAACCGATACAAACAGTAGTATTTAGACTTGCTGTAAGCGCTGTCAATTCTACCAACCTATTTCACTTCAAACAGATGAGAAAAAGCGAAAAACTTTCTTGCATTGTATTGAGAACACTGGCTGTTGTGGAAAAGCTCCCCACCATGAAATGCGTATGTAGTCATAAGAAGTGTACTTTCCCTCCCCGCCAATCAGTTTGCGCCACACTCTGTGATACTCTGCATTGTGATCAGCTTCCCCTTTTAAAATCTTCATAACTGACCAACAGATCTCAGGGAAAGAGATTGGATTATGAAATTATGATTTGCAGAATTTGTACAAATAAGGATAAATACTAGAAGATAAAGTATAACCTGTACAAAAAAATAGGTAACTCAGTGATTCAAACACTTCAAGGGAGAACCATCCCTACCTTACACAATATCATTATTGTAAAGAACATTTGATCACTAGTCCTGTAGCACTTCACTTTATGAGTATACTGTGCTATAGGGATACGAATAATTCCACAAAATAGTAACCTTATGCTATGCTTCATTTTTCGTTGTATTGCAGGACGAATAGAAGTTAATTAGCTCTGCTATAGTTTTATTGTAATTTATTAACGTTAATGAAAAACTTTTGATGTGAGACATTCACATGACTTTCTCATATATTAGTGGGTGTACAAACTATTCTTATCAAAGCTTATTTTTCTATCTGCTACATTTTAATCCAGATAAACCTTTGCAGAAATAGCTGCATTACATATTTTGTTATAGATATAAAGAGAACAGCAATAGTCAAATGTGAACTGGATGCTGTATGCTGGTCTTAAAATTCCATATTGTTTCCCTACAATAGTGAAAACCAACTAAATGTTGACAGGAATTAAGAGAATTACCAAGTAATAAACAACTGAACCATTAATAACGGATATCTCAGAAAGGGTTCATGCTACAAAAACACTTATTTAAAATAAATTGTGTGTTTTAAAGAGATCTACATTTTATGTGTAGTATGTTTTTGTTAGTTGCTTAACATTTACCAGTTATACAAGATTATTAAAAATTCCTTTTGAATGAAGAGGACTTCACAGGCTGTTCCCAGAAAATTCAAGAAATTCATTTTATTTGTCACATAAATAAAATATCTTTAATATATGGTATTTTAATCAAAATCGTTAAGAGTCATTTTTTTAGAAAATCAAAATTTTCAAAAAATGTTCCATGCAAAGGATAGTTGGAGGTGGGGTATTTTCTTGAAAATCTTTGTGTCACTTCCCTGGAAGATACTGAAGTTAAATGTCAAGTTTTGGTATTTATCTGACTTTTTATTTTTGAGTTAGGCTGTACACACACACACACATACACACACACACACACACACACACACACACACACACACATGGACCTTTTTCTAAGAATGCTTTACCTTTTGCATTTAGGGAGCCTCAAAACATGTGTTTCTAGTGAAATTTCAATATTTGGTGGAATGCAATACCTTCTCTACCTTCTATGTACGTGGTAGAGAAAGTAAAAATGGAACTAAAATGTTTATGACCATGGAAAATACACTCTGATTCTGAGTTTAATTTTAAAGCAAAAGGTGAAATTAATTTTTATTGCAGTACGATTTTAATGTGTTTAATATCTGTCCATATTAGTTAGACAACAATTAATGAATTTATAAGATTAATAAACAAAATGTATGTTAAAGAAAGAAAAACTGAAATAAAAGTGAAAACAAAACAACAAAACTCTAGTAAACCAAAATACACACTGATGTTTTAAGGCTATAATATATCATTTGAATTTTAAATTGTTTTCCTTTGAATCCTCATTGCAGAGAGGTGTTCCAATTTTGAGAGTTGAAAATCTAGTCAATTTAACTATACAGCTATATTAATTAAAAGAAATTTAAGAAAGGGCATATGTCTTTTCTTGATCTTTGCTTTCACATGCTCAGGGTTCTTGGAAACATTTTATGACCTGTATCTACCTACTCTTAACTAAAAGTGTCATCCTTTTCTACCCAGGTTTCCTTACTTTTAAATCATTTACAATGTTACTAATTTTGGTGCTTTTATTAGGTACAAATGCATCAGGCAGCCATTCCATGACTAGTAGTTGCTTAGCACCATGGGAATCAACAGCAGATTTTGGCCTTGGGACACTTTTTGCACACATGGAGGCTGCTCGTAAATTTGGTGAATCTTTGCCTATGTTTCGACGCAATGCAGAGATTGTTCTTGGTGATGCCAAGATAGATGAACTATTAATGGATGCTTTTCACACAGAATTTCATCTTAAGTTCCTGTGGGGAAGTCGTGGCGCATGTGTTGCAACAGAAGAACGACATGCTAAATTTGAGCAAGTGTTAACAGTCATGTCTGATAAATGTGAAGCACCACAACCTTCCACTCCCGCCTCACCACCTGCTGCAATAGGAACCAGTGTTTGAGCAGGAATGAAGATGATGAAGTAGCTCGAAGGGACTTCTTTTTCACTTGAAGCATGAAGTTCAGTTCCATTTTCAGAATCTTCAACAAGCATCTGAATTACTGCTAGTGATATAATTTTTCATTCGTGAACGTTCCTTTTCAGAAAAGTAATCTTTGATAGGGATTCATGGGAATGTTAGAATCAGTGCATAACAAATCGGTTAGTTTCCTGTTCTGTATTGTGTGGATGTAACAGCTGTGATCCAGTGACTTTATTAAAAGCAGAACCTTTGAAATGTATACATACTTCAAGGATTGTTGTTTACGGAGTCTGAAGAAACTGCATACTTTCTAAGTTGCAGCTATTTTAATCAGAAGATTTATGGCTGGTATTATGAATGTGCTTGGACTGATAGTTAAGTTAAACCAAACCAAGAATTTAAGTGTAAGTGCATATTGCATTGTAACAAATCACTTGAACCCTAAAGGAAAAAATGCTTTACAAGTTTAAATTACATAGAATTTGTGCAACATTGCAGTAAAAATGGCTGAAATGAACAAACATCCCCCAAAACAATATGCTAACCTATCTGCCAAAAGAAAAGAATAATGGTGAGTTTAGTTACCATGATTCCATGACATTTATAATGTAAGGAGTCAGGGTAAAGTTTGCATTGAATATGAAAACAGTAATGTTAATGTTGTGAGATCAGAAGAATTATCATGTGAATGTTTTTTTTTATTTGATCATTTATTTATCTATATAAATTGTTCTTGGTCTGGGAGAGTATACCTCATGTGAATGCAGTTAGTTATACTAGAAATGAGAAAATAAGGCTCTTAATTCTTGCTCTTGTTTCAATAAAGATAAAACTGAAGCATTTTCAGTGATCTGTGTCCTCTTTGGCATTATGTTTAGTGGGATGCATAGGATGCCACTTCTGTGTAGATTTAACCTAAACAGTTGTGACTAGCAAGAAGTGTAAACATGACCACAGAATGGAAAGATAGAATTAGACAGGAATTAAGAGACGGTTTTCTAGTTGAGTTAATTCTGCAAAGCTTTACTTTGGTAGGCGTAATTGTTTTGTTGAGAAAATTGCCGCTTTTGCGGAGGAGTGCACCTGATGTGCACAATGAGGCAATTGCATCATCCAAATTCACACCCCACCCCCAATATGAGGAAGACTGCACCTAATTGATCAGCAGATTTCTCGAAACCAAACCCTGTGCACTAGTCATCTCTCATAGAATTATCAGCTATCATTGGGTTAGGTATCAAGCTAATTCTTATTTAACATAATAATTTACTTTAATATATTCAAAGTGAATTGTCAAATTTAATGCATCTGGAATGCTTGTAAATTCTTATCAACAAATAAATAGGAATCCTTTGATTTAAACCTGCCTCTCAAGATCACAAAAGCATGTGCATCCATCACAACAGAGTGCTTTGTTGTTTATATTGCCTCACCTTGCATTGCACAGGGTTTGCTTGTCATTCATACACTACCAATCAAACATTGACCAATCAAGGGAAAGGGGAAGGAAAGGGAGAACAAAAGAATACATGTCTGTGGGGCAAAGTTATAAGAAAGAGGGTTTAGTGAGGAGGACTGTAATAATTACATATCCATTGGCTATATTCCCTAGTAGACATTTAGGGAAAACTGTAGTAGGCCAGCATTATAACTTAAATGTACTTGTATGTAGAATAAAGAAAATAGGGAAATAAAAGGAAATGATTCACTATGCCTTAATAGCATCAGGGTTAAAAAATCAAAGCTTAAGTCAAGAGTGATTGAATAGTAAAGGAAATAGAGGAAGTTTGGTACAGGAAGTGAAGAAATACTAAATTTGGTCATTAACTCCCCAAGCTGATCAGTGCTTTAAAATACCTAATGTACAACCCCTTCTTTTACTTCATCATGCATAAACATAACCTAACAGCTGAAACATGAAGGTAAATAATAGGACCTTAAGCAATTTGACAAGTTGATTTCTTTGTTCTCAATAAAAGCTCATTTTCAACAACCAAGAATGGTAACCAGAATGACAAAGTTGAAATACATGTATTTTAATGGGAGCATTTAATTAACAGGAAGCTTTCCAGGGCACCGGGAACAGGAAGGAACGCTTGGCCAAACTTTTATGTTCTCGTTCCCAGGCATGGCATATTATATCCATATTGTGCATGTTAGTCTTCTTCACTGTAGAGATTATTCTAAGCAGCCATGACATGAAAAACTGCTAGTGCTCTTTAGTCACAAGCCAGAAACATAAAACTGGAAGAAATTCTGCTTATACGCATCCATCCTAACCTCAAAACCTGATACCCACAGTTCCATTTGATGGTGGTTCTTCTAGTGAAAGGGCTATCACTAGTTTTTTTATATGCAACTCAAAACTGGCTTATTGTCTAAAAATACAATAGCAAAAACTACAAAGAACAGCAAAAATTGGTAGAAATTAACAAATAATAATAAAAACTTTAATGTACACCATTAAATAAAGGACTATCAAATTTTGACATTAGCTAACCCTCATTATGTTGGCTGAATTGAAGCAGGTGAAAAAATATCATTAGTCAGTTAAAAACAAAGGAAATCCCAATGTGCAAAATTGACTTTCCACTTTGTGATTGATATGATCATCGATAAGCATTGCCATTTTACCAGGGTACTGGAACTAAAATCTTGTATGCTGTATTGCTTCCCATTCTTGTCGTCCTCCGTGGACTAGTGGTACCGTGCTAGCCTCTAGTTCCAAAGGTCGCAGGTTCAAACCTAGCAGAGGGCGATGGATTTTTTTCGGGTGTAAAAATCCTTAGCATGGCTTCCTTCGGAAGGGAAGTAAAGCCGGTGGTCCCATGTCATAGATTTACGGCACGTAAAAGAACCTCAAGCCTGATAAAGAGGCCTCTGAGCAAAATTATTGGTCTTTCACGACCAATATAGAATGGGACACTAAAGACCATAGTAGTTAAAGAGCGTCCATAAATAAAACTCAATTTCTTCTTCCCATTCTTGTTTCCATTTTGGTTACCATTGTTGGGCTATAGTGAATCAGCATTAAGAGATGTTTTTATAATATTATCAATTTATATACCATAAAATTGCATGATAATGATTATATTAACACTTTAAATTAAACTGCATTATTTAGTGCACATTATAAACAAGGTAGGTTATGGCATAGTTCTGTTGTATGAATCCTGAGAGATGAAAATTTTTTTTATCTCAAGATACATGAAGGTTTTCATTGGGATAGTTGAACAACCACTTCATGATTAGTCAAAGTTTGTTTAAATTCTTCCACAGCCACTTCTGAAACAGCCATTTTGTAAAGCAGATAAAATCATTTGGGACAAAAACCACATTATAATACTGGCCCTAAATCATTTAAATGCACAATGTTTAACTTTGGTTGTAAAGATGGTACAACAGGTTGTATTGTTTAATGTTATTTTATATAATTTGTGATACAACTTTTGTTAAAACATTTTAAGTTATCCCTCGGTACATGTTGCAAATGTACTTATGTAGCTTTAAAACTTATAGTTTTGTACATATTATTCCAGAAATATTGGAAAACAACTCTTATGGTGCTGTACAGAAAATGACAAAACATTTCTGTTGTGATAAATGAATTAATCAGGATTCAAGTCAGTAAATATTATAATAAATTACGGCATATCATTCTCTGTTGTAGCACTTTAAGTTTTAGAAATGAGTATATATTGAACATGAATTGCTTAGTCAGTTCTACTCTCGGTGTAAATAGTGGGTTTTCTAGATTATGTTTGTATTAAAGTTGACTTTAAATTGTTTTTCATGCACATACCAACTCTAAAAAATCAGGAGCTTGTGTTATTCGCTGTTTTCTTTATATCTGTAAGTTATTGGTGTTGACGTATCATGAAAGTTTCATGCCTACAAGATTTAGCCTTTTTCATATTAATCGTTTCTAATCTATAAAAACATCATAAGGTCCTTTGCTGTTATTGAAGAGGCAAAACCTTTGGTGAAATTTATACATTTAGTATGCTATTTTAAAGCACAGTCTGTTGTATTAACATTTAGCATTTTAATTATACCTGCAGAGTAAATTTAACTGTATTATCTGCAGCACTAATCAAACCGAGAACACGATAATCTTGAATATCCTAAGGGGAAAAAAATCTTGCTCCAAGAATATGGCATGAATGTTGCCAAATATCTAGTCATTTTCTCTTGCTGATCAGAAAAAGAGTATAAAATTTGAGTTCTTTTATAGTTTTTAAGTTTTAATACATGAAATTGGATAATAGTGATTATATTAAAAATTTACATTAAAGTGAATCATTTAGAGCAAATGAAAATATCTTTTGTCTATTGTTTATGGACATGTTTCAATTGCCCTGCACTTTAATTTCAAACAGTTAATATTGACTGAGGAGTAGTATATTGGTTATGTATTGTAATTTCCAATGCTTTGTATATTTGAACTACACACATACTGCATGATGTACAATGCCAGACAGCTCAAATAATACTTTGACCAAATGATCCAGGCCTTATATTAATTTTTTCCCTTTTCTTATTGCTGCCCTTATCTATTAATTTTTAACTTTGTATAGGAGTTGCTCATGTTTACTGGTATACTCATTGTTCAAAATAATTTCTTAATTCCATCAGTTACCATATAATGCATCCTTCCCTCCTCCAATTTTATTTCACTGTATGTATATAGAAGTTAATGAAACCTTCTTTGTTATATTTTGGATCTCTGTGTCCTCAAAATGCCTCTCTGCTTCTCTCCCAAACCCTTAAGACAATGTAATCCAAAAATTCAGTTTTATTCTGAATTATTTTGTTTTTAACCATATACTCGGAACAAAAAAATACATTGTGCACAAAATGTTAATGTGCTATGTCAAACTGTTGTTAAGATATTAATTTTTTTATTCATAATTAATCACTTTTTGATATGGTAATATAAAATGCTCCTTGGTTCATATGGTTAATTGTATCACTCCCAAATGTTTAATTTGAGCTTATTATACAAACATGAAAAAATGTTATGCAGGTATTTCTTAATTTTAATTAGTTTAAGAGGAAAAAGTTGCATATATGTTATTGAAATTTTCAACTTTTTCACTGTGTATTATGGAAAATAATAAATTTCAACTGAAATATTTAATATTTTTTAACTAGTGCACAAACATTTTTTAATCCATAATTTCTCAAGCTGTCCAAATTTTGAGTTAATAAGTTATAAGCTGCAGCCCAAACTTAAAAAAAGGATTGAGAAATAGACATTATTAATCAGACATTTGTGGCTTTAAAATTAAAAACTAATTGTGTTGAATAAAAGTATAGCTATAATAGGTATAATAAAATGCAAAACCAGCAAAGAAAATTTTCACATTTTTTACCATATTTCGCTGATACATTGTGTTAATATTACTCTCTCTCTCTCTCTCTCTCTCTCTCTCTCTCTCTCTCTCTCTCTCTCTCTCTCTCTTCCTCAGCACCCATACTCTCCTAAACCACTTGTTTCAAGTTACTCGGTAATGGTCTTACGCATCACCTATTTTGTAAGGATTTCTCTTGCTATTTCAAACATTCTTCTAACACATTTTCCTTTTTTAATTCCAGAATTCTGTATCCATGGTTTAAGGCCCATTCCATTATGAATTGGTTTAAGGATACCCATCCCATATCTATCAGGGCCAGCCTCTCACTTTGAGTGATGATGGCTGTATTATTATTCTACCAAAACATGAAATCAATTATTTCTAAAACATGTAACGTTTATGTTTGTAAATGGATTGTAAATTCCACTACTTTGTAAATTCCTTCTAAATCACTTAAACTCTATATTTGGAGCCTTATACAGTGTGTTGGGTATATTGCCAGGCTGTGGATTGCACATATGCATGCTCTCCGTACTGTCTATTGCACTGAAGGTTTTATGTTTTAAAACTCCTGCGTTAGTTACTCACGAGTTATAATAAGATGCACTATAATGAGTACTAATCTTGTTATAAGCTCTTTGAAAGTGGGGCCATCTGCATTGAGACATTCATAGTATTTTCGGATTAAATTTCCATTCACATGTTTTTTATCGTCACGAGGTTGTAATTCATGATTACTGTCACTCTGCAGGGTTTCAATTTTAAAGGTTTAGCACTTCTGTGAACAGAGACTTTTGAAACATCCAATTGCTGTGGGATGCATTTTAGACACCTTTGAGAGCATTCAAAAGATGCACAAATTTCATCAATTTTTTCCTTCCATTAGAACATTAGTTTTTCATTTCTTAGATGCAGCAAACCTATTGTCATAACTTATTAACCAGACATCTAACAGTTTCTCTACCTGGAACTGGAATACCAGGAAATCTCTTCTGAAATTGTCTACACACGTCTATATGATTTGGTTTTTCTGTGTGTATCACATATAAAAATTCTTTGTTCAAGCGTGAATTTTTCAGTAAGCAATTCAGCAGACTAATAAGAATAATCTAATGTAATTCATGCACAACATAGATGTCTTGATTGAACTTTCACTTTTGAAATGCACAATGAACAAACACTACTCTTTACAGCTCGAACTGAAGCCAGCAAATGATGCAGTACAACACAGCTGATAAACATAGCCTTGAGTGGATCATTCACTGCTAATGTGCTAGTGGAAAAATACCAAGGGCACTGCAGTGAAAGGGAGCTATGCATTTACGTGATCTGTGGCCCTGCTATAAATTGCACCAAGGTATAAGCATCCTCCAACTATAAAGCACATTTGCCTTATTTTTATTTACTCTCAGGCTCCACTCCCTCAAATATTCATGTGTTGCATCTGTAGCTAGATTCTTTGCTATCATTGTAAATGCCCCTACCACTAAATCTTATACAAAAAAGTAATCTTGATATCCCAATGTTATAACTGGTGAGTGATTGTACATTGGTTGGGTTTATTGTACATTTCACATTGGATTGGCAAAGAGTTTGATGATGAAATCAGCTAGAGGCATTTCAGAATTCTTAATGTGCTCCTTAAGCTTTCAAATAAAATGCTGACCATTCTCTTATACTGCAATATCTGTTGGAAGTACCGACATCAGCTGTCTTTATGCCTTTCTGTTGAAAAGCGTTCTGTTTTAGATAACATCATTTTTGTTGGAATGTATTTGGACAGGAGTAACACACTTGATCACATTCTGGTTTTATTTTACTACTCCAATGCTTAACATGTGGTGCATCAAAGCCACCAGAAGATGAAGTTGTTCAGCATCACGATGGCAATGTTGTGACGTTTTCTCCAAGTAAGCATTTGCACTTGGAGAAAATACCTGCAATTGATATTTTCGCACATATCTTTTCCATACAATGGAATCCATGTTCATTACATATATTCTCAACACTTTGCAAACATTGTCACTTGCAGAGCAAGTCACATTCTGCTTTCTTATGGCATGTTTACGAAGTGTCCTTATTATCAATCAGATTGAGACAACAGTGATATGCCAGTAACCTGAAGACTTCCTGACCAAGACCTTTGCCATTTCATCTACATACACTTTCTTTGTATTGGCTTCCCGAATTTCCTGGACTGGGCTGGTTAATTCTAAATTATGTTCTTCCATGAATCTGGTAATTGTGTTCTGTCTGCTGGACATGGTAGGAACTTTTATATTGTTGGGAATGTTAACTTAAAGAGAGAGAAAACAGAGAAGAAGTTGCAATGCTGTGTTTCCTCCATGGGGAGTTAACATCTATGTGTTATTTATTATTTCTTTAAATTCATTGACTGAAGTGACATGATCATGTGAAATGCCAGCAGCTTCCGAGAATAAACAATGCGTTCGGTGTGTGTATCCAAGAGGCTTCTGATAAACAAAGGCAAAGCATATGTTAACCATATGAGTAGCACAGTAATACTACAATAAAAGAATGTACTATAAATATGAAGCAGCAGCTTTCAGTATGGAAAAATGTTTCCATTTGAAAACATGAGGAATTTGTTGTGAATTTTTAATAACTTTCAACTGATTGTTCATCAAATTTTAGAACTAACAGTAGTGTATCCAACTGTATGAAGAACTAAACCAACATACAACTCCTTAATCAGTATAGCCTTCTTAAGAGGAAAGTAAATTAAAAATAAGTGATGTTTGTGTTAAACCAAACGACTCACTAAATAAAATTTTGCAGCTATTTAAATCATAAAGAAAGACAAATAAATAAAACTGCAGCTGCCCTTGAAGCTTGCGTTATGATTTATGTTGTAATCACATAATCAATCAAACATTTCAAGAAACTGCTTCATACAGATCCAGTGTACTGGATGCTTAATCCATACCTATGTATACCTGATAGTAATAAATGAAAGACAGTGTGCAAATTATTTTCATAAGCAAGAAGATTTACAAGTTGTGTTTGTTAACATAAATAGCTCAAACGTTGCAAAATCCTAAATATTTTTCAATAAAGAAACTGACTATTCTGTTAATTTTAATTTATTTGCAATAGCATATTATAAAATTATTTTTAATGTTATACTTATTGTGTGAGAAACTGTTTAGAAACTGCATGGTCTGAGTTTTTTAATTTTTAAAAGTACAGTAATTCTATAACATTATAAATAAGTTTCATATGTCATTTTTTGTAAAACAGAATTATAGAAATATATTCATTATTAAATGTAAATTTTCTAAGGAAACATTCCAAAGTCAATGCCTTCTGTAATTATACTACAGAGGGTATTATTTAATTAGTTTGTCAATTGATATTGCTTACAGTTTTCCAAAAAACATAATTTCTTTAATATAATCATAATGTTTATTTCACATGATGGCATCATTTTATTCAATGTGATGAAATATTCAAATTGATTTTATTGTAGTAATAAGTTATTAATTTAGTAATTGCAATAATATTTCTAATGCAGCCTAATGATCTTCAATATAGAAAAAGAAGAACATTTATTCACTCAAAATACCAATGCATTTCATGAATGTTATACAGATTCAATAAAAGAGAAATAAACACACCCATATAGGTGATTAAATTACTGTCGATATAGGTCTATGCTTTATAGATGTGATGATGAACAATTGATACCATATCACTGATTTTATTATTGGCCATTATAGATAAAATCTATTGTTTATGTAGACCTAATTTATGCAAAAAATTAAATACATCCATGTAGATGGTTCCACAGACACCAAATAGGAGACCTTCAAAGCACTCAAAGTCTAATTCGCAACATGCTGGTAAGTGTGTGCTTGACTTTATGATGCCTTTGGTAAATAAGGAGGGAATTAAAAGCAGTTTCCAAGTACAGGACATTTAATGATGTAATTGTTTCCTTGGTAATTTTATAGAATGAGTTCAAGGTTTTTTTATAATTCTGGTGTGCAAAAAATATTTTTAATCCTCCTTTTAGTGCAATGTAGCCATGATGATTAAAAGTATAAAGGATAAGTGCAAGTGTTTTAATTTAAATAATACATCAAAGAGTTCATTAGAATTCTTTGAATATATATTGTTTAGGAAAAATGGTGGGCATAGGAAATTTCTCACATGAATTTGGAAATATGTTTATAAATTCCGCTTTTAATTATTACCCTAAATCAATTATTTTATTTTATTTAATAATAATATTTATAAGTAAAATGCATCATTGCTATACTTTCAGAATAAAATAAAACAAAATATTCTTTACTGAGCTAATTTAATCCCAAATATTTGTTGAAATATCTAGAAATTTCAGAAACAAAAGATTTTCTTGATTAAATGTGGTGCTCTGTGCGCTTCACATGTATCAATAAATATGTTGTATGGCGTCTTCTGGGTTTGAAATACTTAGGGCTCAGATAAATAAGGAGATTTTGCAAATTAGGACAAATCCAGACACATAAATGTATCCATAAATAAAGACAAAGCTTGCATAGGTTAACACTTAATTGAGTGCCTTGTATGCAAAACACGGTAACCAACATATTGAGCAGAACTGGAATATGTAATGGAGTCTGGCTTTCTAAGTTTCATGTACCACTAGTTTTAATAACTCCACAAATAGCAGAATTTCATTTTTTTCTGTTTTGTAGCTGCATATCATAGCTACAAGGATAGTATAACATCATCCTGCTCAATTTTTCCAAAACATTCTATTGGTTATCATATTCTACTTGGGGCAATGGGGTAGCACAATGGTACATTTTACCACTGTTGCTCTGTGGTTCAATTTCCAGCAATTTTAAGTCACCCTTATCTGGGTCTTTACTTCTGACAAGCTCACGTAAAGTACTTCCAAGGCTCAAATTTTGGAGTCCACAGTAAAAGTCATGGGTCTCTTCATCCCATTGTGATCCCCTTTGTCATCCCACCATCGGAGAAAAAATCGGCACCGCCTACTAGGTGTCTGCAGCTAATAAGTTTGGTGGAATGCGGTTCTTCTATCATTGTGGACCACATAGAAAGCATTGGAAACATCAACATGCCTTAGTGTTTCAATTTTATAGAATTTTTATGGGCACTTACAGTACAGTACATACATATGAGAAATTTATTTTACTTTTTTGTCATGAAATCTTCTAAAGTACCTAATTTAATAATATTTTGGATTGATTCATATCATTTTATAACTCCAATTCTAGAAACAAATTCACTGGACTCTTTTGCTTTTTCTCTAATATCAAAAAGAAAATATAATCCAAGAATTAATGCAGGAAACAAAATTTAGTTTACTAAAATAAAATAATATATTAAAATACCAGATTTAAATAAATAACTGAGCTGCATTGAAAGCTTTATGATACTACACCAAATCAGAAACTGTGATTTTAAGACAGAACCCAAAGTACTATTTGATAGGATCTCTGTTACTAAAAATTGTAACATGACCTGTCTTTACATACATAAAAGAATGTCCAGTAATAGAACTCCAAGAATTTAAACTTAAGTCAAGAAGAATAGCACTTAAGATCAAAAGTATATAAATCTCAAACAAACTGACCAAATCAGAACGAAAAGTATCTCTTTAAATGGTCAGATTTACCTGATCAGTCTATGTTTGGTTGGAAATAATTGCAGAATGTAACAACCATGCAGACAGCATGTCTAACCTTATTTTAGATAAGTGGTGGACTTTTAACTTATGAATACCAACTCCTCAAATATGCTAAAAGTTGTGCTCATAGTACACCATGCCTTCTGTGAAATCTGTATTTATACCTGATTGACTTTTCATAAAATGACTAGTTGTTTTTGGCTTTGATAAAATAATTCCATACTTTTAAGGAACACTGTATATGTAAACAATACAACAGAAGCATTTGAATGTAAATACAGAAATCTACAAAGTTGAAGCAAAATTTTAAAACTATTAAAAATCAAGTTATTGACATTAAAGCTGCATTGCAGTTACATGAATTATGAATGATAATTTGGACTAAAGCTGTAAATATTACTTAGGTTTCCATAATTTTATAAAATCAGAATGTTTAAATTGTTTGCAATTGTCATACAATGAATATGTTCATTCTTTCAGTATATGTATTGCAATTTTTATTGGTGACCAAATGCATTTCTTGCCACCCTTTAATTAATACTGACTTATATGTCTTGTGCTGTTAGTAATATTGAAAATAACTTATGGTTATTTTCTGACACATTGGTACTGGGATATTGAAAACTTGATGCTTGAAGTTTGCCCTAAGAACTTTTCATTCAATTTGTGTCCACATGCTAACAGAAGTATGTAATCTATTTCTTGTGCACCCTGGCCAGGATGCTACAAATGTTGTGATAATGTTTGGCTTCTGTTTGCAGAATTAGTTTCTTGGGCCATCACCCGCATCGCCAACTACTTATCACCTGTTGTACCTCAAGGATGTGTGGTTTTTCTCTGATGATTCTAGTGAACATTTCATGAACTTCTGTATGAGCCTATCTACTGCTGGTATGAGTATAACCATGAGCAGAGAAGGACTTAGCGTCTCGACCTAAGGAGATCTTTTGTGCCTAGGCCCCTAATGGGGCAACCCTGTAGGGAGGGGTGAGGTGAGAGGAGACAGAGGGCAGCCAGAGCAGGAGGCTTGACAAGCATAGAGCAGGATTCCTACATCTTTCAGGTTGAAACTCCATTATGGCAGCTGGTATAACTGGCTGCCCTCCCCCTTGCAGGCTTGCAGATCCTATTGGAGAACCTAGGACTCAAAGACCACCCCCTTTCTAAGGAACGAAGTTTAACAGAGAGCATTCTTTTCCCCTGCCATACAATGCTAAGACTTCCTCTGACACTTACAACCAAGCAGATAAATTCTGAGATAAAGTGAGAAAGGATGTGAAATGGAGGGACAGGAAATTCAGCGGATGTAATTAACCTTCCCAGCATTCACTTAGCGACCCAGGAAAATCCCCCGAAAAAATCCATGATTCAGGAAGGTTGGCCACGGGAATTGAACCCATGACCTCCCAAATATGAGTAACACATGCTACTGCCTGCATCACCTCACTCGATTTCTGCTGGTAATTCAAAGTTCATTGCCCTAAGTTCATATCTGAGTTACCCCCAGAAGACAGGCTCACACAGAGGTTCGAGAAATGTCCACCAGTGTCGTCAGAGAAAAACAATGCATCCTTGAGATATAACAGTTGACAAGTAGTTAAAGATGAGGGTAATGGCCCAAGAAACTAATTCTACATAAATGAACAGTAAGTGAGGCTCAGAGTCATGTGTAGGCTCATACACAATTTCAGTGTTTTCATGTGTTTCACTGTGGATGTTCCAATGCATAGCTGTTAAGAATAAGAGATGTTGAAACCTTGGGGACAGTGGGATAAATCTGAGAAAGTGAATGCATTGAAAAGCAGCTAAAAGAAGCAGCTTCCATATGGATAATTCTTTTGTTCTAACTATTGTAGTTCTTGAATTATGAATTATTTTTAATAAAGCAGGGTTGTTTTGCTAGCTTTCAGCTAACTCAGAATCACATTTGTGATATCCCTGGGAATATTCTAAGAAACATTGTAGATATGGACTTATCTGTACACTTGTGATCTTAATGCTTACAAGCTCATATCAAAACCGTCTCAGAATGTTTAAAGAATAGATAGGTTTATAAAAAATTGTCACTCGTTTTTGACAAAAGCCAAGACAAGTCCAAAATTAATAATAAAGTAGTTGGGGGAATAGAATGTATTCCTTTTGGGGCATTTATTTTGGATACAGATATATTTTGCTATTTACTTGAAAAAGTCCTCATGTTTATATGAGTATTACTTGTCTTTATTAAGATGTTATGAAGCTTCTCACAGTGAAGATTTTCCATTTAATGCTTAGCAAGTTGAAAATTCATAACACCAAACTTCACTTAAATATTTACTTACAGGACAGGTTTGGAGAGTTGTGATCTCATCATCAAGATATGTCATGTGAAGTAAGTGTTTAAGTGAAGTTTAGTGTTACAAATTTTAATTCTCCTAATCATTGTCTTACTTAGCTTGCTTAAATTTTGGTGAGCCTAGCTGAAAGTTCACGTGAACCCTCTTGTCAGAAAATGTAAACGGGACAAATGATATAAATATGTGGTTTTGAAAGCATTCAGTATAGGGCAAACAATGTTGGCTCATGCAATCATGCAATATACAATAGCAAAATGGTTAATAGGCTGATATTCATTTGTGTACAATTGGGTTTTATAGACACATAATGGCAAGAAAGCAATTTTGTCACTGAATACACAATTTCTAAGTGCTCTGAAAGACTGTAAAATTGAAGCTTTCATGGTGATGGCTTTGTGGGAGATCAGTCATGCCAGTGTTAGCAGGTTTGAGCTTATGACTGTGCACTATGGCCATCTTCAGCAACTAGCAAGTTTGAACACTGGCACAGCTCTTCTCGCATAAAGCTTAGTCCCGAAAACTTATCTGGATAATTGAAGATCCAGATATTCGATGTTCTATTATTTTATTTGGAATAATATGAAGCAACATTAAACAAACTTCTCTCTCTCCTCTCATTTAACCTGCAAAAAAAAATGTAAAAAAGTAACATTGGATTCTGTGATCCAGAAAGGAAATAGTATTTATTCACTTGCAAATTCATCTAATAAATTTAAGCCTGATGCAATAAAAAAAGCCAGTTACTCTAGCATATCATTCTCAGTTTCATCAACATAAATTTATACTTTGAATCAAGCTATAATATGATTTATCCCATTTTCCTATATATGATGTTTGTATTTGGATATAATAATTGGGAAATACACCATGCCTACCTCTATAGTGGGTAAAACTATCAAATAATGCATTTTTAATGCATCAAAGTACTTGAAGGAAAGAGAACTCATAAGGAAAAAATTCACAAATATTGATTAAACAAATAAGACTGCTTATAAAAATATTATATTGTATATAATTACTGATAAAAATACTATATGGTACATCAATGTTGTAATTTATCGTCTATAGATTACTGTTATTATTATGTAAGCAACGAATAGATTTATGTTTAGATTATGTGTAATAGATATATGTGCTATAGAAAAGCTATGTGCTGTCTCATAACAAGCTTTTAGCTTTGGAAGCAAGCAAAATATATTTGTAAAAATGTAATTTGAGATGAGTGGAAGAGTATACATAAAGTATGAGCGCATAAAGTATGAGTGCCCCATATAACGAAAATGTTTGTACATAGGTTGTTTGTATATCATGTCTAGATGTGAATGTACTTTGTGTCTCAACATTGGCTACTAACATGCCAATGTCAAATAATATTGGTTTTCATATGGGTTTTTACTGTTCTGATTAAAGCCATAAACTCTGAATCTGTTTAAACATCTAATTTTGGCCAAAATATCCTAAATAACAAAATAAAGTAGCATTACTTATAAATTTCTGGCAAACTCATTATCAGTTTAGGACCAACTGAAGAATAAGGGATGTGGATAAACTAGAGAAAGGTTAATTTTACAGACACACAATATTGTATCACATTACCAGACAATAATAACAAAACAAATCTTGATCTGGTTTACAATAAATGTATTTTCCCCTATAATCTCAAGTTTTTGCATCCATACAAGATATAAAACTCATTTTCCAGTTCCTCCTATTTCACTTTCCATTCCATTTGAATATCCCTAACATAATGTATAAGATTATGAGGGTGATGTCAAAAATGTGAACAAACATTTTATTTTTTTAGTCTATTTACCTCACCAACATCCAGAATAACTTCTTTGAGTTTTAATGACTGCTTTCTAATTTTTTAAAATTAATTTGATCATTAACTTTAATGGTCATATCAGGGTCTTAGACTTGAGAATAGGGTTGCCATATGCCACAGATTTTGCGGACTTTCCACAATTTTATGGCAAATGAAGACTGAAAAGACAGAACTTACGATTTTTACTATATTTGAACTCAACTTCAACAAATTTGATGCTTTATGGGGAAGGCCAAAATGAGTTTTTTTTCATTTATGGACACTCTTTAACTGCTGTGATACTTTTATGGACACTCTTTAACTGCTGTGGTACTTTTGGGCGTGAAAGACTAAGGGAAAGGCCAAGTAGAATAGTTTTGAGAATTTATCACATAAGAAATGGGATGTCTTCATTCATAATTGCATTTCCAGTGATCAGTATTCCGAGTTGCTAAAAATTGTGAGATATTATTTCTCCATCCCTGGTCATAACATCAATGTAGAAAGAGTTTTATCCCTCTTGAGTGCTCAGTGGACAGAAGAAGGAATAGGTTAATAGTAAAATCAATTAATGTTATGCTGCAATATGAAAAATATAAGTTGTATGAATTTCATAAACTTTTGTGAACAATACCAAGTTCCTTTTCCGTTCCAGTTCTGAAACGTGATTGGCAGAAGAAAAAAAAACTTAAATGTTGATACTGAATGAATTTAATAGATTTTGATAATATATGCTTACTTAAGATAAATTACAATAAAACAGTGGTTCCAAAACTCTGGATTTTTACAAATAATTAAGTGCAAATTTCTTCTACATTAGGTCTCCTTATTCACCAAAATTTCATTTCCTGACATCCATTTAACTAACAGTAAAAGACATCATAGTTTTGGATTATCAGATTATGGCAACCCTATTTGTGAAACAACTGATGGTGTTATAACTCTTTAACTATAGGTTGGTATTTAAAGATGGGTTTTACTAACTTTTACAATGAAATACTCTCACATTTACTCCCAGACTCTGTGGAGGATAGGAAATGATCCAATTAAAGAAAAGTTCCCCCACCCCTGCCATAAATTGAACCTGGGACTTCTGGGTTGAGATGCCGGAACACTGACCACTCGACTACAGAGGCAATCATATTGTAATGTTGTAGTCAAGGATACATTGGGTAACAGCTGAATCCAGTTCATGTAATGTAACTGAAACATTGACACTGAAGTGAATTTTTACTTTCTCTAATACATACTGTAAGTAGAGGAAGTATTGCATTCCACTCAAAAATCTGTAGTCGAGATTTCACTAGAAATACAAGTTTTGAGGCCTCCTGAGCCCAAATAAATAGTTTTATAAAAAGGTTCATGTAGGTGTGGCTGTCTGTGAACAGCATAGCACAAAAACAAAGATTCGATTGTAAAGGAACTACGTATTTAAGCTCAGGACCTTTCAGAAATGTGACACAGAGATTCTAAAAAAAATCTACCCACTCCAAACTATCCTTTATATGGAAACGTTTTGAAAATTTTGATTTTCTCAAAATTGGATCTAATGATTTTAATTAAAGTACCATGTCCTTAAGCTATTTTCATGACAAATACAATGTATATCTTGAATTTTCTGGGAATAGCCTGTGAAGTCATCTTTATTCTGAATGACTTTTGTATAATTGGTAAACCATAAGATTAGATAAAAATTTAATACATAATAAATGTAGATCTCATTAAAGCATACACTTTATGTCAAATAAAATTTTTTGTGCTGTTAACCATTTCCAAGAAATTCTTTGTTATTGGTTTGAATTTTCAATTATGTGCTTTATACTTTTCTCAACTCTAAATTGCACCATTTTTCTTCTCTCTTTCTTTCCTTCTTCTTTATTTTTTGTGCTCATACAAAGAAGAGAGTGGAATTTCAAAGCCATTACATAGCAACCAGTTTTGAAAAGATTTAGCTATTGCTTTAGCTTAATGTATTCTACTTATACCTACAATGAAATGTGTAACGAAAGTTTATCTGGGTTAACAAGAAGTAGAAGAATAAGGCTTTGCAAGAATAGTTTGAGAATAGTTGCAAGATGAGTGAGAAGAGGAAGTCATGTGAACGCAACACATTAGATTTTTCAGTTTTGGGAGATATAATCACATGGACTCATTTTTACTTTCTCTACTACGTATAGTAAGTAGGGGAGGTATTCCACTCAAAAATTCAATACCAAGATTTCACCGGAAATATATGTTTTGAAACCCCCTGAATCAAAAAAAGCATTTTTGGAAACATGTCCATGTGTGTGTCTGTCTTTGAAGAGCATAACTCAAAAACAAACAGTCGGATAAACATCAAACTTGGTATTTAGGTTCAGTATGTTCCTGAGATGCGACATGAAGGTTTTCAAGATAATCCCCCCACCCCAGATTACCCTTTACATGGAAAAGTTTTCGAAAATTTTAATTTTCTCAAAAATGGCTCCAACAATTTTGATTAAAATATCATATATTTAAGATACTTTCATGACAAATAAATTATATATCTTGAATTTTCTGGGAATGTCTCCAAAAGTATTCTTCATTGTGAACGACTTTTGCATAACTGGAAAACTATAAGAGATAGACAAAATTTTGCTACTCAAAAAATTAGATCGCGTTAAAATACACAATTGTCATATACATTTTTTTGTTGAGTGAACTATTTTCAAGATATTGCTTGTTATTCCCTTAAATTCTCCAATACTTACTTTTTCTCAAATGGGAATTCGTTATTCATTTTCTTTTTGTCCTGATAATGCAAAGAGAATGGAATACGCCACATAGCAACCAGCTCTTAAAATATTTGAATATCGCTTAAAGCCTACCAATTCCCCTTGCATCTAGGAAAATTAGCAATAAGATTAACATCTCGATTAACATGAAGCATATGGAGAATAAGCGTTTATAAACATAGTTTGTACAAGAGTAGAGAAAGTCATGTGAGTGTAACACATCAGATTTTTAGATTTTAGGCTGGTAAAGAGTGTTTCTCAAGCATGAGTGGGAGGCATTTTTTTACTTTCTCTACCATGGTAGGTAGAGAAGGTATTGCATTCCACTAAAAAATTTGACATTGAGATTTCACCTGAAATACATGTTTTAAGGCCCCTGAATCCAAAAAAAGGCACTTTTAGAAAAAGGTCCATGTGTGTCTGTGAACAGCATATCTCAAAAATGAAAACTCAGATAAACACCAAACTCGGTATTTCAGTTCAGTATCTTTCAGAGATGCAACACAAAGAATTTCAAGAAAATTTCCACACCCCAAGCTACCCTTTACATGGATGAATTTTTGAAATTTTTTATCTTATAAAAAGTGATATAATGATTTTGATTAAAATACCATTTATTAAAGATATATACATGATAAATTAAATTTATATTATCTTGAATTCTCTGGGAGTAGCCTATAAAGTCCTCTTCATTCAGAAGGAATTTTGTATAATACTCTATAACTGATAAACATTAAGCAATAGACAAAAATGTACTACACAAAAGACATCTTTAAAATATGCAATTTATTTCAAGTAACTTTTTTGTGGCATGAGGCATTTCTGAGATATTCATTAATAATGGTTTGAATTGTTCAATACTTAGCCACGTTTTGAAGCCCTGTTGATTTAAAATTATTTATCGCCATATCATGTAAACAATATGGAAGTTTAAGGCAAGCGTTTAGCATCCAATTCTCAAAAAATTGACTAACGTAATTCCCTTTGTATCTATAATGAAATGTGCAATGCATGTATTTCTGGAAAGGTTTCTCTCGATTAAAATGAAATAGATAGGAAAATAAACCTTCGTAAGAATAATAACTTGTGTATCCAGTCAATGATAGAGGGCAGAGAAGATCATGTGAATGTAACACATCAGAGTTTTTTTTGTAAATATTGTCATAATGAATTATCAAGATTAAAGAGTAGCAACTAAAATTTGTAAAAACTCTGTGTATTTGGAAAACTGTAACTATTACAGTCATATTTACGTCATTGTCTTCAATCAGCATATCACATTTACTGCAAATGCTAGAGCAATAATGCCAATTTTGAGAGTTGGAAGTCTGACATTAGTGTTGTGGCTGGAAAAACAAGTGAGAGTGAGAATTCCATTACTACAGTAATTAGAGTTGAAGCCCTTTTCATTTCTTGAATGTATCCATTTTCTTCATTAAGCTCAACTATTATTGTGTTTTATTTTTGTTGTTTTCTTTATTCTCTCTCATCATTTGTTTGTGTTACTTTTATTTTGTGTGTGTGCCTATGAAATATCTTCTCACCTGAACATTTCAGGTTACCATGTATTGCACTCATATTCAATATCACTTTATAGTTTGGAATTTGACCAAACTAAATTGTAATTCATCAGGTTCCTCTCTTAATTAGGACTATAATGCATAATATAATGTTGCCTACATCAGAAAAACTATACCAGACAGAAAGATTCTCAATTTGAATTTGTAGTACTTCAACTCAATGTATTGTTGCATCTAGTGGGCCAAGTGCACAATTCAATAGCATTACACTTTTACATACTAGTATAACAACTTAATAAAATCCCACTGTGTATCGTCTGCACGAGTTTTCAGGAGGGATAAATCACCCCCACTCTACTCATCTTCTGCCTTTATCTACTGAGTTATCCAATGAGGTATCTTAAAGAGAAAGTGGGCTGATACGTGGAAAACAAGTGTCACGTCACTGTTGTGAACAGTGTAATTGGATCTTGTTTACATCATGATAACTCAAAACTAAACTCCTTATTCCACTTTCGTTAAGAGGTATGTTAAAGAGCACAGTTTCGAGATGATGATGATGTGTGATTGGTCTCCCTATAAAAAAATTAAAGGTGCTAGTTTTCTTTGTAAAACTTCAATTGAAATAATTTGTATTATTTCAACCAGTAAGGAACTTTCTTCCTTGAAGAGATAGCTGGAGGGAGTGAAGGCTATGAAATACCCTAAAAACTGTGAATTAACTTTTGGAATATATCCCATGGTAATACTGCATGTATGTGAAATGCTGTCGCTAGTTATATGCAGACATTTGTTTTCACACCCGCTGCACCTTGCTCTTTCGTGGCCTGTTACAGCAGTCTACAAACACAGCATTTTTGTTGCAGTGCTCTTGTGTCTTAAGTCCTGCCACTTCAGTTGGATAGTTACAACAGTGGCATGATTAAGCTATAGACAGCCCTAAAAATGTGAAATATCACCCACTGCATAAAAGTTATGATTAGGAAGAAACTGATACAACTGCAACTGTTAACAACAATAATAATAATGCATACCTTGTCTGACAAAAGAAAGGGTTGTTTATTGTTGTGTAGGTAATTAAGTACACTGTGTTAGGGCAAGAACAAAGTAATGTGTAAATTAAATTGCAGTTGATATTATAGATGGTAAGGAGAAACTGAGAGAAGTTCCCACACTTGTGCACATTACCTACTTCCGCTATAGTGTGCTACTACCTAGTGGCATTGATATAAAGTTGTAGTGGAATAGAAACAGAGTGTGGGGAAAACTTTGCATTTAAGTGCACTTCTTCAAGTGTCCATAACCCATATATAGTCAACCCCATAAGCTAATTACATCATACCAGTTGTGTATGCACAGAAGCTCCTTAAAACATGCACAAGCCAAGATGTGCTAAGGACTCTGTTGCCATATGTTACGTTTAAATGCATCCTAAGAAAAAATAACTGATAAATCTGCAAGGTGTAAAAGGTTAGGGTGTTCATTGTGGTCTTATGCAGCAGCCACCACTGTGTTAAAGTGAAATTCTTAAATTCATTTATTGTGCCTTGATGGTTATGAAGAGCAAGATTATGATTTTTTTTACGGCTTAAAAACCAAAATTTGGCATATTTATTAATTAGTTACATTAGTGAATGTAAAACATAACACATAGCAACAATAAATAATTTTGCGGGAAGAGGGCTAGGCCAATGTGTTCTTCCTCTCTAGTGGGGCTCCCATCCCCCCCCCCATTTTTTACTGAGAGTTCAATTTCAACCATTTAGTTCTTTTTTTATGCAGCTGGAAAGCTTTGTAAAGAGGCTGTCTTATTAGGTTCTGTAGTAGCTATTGTGGTATCAAGAGTACACAATGGAAACTTAAACAAATAATTGGAAAGTTAAAATCAATAAAAAAATGTATATTTACAGCAAAAAATTACAAATAAAGATATTGATGGTTGGTGTATTTTACTACTTGGTATTTCAATCTGTCTAAATAGACCAACATAGTAAGTGCAATAATGCTATACTTTCTGAACATTGACATAGCTACCTATAGTGTTTTAGCTCCTTTTATACATTTCCAAAAATTAGCATTTGATATGTCGCATTATGCCAAACAGTACTAATTGTACCTCAAATTATTTTTTATTCTTTAATACAGCACATCTAGATTAAGAAACTTAAAGATGACTTAATAATTACAGTACTCAATTAAAACTTAAATAAATGAGCTTATATTACCTAAATTATTTTACTCAATGCTTTTATATTCCTCCAGTTTTGAATCCTCCCTCAAAAATGTTCCTGATGATGCAACTTGTGCCATGATTTTCCCCCGTGGTCAGCCATGCTACAAGTGCACCAATACAAGTTTTTGCACTGTCATGGAGAAGCAATACATCAGCCTCCAGAAGCTGTGGTTGATCTGGGAAACTCTTGAGCATAATCTTTACAGAGAAATTTTGATAATAAATATTCAATGACTGCTGTATCAACAGAAATATACACATTAATATCATTAGTTTTAACAACGTGGTGAAGATGATTGAGCTGATTGTTACTAACTCAGGATTAAAAACACATTTCCAACATTTTAACAATGTAAAATAACAACAATGAAATACCCATTGATTTCTAGGCAAGCTTTCATTTTTAACCTTCTCTATTACGTAACCAGAAGGTAGCGGAAATATTGCATTTCACAAAGAATTCGATTCGAGATTTCACGGGAAATGCGTGTTTTGAGAGCCCTGAATCCAATAAAAGCATTTTTAGAAAAATATTCATGTGCGTCTACTGCGTGCGTGCGTGCGTGTGTGTGTGTGTGTGTGTGTGTCTGTGAAACAGCATAACTCAAAATCAAAAGCCGGATGAATACCAAGCTTAGTATTTAAGTTCAGAATCTTCCAAAGATGCTACTCGAAGATTTTTCAAGAAAATCCCACATCCCCAAACTATCCTTTGCATGGAAACTTTTCAATATTTTTGGATTCTTAAAAAGTGGCTCTTAACGATTTTGAATAAGGTATCATTAAATTTAAGATATTTACATGACAAATAAAATGTGCATCTTGACATTCCTGGGGATAGCCCGTAAAGTGCCCTTCATTCGGAAGGAATTTTGTGTAATTTTGTTTAATGGATAAACCATTAGAAGTAGACAAAAATTTACAACACAACAAAAGCTGTAAATTTCTTTAAAACACACAATATATTTCAAATAGCTTTTTGAGCATTAGCCATTTCTGAGATAGTCGTTATTATTGGTTTGAATGATTCAATACTTTGTCATTGTTTAAAGTGCTTTTGCTATTCAGTTGTTTCTCGCGAATACGGCCAGCATATAGAGAACCTTATTAAACATTTAAATATCGCTTCGGTTTCTTTTATCACTCTTGTACCTAAAACGAAACGTATAATAAAACAATTTCTGAAGGTTATTTCTACTAACATGAAATAGATAGAAAAAAAAATCCGTTGTGTTGCACTCACATAACTATTTTTACAAACGTTTATTCTCAGTATATTTCATGTTGATCTAGATATCGAGAAGTTAATCTCATTGCTAATGTTCTTGTAGGTACAAGGGGAATATGATTTAAGCGATAGTCAAATCTTTTAAGAGCAGGTTGCTACGTGCAGCATTCCATTCTCTTTGCATGTCCAGGACATAAAAAAAGAAAAGGAATAACGAATTCCCAATTTGAGAAAAAGTATAAGTATTACAAAATTCAAATAAATAACAAGGAATATCTCGGAAATGGTTCACTCCACAAAAAAGTGTATATGACATAAATTGTGTGTTTTAAGGAAGTCTACTTTTTTGTGTAAAGTTTTATCTATCTCTTACGGTTTACCAGTTATGCAAAAGTCATTCAGAATGAAGAGGGAGACATTCCCCAAAAATCCAAGGTATACATTTCATTTGCCCTGAAAATATCTTAAACATATGATATTTTAATCAAAATCGTTAGAGGCATTTTTGAGAAAATAAAAATTTTCGAAATATTTCCATGTAAAGGGTAGTCTGGGTTGGGGGATTTTTTTGAAAATCTTCGTGTCGCAGACACACACATGGACCTTTTTCTAAAAATGCATTTCTTTTTTGGATTCAGGGAGCCTCAAAACATGTATTTCCGGTGAAATCTCGGTATCGAATTTTTGGATGGAATGCAATACTTCCCCTAGTTAGTAATGTAGATCTCTTTAAAACACAAATTTATTTCAAATAAGTTTTTTTTGTAGCACAAGCCATTTCTGAGATATCCGTTATTGTTGATTCGAATTGTTCATTACTTGGTCATTCTTTAAAGCCCTTTCAACATTCAGTTGTTTCTCGCGATTGCATGAAAACAGCATGGAACTTCATGTGTAGCATATATTGTATTTATTGTCACAGTGTACAGTTCTTAAACATTTGACTATGGCTGTGCTGTTTGTATCTATAGCCGAATATGCAATGTAGCTATTTCTGCAAGATTTATTTGGATTAAAACGTAGAGATATAAAAATAAGCTTTAGTAAATATAGTGTGTATACTCAGTAATAAATGATAGGGGTAGAGGAAGTCATAGGAATGTATCACATCATTTACTTTTTTATTCATGGGGCCTCAAAACATGTGTTTCCGGTGAAATATCGGTGTAGAATTTTTGGGTGGAATACAATACCTTCTCCACCTACTGTGTGCGTGGTAGAGAGAGAGAGTAATAAAAGATTGTCGTGTGAGTGTAATACATCTTTATTTCTCTATGACGAAAACTCTATTTGGAGTCTGAGAACAGCTGACATGAGTAATTGCATCATCCTTTAAATCATTAATGGTACAAGACGATTACAGTGTTTACAAGGATTCATGGCGTATACGTGCCAGGGTCAAGGACGAAGTTTGTTTTTGTTTTACTACCACATCACCGTACTTCCGTATATGGGTTGGGCAACGCTGGAGCGGTTACAATTAGGAGTAAATAACGCCTACATCGCAAGGTCGTTGTACAAGATCGTACATTCAGTACAGCCATGGGGAGAAAACAAAATACCAGGGATGTTTTAAAAGTAGGATCCGTTATGCAATAAAATAATAACTACTGAATATTTTGACTAACTAATTTTGTTATTGTATTCGATATAATTTAGCTGTCTTTCTACACAGTTTTCATAATCAATTGAATTCTCATTCTGGAGGGAAATAACTTTTAGAGCCTCCTAATAGAAGTTCGTCGCCAGTCCATAAAACAGTTTCTAAGATGCATTTTTACTGCGTCTAAAATTCCATGGTAGAAGAAATTACGTAATTGATGTTGGTTTCAGGGAATAGGAATTGAAACTAGTTGTCCGGAAGTCAGATCTTTATCACAAAGTAGCTGATAACATTACAAACTTGCGAGGTTTCCCAACGATAAAATAATTTGAGGGAACTTAGAATCCTTCGTGAGTATCTACTAAGTAAGGTGAACAATTTGTATAACGTGATATCTTCATTTTTCACAATAATATTATGTTTCCACATAATATTATTGTTTGTCTAGATTGGATTGGATCGGCACTGATACACATAATGGATGTTGTGTCTACACCCCACAAGGGGCCGTCCCGGGAGGAAAGATGAGGCGAGAGGAGACAGCGGGCGCACCGAACCAGGAATGACGGCATAGGAATGGCAGGGACCCTAACTTTCCAGATAGAGACTTCTCCCAGACCGAGGATCCCTTCCTACACAGAGGGGTCCAACGCCCCTCAAGGGGGTTTCGGATACCCCCGGCAGCCAGCCGAAAGCCGAGGGACGGAGAGAGTCACAAAGAGCATCCTTTTCCCCTGTCACACTGCACCGAAACACCATCGCCGACACTTCTAACCCTGAAAGAGACCAGCGGATGAAAAATGAAGTGAAATGAGAAGGGAGATGAAATGGAGGGACAGAAAATTCGGGGGGTGTGAGAATTCTTCCCAGCATTCGTCTGGCGACCCGGTAAAACCCCCGAAAAATCCATGTGTCAGAAAGGTCGACCACGGTAATAGAACCCAAAACCTCCCGAATGCGGGATATGCATGTTTGAATAATACGATTTTTCAAGAATGTTCTTGTACATAGAGTTTCCTGACTTCAAACTTGAATATTATGCAGATAAGCGAAGCACTTCATAAAATTTCTGAGCGAAGGCGATGGCTGACATACTAACGTTCACGTGAGAACAAGCCGTTTACTTCATTCATAGATGATCTCAACATCTACCCTGTCACGGAACGTGTGCGGCACATGCTTCCATGATGCAATATTGTCAAATATTACAATATAAATCATTTGTTTATAACGATGTTCTTGGGGATGGGCCAAAGATTATTAGTGCTTTTTTCTGCTCCTTTTTATGATTACTATTTGTAGTGTATATCTATATCCCTTCCACTTCTATTGGTTCTGTCGAAATTGAGATTTATGGGTACTCCTTAACTACTATGGTCCTTAGCGTCCCATTCTATATTGGGCGTGTAAGACCGGTAATTTTGCTCAGAGGTCTCTTTATCAGGCTTGAGGTTCTTTTACGTGCCGTACATCTACAACACGGGGCCACCGGCTGTACTTTCCTTCCGAAGGAAGATAGTTCTGTCGATAATATTAATGAATTAGTAACACCTGTAATATTCCAATTGCATTTATAAAAGTAATTGTTAGGTTTACTTAATGACACTAACGACTTCCAATATAATATCAGCTGGCCGATGTATTGGTATTTTGTCGCGTATGAGGCTATCGCTCGCAAGCACAGTTAAATGCCATCCTAATGCCGTGTACAAAATTAACAAAATCTTCCCGTGCGAAATGTTAACTGAGAGTGTTGCGCTTGACATTTTTAACATATTGGGTGTTTTCCGCTTTCGATGGAAAAAAAGTCAATTCACTCTTCGTATGCGATCGGGCAAGCTTCGAAAGTTTTCGGACTGTAACATGGCAAGGCATACTTATGATTCCTGCACACTATTCATAATGTGCTATTAGTTTCGTGTTGGCTCGTACTATTCTGTGTTCGTATCCTTGGTTTGGTTTGCTCCACTTAAAGCGGACGGAAAAAGACACTTTCATTAATAAAAAATATGTTTAGGCTATAATTGTGGAACGTTTGAAAATATGTAATAAAAAGGACGGATAATTATACCAAACTATATGCAGTTTACTGTTGTTCTAGAGGCAATTCGAAAGAAAGAGAATATAGCCTCACTTCGCTAGGGAATTGCAAAAAATGCAAAAAAAAAAACCTGAAGTCCGAAGCTGGAAGCCTGCTCCCAAATGTGTGTGTTT
The DNA here is from genome assembly GCA_030765065.1 of Deroplatys truncata. NCBI lineage: Eukaryota > Metazoa > Arthropoda > Insecta > Mantodea > Mantidae > Deroplatys > Deroplatys truncata. The sequence continues at coordinate 196,789,201 of CM060975.1, read as the reverse complement.
TTTTGTTAATTGTAGTTTAGAAACCTTGCTCAAAACAAAGTTGAAGTCACTTCATTCGTTTTGAAACCAAACCTGTCCTCAATGTTAAGCTCATTCAAAATAATTTCACTCCAATACCGGTTAATAAGATATATTCTCATCATCTTCTTTTCTTCTTCATTACATACTTTTTTTTCGAGTGGAAGAGAAAATGCTGTTCTGCACTTCAGCCCCAATGGGAGTCGGGGCTGGGAGTGTGGTACTCACAGCTTGGCCGTACCCACTGAAAACACCACCGGCAGAGAAAAAGGAAATAGAAGAGGAGCAGGAACATTGAGCAGTAGGTGGTGGGAGGGAATGATGCGAATTTTGTTGTCTTATATAGGTTCACAAGGGTTCCGCAATATTACCTCCGTTATTGCTGATGATATTACTGCTACTGCTCTGTCGGCGGAGTGGAGATGTACATGGCTGCAACCATGACTGTGGGCCCTGAGCGCGCTCATATGGTGTCACAGGTGAATCACCCTTGCTTGTGCAGTGACCTCCGCGCCGCTGCGTGGTTGGATAAGTACGATGTTGCTGGTCCGTGGAGTGCTTTAGTTCGACTAGTTGTTCGGAGAGTCTTGTGTTCGTAGTCAAGATGTCTCGGAATCCGACAGAGAGAGAGATTGGCGTATAGGTGGAGCACTTCGCTGCTGAGGTTAGAGAAGTCGGTGTGCGTTGGAGCTGATGAATGTTGAGGTACTGTTCGCCAACGGAAAGAAGGTCCCTAACAGGAATGTGCTAACCTTATCTGTTTGGAAAAAGTGCGACAAGGGCAGTTAATATGCGACAGAGAACGCATCTACGCAAGGAGTAAAACTATTCAACTGAGCTGTCGTGTGTGTAATAAATAAGGGTAACATGAGCAAGTAGGCAGGGTTCGGACCGTGTCTAATCATAAACTTCCCCTCTGCCCTTCATTCCCCGGGGACTTTCTTTGCTGTGGAAGACAGTATGTTGGTGATGGTTTCACCCTAGGTCACAGATTGAGGCGTCGGCTGCGTCGAGTCGTTGGAGGCAATTGGTGGTGAAGGTCTGGGGCGCAGATTAGAAGGCGGCGGTAATGGCGAGTAGGTCCTAAAGACCTGCTTCAATGTTGGATAGGCGGTGGCGGTAAACTTCTGAGCTAACGGCGGGGGCGAGGTGCGGGAACTAATGTGCAGGATCTCCGTGTGGAGATTCTGGGCTGCATCTCGCAGGGTGTTGTCTGTAGAGGACGGTGCTGCTGGTGGTGGCATTGTTGACGTCGGATGAAGTGGAGCTGCAGAGCACAGACAAATAGCAATAGCCAAATCCTCATCATTGGGGTCCATTTTGCTTTTAGTTGAGAGAATTTGTTGTCACAATAAGTCAACCGGTGTGAATGGAATGTTAAAACTTCACAGTTTTAACATTTAACATGCTGAATGAAACGTTTTTTTAATTATTGTTGTGTGTTAACTGTTAATATGTTGAACAGTGAGGACTTACCTTTACAGGCTATGAGTAAACCCACACCTTTGGACAGAGAATATCTGCGTTTAACCAACTGCGCCACCCAGTACGATCTTTCCATTTATAGATTAAAGTTTACTCAGTTTGGAAAAGACCAATTTACCTGAAATTCCAACCACAAGTTTTAAACTTTCTATTAAGATACTGTTACCAACTGAGCTATCGTGTTCGCTTCTATGAACACAACCAGAAACTTCCTCTACGCATACCTGTTACTTTTTAGTTTTGTCCATTGAGGTATATCCCGGATTCGGATGACATGCCATCTTTTAATTGTTGCATCATGGGCATTGCTAACGTGTGCATAAATTCTTATCATGGGTCCCTGAATATGAAAATGCATATTTATTAGGTAATTTTTGCTTTCTCTACTACGTATAGTAAGTATTGTATTCCATCCAAAAATTGGATACCCAGATTTCACCGAAAATACACGTTTTGAGGCCCCTAATTAAAAAAGCAGTTTAAGAAAAAGGTCCGTGTGTGTCTGTGAATAGCATAATTCAAAAACAAAAAGTCAGATAAATATCAAACTTGGTATTTAGTTCAGTATCTTTCAAAGATGCGACACGAAGATTTCCAAGAAAATCCCCCACTCCAGGTTACCCTTTACATTGTAATATTTTTTTGAAAATTTTGATTTTCTCAAAAATGTCTCTAATGATTTTGATTAAAATATCATATATTTATGATATTTTCATGACAAATAAAATGTATATGTTGAATATTCAGGGAATGTCCCCAAAAGTCTTCTTCTATTGGAATGGCTTTTGCATAACTGGTAAACAGAAAAAGATAAACCAATTTTTTCTACACAAAAAGTGTAGAACACAATTTATGTCATATACAATGTTATTGTGGAATGAACCATTTTCCAGATATTCCTTGTTATTTGTTTGAATTTTCCAATACTTATACTTTTTCTCAAATGGAAACACGTTATTCATTTTTGTATGTCCTGGACTGCAAACAGAATGAAATGCTCCACATAGCAACCAGCTCTTAAAAGTTTTGACTATCGCTTAAAGCCTACTATATTCCTCTTGCAGCTACAAAAAAATTAGCAATAAGATTTCTGCAAATGTTTATCTCGATTAACATGAAGTAGTGGAGAATAAGGCGTTTGTAAAAAATAGTCTGTACAATAGAGAAAGTCGTGTGTAACACATCAGATTTTTGGACATTTTCTATTTTAGGGCATTTTTTCGATTTTACGTCATTATATTATAATTTTCTTGCCCTCTGTGTCTTTATTTAGTAATTTTGTTGCATTTACTTTGGGTAATAAAGAGTTTTATATTACTAAGGTTTTACACAAGAATGACTTTTCAAACATTAGAAATTTCACTACTCAACGGAGAAATAAGAGTTACTTTGTACAGCCTCTACTCGCATTCGTGTGGAAAAATATCATTTTACTATTAGAATGGTTAGTCTGGAAATTCTTGCTTCTGGGTGGAGGGTGGCTATTGTCAGGGGAGCAAATATCATTATAGTTATGAACTCGTGTCCCAAAATAGGGATTAGACATACCAGTTTTCCCTTTTTTGCATTACTGATTGCACACGATTGTCCTTAAATCGTGTCATAGGCTTTGAATTCCTCTTCATTCGCAATGAATTTTGTATAATCTGAGAACTCGTAGTTCAATGTTGCAATTTTATAAGACCTGCTTCTAAAACAATATTATTTTTCTTTCTTTCTTTCTTCCTTTTCTTTGTTTCGTCAGATTCTTCAAACAAGAACACGGAACAAATATAATTAACTTCTAAATTACGTCATTGTTCCGATACCTATTTATTCCGCGTGTATAGCAGTTATGCCTATGTATAAATTATTTTATACCCTTCTGTAGACTAGTTTTAATAAATTAAATAACTCTCAGTATTAGATTACCTTTTATAATAATTCTGCCGTTTCTAAACACTCTAAACTCATTTTATAGGTCAGTTTTAAACATTGTTAGGTCATCTAAATCCCTGCTCTGCTCATCAGCAATAAAAACATTTATTTAAGCTGTAAAAGTCGTATAAAAACCTGTATTTAATATAAACCACAACTATAGTGGTTACAATATACGAGAGGTTACTACACTGCGACTTTGATATTTTTCCACCATTATGGGATTAGTCACTAGAATCTGGTGATATTCGGTTTGTTAGATTCCATTCATAACCGGCAACTCCTTCGCAAATACTCACCTGTTACATGTATTGGGAAGGTTAGTTATATTGTATCTTTTACATTGGTGTCCTGTTTTTATATTCGCAGGGGTTGAAACTTTGCATGCCGAACATTTAGTTGCCAACTGACGCACTGATTATATTATTAATTATAATATATATATATATATTACACTAATTGTATTACTATTCATGTTAGAGTATTTATAGTTATATATTAATTATTAACATTTAATTATTATTAGGTTAGGCTATTACGATGTTATCATTCATTATTAGGTTTTACTTTTGCAGTTAATTAGAAATTTGAATTGTTTTTGCAATTTTTGGTGTAAGCGTTGTCTGTTTGTGGGGATTTTATTTTAGAGGAAGAAGATCTGCGTAGACGAAAACCAAGAAATACAAAGTTTGGTTAAGTAAGTACGCCGGAATCATATTAAAATATAAGTTGTTCTTCATACTTCTTATTTAACGACATCTTTGGACTCCATTGTTGTCCTTGTAACGTCTACTCTTCATACTATTACAGTACAGTAATTTGTAACGCTTAATAACATACGCATGTTATATAAATTAAGTCCATAGCAGGTTTAGTATTTAATTTATACACTTAAGGTATATCCAGGTTATAGGCAATGAGTGATATGGCGGTGAAGAAAGGTGATGACCAAACCTTTGCGCCGAAGAAAAGAATATTACAGAGCAGTATATATTGGGGGTTGAATTTTGTCCGACGCAGCATCTCTCTACCCACTTCCTGGTCAGGGGTGAAGGCAACTAGAGAGACTAGCTTCTTTGTTCTAGTGGCGTCAGTCTAGTAGCGTGAGTCGAGTGTGTGTCTTCAGGAAGAGTGATTGTGTGTAAGCATGTGTGTTTTTCGTGTGAGTTTGGAGCATCTCCCTCCAATGTTTGCCTGTAATCCTTTGTGAACGATGTAGTGACACCAAGATAACTATATAATAAAACACAGTAAATGTGAAATTAAGTGTATTTTGTTATGAATATCCCACACCTGCTTTAAATGTGTGCAGTTAAGTTCCTGATCCTCTCGTTGCCACTGATGCTATGCTCCCCATTGTTTATGCCAGGGTAACTAAATTTAATATCTAGCTGCAAAACCTTTTGGCTTCAACCCGGTATATAACATTTTTGGTGGTTGCCGGGTATGAAATAATATTTGTATTGTAAACGTTATCACATCGCTGTGAAGAAGATTTCGTATGCTTGTAGCGTGTGTGTGTTGATTTTTTGTGTACGTGGTGGTTATATTTATGATTTGAGGTAAGCTTTCAATGTGAGTGTGTGAAGGGTTTATTTTTCTATTCAATTTGTATTGTGAGTTTTCTTTTCATGTAGAATCGCAGCGATGTGATTCGATTTTTTAAGGGATGGCGTTTACCACGTGTAGGCAGCACATGTCGGCTCAGTAACTGACCGTTACACCGCAAATTCTAAATTATTTCAAGGTTTGGCTTGGCGATTATTTCTTTGGCGTAGCAAAATTGTATTTTTACCTCTCCGTTTCGGCCCTAAACATTTTCTCACATTTAGTAGATTTCAATTTTTTTATGTGATGGCTATGTAATTTGTTTGGTGTCTCTGCCTTGCCACTACCTCCTCTTTTGTCCTTCTCTCCACTGTTTCCCCTTCGTTTTTCTCTCTTCTCTTCTTTTTATTCCATTCCCTGTTCCCACGTTATTTGCTGTGTTTATGAGTGTGTGCCTTTCAACTCTTTGTAAGATATTGGTGAGCTCGTTGAATATTTTTACAAAGCCTCCACTGCTTAATTTTTCTTTAGATTTGAGGACCACACTCGTAGTCGGTACGAATTTTATTTTGTACGGTACTGTGTGTCTTAATCACCACAGTCACCTTTTCAGTTTTGCCTGTTTTGTTTTTATTTTTTTTAATTAACTCCCATTTAGTAGCTCTGTTTCAAGTGCCCACGGCAGTGAATTAGTGACCTATAATTTGATGAATATATTCTGTATGTGAGCAGTGTCTCAGGTATTTCTGTGAAATTTCTGGATTTTGTATGCCTGATACAACTAGATTAATCTTTCAAATTTGACGATTGCCTCATGATATTGACATTTTTGTGTGTGATATGCCACCTTGCTACGAGAATATTTTTACATGGTGTATGTTAACCATTGTTTAATTGCATGCCTGTGTCTAATTAATTTTTTTTGCCTACATTTCTATGTTAGTAATGTGCTATATAGTTTCACTGTGTCAGCTAGAAATAGCAGACAACCCTCAGACATGCCTGTGGAGGGTCACCATCCTACGCCTTCTACTGATCCTGGATCATCGACCTTGGTGGCCACCAATAATGATTTGATTACACTTGTACAAGCATTTGTCCAGAATGCTGCGTCTGCTATTCGACCCTCTGTAGAACCCCCTTTCTTTAATACTGCAGTAGACAATCCTCTTAATTTTCTGAATACTTTTGAAAGAGTAGCTTTTGTTAATAACTGGTCAGATTTGCAAAAAGGTTAAGTATTTGCCTTGCTACTTTAAAGATACTGCTATACAATGGTTTCAGTGTTTTGTCACAGGCATCCCTCTCATGATTATGCTCTATTAAAATCCTCTTTTATTATAGCTTTTCAGGTTGCTTACCAAGATGAATTGTTAGAAATCAAACTCCGACTAAGAATTCAATTAGATTCTGAACCTGTTTTGCCTATGTTTATGATGTATGTCTTTATGTGATCAGGTTAATCTAAGTATGCTCAAACTGAACAAATAAGAAATTTACTACAGGGTCTGAGGCCTGAGTATGTAAACATTATCCTCCCAAATGAATCCTCTTACTGTAGATGATCTTTTACAGGCTCTTAAGCTGGTGGATAAAGCACAATTTTATATGACACAAAGAGGGCACTTAGCCGCTGCACAGGTACAGCCTATGGGTCATGCTTCGGCTCCTCTACCTCTGACTTTGCCAGATGGGACAAATAACCTATTTCTTTCAGGTCATTCACATTTGCCTGCTCTTCCAGGCCCTCCTACTCATGATGTCAGCGAGTTAGTTGCAAAGGTGGACCAGTTGGCTAACCAGTTATATGCAATGAATACATCTCATCCTGAGAGGAACAGACCATCATCTTCCACACATAGAGGACAATGGCAACCACCTCCAGATCGGTGCCAACCCCTGATTTATTTTAGATGTGGCACACCAGGTCACACAGTAAGATTTTGTTGACAGCAGGTGCTTCCGTCAAAAAAGGAGCAGCGCCACGGCTCACAGCCACCCAGGTCACCTCGCAGTGATGGGAAACATCCTACTGTCGCCAATGTCTCTCTTCCTCTGGGCCACATTCTGCAGGTCCCCGGACTCATCAGTGGAGAACAAATAACATTCTTTTGGATACAGGCGGTGCTGTTAACATCATCCATGCCTGCCATGTCCATGACATTGCCAAACTGGAGCCTGTTGATATGCTACTGCGCACAACTGGGAACAAGTTCTTAGATGCTCCTTATCACACTGTTTTATCTTTCCATATTAATGGTTTTTCTTTTCAGGAAGATGTTTTAGTAGTAAAAGATTTAGCACATGATTTCATTCTAGGTAATACTTTTTAAGTGAACATAATGTTGTCATTGATTATGCACATAAGACAGTTGCTATTGTAGTAGGAGATGCTATTTGTGAGGTTGATACTTTAGAAAAGGATGTTTTACCTTTGTCTGACATAACTTTAATCCCACTATTGGACGAACCTTGTGAAATATCTACTACTAAGGCTTTTTTTAAAAGTGTTGTTCGAATACCTCCTTTTTCAGTCTGTAATGTCTCAATACAGTTTTCTGAGTCTCCCTCTCATGTTGTTATGTTGGAGCCTTCACAAAGTATTATGCTCAAAAGTATATTGCTATTCCACCAATTGTCGTGAATCCAAAGATGATCTGTTTGTGCCTGTGCATAACACTTCAGTCCAACCTCAAACATTGTTTACTAACACTGTTCTCGCTACTGTGCAAGATATTTTATTTGTACAGAGTAATTCCATCTCTCCTAGGAATGTTTCTACACTGAAAGCTCCTAATTTCACTTTTAATGTCAATAACAAACTTTCCAGTAACCAGTCTAACCAGCTTCAGCAGCGTTTGCTTAAACATTCTCATGTATTTGCTACCTCATTGCAAGAATTAGGGACAACCGATGTTGCTGAATTTTCTATACAGGTCATTGACCCCACTCCTATCAAACAACGACCCTATAGGGTTCCTCATAAACAGAAAGAAATTATTGCACAACAGGTTAAAAAAATGCAGGATGCTGGTATTATTACTGAATCTCAGTCTCCTTGGGTATCTCCTATTGTACGTGTTAAAAAGAAATATGGGTCCATGAGATTTTGTTTTGACCACAGGAAGTTAAATATTGTAACAGCCACGTCATCTTTTCCGTTACCCATCATAGATGACTTGCTCAGTATCTTAATGAAGCCTCTTGGTTTTGTTCTTTGGATTTATTGTCAGCTTATTTTCAAATACCATTAGAAGAAAGTTCTAAGCACTTAACGAGTTTTGTCTCTCATCGGGACAGTATCATTTTGAAAGACTTAGCTTTGGGTTATCTAATGCTCCACGCTTTTTCTGTGATATTGCTGATAAATTACTAGGGGATTTAGATTTCAAAAAGGCCCTGGCATATCTTTATGACATTTTAGTTTTTGCCAAATCTTTCCAGAAGCTGCTCGACAATCTGGAGTCTATTTTTCAGAGACCGCAACGACATAATTTTAAGCTCAAGCCTGAGAAATGTTTTTTTGGAGGGGGAATGAATAAAGTTAAATTGTTTGGTTTTGCAGTATCTAAAGACGGTCTTTCTCCAGGTCTCGTAAAGGCTACAGTCATCTAAAAGTTACCCACACCCAAGAATGTTCGGGATGTCCATGAGATCCTAGGTTTATTCAATTTCTACACAAAATTTGTTAAAAATTATGCACAAATTGCTCATCCGTTGACCCAGCTCACTAGAAAAGACCAGGACTTTTCTTGGGGTCCTGATCAACAACAGGCTTTCCAACAGATAAAAGATGATTTATCTTCTAGCATCAGTGTTAGCTCATTATATTCCTGGGGCTTACACTGAACTCCATACTGATGCCAGTGGTCTTGGGGTTGCTAGTATTCTCCTTCAACGGCAGGATGGCCATTTTCGACCCGTGGCGTATGCGTCTCGGACAGTCTCCAAGTGTGAGAAGAACTATGTGTTCCAGAATTGGAATTATTGGCCATTGTTTTTGGGTTGACACATTTTAGATGTTTTGTCTATGGATACAAAGTTCATATTGTTTCGGACCACCATTCCTTATGTTGCCTTAATAATCTTAAATATTCAACAGGACGGCTATCTCGCTGGAGTCTTTAAGTTGCATGAGTTTGATTACACCATCTGTTATAAATCTGGCAAATTGCACCATGAATGCTGATACTTTATCTCGTTTCCCTGTCTGGCAGCTGAGGAACATAAAGTCGAAGAACTCGACGACCTCGTCAACTGTTTGTTGTCTCCACTTGAGGTTGCCGAGAAGCAGAAAGCTGATCCTCTTCTTCGACCTCCCATTGACACGTTACTGCCTGGGTCGACCAAATTTCAGCGTCAGGAGTCTACCTACATAATGAAGTCAAATGTCCTTTATATGAAAAATTCTGGATCAACAGGGCCTCTCCACTTGCTAGTAATTCCTGAGTCTCTAAACCATGAGATTTCATCCTCATGTCATTATGACCTTTGTCCGGCCATTTAGGTTTTTCCAAGACTTTCACCCAAGATAAATTCTCGCTATTACTGGGTGGTATGAAGAGGGATATTGAACATTATGTCCGTACCTGCCCTAGCTCTCAATCTAGGAAGGCCCCAAGAATCAACGGTCAGCTGGTCTTCTGCAATCTATTCCTGTGACCGCTATAGGTGAACGGTGGGGAATTGAACTCTTAAGTCCATTACCACGGTCAAATGTAATTGTCTGTACGGAATATGCTTCTCGCTGGGTGGAAGCCGGCAACTTACCTGCTGCTACAATTCCCCATATGGCTAAATTCATCCTACATCGTATTATTTGTCGCCATGGTGCTCCGGCAATGCTACTATCTGACCGTGGATCTGTTTTCATAAGTGAGGCGACGCAGGAACTGCTCAGATCTTTATCAGTTTCGCCACACTTCACCAGCTTATACCATCCTGCTATAACGGTCTCACCGAGCGTTTTAATCAGACGCTGGTTAACATGCTAAGCCATTTTGTCGACTCGAACCAAAGAAACTGGGACACAATTTTGCCCTAAGTTATCTTCTCATACAACTCTTCTGTTCAGGAAACTACTAAATTCTCTCCGTTTTTTCTTAATCTATGGCCGAGAACCTACTTTACCTCACCAGGTACATCTCCAGTCATTGTCAAATAACTTGTTTGTCCGTAATACCCTTCAGGATATACAAAGGGCCGCCATTGCCAATATCAACCAATCTCAAATAAAACAAAAGCAACGATATGACACGAAACATCGTGATGTGACATTTCAAGTGAGTCAAATTGTTAAAATGTTCACTCCCTTTAGGAAAAACGGAAAATGTACCAAACTTCTCCACCAGTACCTTGGTCCCTTTGAAATCGTCAAGCAAATCAGCCCTGTTACCTACGCACTTCGTCGCCCTAACGCGCCCAGGACCAATACACAACCAGTGCACGTTTCTCGCATCTTCCCTTATTATGATCCTGTAGGAGCATATAGGTTGTAAAATATTAACTACTCTCTCTCTCTCTCCTACATATAACAAACTTTTGTTTGCTCATTTTTCTATGTACTTTGTTGTAACACTACATTTTGTTTTGGGTGATAAATAAACATGTACTTACCAAGATTCTTTAATATGATTCTTTCCAGCTTTATGAAGGTATTTTAAATGTTGTCTGATTAAAGGGTAATGTTTTTGTTTTGTTTTGTTTGTTATGTTCTTGCTGAGGTGCCGTTGAGTACTTAGCAAGGTGAGATCGTTACTGTGTCTGCTGTATGTCCACAGTAATGTTGGTTTGGTTTTCATGCACTGTTTGAGTTTGCTTACAGCCACTACAGATGTCATCACTGTGTTGAATAGCAACCCCCTGTTTTTTGTGAGGGTAAGAGGTAAATGGGCATAGTCATCCTTCTGTCCATAAGCAGCAACACTATGCCCCTTCACTACAAGTTTATCTAGGTGAGTACGTGTTTCCAAAAATTTGCAGCTCGTGAAATCCATAAATTGTCATAATATTTAGCTACAATAATTTCTTTTCTTTTGGTCAGTTCTAACTATTTTCATTATTTTTGTCTGTTTTATGAATGTCTTTTTCAGAATCTATTAATTGGGGCTTGCTCCACACTCCAACCATGACAGAATATAGGGGGCTACATGTATCTGTGAAAAAGAGTTCGAGCCAGCCGCTTGCGAACTGCGCATAGAGCGTTGCTTGGGGAATATATCCTTAGCATAGTTGGTGATGGTTCCCCTACCTATATTTGAAGATGTAGTTAGTATGTCTTTAGCTATATTGTAGTTTGCTAGTAGACTGATCTAACAAGATTTTGTTTTTCTCTGAGGATGATATTTTTTTTTTAAATTCTTGGTACCAATTTCTCATTGTGCTCTGGTTCTTACTTGTATTAATTTCACAGTAATACCATGTCTATGGTCAGATGTCATTGTAAAGCATCAAGAGCTATACATGTCATGTTAAAACGTTGAAAATCTTGTCATTAAATTTATATTTAGTGTCCTTACTTTAAATATATTCATGAATAGTTGTTAGTCATATCCAATAATTGAGCGCTCAATCAATGTATTTTTTTGCAAGGTCTTGCTCTAGATTTAAGCTTTATTAGCTTTGTGTGTCCCCTGCCTTTTGTTTTTGTAACATTTATTTTGTGTATTTTTTTCTTGTATATTGTGACCCTGATGTTTTCCCAAATCTTGTTCCAGTCTACCGGTAGCCCCAGGAAACACTCCCCTCCACAGAAGAGGACAGCTCCAGATCGTCCGGAGAATGGTGATACTTCCTCCAGCCTCACCCGCACAGGTTTCCAGCTTTACTTCATCTACGACCATCTCACCATGGCAGTCTACGAGGGTGTTCTCCCTCTTAGTTTGTCTGTGCCGGCAGGGCCCATCGGTCACAGACCTATTCTAGAGAGTTCCAGCTATTTCACTGTGTCGCCGTGGTGATAGAGTGGTACAGTTATCTGTTTGATAAGTTTTTCTCCATCCTTTCTTCGGCGGGTGGGTTAAATGGTGGGAAAATTTACCGGACAAAGCAGTTTTTTTTGCTCCAATCTCAAGCAGTATCTCGTAATACACTGTGTACTTACAGAAGAGGAGTTACGAGCTGGGGGGATATTAAGACAGAATCATTGTCCCTGTGGGGATTCATTAGAGCTTTCTCTTTGTAATCTGTATAATCAAGTTCGTATGTTTATATTTTCTTTGTATTCTTATTTTTTTCTTCTATTTTCGGCGGCGACACCTCATTATTGTGACTTGGGGAGACGTAGCGTATGTGTACATTGTCGCGTCGGAACATTATTGCTTTGTAGCATGACATTATTGTGTATAATCACTTTGATTGGGGTTTGAATTTCGTCCAACGTGGATCTCTTGGAGGGAAGGGGAGCCACCTCCTGGTCAGAGGTGGAGAGAGGAAAGGAGGTGAAAGCAAGTAGAGGGACTAGCTTCTTTGTTCTAGTGGCGTCAGTCTAGTAGAGAGAGTCGAGTGCGTGTTTTCAGGGCGAGTGGTTGTGTGTAAGCATGCGTGTTTTTTGTGTGAGTGTGGAGCATCTCCCTCCAATGTTTGCCTGTAATCTGTTCTTAACGATGTAGTGACACCAAGATAACTATATAATAAACCACAGCAAATGTGAAATTAAGTGTATTTTGTTATGAATATCTACGCCTGCTTTAAATTTGTGCAGTTAAGTTCCTGGTCCTCTCGTTACCACTGATGTCATGCTCCCCAATGTTTATGCCCGGGTAACTAAATTTAACATCTAGCTGCAAAACCTTTTGGCCTCAGCCCGGTATATAACAATATATATACTACATATGTAGTATATATATCTTCTTGCAGGTAGTTGCCGTGACACAAGATATTAACACGACACTCTGACAGTTCATTCCAAGGCGAAGGGCACATTGACTATTGTGCCTGGCGTTCGACTGAGTGACATGTACTCAAATCAGGAGCTGTCAGAAATACACTTCATGTAAGGTAAGGCGGATAGCTGGCTCGTCGTTGTACCAAGAGAGGTACCCACAGCGAAGTTGTCCAGAGCAGAAGACATTTGATCGTCTCCATCGCCGTCTGTGCGCTAATGGGAAGTTTACGTTTCCTGGTTTGGGGAGGGGAGGACCAAGATCTACAACTTCAGATGTAGAGGAGATTCTGGATTCTGTGCACACGACACCTTCTATCAGTACACAAAGGTTAGCGTTGCAAGTGAATGTTCCTCATACGACTGTAGGAAGACTGTTGCGAGAGCAACAGTTGTATTATCATTTGCAACGTGTAGAGATCTTGTCACCAGCAGATTACCCTGCTCGATTGATGTTCTGCAAGTGGTTCGTGCAGCAGTGTGGTGCAAATCCGAACTTTCCTGCCTTAGTATTATTTACAAATGAAGTACAGTTCACACGAGATGGCATTACACATTTCCACAATCAGCATGTATGGGCATATGAAAACCCACATGCAATTGTTCCATCTCATCACCAAGTGCGGTTCACTCGCAACGTGTGGGCCGGTATCAATGATGATCGGCTAGCTGGACCCCATTCATTGTATTACGGGGCAGGCGTACACAGACCTCTTGGAAAACACCATATGTGTATGAAGACAATCCACTGGGCTTCGTCAACAAACTCACTTCTTGCATGATGGCGCTCCTGCACACTTCGGTCATGTCGCTCGCCGATACTTTGATCGAAATTTTCCTGTTTGATGTATAGGTAGAGGTGGCCCAATTGCTTGGCCACCAGGATCACCTGATTTGATCCTTATCCATTTCTACTAGTGGGGCCAATTAAAAGCGTTGATATGTTCGTCTCCGATGCCTGACATGGAATCCCTTCAGAATCAAATTGTGAGGAAATACGCAATACTTCTGGAATTTGGGGTCGTATTAGCACTGTCATGAAACTCGATGTGAGGCCTGAATTCCAACAGAAGGTGAACACTTTGAACTCTGTAAAGAAAACTACCTGCGGTAAGAAATACGTTCCGGTGAATATCACTGTTTTGAAGGCCATAACTCAGATATCAAGCATTTCCGATACATTTTGTAATGGGGCTTTTATTTATTTTCGACATATGGGGAATGCATACCTGAAATTATGCCCTCTATTTTTGAAACATGCTGTATGTAGTATACACATATATACAAGGTGAATAATTTAAGTTGAGACTGTACAATATCTCCAAAAGTAAGCATTGTAGAAACAAATGTGTTGAATAAAAGTTGCTTGATATTACGGGGGAAAGTAAATGCCATTAGTCGTGTTTTTTGGAGGATGTTGTGATATCATTTTAAGGTCAATTTAACTTTTTAAATGGGTAATTACCTTTTTTTATGTTGTTTTCTCACCCCTCATAAAAATTAAAAAAACGTTTGTATCCAGCATTTTGCAATTATTCTTACATCAACGTAAATAACAACGAAAACTCTGAATGACTGTGTACGAAGAGCGCAATTAATGGTTGAACCATTCATGGATGGTCATTTGAGGGTCAAGTTACGTTGTTACGTTTCGTAATTGCGAAGCAACATTGTTTTCTTTGGTTTCCTTATTCCTCATCACAAAATAAACAGCTTTGTATAAACCATTTTCTAATGAGAAAACAACAAACAAATGTAGGTTTCCATTTAAAAAATCTGATGTGTTACACTCACAAGACTTTCTCTACTCTTGTACAAACTATTTTTACAAACGCTTCTTTTCCATCTACTTCATGTTAATCGAGTTAAGCATTTGCAGACTCAAATTTTTTAAGAGCTGGTTGCTATGTGGAGCATTGCATTCTCTTTACATGTCCAGGACATAAAATAAATAAAGCATTTTTGAAAAACATGTCTGTGTGTCAGTATGTGTCTGTCTGTGAACAGCATAACTCATAAACGAAAAGTCGAATAAACACCAAACGTGGTATTTAGGTTCAATATGTTCCAGGAATGCGACATGAAAGTTTTCAAGAAAATCCCTCCACCCCAAACTACTCCTTATATGGAGCATTTTTCGAAAACCTTATATTTTCTCAAAAACGGCTATAATGATTTTGATTAAAGTATCAAATGTTTAAGACATTTTTATGGCAAATAAAATGTATATCTTGAATTTTCTGGGGATGTCCCCAAAAGTCTTCATTGTGAACGACTTTTGCATAACTGGTAAACCACAAGAGATAGACAACATTTTACTACATAAAAATTTAGATCTCGTTAAAACACACAATATATGTTATAAACATTTTTTTTGTAAAGTGAACCATTTTCGAGATATTCCTTGTTATTTCTTTGAATTTTCCAATACTTACACTTTTTCTCAACTGAGAATTTGTTGTTCTTTTTTTATGTTCTTGACATGCAAAGAGAATTACATTTTACAAATAGTGACCATATCTAAAAATATTTGACTATCGCTTAAGGCGTACTATGTTCCCCTTGTTTTGTATTTGCAAGGATAATATAGAAATACAGTAGCCTTTAAGCCAAGACATACATATCTCTTAATAGCTTGTTGCTATGTGCAGCACCATTCTCTTTGCCACAGATTAATACTCTTTGCATATCCAAGACAAAAAGAAATGAATAACGAATTCCCATTTCAGAAAAAGTATAAGTATTGGAAAATTTAAGGGAATAACAAGCAATATCTCGAAAATGGTTCACTCAACAACAAAAACATGTAAATGACATAAATTGTAAATTTTAACGCGATCTACATTTTTTGTGTAGTAAAATTTTGTCTATCTCTTATGGTTTACCAGTTATGCAAAAGGCGTTCACAATGAATACTTTTGGAGACATTCCCAGAAAATTCGAGATATACAATTCATTTGCCATAAAATGTCTTAAACTTATGGTACTTTATTCAAAATCGTTATGGCCATTTTTGAGAAAATTAAAATTTTTGAAAAATGCTCCATGTAAAGGGTAATCTGGGGTGGGGGAATTTTCTTAAAAACCTTCGTGTCGCTTTTCTGGAAGATACTGAACCTAAATACCAGGTTTGGTGTTTATCCGATTGTTCGTTTCCGAGTTATGGTGTTCACAGACACACACACACACACACACACACACACACACACACACACACGGACATGTTTCCAAAAATACTGTTTTTGGATTCAGGAGTCCTCAAAACATGTATTTCCGGGGAAATCTTGGTATAGAATTTTTGAGTGGAATGCAATACTTCCCCTACTTACTATATGTAGTAGAAAAAGTAAAAATTAAATTGACCTTATAATGACCATCACAACGTCCTCCAAACAATGCACGACTAATGGCATTTATTTTCCCCCATAATATCAAGCAATGTTTATTAAAGATATTTCTTTCTACAACGTTTACTTTTGGAGATATTGTACAGTCTCAATTAAATGGTCCACTCTATATATAATATATATGACAATGACTCATAATGCTAACACAACACCGAAGTAGTGCGTCTTTTGTAAATAGGCTGCCTGGTGATTTCTCTGGTTTTATATGTACAATCTAGTGACTCAAATTAGAACATTGACCGCCTTGACATGCGGCATCAGCCATTTTTGTTTTTAGTAACCTGAGTATTGCTGCGTCCCATATACCTAGTTCTTTCACGCTGTCTATAACTAGTGATCCACGGTGGGAATCTCAGCCATAACTCACGCTGTCTATAACTAGTGATCCACGGTGGGAATCTCAGCCATAACTCACGCTGTCTATAACTAGTGATCCACGGTGGGAATCTCAGCCATAACTCACGCTGTCTATAACTAGTGATCCACGGTGGGAATCTCAGCCATAACTCACGCTGTCTATAACTAGTGATCCACAGTGGGAATCTCAGCCATAACTCACGCTGTCTATAACTAGTGATCCACGGTGGAAATCTCAGCCATAACTCACGCTGTCTATAACTAGTGATCCACGGTGGGAATCTCAGCCATAACTCACGCTGTCTATAACTAGTGATCCACGGTGGGAATCTCAGCCATAACTCACGCTGTCTATAACTAGTGATCCACGGTGGGAATCTCAGCCATAACTCACGCTGTCTATAACTAGTGATCTTCGGTGGAAATCTCAGCCATAACTCACGCTGTCTATAACTAGTGATCTTCGGTGGGAATCTCAGCCATTACTCACGCTGTCTATAAGTAGTGATCCACGGTGAGAATCTCAGCCATAACTCACGCTGTCTATAACTAGTGATCCACGGTGGGAATCTCAGCCATAACTCACGCTGTCTATAACTAGTGATCCACGGTGGGAATCTCAGCCATAACTCACGCTGTCTATAACTAGTGATCTTCGGTGGGAATCTCAGCCATTACTCACGCTGTCTATAAGTAGTGATCCACGGTGGGAATCTCAGCCATTACTCCAGCTTTTGAGTCTGATTCATCTTTTCCAAAGCTCGCTGACTGCAATATTTTAACAAGTAAGACATTTTTGTGTACAGATATTTTATTAGAAAAAATGGCTTACAATTAGTTATATAAATACAGCATGAGGTGAAGGTCAGTCATTTGAAGAACATGTTGGCAGCACTTTACAGAAGTTTATCTACTGCGTGGATCACTCCATTTGTCGCCGGAATGTTGTGAGTGATTACATGTGCCTTGTTCGCCCTCACATGACCTGCAACACAAAGATTATCAGCTCTTTAGTGGAAATGGGTAATGATTAAGGGTGTGACAAACCCTTGTTTCCCTGTAAGGGGTGTAACTGTCGTTACTTTGCGTTAAGTATACTACGATATATTAACCCAATTTTTATTGAAAAAATCTTGTGTTACATCCACATGACCTTCTCTGCCTCTATCTTTATTAATGGGTATACAAACTATTCTTACTAAAGTTTATTTTTCTATCTACTACATTTTAATCCAATATACCTTTGCAGAAATAGCTGCACTACCATTTCTTTATAAGTGAACAGGGATAGTCAAATGTTTATAAGATCTGAACGCTATGTACTAGCCTTAAAATTTCATACTATGTTCATGCGATCACAACAAAACATCTGAATGTTGACAGCACTTAAAAAGAATGACCAAGTAATGAACAAGTCGAACAATTAATAACGCATATCTCAGAAATGGCTTATGCCACAATAAACTTATTTAAAATAAATTGGTGTTTTAAAGAGATCTACAGTTTTTGTGTAGTACTTTTTGTCTATCCCTTAACGTTTATCAGTTATACAAGGTTATACAAATTTATTTCCGAATGAAGTGGTCTTCACAGGCTATTTCCATAAAATTCACGATATACATTTTATTTGTGATGTAAATATCTTTAATATATGACATTTTAATCAAAATAATAATGCCATTTTTTAGAAAATAAAAACTTTCGAAAAATGTTCCTTGTAAAGGGTATTTTGCGGTGAGGGGATTTTCTTGAAAATCTTCGTGCCGTATCTTTGGAAGGTACTGAACCTAAATACCAAGTTTGGTATATATCCGACTTTTCTTTTTTGAGTTATGTTGTTCACAGACACACACACGATCTTTTTCCAAAATGCTTTTTTTTATTCAGTGGGACTCAAAACATGTATTTCTGGTGAAATCTCGGTATAGAATCTTTCGGTAGAGTACAATACCTTTTCTATCTACTATGTACATGGTAGAGAAAGTAAAAAGAAGAGAAAAAAAGGGCGTGCTCTTGAAACAAAAGCATCATTTGTACACTCCCTCATTTGAATGTTTATGGAAATGCATTGTTTTCGATACTGTAATGTACTTAACATAATTTTCTCTAACATTGACATACAATGTTTTTAAAGTAAATACAAAAGCTGAGGCAGTATTTTTAACACTTAAATGATTTCAGTCAAATTATATAATAAAAAATATAATAACAGCCCGCCTTAAAGCAATATGTGTATTTAAAATATATAAAAAGTGTATATTACAGTCATTGTATATGTTTATATTATTGTATATATGTGTAATAATGTTATGTGAATGTATTACATAGTTTAATATTGTAGGAGCTGTGAGAATAATCGGATAAAAGCTGCTAACAATGAGGTAGCCTTGAGGCAATAATGAATTTGAAAGTTTAATGCTACTTGTGATTCTTGGAAGCAATAATGTCATTTTTGTGACAGTTTATAAAATAGCCAATAACAAGCAGAAAACCCTTTAGTTAAATGAATGTATTGTATTGGACTAGGATTAGCCAATCAGAAACTGAATTAGAGCAAATTGTACAAATTCAGAAGTCAGTTGGTTGTAGACGTGTTCCTAACCAGACGCGAGATGCGTCCTCGAGAAATTTAATACGTATTCGTGTGAGACGAAAATAATTTACGTGTTAAAAAGTACAAGTAATTAATAAAAGAATCTCACAGCTCTCTATGTCAGTGAAGTGTTATTTAAATTGTGTCAATGATTAATAAATGTAGAAGTACAAATTATAATCTGTGTAAGCCTACATTCTTAGCTGCACTACTCCCTGCAAAGAAATCCATGTCTCTAACAATAATACTGACGCAGCCGAGGCAAACATAAATATATAATATTTAAACAAACAGTCAAATTACAAAGTTAATATTTTTAAATTTGGGGTGAAGGCTTCCGGGTACCATACGTGCGGTTGCAACTACTTCAAGTTCGGCTCCCCAACAGTTCAACTACAATACAACTCTTACTTCAAATTGGTTTTCCATACGTGAAGCAACAACCTACTTCAAAGCTTATCACTTAAGTAGGCTATTCTGCCATAATTTAACTTCAAGGTGCTCCGTTGTTTTTCGAAGTGTACTGAAAACGCTTATTTGGTGAAATAAATAGATTAATTTTAATCATTTTATTTTAAACAACTTCTACAGTATTTTAACATTTAAGGAGCAAAATTATATAAAATGTATTGTAATTCTGATTTATTAAACTATACTTTGTTGATTCAGGCGAAAATTGCTACATTCGTTTTTAAAATTCTCATTGCTTTCTTCGTGCACGTATTTTTTTTTTTTAAACTGGGAACGCATATATAATGTTTATATTATTAATTGCTGTTCTACAGGTCACTACTATTTTATTGAGATTTTAAGGGAAAAAGTACAGAATTAGAAATCATATTAGCACTCATAATATATTTTGCAATAAACACTTATTTAATAAGCAGCCTTTGCAAAACTAGCTTAGCTAAAAGTTGATTATTCGGATTAAAACTGGTTCAGATACTTTGTTAATGGAGAATTATACTACTGCATCAATTATACACAGTCGACTGCCGCGCATCCCCCCACCCTTTCACTTTCTGTACTAGTAAGTAGGGGAAGTATTGCATTCCACCCAAAAATTCGATACCGAGATTTCACCGGAAATACATGTTTTAAGGCCACCTGAATCCAAAAAAGCATTTTCGGAAATATGTCCGTGTGTGTGTATATCTGTATGCCTGCCTGTGTGCGTCTGTGAACAACAAACCCAAAAACGAAAACTTGGATAAATACCAAACGTAACATTTGATTTTAGTATCTTCCAAGGCTGCGACACGAACATTTTCAAGAAAACCCCCACCTCCAACTACCTTTTAGTTGAAACATTTTTCGAAAATTTTGATTTTCTAAAAAAAATGCTTCTAAGGATTTTGATTAAAATACCATATATGACAGAAATTTGCATGACAAATAAAATGTATATCTAGAATTTCTGGGAATAGCCTAAGAAATCCTCTTCATTCGGAAGGAATTTTGTATAATCTTGTATAACTGGTAAACATTTAGTGATAGACAAAAATGTACCACACAAAAAAATGTAGATCCCCTTAAAACACACAATTTACTTAAAATAAGTTTTTTGTGGCATAAGCCGTTTCTAAGATACCTGTTATTAAAGGTTCGAATTGTTCAATACTTGTCATTCTTTTGAAGTCCCATCGATTTTCAGTTGTTTCTCGCGATTGCATGGAAACAGTGTGGAATTTTAAGACTAGCATAAGCGTCCAGTTTTTAAACATCTGACTGTCGCTGTTCTCTTTGTATGTATAACGAAATGTGTAATGTAGCTATTTTTGCAAATGTTTATTTGGATTATAGTTTGTATACTCACCAATAAATATAGAGTGTAGAGAAAGTCATGTGAATGTATCAATTCAAATTTGTATTAAATTTTATGTATTGCCATGCCCACTACATAGTTTTACAGTCTTATTAACAGTGTTTGGTTACATCTGTTCAGTGCCTTGCAGTTCATTCCTGTTACTAGTTTCATTGAGTATTTATAATATTAACATACATATATACACATTTACAACTTAAAAACCTCTGTGTACATTTAACTCCTTTAGATTAAACCTGTTCAAAGTCTGTATTATTACAGAACACACAACTGTGTTCCAATGCTTTTTCATTATTTCTGCATATCAGTAGATATACCACGTTAAAACACTAATATACACAATTATATTATGTTGATCACTGCGGATTATGTATGCATATATACACAAATGACTCGCATAATAAAATGTTTAACGAAAAGTTTGTTGTGAAGGAAGTCAGTACAAAATGTCCAAGATGGCAATAGTCGCACTGGTGAGAGGCCAGTAATGCTATTTATTATCACATAGAACATAGAACTCTACCTTCTCTCTTGGCCATTATTGGGTTTTCTAACGCTACAATCAGATTTTGCAGCATCCATAGTGCCAATGTGAGTTATAGCTAAGCGGGTAGAAATGCATGTTGGGTGGGGGAAAAAGAAGAGTGCCAAAAGTGGTCGCGCTTTAGCCAAGTGGCCTCTTCAGTATTTGATTATATGGTTGCTTGAGTTAAGTGTGTTTTCCAGTGTTGAAGCTGAATAAAATAGGTATATTTCATTATATGCAAGTGTTTATCATTATACAGATTGATCCATACTCTCCTTGACGTGTATTATAATATTCTTTTTCAATTCGTATACTTCAATGTGTTCATTTGCTGTTAGAAACCTGTATCGAAATGAAGTCCATTTCGATATGGATTTCCGCGCTTGGGCGCTGTCCTACTCAGAGCCACTGAAAAGAGTTTGTGTGTGTGCGTGTGTGTGTGTGTGTGTGTGTGTTGGGGATAGTAACTAGTAATGTTGATTCTAAATTCTTCACATCATCAAATTTTAATTTGTGTAACTCATGTCTTGACATGCTCCCAATACTCCGAATATTAGTGCTACCTGTAACAAAGGCATGTATTTAGCAAATAATCTTTATAAACATATTTATTTTTACGAAAACAGTTGTATTTATATACCTTTATCAGTAGATACGTATTTTCAGGTACTTCACCAATGAAGCTTTTAATTTCATTTGTCGAATTTTTTTTTTTTTTTGCTTTTTTCCCTCTGTAACCTACCGATTTCTGTTTTAACAGGTAATACAAGTTGTTAGACTTAGATATATCAGTTCCATGTTTTACATTTAGAGTAGTCTTCAATACCGAATAATTTGTCCACAAAGTTGTGGATTTCATTGTTTTTGACGTTTCTTCAAAGTAAACTATGAGCACATTTTCTGACAATGAAGTTACATTTCTTCTTGCTCGCCAAACCATGAACTTGTGGTACATTTTCTTTGATTTTTCAGGAAGTAGATTCTTGCTTACATTCCTCCTCCAGAATATCAGGAGGTGTGGAACTAAATTCCACCTATTCAAATTCACTAATAAACATTTCTGTCGCCATCGTGTAAAATCAATACCTGCGACCTTGAATCGATATTCGCTTGTTATCGAAGCGCATATAAAATACGACCGAGAAATTGATTTATCACATTTTTATTTTCTTTCATATGTATCTAAATGTTATATATTTATTGTATATCTAAAAGTCGTAAAAAAAAAACTATTGTATGCAATTCTCATATAATGGTTATTAAGACGCCCGCTTCGAAAGTTACTCGTCACTCGCCTCTTAATAACTCCCATTATAGGATCGTTGCATAAATAACTTTTATAGCCAATGAGGTATGTACTAGCAATAATATTACTAATCATTCATAACGGTAGAGGTTAGTTTTTTATTTTTGATCAGTTTGATTTTTAAATATCCTATACAGTGATAAGCTATATAGGTATGATGTAGTAGGTACATTATTTGTTGGATAGGGTCAAATCTAATTAACTAAGTTATATATTCTCTGCAAATGCACATTAGCAATTTAAAATATTTACTTATTCACTTATATCATTGTGTTGCGTTAATGAATGTTATACCGAGCGAGATGGTTCCGCCGTAACGTATAAGGCTCTCATTTTGGATCTCGGGGTCGATTCGCGTCGACCTGAGCGACCTGATCTAACCGTAGGGTTTTCGTGGTATTTACTGATCGACAGGCGAATGCTGGGGTGGTTTCTTATCTACCACTATTTCCTTTCCACAATTTCCATTTCAATCCGTTTCCTTTTCATTTTCAAGCGTGCTTCTAGGTTTCGTGGCGTATGGCAGTGCCGGACAGATGGCGCGGATGCTTGCTCAAAGGACATCTCTTGGGGGTGTCAGCCACAATAGATCTATATAGGTCGCAGTGCACTAGGTGACCCCCCTCCGTTGTGTAACCTATATAATGAATGTTAAAGCCCAGATTTTAAAAAGTGATCTATTTCAAAACAGATACGATGTTACTACACCGTCGAAATTCTTAAAACATAAAATATGTGCTTAACATCTCATGTCATGCATTGATAAATTTTATTCGCAACAAATCGTCGTGTTCGGGGCCATTGCTTTACACCTAGTAACTTCGTATATATTGGTTATTTATATTCATATTTTAGTCTTAGAAGGTTGCACAATCTTTACAATTCATGTTATAATTTAAATCACAAACACCTGCTGCTAGGGTTAAAAGAACCTAAAACAAAGCAGTAACAAGGAAAAACACTGATAGAACTTCTCTCTTTTCCGATATGAGGAAATGTCTAATTAAGTCATTTACATTAGTATCTATATAAAGCAAACAATTGTTTTAACGGCAAAATAAACGAAATTTTATTGCATGGTCTAGACTTAATTTTTCCAGGAATTGCAAAGCTATGAAAGGGCGTAAAAGTGCTTAAAATCTAAGCAAATGTTGAATAGAATGTGTCTTTGTTACAAAAAAATCTGATGTGTTACACTCACATGACTTTCTCTACTCTTGTACAAACTACTTTTACAAACGCTTATTCTCCATCTACTTCAGGTTAATCGAGATAAACGTTTGCAGACTCTATCTTATTGCTAATTTTCTTGTAGATGTAAGGGGAATATATATTTACAAGGGCAAAATAGAAATACAGTAGCCTTTAAGCACATACATATCTCTTAATAGCTGGTTGCTATGTGCAGCACCGTTTCTTTGCCACAGATTAATACTCTTTGCATATCCAAGACAAAAAAATGAATAACGAATTCCCATTTGAGAAAATAAGTATTGAAAAATTTAAGAGCAGTATCTCGAAAATGGTTCACTCAACAAAAAAAATGTATATGACATACATTATATATTTTAACGCGATGACCATTTTTTGTGTAGTAACATTTTGTCTATCTCTTATGGTTTACCAGTTATGCAAAAGTCGTTCACAATGAAGAACACTTTTGGAGACATTCCCAGGAAATTCAACATATACATTTTATTTGTCATGAAAATATCTTAAACATATGATATTATAATCAAAATCGTTAGAGCCGTTTTTGAGAAAATTAAAATTTTCGAAAAATCTTCCATGTAAGGGTATCCCGGGGTGGGGGGGATTTTCTTGAAAACCTTCGTGTCGCATCTCTGGAAGATACTGAACCTAAATACCAAGTTTGGTGTTTATCCGACTGTTCGTTTCTGAGTTATGCTGTTCACAGACAGACACACAGATAGACACACAGACAGACAGACACAGACATGTTTCCAAAAATGCTTTTTTTATTCAGGGGATCTCAAAACATGTATTTCAGGTGAAATCTCGGTATCGAAGAATTGAGTGGAATACAATACTTCCCCTACTTACTATACGTAGTAGAGAAAGTAATAATCTTTAAAATTTGAGCATTTACAAATTATTTACGTTCAGATAATCGATATTAACATGGAAATACCTATGCATAAACGCAACAAAAAGTAGGGGGTAGTCTTAAGGAAGGACTACATTAAAATGAATGATTTTATAATATTTATCTCTGAACGTTTTGTACAAGAATTAAATTAAATTGAGTTTTATTTTTGGACGCTTTTTAACTAATATGGTTCTTAGCGTCCCATTCTATACTGGGCGTGAAAGATTATCAGACTTAAGTTCTTTTACGTGTCGTAAATCTACGACACGGGACCACCACACGGTCTTTACTTCCCTTCCGAAGGGAACCATGATAGAGTTTTACCCCGAAAAAAAAAACCCATCGCATTCCGCCGGGTTTGAACCCGCGACCTCGGGAACGGGAGGCTAGCATAATACCCCTAGACCACAGAGGACGACCTTTTGTTTTCTGGACACGCTTATGGTGGCTTTTCTTGTGATAGGTGTTTGTCATCTCCAACAGTAGTAAATAATAATAATTATTATCACTATTGTTTTTATTTGATCAATCAAAGACTACTATGAGTAATCAAATCATTTCAAACGGACTGGGAACCCAGTCATGTGAGCCAGAGAATGTGAAGTACTCGCTGTAGTCTGTCTCTCTCGTTGGTCTCGAGATAAACATCAGTGCGCACTGTGGTATGTTTTCCTCACTTCCAACAATATGTAGACACTGACAGGTATTTGGAAACGAAAAATGCAGGAAGCATGTCAAAACTTACTAACATCATGGGAATATTTACCAGAACATGTGGGCAAAGAAATGAAAGGAGAGAGAAAGAATAATAAAGTGAGGAAGCTTTCACTGTTTGCATGAAACGAAATAGTCATAACAGGGATAGACAAAACTTTCACTCGTTTAAGAACAGCTGAGCGTTTATGTTGAACGTTTATTATTATTATTATTATTATTATTATTATTATTATTATTATTATTATACATTCTTTATTGTCGCTTCAACTTTAAACTCTCATATCGCGACTACTTTAGAATACAGAACAGATTACAATGAAAATAATATTTTAAGCAGTAATAATACATACAACATTAAATTCTCTAGATAGGTGTGCTATACATTGTTATACAATTTTGTCGCTTTCATAAAGTTTTTTGTTGTGCGGAATTTAGGGCGTCTGGTAGGCTGTTGGGGGATGTCATATCTTTCTCTGTTGTAATAGCGACGGCAGGCTGTAACGAAATGATGAACTGTGAGGTTGTATCTGCAGAGGTCGCACACAGGAGGAAGGTCACGGTTGGGGAGTTGTTAGTGCGTTATAGAAGAATGTCCAATACGTGCTAATACAACTTGGTCTTTGCGGTTGAAATTATGGTGTTGAAGTTTGGACTCGGAAATGTAGACATCGTGTAACTTGCTTCTAGATGCGGCTTTCCATGTTTGTCTCCATTGATTAATGCAAGTCTTTTGATGAAGTTGGTGAAGCCATCTTGATGTCCTGAGGGGGATGCTTGGTGGCAACTTTGGCTGCCTGATCAGCTGATTCATTTCCCAGAATTCCGACGTGAGACGGGTCCAGGCAAATGATACTGATTTACCAGAGATTAGTATTTGGTTGTATAGTTTCTGAAGTTCTTTAACAATATTTTGGGAGGTTGAGGTTTGTTGAAGGTAATGTTAAAGCACTCAACGAGTCGGAGAATATTATGTGATTATTTAGGTTATCTTTTTTAAGTATATATTCCAATGAGAGTTGAATTGCGACCAATTCACAAGTTCGCAGAAATAGGAGAAGAAAATCCTATTGTATTTTGAGCTTTGACAGTAATTTATGCCAGTTCTTTCACATAAAATAATGCACAAAAACATTTCTTTATGATTTCTCTTCATGAGGCTGTGTGTTAAGGCACTTTTGCTTATTACAGTGGCATTGGGTTCTGAGTCATAGTTGTGAACCGAATATAGCGACTTTCTTCAGTAACCTATCCTGCTGGCCACACATCAAGGGTCATAATGCATGTATTAATAGAGTTGCCACGTCTTTTTACTTTCTCTACTACGTATAGTAAGTAGGGGAAGTATTTGTATTCCACCCAAAAATTCGATACCGAGATTTCACCGGAAATACATGTTTTGAGACCCCCTGAATCCAAAAAAAGCATTTTTGGAAACATGTCCGTGTGTGTCTGTAAACAGCATAACTCAGAAACGAACAGTCGGATAAACACCAAACTTGGTATTTAGGTTCAGTATCTTCCAGAGATGCGACACGAAGGTTTTCAAGAAAATCTCCCCACCCCAGATTACCCTTTACATGAAACATTTTTCGAAAATTATAATTTTCTCAAAAATGGCTCTAACGATTTTGATTAAAATATCATATGTTTAAGATATTTTCATGACAAATAAAATTTATATCTTGAATTTTCTGGGAATGTCTCCAAAAGTATTCTTCATTGTGAACGACTTTTGCATAACCGGTAAACCATAAGAGATAGACAAAAATTTACTACACAAAAAATGTAGATCGCGTTAAAATACACAATTTATGTCATATATTTTTTTTTTGGGTGAACTATTTTCGAGATATTGCTTGTTATTCCCTTAAATTTTCCAATACTTATACTTTTTCTCAAATTCATTATTCATTTTCTTGTCCTAGTAATGCAAAGAGAATGGAATACTCCACATAGCAACCACCTCTTAATATATTTGCCTATCGCTTAAAACCTAGCAATTCCCCTTGCATCTACAAGAAAATTAGCAATAAGATTAACATCTGGATATCTCGATTAACATGAAGCATATGGAGAATAAGCGTTTGTAAAAATAGTTTGTACAAGAGTAGAGAAAGTCATGTGAGTGTAACACAACGTATTTTTTTATCCCAACTGCTCTAACTAATCACTTTTGTGAATTCTCTCATACTGTTGGTTAATGTAGCATATTTGTATTTCATTGCAGTTTTAAAGTGCCATGGATGGATATGAAAGGTGATGATAATGACGAAAATCTACTCCAATCAACATTATTATGAGTATTCCACTCATGCCGTAAATGCGAGATAATGGCCAATCACGTTTAAAGGAATTTTGTTTTGAACCAATCACGGCCATGATGACTCAATGTTTATCGAAATATCCTTATCATCTCCTCCTTTGTTTAATACTCTGAAGAGGTTGAAGTATCATTTTGCTGCCAACTCAGCTACCAACTGTCAATGCCGCTACGTTTAAAATAAAAAATTGATAAAGGAGATTTGGTAACTACAAATGAGGGTATAGACAAGATTATTAATCACGCATGCCAATTCTAGCGGAGCGATAGGGAAGAACTTCATTTGTAATCCTTCAGAGGTATTCTTATCACATAAAGGGATCATTGTTTCATATTCTTGGGACTTTAAAACCACTGCACTAACCTTTTGTTTTTTCTGGTAAGTTTTGGAGCAGTTTTCTTTTCGTATTCCTTGCATAAGCATTGCTTATGATCAGAGACCGAAGTTTAGGCATTATAAATCATTAAAATAGGCAGGCAAAAAGACATTATAAATAGCTAAGTTAGGCAATAAAAGGCAATTAGAAAAACCCATTTATATAATAGATTACACTATTCAATAACAAGTGTAATTGACACAACAATGAAATATTTTTTAAAAATGCCTGTGTATTGCAATGCCTTATTCGTTGCACATGACAACCAAATTTTAAGTTCTCTGGGGTCGTGTTGAGTCTCCTGTCAGATAACACATTTTTCACATGAGAGAATGCCCTCTCAACATCGACAGAGCTTATTGGAGTAAATCTAAAACATAGCATCATTGTAGGATCCATTTCAATTGTCACCTTGTAGAATTTTTGAAATGCTTCTAAGTTTATCCAGATCACAATTTTTCGATAACACGTTTTTACACTTTTCGCTAATTAATGAACCCCATTTCCCTGGTACACTGTCCAGTCTTTGTACTGCATCATCCACAATTTTCACTGACTTCTTTCTTGAAGCTGGCAGATCACTTGTGGCAGGACTACTACTAGGCCGCAATGAAAGTTAAGTAATTTTTCACTTCCGAAGAGTTGCGAGGTTTCTTGACTGCTACAATTGAAGATTCTTCATCCTCCAGAGCGTTCATCACCTCAGTTTTACTCTGGACATTTGAAGTGTAGTAAAGTGCTGCTGAGATCCATATCTCATCTCGTTATGATAGGTTGGGAGGGGGCACGGGACATCTGGTGCAATGGATTTAAATGTCAGGATTCTTGATGGGGCTTTCACAAAGATCTTCTTAATACTCGAAATCAATTTTCAACATCCGGAAACAAGCATCATTTCTCTTCTGATACCCTGTGAAAGCCATGTGCTACGCAGGTCACGTGAAGCATGTTTGGAAATAACACTTTTAACGCTATTCCAACCTTTTTCATATTTGATGCAGCGTCACTGATGAAAAGTAAGACGTTGTCGTATTGAATCTCTTCAGGTCACAGCAACTTTAATGAACTGGAGAATAACTGCGCGATAGTTGAGTTGTTAAGTTTCTCAAGACACTGTTGTAAGCAGGAATGGTTTCATTGATTCATCTTCTGTAGGATCTCATGGTCCACTAACAACATTGGCAATGAAACGACCCATGGTATCAGTTGACTCGATAGAAATCCAGATCTTCTTATTTTTAATTTTATCTTTAATGATTTTCATTGAGTCATCGTAACATTTGGTTAAGTAACATTTTCGCAAACTTGACTCGCTAGGTACAGTTTGGTTAGTATACTTCTCCAAAAACTGTGATAATGTAGGATTCTGTAATTTCCACAAAGGGATTCCGGCGCTGAGGAAAGCTTTACATAAGTCGAATGCAAACTGGGATTTTCGACTCGATGTTGCAATTACTGTTGGAAGCAAAGAAATACTCTTCCCAGTAGCCTTGGAAAGTGCATTTTTGTGTTGGTTGTGCCGATATGCTCTGATATAAAATACTTCTTTCGTAGTTCACTGACTGCTCGCATACTTTGCATGTGAGTACTTTACCGTCGGTACAAAATACGTCGGATCCAAAAGTATTAACGTAATTTTGTAATATACTGCACTGAATTTCGGCATCTTGCTGTTAGCTACAACAACATCGCAATGAAAACTGAAAGAAAAACAAAGTTAAACCCGCACTCATGCCTTTTAAAATAAACACAAGCGGTAATTCAAACGCTTTCTGCTATCTATACATTTATTTGCAGGGCAGCACTCACTGTTGCAAAGAAAATAATGAACTGAATGAAGGACGCCTATGTTGTCTGCAACTTAAAGACAATAATATACATTCGGCGAACTAACTTTCATTGTCACGGATTTACAGTTATTGAAATAAAATGTACCTGAAGGAAATGCTTAATAATTAATAAATAATAGATAAATATTGAAATAAAGGCAACAAACATTTATTTGGTAAAATGGGCCTTTATATTTAAAAAGGCAGAAAAAGGCAACATAAAACTGGCATTTCAATCACAAAGGCATAATTCGTACAGATTCACTTTTACATTGAAGATATATTTGACACATTTAAAAAGGCATTCTGCCTAAGTTCCAGTTTCTGCTTATGATCATAGATAAAAGAATAGCAAATTCCTACTGCAAGTTCAGCACGCCAGATGGCAGAAAATAATATCTGTATGATCAAGTTGCACTGTTCAAACAAACAAAACGTGATTTTACGATTCTAACTTGTTTTCGAAAATAACGCGACTTGTATTGCAAATAAATATAAATATTTTATGATTTTATTATAATAATCGTGACTTTTGGGTAAATCACTTAATTTTTTTTAAAAATAATCTTAGCAAATCCTATTCATAATTTCTAAATCCCCTAGATAAATAATTTCTCGAGTCACTTCGTTAGTCATAGTTTTCCACTATGGGTAAATAACTGATGAGCAACCGTAAGCTCAAATTGCATTTTATGAGGTTTTATTATTATTATTATTATTATTATTATTATTATTATTTGGCATATAAAGAATGGATGTTAGAGACAGTATTGCATTGTAGGGAATTCAAGTCAAGATAGAAAGAGAAAGTGGTAATACCTAGTTACATTGTATATTATCTACATTTTATCAAAAAAATCTATATCGAGATTTCACCGGAAATACATCTTTTGAGGGCCACTGACAAAACGTTTAGAAGGTCCCCGCGCGAGACTGCGATCAACAGCACTCAAAAACGAATAGTCGGATAAATACCAAACTTGATACTTGAGTTCAATATTTCGCGTCACAATAGTGCTTACGACGCATTGAGAGCTTTCGAAGAAGTTATACCTAATGCCCCATCTCAGTGCAAATCATAAGAATGTTTATTCGTTGTCAAGGCAAGAAAATTGTAAGGGGACAAAACAAACAAATTCCTTTGTTTGTAAGACCTAACTACAGCTGTCATCTTGTATTTAATTAAAATTATTCCATTGGCAATATTTATTTGTTTATTTGCTATATCGTGCCTGAATGAAGAAGTGTGCCACAATTAATATCCATAGTTTCAAATTATATTAGGTTCAAACAAAATATATCTTATTGTTGTGCACATTATTTTATTCTTCATCATTACCATCATATTCATCATCATAATGATCATCGTCATTCCAGAAAGTTTAGAGTGTTTCGGTCTGTACCGGCCCCAAATTACTGCTACTGAATCCATCCTTTCAATGGTCTTCCTTGAAATCTTCTGCCTACAAGTTTTATTTCAATATTTTTAATGGTAACCTGTTCTACATACATGTCCATACTACTATTTCTGTCGCTACTGTTCTATTTTGGTTTCTAATTAAAAGTGATTAGCTTTTTAGTATATCCGGCAACTGTTCTTAAACTTTCATCTCAGCCATTGGATGCGTTGTCCTAATGAATATTTTGGTACAGTTCAGCATTTTGAGTCATAAAAGGTAAAGGTGCGTATCGCGGAAAGGCCCCCGGAACCGAGACAGAGCACCTCACGCAGGCCAGTAGGCCCATTGTGCTTCCAACTGACCCCTGGGAGGGAAGGATGAGGGGAGAGATCCGAAGGGCGGCCAGATCCGGATGCCGACGGGCGCAAGTATGGACGGGATCCCTAACGTTTCCAGATCGAACGCATCCTACGCCGCAGGTCCCCGCACACAAGCCACCAAACTCCAGGGATCCCTGGAGCGGAACCCCACGCTGAGGAGAGACTTAACTGAGCGGTACCGCAGCGACGCCAGGGAAGAAACCTATACAGAGCGCAAGCCACCGCCCAACCACAACATGCCGAGCACCGTCGCCTGGTCCTACAACCCTGAAACAGATGAGTCGTGGTAGAAGATTCACCACCCCAGCATTCTCCTGGCCGGGGAAACCACGAAAAACCTATGGGCCTGAGTGGCGGTCGATTCCGGGACCTCCCGAATGCGGGCACAGACGTAACCACCTGAACCATCCCGCTCGGTGTTTGGAGCCATATAAGAGTATTTGTACTCTTTAAGTTTTATATAATTTTACTAAATAAAATGTATTTCCAGTATTAAAATAAATTCACCAAAAGAACGAGTGTATTAATAACTAAATAACACTTATATTCCTAAAAGTTAGTTTGAAAGTTGCTAGTCAAAAGGATTTCCTGAAGTTGTTTCCAGGAAAATAGCTGGCGGTACATTAGACAATTAGAAAAGTTGCTTCAACTGGAAAAGTTTGCCCATTGCTGACCTGGATACTAGCTATTCGATAAAATTCTTCATTTACAGGTTTATACATTTCCGTACTTCATTGAGGCAACAAAGAATTTACAAAATTCTCAGGTTTTATGTAGGCTATTATTATTATTTCTCTATTTTTCAGTATGTGATTTTAAGCTAATAAACTACCATTCTGTCATGCGTGGCTGGCGAGATTTGTCGACCCCTGCATATCACAGCGTGAATAATGCTCGTCTGAACTGCCTCTTTGGGAATATAACATGCCGGAAAAAGGAGGCAGGAGCTTGCGTGTGATCTCAATTACGGTGAAAGGTCGACCGCTTATCTTACTTTCTTCTGTTTTGCTGTTCTTCAACTGTTAATTTGAGAACACCCTTCAGTTTCTAAATCTAGTGCTTTGGATTCTTTTTACATCCTTCTTTGAGCATGGAAATTAGTCCTAAACTTTGAAATTTTGTAGTGCAAAAGTATGGATGAAGCGCAAAGTGCATTTGACTTCTGTTTTTTTCTTTTATTTCTTTTCTCTAGAATTGTCGAAGTGCGTTTAAGCACAGCCGTGTAAATAAAATCAGGTTGTTTCGTTTCTTAACCTTAGCAAACTATAGGAGTGAATTACACAAATTGTAGAGAAAATCCAGGGTTGGCAATTACATAGCGATGCTATAATATCACTCATTATTGCCAATATTATAGGTGAATCACTTCTGTGCGTAAAGTGTTCCAACTTCGTACCCACGCGATCATTCGGGTATTTTTACTTTCTCTACTACGTATAGTAAGTAGGGGAAGTATTGTATTCCACCCAAAAATTCGATACCGAGATTTCACCGGAAATACATGTTTTGAGACCCTCTGAATCCAAAAAAAGCATTTTTGAAAACATGTCCGTGTGTGTGTCTGTCTGTGAACAGCATAACTCAGAAACGAACAATCGGATAAACACCAAACTTGGTATTTAGGTTCAGTATCTTCCAAGGATGCGATCAAGAAAATCCCCCCACCCCAGATTACCCTTTACATGGAAGATTTTTCGAAAATTTTAATTTTCTCAAAAATGGCTCTAACGATTTTGATTAAAATATCATATGTTTAAGATATTTTTATGACAAATAAAATGTATATCTTGAATTTCCTGGGAATGTCTCCAAAAGTATTCTTCATTGTGAACGACTTTTGCATAACTGGTAAACCATAAGAGATAGACAAAATTTTACTACACAAAAATGTAGATCGCGTTAAAATACACAATTTATGTCATATACTTTTTTTTGTTGAGTGAACCATTTTCGAGATATTACTTGTTATTCCCTTAAATTTTTCAATACTTATTTTCTCAAATGGGAATTCGTTATTCATTTTTTTGTCCTGGTAATACAAAGAGAATGGAATACTCCACATAGAAACCAGCTCTTAAAATATTTGACTATAGCTTAAAGCCTAGCAATTCCCCTTGCATCTACAAGAAAATTAGCAATAGGATTAACATCTCGATATCTCGATTAACATGAAACATATGGGGAATAAGCGTTTGTAAAAATAGTTTGTACAAGATTAGGAAAGTCATGTGAGGGTAACACATCAGACTTTTATAACTGGCTTCAAAATAACGCTCCCATTATAGAGAATAGTTCAAACATGTATGTGATGTGAGACCTTGGAACTGTTCCTGTTTCCAGACTGTAATAGGGGGTAACGCGCACTAGAAATCTTCTGGCCAATCGGACTTGATTATGCTCTTGCGATACAAATGCGAAAAACAATTACCAGATATGCGGTTTTGGAACATAATTGTTAGTATTGTGGAAACTGATACACCTACATGACGGTTAGTATGATAATAATGGACGAGAATGTCTTTTACGATAGTTAAATGAGTAAAAATAGTAATTAAAATGAGTATGAAGGTGGAATGTTGTTAACGGTACGTTACGAATTCACGCGTGCATAATGGAAGAGAAAGAAGAGAGTGGAGCAAGTCTTCCGATACCCTATAAACGGAACAAAGAATCACGATTTGGTGCGAAAGAGCCCGAGTCAGGCAAGTAGCACCAGAAAGACAGTAAATATACGGTGTGGAAAATAGCTAATGAAGCGTATATCTCATTTTCTGTGCTGTTTTTAGTTTGGAAATCAGTAAAACTCAACTTAAAAGAGAAAAGCATTTTTTGGTAACTGTATAACAATAACTTTAAACTTGTTTCTTGCTTTTAACTACTATTCTTTATAGGCTTTTTGATACCGAGCTGGATGGTTCAGGCGGCAATGTCTATAGCTCGCATTCGGAGGTCCCGGGTTCGATTCCCGGTGACCGCTCACTCTAACCATGGTGTCTTTCCCCTGGTCGCCGAGGCGAATGCCTGGGTGGTGTATTCTACTATGATTTCCCTTTTTCCCCATTTCCTCTAATTTCATCTCTCCCTTTCACACTTCAGGTGTGTTTTCAGAACCTGTGGTGTCTGGCAGATGGCACAGATGTTTGCACATTGGAAAAATTTCTCCCCGTGAACGCTAGGGTTCGTTGTCGCTTCGACGCCCCCTCTCGGGATTCTTCGCCTCTACTGGTGCGCGGGTGTTCAAACTGGAAATATTAGGCATTTCTGCGCGTCTCTGTGGGCCTGTCTATTTGCGGACCTGAGACTTCCTTCACCTCATCCTTGCCTCCCGGGGGATATAGCCACAATAGATCAAGCTAGTCGCAGTGACGACGCAGTGCTACGCGTTGTGCAAAGTGTATTCACTTTTAGACAAGTGATTTCACAGGAAAAAAATCTGATGTGTTACACTCACATGACTTTCTCTACTCTTGTACAATCTATTTTTACAAACGCCTATTCTCCATATGCTTCATATTAATCGAGATATCGAGATGCCAATCTTATTTGTAATTTTCTTGTAGATGCAAGGGGAATATGGTAGCTTTTAAGCGATAGTCAAATATTTTATCGCTGGTTGCTATGAGGCGCATTCCATTCTCTTTGCATGTCCAGGACATAAAAAAATGAATAACGAATTTGAGAAAAAGTATAAGTATTGGAAAATTTAAGGGAATAACAAGCAATATCTCGAAAACGGTTCACTCAACAAAAGAAATGTATATGACATAAGTTGTGTATTTTAACGCGATCTACATTTTTTGTGTAGTAAAATTTTGTCTATCTCTTATGGTTTACCAGTTATGCAAAAGCCGTTCATAATGAAGAATACTTTTGGAGACATTCCCAGAAACTTCGAGATATACATTTCATTTCTCATGACATTATCTTAAACATATTATATTTTCATCAAAATCGTTAGAGCTATTTTTGAGAAAATTAAAATTTTCGAAAAATGTTCCATGTAAAGGGTAGTCTGGGGTGGGGGGATTTTCTTGAAAATCTTCGTGTCGCATCTCTGGAAGATACTGAACGTAAATACCAAGTGTGGTGTTTATCCGACTGTTAGTTTTTGAGTTATGCTGTTCACAGACACACACACACACACACACAGACACACACACGGACATGTTTCCAAAAATGTTTTTTTGGATTCAGGAGGTCTCAAAACATGTATTTCCGGTGAAATCTCGGTATCGGATTTTTGGGTGGAATGCAATACTTCCCCTACTTACTATACGTAGTAGAGAAAGTAAAAAAACCTACTGTTTTTGAGATCTGGGTTCCTTGTTGTCCTAAACTACCACCATCTAGACTTTTATCATTCATGCTCGTACCAGGGTCTTCGATCCCTGATTCAGTACATCAAAATATTTATATGGACCTTCTCCAGTATAGCACAAAAATACGTTCATTTAGCAGACATTGGTAGGTATATAAAGTTTGAGGGCAATCTGTCCAGTCTTTCCTGAGTTATAAGATCAGAAACTAACATATATGAATGTATATTGTGGTGAGCACATGCAGATTTAGTTTGATAGATCTCACTTAAGTCGACCCGGAAGGATCAACTCAACGTTGGCAGCATTACATTTGTTCTAGAAACATCCAGAATATTCAAGTAGTTTGAGTGACGCTTTGATGGGAAGTACTGGTGGGGATGATTAATTATAAAATAATTGTGACTGCTTGAGTCGCACTCTCTTTAGCTACCAAGCCTTCGTAGTGAAAAGAGTTCGCGGCAAATTTTTGGTTACTAACTTCTTTGTGAACACAATATGAATCCAAGGTAAAAACATCTTTTGTTATTTAATTTTATCGCGTATTAAAATTGAAATAATTCCTTTTAGAATTTCATTATAAATCCCGGTTAACCTTTAAGTTGAAATTTAGCTTGTATGCTCACTGATGCTTCGTCCCCGTATGTCATAGCTTTAAGTTTGGAAAGGTTAGGGAATTTGCCAGATTAGTCTGTAGTTGTGACAGTATATTATGCACAAACATTTTAAAAAATATGTTATTAGTTTGGAACAGCTCATTATCAGCATTAATATTATTTATTCAAAATCTTAAACTGACAAAAAAAATTTGTTAGAATTTTAATACGTTCAAGTAGAACTCACAGCTTCTCTCGCATTATTGCGTTATTTATGGAAATTATTCTCTCTCCCTCTCTCTCTCACCCTCCTTCGTCGCCCTCTAATCATTTACATATCAGTCTGACCTATCTGGATACACGAGGTTCATGTGTACTTGCTTTTATAATAATAAGCAAACAAAATACTTACCATTTGTCTTTTGCAACGTTACGGCAGAACCCTTTTCTAAAGAGTCACGAAGCTGAAAGAACCTCATACCCGCACTGTACAGGGTACCTGGTATCACATGCCTCATCACCAAAGCTCTGGCCAGATCTCGATCCGTTAACAGCTCTTCCAGGTCATCGGGATCCACCACGGAGAACGCTCTGTCCACTGGAGCAAACACTGTGTACATCCTTGGACCTGCATCAAAGCATTTTCATTTGTCAAGCAGATAATCGGAAAACATTGAACATTTAATATGCCAACTTTTATAGCTTTATCTAATTTCGAGAAAAACTATGCGGAATATTATTAAAGAAAGGAATCCCTAGTCATCAGTGAATGTTGCAAAGCTTATGTGATAATAATGCTATAAAAGTTAAACGGCCAAGGGATATAGTGAAGGGTCTAGGTATATAAATCAAGGAGTAAGATAAGGGTGTCCCTCTCACCTTTTTGTTTAATTTATATTTGAATGAAGCCATTAGTGAATGACAGATCATTTTGGGATATAACTAATCCTTAGGCCAGTATACTTTATTTGCCGATGATCAAGCAATATTGGCAAGCTCGAAAGTAAATTTACAAAGGTCAGCTTATATTTTGGGTATTATAGCAGAGCAGTAAATTTTAAAATATCAACTACTAAAACAAAAGTCCTCGTTTTCAACGGATTAGATCCTGTTAGAGCCAACATTATCAATAATAATGGAACATTAGAATAAGTTACTGAATTAAATACTCTTACAAGGAAATTGATTCAAGAATACAACAAATGGGGCCTAAAAGGAAATATGGAGAAAACCAAATATGTGATCATTGGAGAAGTTCATCAAGATTTGGTACTGGAAGAGAAATGGGGATAATTGAACACATAGGGAACACAAATACCTGCGAGTAAGGATAACTCAAGATGGAAAACAAGAAAAGGAAATAAGATCAAAGATAAAATCAGGAAAGTATGCTATTACTTGAATGTTATATTATGGGATAAACAGGTCACAAAAGAAACTAAAACTATAATTTTTAAAACAATAGTTAGAAGTTGTAACCTATGGCCCGAGTGTAGACTCTGAATTATTATTAGTTGAAAAGATAATTAATAGTAACAGAAATGGATTTTTGGAGATCTACTGGGATATCTAAATGAGAAAAAAATAGAAATGAGATTATAAATGAAACATTAATGTTCATAATTCAGTTTTAGGTTTTATTCAACAGAAACAATTAGAATGGTATGGGCATGCTGAGGAAGTATTTTTATCACTTAAAAGATATCAGTCTAATTATATAATATAAAATATAATATCAGCCCGCCTTAAAGCAATATGTGTATAATTTAATATATAAAGTGTATATTACAGTCATTGTATTATGTTTATATTATTATGTACATATATAATAATGTTATTTGAATGTATTACGTAGTTTAACAATGTAGGAGCTGTGAGAATAGAAGCAAGCTGCCCTCCGTAGCAAACAGAATAACAAAGTAAAAGCTGAAAGTTGCTAACAATGAGGTAACCTTGAGACAACAATAAATTAGAAAGTTTAAAAAGGCTAGTAGTAATTATTTGAACAATAATAATATAATATTTAAAATAGTTTTTAAATAGCCAATCAACAACTAGAAAATCTAAAAGTTCAATAAAGGTGTTCTATTGGAGTAGGATTAGCCAATCAGAGACTAGAAATAGAGGAAATGTACAAATTCAAACGGTGGACGCTACAAGAAAGTATAACCAAGCAGTTCGGTTTGGTACGGGTCAGTGATTGTATGTGAGACATGAAAATTCATTGCGGTGAGAATAATATAAAGCTTACCTGTTAAAAGTGTAATTAACAATAATCTCACATTAAAGTGTTATTTAATCGTGTGAAGGATTAATAAAAAACGTACAATACAATTATAATTTGTATAAGCCTTGTTATTTAGCCGTACCAGCCCTGCCAAGAGATACGTGCTCTGCAAATTACTACTGACGAAGCCGAGGCATACATACATAAATATTAAAACAAACATTAAAATAAAAAGTTGATTCTTAAACGTGGGGCGAAGGCCACCGGAAGCTTTGTACCGTACGTGGGGCGAACACTCCTAGAAATAATCTCCCTCAAATTGGCATCATTATGTGCGTCGTCTAAAACAGCTTCAAATTAGTGCCTAAACGTGGTGTAATCACAACAATTAAACCCCTTCAATGCTAAAAGAATCGAAGATGAAGGTTTAGCCAAAAGAATAATGTAGTGGACGCCACCAGGAAGGAGGAGTAAAGAAAGACCGCATAGCACATGGATTCAAGGAATTAAAGGGGCAATGATGGATTGGGAAATTGAGAAGATTTATGGTCCAATAGGCAAGAAAAGTGATAAGAAGATGCTAAAAGCTGTAGTCTTGGGTGCTGGGAAAATGTTTGTACACTGTACATCTCTTCAGAAAGGAGTTGCATATGAGACAGTGCTGAGTGTTATAAAATAATGCTCCTAACACTATTGTATGGCTCAACAGTATGGACAATGACAGTTCAGCAGAAATGGACAACACAAGCTGCAGAAATGCAATCATCAAGCCACACGTTACAAATGAATGTCCTACACTAGTAGGATATTCATTCCTAGATCATAAGAAGAATGAAGAACTTACAGCTGAAATAAACATACCGTGTACTTTAGACACTATAGATGAATATAGAAATAAATAGAAAGAGCGTATATTAAGGATGACTCAAGATTGAATACCCTTAAAAATAGACCAGACCATACAAAGGGGTCGAAGAAATATGGGCAAAAATAAATAAAAAGCACAGCATGTTTTCAATTCTGTTCATTTTACAGATACGCGTGTTATTTATTTTTTACAAGTAAATTGTCGTAATATCGTCTATACTTTTAAAATTACTAGCAGTGAGGTTTTGTGCTTGCATATTTTAAGATTTTTTATTTTATCAGTTTTAAATTTTTTCAAAATTGCAAGGATTTTTTTAAAACTTTTTTGTATTTGGTGCTTATAAAATTATTTTACATACACTTGGTAGAGCAAAATTTTGTGATAATACCTGAAATTGCATGTTTTCTTCTGAGGGTGGCATAAAATGTTAAATTCAGGAACTATCGACGATTTTATTGAACTTCCTCGTTCACATAGTTTTATGACTTCACATATTGGTTTCTCCGGCAGTTTAAGGCAATGCATCTGTGAAATTTGGCAAAACAGTGAAAAATTTCGATTTGTTTTCAGCATTTGTATTATATACTTATAACCTGCACAATTGTTTGTATCAACAATTATAAACCTACAAATGGTTATTTAATTGGTCCTGTACCATTTAATAAAGTACCATTTAATAAAACTTTAAGCTGAATTTTTCTTTGTTCCTTTTTTCAGCACTTTTCACTGTTCAAAATGTTCCTTGGACTACATTTATAACTTATTGTCTGGAAATTTTTAGAGCGCTTCAGAAATTACGGATTAAAAACTGTTTTGCACTAGTTAAAAAGTATTAAGTAATTGTTTTCTATAACTCACATTAAAAAGCTGAAAAATTCAATAACATGTTCACAATTTTTCACTTAAACTAATTGAAATTAAAAAAAAATTCGTGCACAACAGCATCTTTGTATACTAAGCTCAAATTAAACATTTGGGAGCGATACGATAAACAGTAGGGCCCGCATTTCACTTTACCATATCAAAAAGTGATTAATTATGAATAAAAATTAATATCTTAACAAGGTTTGACATAGCTCGTTAGAATTTTGTGTATACTATATGTTTTATATTCTGAGTATATCTTAAGGGGACAAGCTACTCTGAAATGGTCAAAAATCACATTTTTTGTTTTAGGCACTAATAAAATCTCTATTTTTTCCAGTTTCAGAAAATATATACTTTTTGGGGGTTCAGAGGTTTTTAAGACATTTATATACCATTTAAATGGTAGTCTGTAATCCTTTAAAGTTGTCATGCAACACCCCTTTTTAGAACATTTTTGTATCTTTCAATAACGAACGACTATATCATGCCCAGAGAACAGTTCAGCAATTAACAAAAGAGGCCAGGACCAAGAGAAGGCAATCAAAAAAGCAGCGGTAATCCAGGAATGAAGGTGCAGATGATTATGACCCTGGAATGTACTGAAGTGTGACAGAATTTTAACGTTCAAACTTTAAATTCAGTTTTCTCAAAACAACATTTTTGGATACTTATGTACCTTTTTCTCAAAACGTATGAAAGGCAGAGAGCTAAAATTTTCAGCACATGTATACAACACATAGTTTAACTTTCTGAACCACAATTATAATTTTACAATGCATATTAGTGATATTAAAATAGCAAAAACATTGCAAATTTTTCACATTTTTACTTTGCAATTACTTTTTTTCTAGTGAACTGATATATATATATATATATATATATATATATATATATATATATATAAAACTAAATAATTGAGGTTCAGAAGATAGCTGATTATACTAAGAATAAGCATGCAAAAGTGATTCTGTATTGCAAGTAGTATCAGAGAAAAAGGTACATGAATTCATATGTTTTAAGAGTAAATTTTATTATTTTTCTGTTGCATGAAATAATGTTTACAAACTGAACTACATAAGCTATCGATGCACACAACCACTTGAAATAATTTTCATGGTTTATAGAGTAATTCATAAAAAATTCAGGAAAAACCATTGCGAGCTTTAAGAGCAGTGGTAATTGAGGCAG
Organism: Deroplatys truncata; assembly: GCA_030765065.1. Classification (NCBI taxonomy): domain Eukaryota; kingdom Metazoa; phylum Arthropoda; class Insecta; order Mantodea; family Mantidae; genus Deroplatys; species Deroplatys truncata. The sequence continues at coordinate 196,747,142 of CM060975.1, read as the reverse complement.
TATTTTTAACACTTAAATGATTTCAGTCTAATTATATAATATATAAATTCAATAAAGGAATATGTGTATGTAACAAGATATAAAAAGTGTATATTACAGTCATTATATATGTTTATATTATTGTATACATGTGTAACAATGCTATGTGAATGCATTGCGTAATTTAATAATGTAGGAGCTGTGAGAATAATAGGTTAAAAGTTGCTAACAATGAAGTAACAATGAGGTAACCTTGAGACAATAATGAGTAAGAATGTTTAATAATGCTACTAGTCATTATTGGAGCACCAATAATGTAATTTTTGTGACAGTTCATAAAATAGCCAATCAACAACCAGAAAAAGCTTTAGTTAAATGAAGGTATTCTAATGGACTAGGATTAGCCAACTCAGAAATTGAAATATAGCAAAATTTACAAATCTAGAAGTCAGTTGCTTGTAGACAGTGCTCATAACTGGACGCGTTGGTTGTAGACAGTGTCCTCGAGAAATTTAATATTTATTTTGTATGAGACGAAAATAGTTTACGTGTTAAAAAATGCAAGTAATTAATAAAAGAATCTCACAGCTCTCTCTATATCAGTGAAGTGCTATTTAAATCGTGTCAAGCATTAATAAAAGGAGTAAAGTAAAATTATAATCTGTGTAAGCCTACATTCTTCAGTCGCACCACAACTCTGCAAAGAGAAACATGTCTCTAACAATAATACTGACGCAGCCTAGGCAGACATAAATATATAATATTTAAAGAAACAGTCAAATTACAAAGTTAATAATATTTTTACACTTGGGGCGAAGGCTACCGGAAACGTTTTACCTTACGTGCGGTTGCAAACTACTTCAAGTTCGGCTCTCCAACAGTTGAAATATAATACAACTCCTTCAATACAACCTACTTCAAATTGGCTTTCCATACGTGAAGCAGATACTATCTACTTCAAAATTGGCATCCATACGTGGGGCAGAAAATAGCTTCTTCATAATTTAACACACTTAAGGTGTAATTTCCATGTGTTCAGACTACCTTGTCCCCTTAAAGCCCAAGTAATCAGAAGAAAACTGAATTTTTGGGTTTTCATAACTACGTTGTCTGTGAGATTGTGTGATATATAAAAATGTTCTACTACGAGGGCGACACTGAAAATGTTTAGAAAATCAAACAAGCGTTAGTTTTAAAAATTTAAATACTTTTATTGTTTTTTAAAATTTTCCCCTTTAACATGAATAAATTTTTGCATTCGATGAAACCAGTCCTTAAAGCAATGATGTCACTCTTCCTGAGGCACTTCAGAAACCAGTTTTTATAATGTTCCACTGCTTCATCTGATGACGAAGAAGCGATTCCACGCATTTTATCTTTAATTTTTGGAAACAGAAGTCACAAGGTACTAGGTCAGGGCTGTATGGTGGAGGATCCATGGTGGTAACCTTTGGGGCATCCAGATACTCAGCTGTTAGTTTTGCTGTATGCGACGATACTTATCATTATGTAATGTTATTTTTCCTCCTTTTGGGCGTTTTTTCACAAACTTTTTAAAAACTTTCCGGTAAACAGACATTTGTGTACTAATCGGCAGTAACGGTGCATCTTATAGTGGCAATAAGATCAGTTTTAGAAAACAAACTAGCAACATCTTCTTACCAACACTGCAAATTCGTTGGACTTTTGTAGGCTTGGGTTCTGTTCGAAAGACCCACTGAGCGATTGATTTTTCTTTTCAGAATCACAACAATAAATCCAAGATTCACACCAGCAGCGATATTCAAAACCAAGTTTAAAGTGCCGCCTTGGGATTTTTCCAGAGCTTTTCTGCACCACTCAATGCGTTGCGGTTTTTGAACGGAAGTCAGTCTATATGGGATCCATCGAATACAAAATTTTCTCACGTCTAACTATTGATGTAAAATGTTTTGTATTTGACCCATATCAATGACCAATATCGCCCGAATAAATTCATAAGATGTCCGTTGATCTTCTTCAAGCATTGCTCGAACAGCGGCAATATTTTCATGAAACAATAGCTCTTAAGCGTCCTTCGTGAAATTCATCACTAAGAAAAAAACTGATCTCTTTTGAATTCGCTCTACCAATTATAAACTGCTGCCTTAGATGGGGCTTCTTCGCCAAATTTCATTTAATTTCACATTGTTTAGCTGTTAATGGCGATTTAAAATCGTAAGAAATCTTAGCCCCAAATGTTCTCTTGTCAAATTTATTTTTGGTGAATACAAAATCTTTAAATAATGATAATTAACAAACTATTAGAACAAATCTAACAAACTACACGGCAATCAACTAGCAAAACATGGAAAGTAACTGTCAAATATAATCAAATTTCACTTGATTTTAGAAACTTAGCATTCTAAAGTTGTTCAGTATCGCCCTCGTAAATGCGTATAAAATCAATCATCTTGTAAATATTACAAGTAAAAAGCTGAAGATCGGTACAATTGTTAAAAAATTATAAAACTAATAAAATGAAAACGCCAGAACACGTAAACTGTAATATTATTTGCTCTTTCTGCACATTAACAATGTAAATCTTCTCTCCACTGCTTTGGCTGCTAGTATTGTTTAAATCGAAAACATCCTTTCTTGAATCGCTGCATCTAGTTGTGGTATAGTGGATGTTGGTTACTCCACATTCGTATGCAAAAATGTAAGGTCACAAGCCGTCTCAAATTCCCGTAGTTGGTTACATGACTCATTTACGCAACACATACAGGACCGAAAATGATACTATGTAGAAAGCCGAGTCCTTTATGTCACACTTGTAATGTTGTCTCACATCATGAGAACAGGATTTCGCAAGGTTGTACTTTGGAGAACAAGTGCACTGCGCTCTTCCGCGTTTCACGCACTCAGCAAACATTTTTTTTTCAACGATACTGCTTTTTTGTTATCCACTTCTCGCTGATGCTATCACGCGGGATGTTGACATTCCTGCACTCCGTGTGTTTTAGAATTTTTACTGCAAACGTTAATAAAATGTATTTAATCCTCTAACTACTGATATGTTTGTTTATTCTTGCAGATATGCAATGCAATCACGTTTGATATCTGAATTTTATCATTTAAATATTACCATATTTATTTGTTAACATTTACTTACGATTTAATTCATGCCGTATTTAAATGTATTCGGCGCAAGCAGCCAAGTCACCTTCAGTTGTTGAGTTGATCATCATTCTCAGGTCTGACTAATCGATTACCCGTTTGTAGAGGCTAGCGCGCTCGACCTTGATACTGCTTTTGAACAGCTGACAGTGATTAGTTTTATTTTCGCGTAACATTTCTATTTAGTCATACTCTCGAAAAAATATGTGTAATAGTATACAATACTCGACTTCGTCTGGTATTTTCAAATTTCTTCCTCGTTCTGCAAACATAAATTTACCGCAATTGTTTAAGTTAGAAACTAGAGACCGTTGCCAAAATCAGTAAGATAACTGCTTTATTAAATAACAGCTGGCTTACCCAGTGTTACACAAGTGCCTCTTCACACCCGGAATGACGATTTAATTCATTTAATGAAATTAATTGTTCTTCCACACAAGCCGTGTGTTGGACAAGGTTTGAAAGGTAGAATCAGACGACTGAAAAATTCAATGTCATCGCCGGGATTTGAACCCCGGATCTCCCGGTTTCCGTCCGGTTGCTTTAACCACTGAGCTATCATGCAACATGCCAGTACGACATTAAATTCCCCAAATGAATTCCCATTTTTTCCGGTAAACCACAAGGAGATCTCAAATTGTATTGAGATGTGTAGCGATTTAGTGCTTACGTAATATGTTTTTACGTAAATTATTAGAACTTGAAGATCTTATATTGTGCTGCTTTTGTTTTGTTTGGTTTCATAACTTTAACTGCCCCACGTATAGGAGCCAATTTATAATAACATTATTGTAGCCCCACGTTATGGTAGCCAATTTGCGACGGTATTACTTATAATGTTTGTTTACATCACGTGTGTTGAAGCCATCTTGCGACGTCATTCATTTGTTCGGTTTGTAGCTCCAACTTGTGTTAGCAATTTGCATCAGTGTTGCTTTTGTTTGATTTCATTTCAAATGTCCTCCGGCTAGCTATTATCTTATCTTGGGTCTAACATGTGTCTTGATCAGGGTTGTGTAAACGGAAAGGAATCTTTTATCCAAAAAGAACACTGATGAAGAAATTTGTTTTATAATTTTTATTGTCGTTCACTATCACTTTTACATATTGATCTAGATACTCGCCAAACTGAAACTGTTATAATAACTTCTTACTGATCACTTTTAATCAACGTACTTCAACCTTTTGTATAATTAACTTTACCATATTTTAGATCTTTCATAATTCTGCTGCGCGTAACTTGTGAATCTATATCCGATGTATGACGAACTAATACTTTTGACGAACTGACTGACTGAAGACGACGTGTAGTGTATGAATGCTTTCGGCGAACTGAAGGACTGACTGACTTTACCTCCAACCTACCCTATTTATACGCCTGCATCTAGATACGCCTAAAGATTATAACTGAACTGCTATTGGCTAATAAAACGCGCCAACATTAGCGTCTATCTTAATATCCAATGAAAATTATGAATACATATGCTTTAGGGAGAACACATTCCAGAAGTTTCTACCGAAAACGCGCCAACATTACGTAACTTCCTCGTTTCCAATAATGATAAACAGCTCACCCCTCTCTCTGCATTATTGCGCGCTATTATTGACAGTTTCAGTAAGGCATTTTAAATTTACTTCCCAACAATATTTACAATCAATAAACATCTGAAATCAATGTCACATAAAAATGCATATTCATATTACAATCATTATTTACATTTAAGTAATTTGTGATACAAATTACTGCATCATATGCCCCACTAGAAACATAATTATAAATATTTACAACTTGTTTGGAAATTTTATAATTGTGTTTTTAGTCTCCTAAATCTTGGAACACACGCTATCACTTTCACTTAACAGTTCACACGTATTTAACACACGACATGTTTTTTTTTTTTTTATCTCGCCACTACTTACTGGCTCTGGTTTAATTAATTTAGATATTAATCTGACATCACAAAAAATTTTTATAGCAAATACTGTACCCTAAATTATTTAATTACTGTTACCAAATTATTTACTTTCTTAAGTTGTTGACAAAAATTTATACATTTAAGATTTTTGTAATTGTTTAACATTTTTACCAAAATATTCACCCTCTACACAAATATTTACATCTCTTAAATCTAGGCACTGTTTCAAATGTTCTATTTGCTACATAAATATTTTTTTTTAATTATATTTACCAATTTTTGTTATTTTGTACTTTATCTTAACAATACTCTTGGAATAGTATTTATGTACTTTACTTTAATATAACATCATGCTTTATTTCACATGTTCAGTTACTAATAAAATGTTATTTTCCTCTTAAACATTTAGTCATGTCCAAAATTTATTTCTCCTTTCACATGACGTACATATTTATTTAACCCTCTTACGTTCCAATACATTGCTCTGCATTTCGTCTTTAACTATCCAGCATTTACTATTTATCATCTTTGTCTTTTGTTTCACCTTGATCTTCATGGTTGTATGGTTTCAGCATCTCAATATGGAACTTTCCTATGCTTTTTCGAGTTGTTGGATTACATAACTCATATGTATTAGTTCCATATACTTCAACAACTTCATATGGTCCATGGTATTTGAGAAACATTCGCCAATAAAGTTTATTTGCTTTATCCGACAATTTCTTGGTTTTAACCAAAACTAAATCTCCTATTTTGATCCTCCATTCCTTTCTCTTCTTTTCTTCATGTTTAATTTTTCTTTTTATGGCCTTTTTCTTCATCCTCTCGAATGCTTTTCGGAACATCTCTTCTTCTGTTTGTGGTATCGAATGCGCATCTGGAATGGCTTCTGGAATTTTTTTACACATTGTATTGATCTTCTTTCCTAACTTAAGTTCACATGGTTTGTATCCTGACACATTGTTTACGGTTTCATTTAGTAGATTCTGAACGAAGTTCACGTATCCATACCATTGGGTGTGTTTTCGATGACATAACACCCTTAAATAATTTGAAATTTCCTTAATTTCCCTCTCCACTGGGTTGGAGTTCGGTCTGTATCTTGACGAAAAATATTGTTTAATGCCATTTTCTTTCAGTCCATTTCCACTTATTGTTCTTTCGGAGAAGCTGCCGCAGTGGTTCTATTTCAGCCGAATATCTTGGTACGAACTTACTCTGAAAGTTCAATACCCCTAAGAGACGTCTAATTTGTTTTACGTTCCTTGGTGATGGAATTTTCATTATTGCTTCTATTCTTTTCTGATCAGGTCTTATACCTCGTTCATCCACTACATAACCCAGAAAACTTATTTCCTTGACACAAAATTTTGATTTTAGTATGTTCACAGTCATACCATGTTGTTGTAGTTTATTTAACAGATAATGGACATTATTCATGTGTTCTTCAAATGTTTGACTAATGATTAGGAAGTCGTCAATATACTTTATTAAAAAGTCATCTGCAGAATTTCCAAAGATACTGTGAATGGCTCTCAAAAATCCACTTCCTGAGTTTTTTAAACCAAAAGGATTTACACAAAAACGATACTGGATCCCTGAGTACTGAAATGAAGTGTAATCACGCACTTGTGGATCTAATTCCACTTGCCAATATGATGCAGTGAGGTCAATGGATGTCAAAAATCTCCCTCTTGAAAGTTTCGTAATTAGTTGTTCAATTCCCTCACTTTGAAAATGATCTGGTTTCATATACTTGTTGACATATCTACCGTCTAATGTTAATCTCAAACTACCATCTCGTTTAATACTCCAGCAGATTGAATTTATATACTGAGAATTACTTTGCTCAATAATCCCATTTTCTAACATGCTATTTATTAGTTGTCTAGCTTTGTCCCGAAGACTTATAGGTAAATTGTCATACTTGTGCCTATATGGTGGTACGTCTTCTACTTGAAATGTATGCTGATATACATTACATCTGCCTGGGATATTACTAAATACTGAACTATTGTTCATCAAAACATCATGAAGGATTTGTTTTTGCATTACCGTAATATTATAAGCCTCTTCACACTTGTGTATTATTTCCTCATTTCTCTTCTCTTCCCAGCTGTTGTCTGTCACGCTCACATGGTCGTCTTTTGTTTGGATTGCAAATTTCTCTACTTCTTCTGGCATTTCTGCTAGCTGTTGAAAATATGGCGTGGTATTCCCTTCATATTCTGTGACTACCTGCTTTATCTGACTATTTCTATCAGTTTCTGTTATTTGCACAAAAAATTCTTGGTCACAAAGATTCTTCTCATCCTTTGTCATCCCGATTACAGAAACTTTCTCTTTTATAAATGGTACCCTTATTTCTCTATCGTCTTTTGTCATTCTTAACTCTTCATGTTTAAAATCTATACCTGCTTCATATTCATGTAGGAAGTCACATCCTATAATTATGTCACAAATCAGATGGTTTACAATTAGAAACATAACCTCAAAATTCTCTCCGCCGATAAGTATGCTAAGTAGAGCTTGTGTTTTTATGACCTGTGTCATTCTTCCGATTGCAACACGACAAACTAAATTACTAGTGGGAAGAGCCATAATTTTGTTACCTTCATTAATCAAATTTATGTAAAATTTCTGTGAGCAAATTGAAGCTGATGAACCAGAATCTATAGTTGCAATGATCTCTTTCTTCGCAATTTCCATCCTAACATGAGGTGACTCAAAATTTTCTCCCTTATCTTTTGTTGCTGTAATCTTATTACAGGGTGTATGTGTAGGCATATTATTTGTATTGGTAATGGATACTGAATTATTAAAGACGTCCTGAGAACCGACTACACAGGAGTCTGTTAACAGTTTTCCTGGTTATTTCCATGTTCACGTACGGGATTGCCATTCCTAACAGGCGCTAAATCTATCTCATTGTCGCTACCATTGTTTTGAGTTCCCCTTCCTCTTGTTCGAAATCCTCGATTTCTGACATTATGTCCCCTTGGCACGTAATTTTCTTGCCGTTCCTCAGATCTTTCCCGGTTATTGTTTTCCCTCCAGTGAGTGAAATTTCCCCTTTGTCTAATGTACCGCCTTCCATAATTTTGCCCTCTTTCAGGCAATCTTTCTGTCCTGACATAATTTATTTGTTCCTGTCGACCTGGTCTCCTATCTATCCTCGATCTTTCAAATTGTGGAACGTATGATTGATACCGTTGTGTGGTATTATTTTCATGACGCCTGTCTTGTCCTCTACTTTGCTGATAACTACCTTGGTAATTTCTTCTATCTCGCACATCTAAAAATCTATGCTCCCACTCCCGAGATATATCTTCTTCCTGTTGTTCCAAAGCTGTTATTAATTCTGTCATCTCATAGATGCTACGTGGTTTTGCAATTAATAAGTAATTTCGTATCCTTAAAGGATAATGCCTTGCGAGCAAACTCACAAAATCTTCCTCATTGATTGGAGGTGACAAGTTTCTAACCTGACTTGCATGTTTCAGTAAGTAATCAGTCATTGATATTCCCTCTCGTGGATTAAATTGACCATGACTAAGCATTGCTCGAATTCTATGCTGTACCGTAACATTCCAAAATCTGTTCATGAATAATCTCTTAAAGGATTCATATGAAATTTCACCCCCGGATACCATTTGTAACCAATCTAAAGTTTTCTGGTCCAAACATCTTTTGACAACTATCATTTTCAATGCTTCAGGTATCTTTTTAATTTGAAAATACTCTGATAATTCTGCAATGAACTGTACTGGACTGGAGTTTTCATTAAATTTTGGAAGTGGAAAATCACTTAAGATATTATTGTAATTTTGCAAATTCCCTACTCCCATATTTAAATTCTCTAGTGTTACTTGTGCACTCTGAGTTTCAGCATTAGCTATAGATGAAGCTGCCGCATCACTCACATTATTTGTCATACCTGAGGAACTACCTTTATCATTATGTTGTACATCTGATACATTCACATCACATATATTTGCCCTTGAATTCAATTCTAATCTATTTACAGTACCTTGCAGATTTTCTATTGTCTGTTCCAATTTTTTATTATTCTCATTTTGAACAGTTTGGTGTTTGTTAATTTCAGAAGTTAGCTTTTGATTCAAATCTTTAGACAAATCTTTAACTTCATCAGACAATTTATTTCTCTGTGTTTCTGACTCCTTCTGAATTTCAGATATTTCCCCTCTGAAATTAACTTGCACCTGTATTAAATCTGCATTTGTAGCCTCCATCATCTCTTTTAACTCACTTGAAATGCTACTCATTCGGCTACCTAGCTCTGTACATTTTACATTAACATGCTCTATTTTATTATTAACCTCACTTTTTTGGTTAGATATTTCCCTGCTCATGTCTAATATTTTCTTTGAAACTTCACCTATTTCATTTGCTATCATTTCTTGATTTTCATTTTTCATTCTAATCATACTACTATCTAGCTCCATGAATTTCTTTTCAATTTCTTCCCTGTTTTGTTCTAAGCTTTTACCAATATCTTCCCTCAATTCCCTATGACTCCTTTGCATATCTTCCCTGTTTTGATCTATTTTCTTACTAAGATCTTCCCTTAATTCCCTATGACTCTTTTGCATATCTTCCCTTAATTCTCTATTATTCTGATCTAGTTTTTCTAATTTCTCATTAGTCTTACCATTATCTTCCCTCATACTCTTAACAATATCTTTTAGCATTTCCATCATCATACTAGCATCAAAATTAACATTTCCTGCTATTGTATTTTGACTTTCTGAACTAACATTTCCACCCTCAAATCCTAAAAAGTTTGGGCTATTTTCTGTAACCTGTATTGAATTACAGCTAACTGTTACATTATCTCCCTCCATAATTATTTCTTTTGTATTATTAGTAGCCATTGTTTTCTTTATCCTACCACTCCTTAAGTACATTTGAAGGTTACAATTTTGTTTTCTAAAAAAAAAAATTACGATACTCTGACCTTTGTGATGCTGTCTGTTGCTGTTACTTTGATGTCCAGCTTCCTGCCCCTCTCTCCTAGGTTATATGTCGCTTCTGCGTTGTGTTATGATGAATCTACGTTGTCTCGATGTTTTTGTAGTTGAATTACCCTGTTGCCTTGTAATCTCGGAATTACGATGTCCAATCATCCGTGTAGTCTGTCGTTCCTTTTGTTGTTTCTGGAATCTGCGTCTTGTAGTTCAGTTCACTTCTCCATTCGCCCCTTTGGTCATCTCACTTCTTCCTGGTTAATTCTGATCCTTTCCTGGTCATCGTGTTCCTTTCCTGGTTACTCTGCCCCACGTTCTGGGCGCCAATTTGTAGCGAATTAGTGCTTACGTAATATGTTTTTACGTAAATTATTAGAACTTGAAGATCTTATATTGTGCTGCTTTTGTTTTGTTTGGTTTCATAACTTTAACTGCCCCACGTATAGGAGCCAATTTATAATAACATTATTGTAGCCCCACGTTATGGTAGCCAATTTGCGACGGTATTACTTATAATGTTTGTTTACATCACGTGTGTTGAAGCCATCTTGCGACGTCATTCATTTGTTCGGTTTGTAGCTCCAACTTGTGTTAGCAATTTGCATCAGTGTTGCTTTTGTTTGATTTCATTTCAAATGTCCTCCGGCTAGCTATTATCTTATCTTGGGTCGAACATGTGTCTTGATCAGGGTTGTGTAAACGGAAAGGAATCTTTTATCCAAAAAGAACACTGATGAAGAAATTTGTTTTATAATTTTTATTGTCGAACACGTTCACTATCACTTTTACATATTGATCTAGATACTCGCCAAACTGAAACTGTTATAATAACTTCTTACTGATCACTTTTAATCAACGTACTTCAACCTTTTGTATAATTAACTTTACCATATTTTAGATCTTTCATAATTCTGCTGCGCGTAACTTGTGAATCTATATCCGATGTATGACGAACTAATACTTTTGACGAACTGACTGACTGAAGACGACGTGTAGTGTATGAATGCTTTCGGCGAACTGAAGGACTGACTGACTTTACCTCCAACCTACCCTATTTATACGCCTGCATCTAGATACGCCTAAAGATTATAACTGAACTGCTATTGGCTAATAAAACGCGCCAACATTAGCGTCTATCTTAATATCCAATGAAAATTATGAATACATATGCTTTAGGGAGAACACATTCCAGAAATTTCTACCGAAAACGCGCCAACATTACGTAACTTCCTCGTTTCCAATAATGATAAACAGCTCACCCCTCTCTCTGCATTATTGCGCGCTATTATTGACAGTTTCAGTAAGGCATTTTAAATTTACTTCCCAACAATATTTACAATCAATAAACATCTGAAATCAATGTCACATAAAATTGCATATTCATATTACAATCATTATTTACATTTAAGTAATTTGTGATACAAATTACTGCATCAGATGGCATTTACTTCATTTAATTTACCTCCCTTCGTATTCTTTGTAAAATTCACTGTACGATGATGGAGAACTTTTCAATTGTAAATCCTCCAATTTTCCCTATAGAACTGTAATTTCACGAAATCCCCCCTACACACAAATAGGTTGAATCATCGGGGGATGTGGTATTTAATCTACCACCGACAATCCTCCAAGTTACAGAAATACTGTATAGCCCATACGTACATATATGGCTCATAGTCTGTAAACACCGAGAAAAACTTAATGTGTTGCACTGGCATGACTTTCTCTACTCACTCTTCTACAAACTATTCTTACAAATTCTTGTTCTTCTACTTCTTGTTAATCGAGGTAGGCATTCAATACAAAGCAATCATAAATAGTGTTGATGCGGCACGCGCATATTTTACTACTAATCAGCATTTTGTTTATTCATATCATGATGTATGAAAACTCGTGCACCTACAGTCGTATGTGAATTGTCTCAATGCAATGCATGCAGTTTTGCTGCCTGAGTGCTCACTTAGCTGTTGCCTGTCACTCTGTGGCCTGTGATATGTAGGTATTCGAAGCGATAAGCAACCCTTGTAATAAACAAATATGAACTTCAAACTCCGTGCGAGGATGACTCAACATGTAAACGAGTTTAGAAAATTAGTTCCCGATAATCGTATCAATGTATATTCACTGAATGAAGTCACCCAGACTCGGTAACCGTCGTGTTACTTTGGTAACCGTTATTGAGTAACTAGTTCCTTTGTATTCGTTACTTTTGTAACCGTTAGTGGGTAAATATTTACTTGTGTAACTGTTACGTTATTTTCTGCCCATTCTTACCCGTCAAGTGTGATTTTTTTTTCACACACCTGTTAGAAGAAAGGTGTTCATAAAACTTTCAGTGTACTCAAAGCTCTTCCACCCGGTATGTTAGAAATAATTCCGTTCTCAAAGTACTACAGACACATTCTGTGCACCTTCTTTAAAAGTTACGAGTGTACAGTATTGTAACAAGCAACATCATTCTTATTACAATCTGTATATTTAGAAGATACACTCCTTATACATACCAAATTCTAAGAAGGTTTACCTTTCGCTTCTGTTATTTGTTATTAACTAGGACTACAGTGCCTGGTGTTCAAAAGATAAATCCACAAGATATAATAGAGGAAATAGTCCAAAAGAACAATTCGCAGAAATTAATAGCTGTGTTAGAAAAGGGTGCCGATTATCACCCACTCTTTTTAATATACAGTGTGCACCATTTAAGTGAGACTGTACAATATCTCCAAAGTTAAGCTTTGTAGAAAGAAATGTCTCGAATAAATGTTGCTTGATGTTATGGGGGAAAGTAAATGCCATTAGGTGTGTTTTATTTGTAGGACATTACGATGGTCATTTTAGGGTCAATTTAATTTTCTTAAATGGGAACCTACCTTTTTAAAAGACTAAACATTTGTATAAAGCACTTTGCAAATTGTTCTTACACTAATTCTGAATGGCTGTGTACGAAGAGGCTGGACCATCCATGAATGGTCATTTGAGAGTCAAGTTAAGTTTAGTAATTGGAACCAACATTCAGAATTTTCGTTGTTATTTACGTTGGTATAAGAACAGTTGCAAAGTGCTTTATATAAATGTGGTTAATTTTTTATGAGGAGTGAGAAAACAACACAAAGAAATATAGCTTCTCATTTAAAAAATTAAATTCGGCTAAATTGTCATACTGTTGCCCTCGTTTGTGTCACTTTTGCCCGCATTAGGTCTTTCTTTTGCACACCTAAATTAGGAATAAGGAAGTAAAAAAGCAATGAAATTACTTAACTTAGGAGTGATTTTAGAACATGATGTGGTCTCTCCAATATCTAGTACCCACCTACCCACCCGTTTTAAGTGTTTTATTTATATAGGCAAATAGCGTTAGGAAGTAAACAAACGTAGCCATTTTTCCATGCAAAGTGGGTACTGCCAACCTAAATAATCAGTGAAATGCACTGAATATGCGATGTGCTGTTGTTTTGTGAACGTGAATCATTGGAGTTTTAGACGCGCAGATCCCTGGGCTACGCTCTGTCGTCGCTTCGCAGTTTGCTGCACTCCTCTCCTTCTAAAAAACATCCCTCGGCTACGCTTTGAGGCTGAGGGCCCTCAATCTCTCGGCTACGCTTTGAGGCTGAGTATCTTACCGGCTTCGGTGGCATTATTCATATGTTGGCAGCATTACGTTAGAGCAGCGTAAGACCTAATGCGGGCAAAAGTGACACAAACGAGGGAAACAGTATGACAATTTACCCTTAAATTCATCCTAAGATGACCATCACAACGTCCTCCAAATAAAACACGACTAGTGGAATTTACTTTCCCCCATAATATTAAACAATTTTTATTCAAGACATTTATTTCTACAATGCTAGTTTTGGAGACATTGTACAGTCTTAACTTAAATGGTCCACTCTATATATCTTAAAGACGCCATTAAAATAGCTGAAAATGTTACATTGTAATTTTATTATTAATGGATTACCTATGAATTATTTATTGTTTGCGAATGATCAGGTGGAATTTGCTAATTAAGAGAATAACATACAGATTGCTGCACATAAGTTATGTAAAATAACAAAGAACATAATCTTAAAATTTCACAAAACAAAACTAAAGCAATCCCAATATAAAAGCTCAAAAATTGTAATTGATTCGCAAAGTATTGAACAAGTGAACAACTTTAAATATCTGGATGTAAAATACCATACCAGAAAAATATGGACTTGGAAGGAAAACTCAATAAATATCAATATGTTGTGGAACCATAAGAAGATGTCTAACCATAAAACACAAAGGAACACAATTAAAATTTTATAAATCAGTAGCAGTGCCAATATTTCTTTATGGTGCAGAGATTTGGGTGCTACAGAAAGAGATAAAAGGAGAGAAGTGTGAGAAATGAAGTTCTAAGATCAGTGACTGGGGTGTCTCTTAATTATTGAATACAAAAAGAGTGAAGAAATAAGAAGAGAAAGAGGTAAAAGGGGGATAGAATTGTCAGAAATGAGGTTTTAAGATCAGTGGCTAAAAAAAAAAAATATAATGAATTTATTTAAAGGTGAGTCGGAATTGTTACACTAATTGTTAATTCGAATTAACTTCTGAGGATGGGAACAACTGTTTTCCCGAAACATGTTAAGTGAGTAAACTTAAGTGATGTTAGCGTAACAATTCCGACTCACCTTTAAATAAATTCAATACACATCACTGTTTCTAGCTTCTTTTCATTACAATATCAACGTAAAATAAAATGAGTTTTATTTATGAACGCTCCCTAACTGTTGTGGTCCTCAGCGTCCCATTCTACGTATATTGGACGTGAAAGACCGGTAATTTTGCTCAGATGCCTCTTTATCAGACTTGAGGTTCTTTTATGTGCCGTAAATCTACGACACGGGACCATCGGCTTTACTTCCCTTCCGAAGGAAGCCGTGCTACGGACTTTTACGCTCGAAAAAATCCATCGCCCATCCTCGGGTTTGAACCCGAGATCAGTGGCTGGTGTGTGTCTAATTGAATATGAAAAGAGTGAAGAAATAAGAAGAGAGTTTGGAATAAACGGAGTGCTAGACAGAATAGACAATTGCCGTAAAAATTGGAAAGAACAGAATAGATGAAAATCGATTACATAAGAAAGCGTTTAATTATAAACTACGTGGAAAACGAAACATAGGCCATCCAAAATTAAGATGGAGTGAGCTTTTCTAATGGGGACGGAACGGGCCTGAGGCTCGAACCGTGTGGATGATGGTGGTGATGATCATAGGTTAGAAAAGTAGAATCAGAATGAAAAATCTGATGTGTTACACTCACATGACTTTCTCTACTCTTGTAAAACTATTTTTACAAACGCTTATTCTCTATCTACTTCGTGTTAATCGAAATAAACATTTGCAGAGTCTATCTTATTGCTAATTTTCATGTAGATGTAAGGGGAATATATATTTGCAAGGGCAATATAGAAATACAGTAGGACATACATATCTCTTAATGGCTGTTTGCTAGGTGCAGCACCATACCCTTTGCCACAGATTAATACTCTTTGCATATCCAAGACAAACAAATGAATAACGAATTCCCATTTGAGAAAATAAGTATTGAAAAATTTAAGGGAATAACAAGCAATATCTCGAAAATGGTTCACTCAACAAAAACAAATATATGTGACATAAATTGTGTATTTTAACGCGATATACATGTTTTGTGTAGTAAACCTTTGTCTATCTCTTATGGTTTATCAGTTATGCAAAAGTCGTTCACAATAAAGAATACTTTTGGAGACATTCCCAGAAAATTCAAGATATACATTTTATTTGTCATGAAAATATCTTAAACATATGATATTTTAATCAAAATCGTTAGAGCCGTTTTTGAGAAAATTAAAATTTTCGAAAAATCTTCCATGTAAAGGGTAATCTGGGGTGGGGGGATTTTCTTGAAAACCTTCGTGTCGCATCTCTGGAAGATACTGAACCTAAATACCAAGTTTGGTGTTTATCCTACTGTTCGTTTCTGAGTTATGCTGTTCACAGACAGACAGACAGACACACACACACACACACACACACACACACACACACACGGACATGTTTCCAAAAATGCTTTTTTTTGGAAATACATGTTTTGAGAGGGGGTCTCAAAACATGTATTTCCGTTGAAATCTCGGTATCGTATTTTTGGGTGGAATACAATACTTCCCCTACTTACTATACGTAGTAGAGAAAGTAAAAATTCAGTACCATAACGGCGATTTGAAACACGGATCTTCGGCTTTGCGGCGGTATACTTGTAATATTATTTAACATTTTTGTAGCCCCACGTTGTGGTAGCAATTTGAAGTAACATTATTTGTATATGTTTGTATTTGTTAGCCCCACATTTGGGAGCCAATTTGAAGGTAAATTTTTATATTTAATTTGTTTATTGGCCCCACGTTTGGGCGCCAATTTGCGGCGGTTATCTTTGTTATTTATTTATTTGTTATTGTAGCCCCACGTTTGGGAGCCAATTTGCGATGGTAATTTATAATGCTATTTGTGTTATATTTGTTTACTTCACGTGTTGAAGCCATCTTGTGACGTGATTCATTTGTTAGGTTTGTTAGCTCCATCTGGTGTTAGCAATTTGCGGTAGTATTAGTTTTTGTTTGAAAGAATGTTACTTTTATTTTTATTTAATTTTTGTTTCACTGTCCTCCGGCTAGCTATGATCTTTTGGTCAAGCACTTCTCTTTATACAGGTTGTGTAAACGGAAGGGAGTCTCTTATCCAAAGATAACACTGATGAAAGAATTTGCTTTACACTTTTATTGTCGAACACATTTACTGTCACATTTACACAGTGATCTTGACACTCGCCAAACTGTAACTGTTGTAATAACTTCATTACTGATCATTCTTAATTCGCGTACTTCAACTTGTTGTATAATTAACTTTACAACACTTTAGATTTTTCATAACTCTGCTACGCGTAACTTTTGAATCGATAGCCGACGTGTAATATTTCTGCTGAACTGACGGACTGAAGGCGACGTGTATCACACAAATATTTTCGACGAACTGACGGGGTCTTTACCTCTAACCTACCTTTTATACTCCTACACCCAGATATGCCTAAATTATAACTGAGCTGCAATTGGCTAATAAAACGCGCCAACATTAGCGTCTATTTTTATATCCAATGAAAATTATGAATACATATGCTCTAGGGAAATGTTCCAGCAATTTCTACAGAAAAACGTGCCAACATTACGTAACTTCCTTGTTTCCAATAATGATAAACAGCTCACCCCCTCGCTGCATTATTGCACGCTATTATTGTCAGTTTCAGTAAGGCAGTATAAACTTACTTCCCAACAATAATTGCAATCAACAAACATCTTAAATCAATGACACACAAAAATGCATATTCATACTATAATCACTCTTTACATTTAAATAATTTGTGATACAAATTACTGCATCAGCTTACAGCGCCGCAGCTGCTCTAATTGAGTGAGATATTGTGGCAACATGCCGGCATGACATTAAGTTTCCAAACCGGCTCACTTTTTTTCGGTAAACCACAAGGCGTTCTCAGATTTACTTTTTGAGATAATATAGATATATCCCAATGCTGACTTACAATCTTGTAGGTACTTTAGGTCCAGGGCTTCATAGTTAACCACTATTAGACCAATCAATGTGGAATTTGCCATACTGCAATGGTAGTTCAGTTGGTGAGCGCTGCGGCACGGTAAGCCAAAGATCCATAGCTCAAATCCCTGGTTAGAGTATTGAATTTTTCAATCTGATTCTATCTTTCCAACCCCACAGCATGTGTAACAGAACACTTAATTAACAAACTCTAAATAAATTAGAACGAAAAAGGTTAGCAAAAGATGAATTATTGGACATTCTATAAGCGAAATGGCACCGCGGTGACGTCTGCGACTCGCATTCGGGAGGTCCTGGGTTCTATCCTCGGCGGCCGCCCACTCTGACCCATGGATTTTTTCGTGGTTTCCCCGGTTCGGCAGACGAATGCTAGCTAGGGCGGTTCATCTTCCTGGTCATCTGTTTCAGGGTTGTGGGACCAGGTGACGGTGTTCGGCGGGTTGCGGCTGGGCGGTGGCTGTGCGCGCTGTAGAAGGTTCATCCTAACGTCGTGCGGGAACTGCTAGGCTCTCTGGGTGTTTTCGGGCGCGAGATTTCCGGAGATCTATAGAGTGGGCTCGGGCGACATTGGAGTGTTCAATCTGGAAACATTAGGGACTCCGTCTGTGCTTGCGCCCTTCGTCATCTGGATCTGGTCGCCCTTTGGGTCTCTCCCCTCATCCCCCCTCCGGGTCGCGGTAGAAGCACAAGGGGCCGACTGGCCTGCATGCGCTGCTCTGCTCCAGTTTCGGGGCCCCCCTCCGTTCGTCCGTACCTTTAACTTTAGTGGACATTCTCACGTGTAGCAATGAATGCTCTAGTATCAGATCCTACCGACTGTGGGGTGTGAGGCATGATTCACTTTCTGCAGGCGGAAGAAAGGCGTTATTTCGAATGATGAGATTTATGTTTTCCTTCAGTGCATCCTTAATTATAGAGAGTTTCCTTGATGTCTTCATGATGTCATGGACATCTGTTTATCTATTCCTTAGCATTTCCGTGTTCGTAATATGTTCGCCAAATACTGCAACAAGCCTTCAGAAAATCAAACACACAATTCGCAACTCACAGCCAGCTGATTTACTAATGGCGCGTTGGTTACAAGAGAAAATAACTGCACCTATTGCCCTACTTGATTGCTTAGCATGTTAATGGGTAGCTCGTGAACGTTTCACTCCCAAGATTTTTGATCCAATCATTCATTTCAATGAACTGGGTTTTCAACTCTTCATTAAGTTCTCTCACACGTTTTATTCATAACCATTCGATTGTCGCTCGTTCGTAACATGCACCGAGGACAAGGTAGAAAATTATATGGTTTGGGTGCGGTTCATTCTATTACCCATTGCTTGAAGCTCATGTACTCATCAAAGAGCACGCGCTCCTGAATACAATAAAGAGCACGAGCTTGCTCTTGTAGAACACGTGTATGCCTCAAGAAGCAATCGCCGAACCGGGCGGAAAACCTAAATTAATAACAAAATGGGGTGTTATATTATTTATGTGTTTAATAAACAAGATATCGACTATTATACCTAATGTTCTAATTATTTATACCTAAAGCATATCGAAATCAATCAACTACGAATGGCAGCTAAAATATAATAAATTAATGATTTTCAGAGAGAAGATTATGGAAATCTCCAAACGCTTATATTTATTACTAGTATTAAGTGCCCTGTGCCCTGTTCCTGTGTGGGTTAGGGCTTGTGTCTCCCAACCTAAAAGCTTGAATACGATTTTCTGGATAAGCTTTTCCTTTTCGGGGGTTTCCCTTATCCATGTAATAAGAATGCTGGGTAACCAACCCCCAGCTTAAAAGGACCCTCATACCATCTGAGCATCATTCTGTCTACTTCATTCACCATCCTTGCAGATATGAATTCTTAAAGGTGCATTAAACGCCCAAGGAAAAGGCAATAAAAGAAAAAGAAAACATCTGATGTGATACATTCATTTGACTTTCTCTACCCTTAATCGTTTATTGGTGGTGTACAAAATATTCTTAGTAAAGCTTTAATTTCTGTCTACTACATTTTAATCCAAACCAGCTTTTGCAGAAGTAATTACATTACACATTTCGTTATAGATACAAAGGGAACAGCGACAGTCAACTGTTTAAGAATTGGACGCTATTCGATGGCCTTAAAATTGCATTTGTTTCCACGCAATCGCTAGATTGTCAACTGACTGTTGACAGGACTTAAGATAAATGAACAAGCCGAACCTTTAATAACGGATATCTCAGAAATGGTTTATGCCACCAAAAACTTATTTCAAATAAAATGTGTGTTTTAAAGAGATCTACATTTTCTGTGTAGTGCGTTTTCGTATATCGCCCAACGGTTACCAGTTATACAAGATTATATATAATTGCTTCCCAATGAAGAGGACTTCACAGATTATTCCCAGAAAATTCCAGATATACATTTTATTTGTCATGTAAATATCATTAATATATGATATTTTAATCAAAATCGTTACAGCCATTTTGTAGAAATTAAGAAATTTCGAAAAATGTTTCATGCCAAGGTAGTTTAAGGTTGGGGATTTTCTTGAAAATATTCGTGTCGCACCTTTGGAAAGTACTGAACCTAAATACAAAGTTTGGTATTTATCCGATTTTTTGTTTTTGAGCTATGGTATTCACAAACACACAGACACACACACACACACACATGCAAACACGCACACACACACACAGACCTCTTTCTAAAATATTTTTATTCAGGGGGCCTCAAAATATGTATTTCTGCTGAGATCTCGATATAAATTTTTTGGGTGGAATACAATACTTACCCTACGCACTATATGAAGTAGAGAAAGTAAAATTTATGGGAAAATATAGACAAAGATTAGCAAGCCCATCTGTCGTATTTCCTTTTCCTTCAGGTAGATGGAAAATGAAGATAAATAGCTAAGAGAAGAAATCAGAAATAATTTCCTCTCCCTTTGAAATTCAGTATTAAAAGTTATAAAACACTTTAATATAATATTACTTATTAAGCAAAATATAGAGGAAAAAGATAGAAGCCGCTTAAATCAAGAAAACAGATGACGCCTCTTCGATACTGATTTTCCATCGATGTCGACAGCGAATAACATTGCCGGGAATTGATGAAAGATTAAAGGTTAGGTTAAGTGTAATAATTCCAAAGAGTGAGTGATGAGTGATGGTTAATAAGGTGAACCCCATTGTTCACCTTATCGGGTCTCTGAAGTACTTATACGTGATGTACAGGGCTCGACGCAATAGGCGCTGAAAATCTTAAAATCAGCAGGCAATTAGACACTACGAATTCAAAATAGGCATCCGTAATGATGGGCATTGCAGTAGTAACAATGATTTATTTATTTATTTACCACTTAAACGTTTAGGGGAACCAATTTACCATAACCAATAACGTATAGGTTTGTAAATGTTCAACATTCACAGGACAGAAATGCTAATAAATACAACAGAGAATAAATCACCGGCAGGATATAAGTAAAGAGAAATAAGATGTAAAAGAATAGATATAAATATAAGAAAGACTGTAAATATTATTGTAAATAGTATACATTATAAAATATTTGAATTTAATGAATATAATATTGTAAAAAAACATTAACCAGGGAAAGATGCGCTAGCAACTTGGAGAAATTGGACAATTTAAACCTCATACCCCGCTAAGTAATTGCCAATCAAAAGACACGTTACAAATATTCGTGTGAATGTTCGCGTCAGGACATTATAAAAGCAGAAAATCGCCCAGTACTTCACACACTCTTGCTTTGCTACTGATGGTGAGAAGAGACGCTGCATCTGCTACGTGTTGTGAAGGGTGGGGGGAGATAGCGTGTGACGATGAGAAACAGCCTTCCCAAGACTTATTGAGATGGCGGGTGTAGGAAATAACTGAGATATGTAATAAGGGAATAGTGTTGCTAGCCACTTTACACTTTTATTTGAATTTCCTGGAATAAAGCCCAATTTTAAAGTGAATAGTTGGTCCTTATTTGCCTTCACCCACATCCCTGATATTACACCGGTAGGGCTACGTTTGACTTTCACCATCTCCGAGAACGAGCAGCAGGTAGACATCAAACCTAGGAGGCCAGCTGATCATAGGAAGACTGACACTTAAGGTAGCGTGACCAGCGTGCATCCACTACAAACACATTTGGAGATGATAGAACAGTATAGAGACATCAAATAGCAATATTCCATATATTAAATTTACTAAAATCCACTATTCTCGCAATGGAGGGTAGACGGTAAACATTATTGCCTATAAATTTGCACTCTTCAGTTACTATGGATTCTGTATGGCTAACACCGCCAACTCTAGTGCACCCACAATATTTCCTGTTTGAATATGTAATTCAGATAAATTAATTATTTAGGTCTAAAGGTAAAAGTACATATTGTGACGTGTTGGTAGCACTGGGGATGCTAGTGTTGGCAACACGTCAGGTAACCCGGACAGGATGTGACGTACCGTAAAAGGAGGGGTTAACTTGCTAATCGCGGCGAGGCCAGGAATTGCCTCTCTCTCTCTCTCTTTCTGCAAGGCAACTGAAGGGATAACATGTGGTAGACATGGAGGTCCTCATGGAAGCAAATAGAAAATGTAATCTGTAAATTTTGGTGTAATATAGTGGCCATCCAAAGTTGAATATGGTTTGATTATTTGAACAGCTAACCTTACTCCATAATCCTTGCAATTTTAAGTGTTATTCAGTATATTTCAATGCATATTTTAGGCTTGCCTCCGTCGACCTCGTGGTGATTGTAAAAGAATGTAAGATCCCGGGTACCTTTCTGCTCTACCATCTAAACCTTTTGATTAATAAAAGAGTTAAAAGCGCTTCTTTTACTTCGAACTATGTAAAATAGTCATGTATAATATTGGTAAGGGCTGGCTCCGTGGCTCAGCCCATAGAACAGCAACCCGCTGTGCCAGGGGTCACGTGTTCGATTCCCGTTTGTGGGGGTGGGAACTTTTCTCATTATTCCCTATCCTCCCCAGAGTCTGGAAGTATAAATGCGTATGTGTGTGTGATCTAATGATTAAAACCACAAAAGTGCAAGAAGAGAATACGAGTTAACACCATTGCCAATAGGCCACAAGTTCCAAAGGCAAGGCCACCGTTAAATGTAGTTAAAGGCGGGGTATAAATGGAACTAAAAAAATTGGTAAGGATTACACCACTTAAGAGCGCACTCTTTGAGTAAGTCCTTCAACATTGCGTAAACAAATGAAAGCTATCCTACTCAATGACGAGATACATTACGGAAGTATAGCTAGAAACAAGAGTTTACACGGCTCGTTAGTTTAGCTGTAATTTAAATTGGTTTACGTTGTACAGAGTTAAGCACCAGTCAGCTGGCTCTCGGGAGGTTCACATAGGAAATATCCCAAGCAGTAACTTGTAAACTGGTTCAAACATTCCACTACTCATTAACCATACGATGCCTTCAAACAAAAGTCCACCTGCTGTGTTTATGGTCTGGAGAGCGGAAATCTGTCCTTTGACTGTGGTTTACACGTGAATCCGTTGCACTTGCAGTGTTTGCGAAATTCTGAATGACGAAAGTCAGCAGAGCGTGGATACATATGACTAGAGCTAGAATGTTTATGACCTAACAATATTATAATCAGGTAAAATTCCATTTATAAAATAAATTATTATCATTTTATGACAATTAACTATATTTTATTTGATAATAAAATGCACATTAAAAGCATCTAAGCTATGGAATTTTACCTAATATTGTAATACGATTTTTATTTTATTAAAATTACCAGAACATCAGTTACGCAGTCTATGCTGTGACTTTTTTCGCATACTTCTTTTTATTTCAGTTTATGAACCCTCAGTTGCAATATGCAATGAATACCTTGTGCAAATTTTTAAATAAAAAAGATTTTATATTGTCACCCAACAAAGCCTTGTGTTTCGAAAAACTTTTTCTACTTCAGCTGGCAACTCAATGAACATGGATGAAAGTAATTGCTCGAGAAAAATTCTTTACTTGTTTAAAGAGCGAAAATATGACGAATATGATCATTTTCTTACTAAAATATTATGTTCTATCAGAAAGATATTGCTGTATATGCATAGATATGACTTAAAAATTACTTTAATTTGACTAATATAATGTACAGTATGAGAGTGGGAGCTACATTCACTATACACATGGCACACACCATTACAGGATTATTTTTACTACTTTCGTAAAATTATTAAACACAAGGAACACTATTGGACGTTGTGGTTAGCATATTTAATTAAATTTTGTAATTTTACACAACTCGACAAAAGGGCGTAGCCGTAGGATCTTGAGCCTGAACCCCAATGACTCAAGATAGCGTATATTTTTACCTTTTATGGCCGCAATACTTAAGCGACATTTTGTCTTCTTTAGTTGGTAACTCTTCATCACAAAATGTTGCCGATAGCCACTATATAAGAACGGCTTTATATGCCCCCTGTGATCATCCTGTTGTCCTGAATCAGCTCCTTCTCACGAGCTGTTATCAAATCTGGTGATACCGTCCTGGATCGGCCACTACGATCCTCGTCGGTGACGTTATCTCTACCGGTCGCAAACTTTCGACAGCATTCTGCGACATGCTGGCGAGACATTACAGTCTCTCCGTAAATCTCTAACAGCTGCCGGTGAATTTCAGCCGCGGTTACATGTTTCGCCCACAGAAATCGAATAACGGAGCGTATTTCCTCGCGAGACCAATTTTCCAAACGAGTCGTCATTAAAACTAGCGCTGTAGGTGGCGGTCGGCTGAAATTCTGCCAATCACATGTATTAGAATTACTGCACACTACTAATTTATCTATAACGGACGCAACTCCAGGAATGTCGGCCTTATAACCTTAGTTTCTGATCACCTCTTGTATAAGGTCAACGATATATAATCTGTATTTTTAAAGGAAAGTTGTAAGTAATATAAGGTTTACGTTCCTTCTGTCGAAATATTCGTGCTGTAACAATAGAAATTTTTAACGGTTTGATACAGATATTAAATATTATGAATTAATCCCTGTGTGTATTGTCATTAGGTACATACATTTTGTTTTATTTTCGGTCATTATTTAATTACAAAGGTTTTGTTGCATTTGTCGCCTTTTAAGGTGTAAATGCAACCAAACTAAGGATTCCTAAACTCCAACATTAATTAGAAACAGCAATTGTTGAGAAACGTTCAGTACTAAATATGCTTCTTTTTTAAATAAAAATTTGATAAGTGATATAATTCAAGAGATTAAACGACTTGTAATATGGAAAGTATTCAGTAATTCAGAATATATTAAATTTTATATTTCATCGTGTTTGAAGTTTTATTTTCATATGTAAATACTATCAAAGAAAAACTTACACAACATCATAAATTTAGACTGGCAAAGATAATGATGTCAACAATGTACTCTTAGCTAAAGCACTATTTCTGCAGCATTAGAGGATTAAATGAATAAGTATGTAAGTCTTCTAAATACGACTGTTGTCTTTTTACTTCCTACAGCGGAAATGGCGGCAAAACAAGCCTTTCTAAATAAGAGGCACTGATTGATAAATGAACACGTCAGGTTAGAATAAAAAAGAATCATTTCTCAATACCTTGACTGTAGAATGCTGATATGTATATGTTTGTGATACCTGGACTTTAGGAATACAGGAGGTAGCAAAACTTCAGACAGTAGAAATTTGGTTTTGCAGAAGAATTACAAGAACAGGTTAGAACGGACAGAAAGTCAAACGACCTAGTTTTGATTGATATAAAATCAAAACGATGTTTGCTCACGACAATAAAGATGAGAACAGCAAGACACGATACTCTTTTACAAGGAAAGAGAACGGGAAAAGGACCACAGATGTCGTACATTATGAACTCTGTGCGTTGTCATATGGTACATGTGTACGTCAATGAAGAGGGGGGAGCTGAGGACCGTCAGATGTGGCTGCTGGCTTGGCCTGGCCTTTGGATGCCGCTGCTGGTATTGCTGTTGATGGTTGTGGTGGTGATGGTGGTGGTGGTGGTGTAAGTAACCTTTTTGCTTTAGTTTCAGCTTGTATTCCAAGGAGTTATTGTGATGTAATAACTTCGAGTTTCTTAAAGGAAATTCTTACAATAAGAACAACAAAAGTACATTTTACACAATTATCTCTGTAGTAAGATTTAAAACTAAAGAAATAAAATTCTTAATAGCAATATTATTCTATGTTCAAGGAAATAACTTTACAACAAACGGATTTTTGTGCTAGAATAGAGTTACGGAGCAAGAGAAACAATTGTTTTACTCATCTTCCTGTTTTTTCTCCCCTTCGTTTTGATCATTGCTCAAGGAGTTGCCGTTCTGTTAGGAACCTATTACCTTTTTCACTATAAGTTGAAAGAAGTAAACAAAACTTGTATGTATTACTCTGTCGAGCACATGGCCGTACCACGTGGAGGATGAACGGGAACTAAGTGCCCGTGAGAGGAAATTGCTTCAGACAGAATGCTAATACAGTACATTGCGATGCTTGGGGATCATTAGCTTTTATAAATGTTAAGTCTTATTCCTATAATTTTTGCCCTACATCCTTAACTTCTAACACATATTACTAAGAGTAGACAAATAAAAGTTATACCTGAACAGTTCGCATATGTGATTAAAGGTACTGGATTAAAATTTAATTATTAATATCAGTACACCACTTTTGCTTTAACCTTTTATGAGTCATCAAATGATTAGGTTAGAAAACCTCAGAAAACAAACGCGACCCAAGCAATCTGAGCAACTATTCTGCATCATTAACAAAGAAGTGCAATTATTGCTAAATAATGGCCAACCGTTTTCATTGTCGATTAAAGGTGGGTACTTTTCACATAATTTGTTAAAAGCATGTAATACAATTGTCCTTTTTGGATTTCCCGCGTTTATGTTTTCCACAGTAGCAGAGGATTCTCAGCCATGACATTCTCGAAAGTAATATTTTTTCAACTGGCGGCGTATCTGAAAACCGGAAATGAACTGCAGC
Organism: Deroplatys truncata; assembly: GCA_030765065.1. Classification (NCBI taxonomy): domain Eukaryota; kingdom Metazoa; phylum Arthropoda; class Insecta; order Mantodea; family Mantidae; genus Deroplatys; species Deroplatys truncata. The sequence goes on along the minus strand of CM060975.1, from coordinate 196,720,486 downwards.
GCCTGCGCATAGCCTTTTAAACCCTCTGCTGTAACGGTTCATTTAGTTATAGGTGAATCTGAACAAACACATTTTGTTTCATAAGTTGAACTGTTAAAATAATGGGTCCTTTAAATTTCTCTACACAAGAATAACCACAAAATGTTACGATCTGAACCGAACTGTTTTATGTAGCGGAAGAGACAACATGCTAAGGCGGGAAAAGTTGTAGTTTGTCCACCAGCCAATGAGGTGCTCTTTTGTCACTGGTTTTGTTTACAACTCCATTAAACTTAAAGTGAAACCACCTTAGGGCTTAACGTTTGTGGATCGCATTCGGGAGGCCCGGTTGTTTAAAACATATAGTAGTGTTTTATGCCCGTTTATAGTGCATACAGCACCACAGGCTGTGGACAATGTTGGTGTATGAAATAAAATTTTATTGGGAAAGGAAATTTGGGAAGGAGACGTTCCAGGTCTAAGTTTAGAGTAACTCCCCAGCATATGCAGTTATGAGGACTGAAGAAAACTTGGAAGAAACCTCAGTCAGAGAGATCAACCCGGGGGAATTTGTACTGCAGTTCTGCAGATTTCCCGTTCAGGAGTACGTTCCAAAACGACCTCGATTGTCCGTGTCTTTGCGGCTCCGGGTTAAATCCCCGGTGTCATCCGAGGACTTTTATGTATACAGTTTTCTGTCATGGAATTACCGGTTTGGAATTTCCAAATTTTCATATCCCAAGGTTCTTGTTGTTCCATTCTTTACAAAGTACTCGTCTCTCACGGGCATTTGATAAGAACCTTGTGTGATTCGTCTGTGACAGTTGTGAAGGCTTTTTCTTACTTGATCTATCCTGGGACCCCACTCCCCTTGTCGGGGGATGCTTGTGCAGCCCCATGAACTGGGAAACAGGAAATCACTCTATACTTTGGTCAGAGTCTTTTCAGACAATGGAAAAGGGAAGGTAGAAAACAGGTTGCTCGTTCCCCAGGTCTGTTGCGTGTGACACACGTTGTGATATTTGCGATAGCCACGCGGCGAGCTTATCTCTCCATTGCACTATATCAGAGGTGGCGAAAACGTGACTCACGAGTTATTTTGACTCGCAGGCACACGTTCCCTCTCTGCAACCGTCCGTTTGATTTTCACATGCTACTGAGTGATGCAATGCGTGTTGCATATTTGGTGACTCGCGGAAGGAAGTCGTTTTCGCCACCCTTGCACTATATCAAAGGACTCTGACCAAAGTATAGTTGCAAAACCTCCGTTCTCCTCCTGTCACTCAGCTTTCCCTCCCGGAGGTTAAATACCTACAACATGCCTATGACAGAGGTGTGGAAATCCTCCTCTAACCTCTATTAGCACAGCGTCGCCATATAATCTCACTACCCGTATGACACGAAGTTCGAGGGAGAGTGAAAGAAAAGACAAGTCTGTGCTGTGATACTTACACCTAAGAGAAATTTAAATTGAGTTTTATTTATGGACGCTCTTTAACTACTATGGTTCTTAGCGTCCCATTCCATATTGGGCGTGAAAGACCGGTAATTTTGCTCAGAGACCTCTTTATCAGGCTTGAGGTTCTTTTACGTGCCGTAAATCTGCGACACGGGACCACCCGCTTTACTTCCCTTCCGAAGGAAGCCGTGCTAAGGATTTTTACGCCCGAAAAAATCCATCACCCTCCGCCGGGTTTGAACCCGCGACCTCGGGAACTAGAGGCTAGCACGGTACCACTAGTCCACGGAGGACGACACACCTAAGAGAATAAGCTATTACTGGATTCGGAATAATTTTACTTCGATAATTATTCTTCAAATATGACATTGAATGAAACTTTGGTTAAAATTTAACCCGAATAACAGGTTAAATTTATTATTTACAGCCATAGGTAAGTGCAGAACGTGCGCTTCCCCCTGCGCCCGGGCGATCGCATGCAAGCGCGGAGCAGCAGTAATATAGCCTACACACGTGCTGTCTCATCGTGGTGCTTTCCGTAAAACAGGCAGTTTACGCTTGTCTATGCAGTGTAGAAGACGCAGTCAGTTTTCGTTTATCTCTACAATGTATAAGACCTAGTGCAGTGTTTCGTTGTGTACAGTTTATCTCTAGTGTGTAAAAAAAGTAGTGCAATTTATAAGACGTGTCATAGGTTTATATCAAAATCCATTGACATGGCAATCCAGAAATTCACACTTGAATAAGGAGTTTTCATGTATGACATGTAAAAACTGAGTCATGAAGAGCGGTGTGTAGTCAATTTCAAGACAAATTCCCTACCGTTCCAGTTCCGAATAGCCTGTCAGCCGTCTTGTTAATAAATTAAGAACAAAAGCTGAATGTCCTAAGGCAAAGAGAAGGGTCCTAATTGAGGAAAAGCTCGTTGAAATTAATGCATCATTTACTCGCTCTCCAACTAAGCAAGAATTTTTGAATTTTGAAAATTACTGAAGAACTTCAGCTGGTGACTGGTAATTTCATCAAAAGGTATCAAGAATGCATCAATGCAGATGGACACCACTTTCAACATCTTCCGATAACAAGGTTCTGTGATAACAATAAATAAACAATAAATGAGTAGGATAAGCTTGAGGGTTGATACACTTTGCTATCTAATGCTCCGCGCTTACATGCGATCGCACGCCCGGCCGGCCGCAGGGGGAAGTGAACGCACTGTAGCAAGAAAGTCTTCCGGGAAAGCTTCAAAAGACATGAACCATCAATAATGGTAGCTGCTGTTGATACTGGCCTAACAGATTGCTGGAGCTTAGAAAGTATCTATGTGATTCTACAGTTGTAGGGGAGGATGTGAACAGCGACTTTGCTTTCACGGTCACTGCTTTGTTTGACCTTACGTCACACAAGTGCTCCAATGTCTCAGGTTTACTAATTCTAATCTATACTTTTGGTGATTCCATTACCAGAGCCCTACAGCTTAGTTATCACTTACATATAAGAATGTCACTTACCTGCGAGTGTTTCTGTGAGTCCAGATGTGTGCATAGCACGCAAGAACTTGCTGTAACGTCTGTCTCTGTCAGAACGTAGTGTTTGTACGATATTGCCCACAGGCAGTGGAAACATGACTCTATCCACGGCGTGGGCTACTCCCTGGGGAATTTGAATGTCGTGCTTCTCCCGGGACACTCTGGCTCCGTTGATTGTCACTACCTGAAAACAAAATTAATAAACGTTAAATGTAAAAATACATCTTTAAGTGGGAACCTACAACTAGAGTCAAATTAAATTGACCCTAAAATGACCATCACAACGTCTTCCAAATAAAACACGACTACTGGCATTTACTTTCCTCCATAATATCAAGCCACTTTTACTCAAGGCATTTCTTTCTACAACGCTTAGTTTTGGAGATATTGTACAGTCTCAACTTAAATGTTCAACCCTGTTTATACAAACAATTTCGCTTGTTAAAAAATTCCACCGTAAAATTTTATTTTTTTATGATATTAAGGATCTCTATAGCGCAAAGGTTTAACCAATTGGTTACAACATTGCACCGCAAAGAGAATTTTTAACACTCACTGCGTTGGGAAAATGCATTATGTGAAAACCGACTTTTATGGTTAGGGTATGACATTTTACTTTTGAAACTGACATTTAAATGGTCACGACAAGTGTTTAAAGCGCAACTAGCTGAAAATAACGTCGGTATATTGTACCAAAGTTTAATAATGTGCAAATATCCTAAAATCCACATTTTCAAAAATTTCGACAATTTTCACATGTTGGTCACCTTAAGCTCGTTTGCATTTAATGCTTCAATTTATGCTTTGTTTTGAAAATGTTTTCAAATGTGTTTTACTGCTTTACAACAAACAAAGAAAACGGAATGAATGGTATGCGCAAATGCGGAGTAAATATTGGGGTACTTTGAGTAGCCCTCAAGTTCTTCCATTTGCTCCTTTAGAAGCATAAGGCTTTTAAGCGTACAAGTATGCCGTGAAAAGCAGCCCCTCTAAATTCTGTCCCCATGGTGCACTGCAGGAACTCACGCAAATACTTAAAAAAAGAAAATTAAAGTATGCATTATTTCGAATAATGACGAATTGAAAAATATATAACTAGAAATTTTAATACTTATTTACTTAACTGTACACAGTACTGCCATAATTCTGTCAGTATTTCAATGCATAAAAATGCTAAATAAAACTATGCAAACCCATTACTATACACATTCTGAAAGAACACAAAACATGCTACGAGCGAACATAACCTTATTCGAAATGATCACCATTTGCGGCAACATAGCGGTGAAGACGTTGAGGTCACTCATCAATAGCTGCACGAATCGTGTCCAGTGAAATTTTCTTGACAGCTGACTTATTGATTTCTTTAACATCTCATTATTACAGTGCTACGTCTACATCTGGAAACTGTAGGAACCCTGTCATTGCTGTGCCGTCACTCCTGTTTCCGATTGTCCGGCGTCTACCTTCACCTCATCCCTCCCTACCGAGGGCACTCCCAGTCTAATCTTAAGAAACCAGCACATCATCATCGTCACCTAATGAATGCAACAACGGCTTGCTTCCTTCCTCCCACTTTATGTTGCTTGTGTATACGCGTAAACTTCATGGGACACGGGTAGTTTACGTACCAATCCAGAGAGCCAAATGCCCATTTTGTTTAGAGAAGTTACATAATACTTTCTTCTAAGTTTTTCCCTTTTCCTGAAATCAGATGCAAGACTCCGGGCTCATTTTGGAACTCACTGATGTCCTCCGTGGTGTAGTGTTTATCATGTTAGCCTCTAGTTCCCGGGGTCGCGGGTTAAAACCCGGCGGAGGGCGATGAAATTTTTTGGGCACAAAAATCCTTAGCATGGCTTCCTTCGGAAGGGGAGTAAAGCCGGTGGTCCCGTGTCGTAGATTTACGGCACGTAAAAAAACCTCAAGCCTGATATAGAGGCTTTGAGCAAAATTACCGGTCTTTTACGCCCAATATAGAATGGGATGCTGAGCACCACAGAGTTAAAGAGCGTCCATAAATAAAAGTCAATTTTTAATTTAGACTCGTTGATGAACATTGCTTCGCTATCTCTTATAGTTTCCCAATTGGAGGTCATTCAGAAGAGTGAGAATTCAATATGGTGCAATTCATTTGTCATAACAGGTTTTATAAGTATATGAACATTTAATAAAATGTTTAAAACCAACAAAAGCTTTTCGTGTTATTTTTGCACAATAACTTGTAGTTCATAAATTCCACAACCTACACCTTGCGAATTATAAGCATAATGGAAGATACTATGTAGTTTTCGCTAATTAAAAAGAAAGAAAGTTAATATTTTAATTACCACATCTGTTCTTTAACATTGATGCCAAAGATGACTTGTGTTTTATTTATTACTGTACCTATATATTATCTCGGAAACATTAGCGAGTCATAATTTGTCTATATGTGTAACTACAATTATGTTACCAGTCTTCCCAACTCACCTGAAGTTCATTCCATTCAAGATCCTGAGTGGTATAGGTGTTGACACGCAGTTGCGTGCCTGCCAAACTGACTCCTGTCATCTCATCCTGCAAAGATGTGAGTTCGAACGCACCTGGGATCACATGATGCAGCAAGAGCTGAAACAAAGATCAGGCTTACTACTGTATACAGCAATCAATATTTATCGATACTGGTAATATAATAAGCTATTGTTTCCTGAAGTTTATCGTTTAACCTGAAAGGTCATATCTGACGATAAATAATTGAATGGGTGAAATTATACTCAAATAAGCCCGGGGTTTATAGAAGTTAAAGTTGGCCGACATTTGCCCTCTCAGGATGAGGGAAACCCTGGCAAAAATCTTGAATGTAAGGCAGACATGCTACCCCCACACCACGGAGACGGGCAACTAATTTATTTGCATTGAAAATGTGTTATGAAAGTCAGTGCAGGAATCAATGACAGCGATCACTGATGTAGAAGTACAGCGGTGAGGCATAAGCAAAATATTCGGTTGCCCAGCAGACTAAGAAGTTGAAGGTGGAGATGTAATGGCGTGGGGAAATTGGAACGTGATGGACAAAAATTGCTTTGCTCCGGAAAATAATAATTGTCGGTATATGGTGAAAGAAGTTCTCTGTGTTACGATTTAACTAGGAAAATAATTTTTTTCGAGGATAGTTTTTTTTTATCCATATGCTGTTATGCTGAAAAGTTGAATTTCTTGCATTCAGTGCTGGTAACATAACCAACCTGGTGTGTTTTGCGTATTTCACTGCACGTATGTGCAATAACTATATTAAATCCCCTAACTTTTGATATATTTATTATTGCAGACATAGCATATGCCTAATCTTATTTGATAGTTGAATTTTACCCCTTAAATCCTACCTGGGACTTTACTTCATTTTTATTTGTTAATATTTAATTATGAATCAATTCATGCAGCATCTAAGTATAAGCTGTAATTTATTGATATTTGTAAGCTGTATAATCGATCGCCCTTTCACCACCAAAGATAATGATACTGACATTGCTACTGAGCCACCATGTTTTCGTCCTCCGTGGTGTAGTCGTTATCATGCTCCCCTCTAGATCCCGAAGTCGCGGGTTCAAACCCGGCGGAGGGCGATGGATTTTTTTCAGACGTAAAAATTCTCAACATGGCTTCCTTCGAAAGGGAAGTAAAGCCGGTGGTCCCGTGTCGTAGATTTGCGGCACGTAAAAGAACCTCAAGCCTGATAAAAGGCCTCTGAGCAAATTTTCGGTCTTTCACGCCCAATATAGAATGGAACGTTAAGGATCACAGCAGTTAAAGAGCGTACATGAATAAATCTCAATTTAATTTAACCACCATGTTTAACAGGTGTTGGTAATTAATTTTATTTTCATGCTGTTATTACCTATTTAAAAAAAAATAGTACGATGCAATACACGTGTTAAGAGTGTAGGAAAATCTCGGAAGTAGAAAATACTCGACTTCGTTTCACATTTTAAAACTCTTAGAATCATTCTCGTTTGCCGTACTCGTGTAGAAATGTACTATTACGTTACATTACATTATTGCAAAAGTCCTCAACTTTCAGATACAATTTCAAACCTTCATAATAAAAAGTATATAGAAAGATGAATTGGGCGGCACCGTGGCCAAGTGGTTAGACCGCTCGCCTCGCACCAAGGCGGCCCGGGTTCGATCACAGGGAACCGTAGTGGTGAACGAAGCGGATCTGGAAGGGTTCTCTGCGGGCTCTTCAGTTTTCCCCGCCATTCATTCCACCAAATGTTCCAATACCATGTTTCCTTTCGTCCATTTCACCGTCATTTCATATCATCTCCTTCCCCGCTATCATACCGGGCTTTGACCTGATCACCCATCCTGGTTCTTCAGTCCGATCCAAAAGGCTGTCTCTTCCCGACAGGCGTCTTATCCCAGGCATTGGCTTGTAATTCCTGGGATGTAAGTCCACCAAACGGGAGGGTAAACCAAGAAAAGATAAATTAATATCAAATTTCTTCATTCTCTCCGTATATCGAAAGAGATATTACCAACCGAGGTCAATACATAAGCACCTTTTTTATATGAAGTAGGTGGAACCGGAGGTAATTCGAATTAATGAAAATCCGGATAATCTATTAAATGAATATAAACTACTAATCTTCACATTTATTTTGGCACTAGCAAGAATAAGCAAAAAACACATTTTGGCACCTAAACTCGACATTGCGCTTACTTTTATGATCTGAAATGATTTTTGATTTTTTTCGTTTCAAATTTGTGCTGCATTTAAGAAGAAAAAATCTGATGATACATTCGCGTTGATACATTATATCGTTTATTAGTGGGTATACAAACTGTTCTTACCAAAGCTTATTTGTCTATCTGCTTCATTTTAATTGAGATAAACTTTTACACAGTTTTCATTATAGATACAAAGGCAAATGTTTAAGAACTGAACGTTATATGCTGGTCTTAAAATTCCATACCGTTTCCATGCAATCGCGAGAAACAACTGAATGTTGACATGACTTTAAAAGAATGAAAAGAGTATTGAATAACGCGAACCATTAATAACAGATACCTTGGAAATGGCTTATGCCACAAAAAAGCGATTTCAAATAAATTGTGTGTTTTAAAGAGATCTACATTTTTTTGTGTGGTATACTTTCGTCTATCGCTTAACGTTTACCTGTCACAAAATTATACAAAATTCTTTCTGAATGAAGAGGACTTCAAAGGCTTTTCCAGAAAATTTAAGATATATATTTTAATTGTCATGTAAATATGTTTAATATATGGTATATTAATCAAAATTAGCAAAAAATGTTACATGTAAAGTGTAGTTTGGGGTGGCGGGATTTTTGTGAGAATTTTCTTGGCAGATCTTTGGAAGCTACCGAACTTAAATGCCCAGTTTGGTATGTATCCGACTTTTCGTTTTTGAGTTGTGCTGTTCACAGAGAGAGAGAGAGAGAGAGAGAGAGAGAGAGAGAGAGAGAGAGAGAGAGAGAGACGCACACGCGGACTTTTTCTAAATATGCTGTTTTGGATTCAGTAGCCATCAAAACATGTATTTCCAGTGAAATTTCGGAATAGAATTTTTGAGTGAAGTGCAATACATTCTCTACCTACTATGTACGTGGTAAAGAAAGTGAAAAGTAAAGTAAGCAAAGAATTATCCGGATAAACCGGAAATCTGGATTAATGAGTGTCAGATAAACGAGATTCTTGTGTATTACGTTTCAGTATGTAATGGTTCAGTGTCGGAACGCTCTTTAAACGATTAGTGTGCGGCTTTCCGACAAACTGCCTTACGTTACTGTTAGTAGCACGAAGTACAACAGTATAACAACCAAGTACATGTATTTGAAAGTAAGGTGAGAACCGAGTAAGTCAACATAGGAGTGCTCTAATTTGTCATGGCGTGTGAAACGCTGCTTTCACTCAAAACAGCACGTTTCACACACTAAATGTGTTCACACTCTCACCATATGTCAGGAATTTGATACGCATAAAGGCTTATAAAATCAAAAGATGTACTCTTGAACTTAAGTAACCCACGGGAATTTTCTGATTAATTTTCTACAGTGCGGTGTATTTACATCCATAAAAATCATGATCGCGTTATTACTTTCTCCAGCACGTACATAGTGGATAGAGAAGTTATTGCATTCCACCTTAAAATTAGACATCGACATTTCACCGGAAATGCATGTTTTGAGGCCCTCGAATAAAAAAAAGCATGTTTATAAAAAGGTTTGTGTGTATGTCTGTCTGTGTGTTTCTAAACAGCATAACTCAAAAAACTATAAATCGGATAAACACCAAACTGGTATTTAAGTTCAGTACCTTGCAAAGATATGACACGAAAATTTTCAAGAAAACCCCCCACCCAAAACATCCTTTATATGGAAGATTTTTCTATATTTTTTATTTTCTAAAAACGGTTCTATTTTTTTTATTAAAATACCATATATTAAAGATATTTACTTGATAATTGCAATGTATATATTGAATTTTCTGGGAATGGCTGTGAAGCCCTATTCATTAGGAAGGAATTTTATATTATAATCTTGCAAAGTGATAAACGTTAAGCGATAGACGTAACTTTTTGTGACATCAGCCATTTCCGAGATATCCGTTATTAATGGTTCGAATTATTTAATACTTGCAAATCTTTTGAAATCCTGTCTATTTTCAATTGTTCCTCACGATGTTATGGAAACAGTATGGAACTTTAAAGCCGGCATATAGCATCCAGTTCTTGAACATTTGACTTTCTCTTTGTGTCTATAACGAAATGTGTAATGCAGCTATCTCCGGAAATGTTTTTCTCGATTAAAATGAAGTAGATAGGAAAATAAACTTTCGTAAGAATAATTCTTATACGCCCTAATAAGCGATAGAGGGATGAGAAAGTCAAGTGAATGTAACACATCAGGTGTTTTTCAGACGGTGCAGTGTGTTAATTAGCCTGTTTACACAGAAAAACCGGCTGTGCAAATGCTTCATGGCTTGAAGTGTTTTACGATAAATCCATCTTAGACGTTTCATGTAAATAACCTAAGCTTAGATCTGTTATTAGTAAGCTCATTTTGTAATCATATTGCTGCATATTAAAAAGCTGAGTAACATTCTTCTTAGCTTCCACCAAGTACTTTCTGCAAAGTCCATTAAAATCTGTGAAATTCCACGATTTGTGTGATCTTCCAAAAGAGATGCATCAAGATCACATTCGGCGATGTCCGGCTGCTTTATCTTAGCCTGCAATGTTTCAGAAATGCTGGAGAGTGAGAGAATTAATGGCTTTTGCTGCAAAATGCGGAGGCTTGTTCAGGATTTATGGTAACAATATGAGGCGAACACAATAGCTCCATGCTGAAACATGTGGAACGAAATGAAAGTTCAGCAGTATGAGTGTATCACTGTGTTTGCTCAGTTGTGTGCTCTTGTTCTTGCTGCATCAAATGGCGTGAAAAATAGAACCATTCTGATAAAGGTGCTTTATTACCCTTTCCGATGCAAAATACTTGATTTTAAGATTGTTCAACAATGCAAGAGGCGTGGTTTTACCATACCCAAGAAAGTGATCTCATGTGCACTCGACAAAGAAGAGGCCACATCAGCACTTATTCCAAAGGGCAAGGAACAGGGAAATCCATTAGCCGCCACCAGTCACACCCTTGAAATAATTTGAAAGGTGAAGACTATGCCTCTGGACGAAACCCTGCAACTCAGAGGGCCATTGCACTGTAATTAGGAATCTCTGTTACTGCTGTGAATAGAATAATCAACCAAGATTTGAATCTAGAAAAGTGCCGTAAGAGCCGGGGATATAAGCTGTTGCCTAAACACATTGCAGAACGTGCCACTAACAGCAGAAAGATGTATGAACGATACCTGGTTGTGAAAAGTGGATGTTTGTTGTCTTTTTAAATGAGGCATATGTTTATCTAAGTGACCGCAAGAAACCCTGGGCTATATATTTCAGACCAAGTTGAGAAAAAAAATTAAAGTTGGTATAAGGAAACTAATGAAACTTCCCCCAATGGTTTCATGGTAATAGCAAGATACCGTTACAATGGCAAATTAACATTCGTCGTGTACATAAAAATGTGAAAATCAACTCGGCATATTATCAGACTAACGTCCTGATACCAATTTTCCATACAGAAATCCTTGCTCTCTATGGTGCAGATGTAAATAACGTCTGGTTGAATCAGGATAAGGCATCAAGACTTACGTCTGCTTCAACCTACAAATTTTTGGAGAAATGGGAATACATTCCATACCTTTCAGCGTCAGCTGTGTTAAGTCATCTGATGCATCACTGATGGAGTTTTGTGTATTCGGGTTACTGAAGCAGACTGTCGCAAATTTTGGATGGTCTTGGAAATCTGCCAGGAGGAATGGAATAAACAGGACATCCCTGTATTTCGTAGAGTTTGCTCCAGTGAAAGCTGTGCTGCAGATTGATAGCTCAAGCTAAAGGCTGCCAAATAGAACATCACTGCTGTTGGAGGCTGGTTTTTCATAAATTAAGGAGGTCTTAAGTTTGTTACCATAGATTGCAAACAACCCTCTGTACGTAGTAGTATATTACAATAAAAACTTTTTGGACATCATATTATTTGCAACGATTCTCCTAACATATATTGTTCACAAAAATGCGAATATTATGTGCTCAAATTTCAGACAAAATTTCAAACCTTCATAATCATAAAACTTATATAAAAAGAGAAATGAGTGCCACATTCTCTTCACATATCCAGAGACTTCCTTGGCCAGAGAAAGTCAGTTTCTTACCTAATTTCTGATGAACGGCGAAATTTTTCCGATAACAAATCGGTCCTCAAATTTTTGGGTATTACTTTAACCCTTTCTTTCAATGGATAATGCTGCGCCTCCCGCTTAATATTAAATAGAACAAAGTTGATGATAATAACCCAATTCACGGGAATGTAAACTCGATTTGCGAACACTGGCTATTACTACAGATGTCACGCTCTCACTAACAGCTACGGCGCATCCCCCCTCTAAGGGGCGGCCCTTACTGTTTGAAAATCGCTGAGTGATATTAAAATGAAGAAGCTACTACAAAACAGGAGGTACGGTATTTCATTGTGAAACTCAATGTCATAATATACTAATGAGCTCTGCAGTCTGGTGGTTAGCGTCTCCAAATCCTAAGGTACCTGTTTCGATTCCTGGCTTAAGGGGAACTTAGTTTAAGCAGGAGTGTTAAAAGGTAAAGGCACTGAGGAACCGGGGCAGAGCACCGCACGCAGGCCATCCGCCCATTGTGCTTCTACCGTGGCCCCTGGGAGGGAGGGATGAGGGAAGAGAGAGGGCGATCAGATCCGTCTGACATCGGGCGCAGCATGGACGGGGTTCCTAATATTTACAGATTGAACGCATCCAACGCCGCCCGGGCCTACCCACAGGTCCCGAGCCTACGGAAGGGTCCCTGAAGGAGCGCCTACCCGAAAATGCCCGGTGGCGGGTCCTAACCGAGCTGTCTCTGGAACGATGTTAGGAAGAAACTTCTACAATGCGCGAGCCACCGCCCAGCCGCAACCCTCCGAACACCGTCGGCTGGTCCTACAACCCTTAAACAGATGATAAGGAAGATGATGTGTACAAGAAATATGGCGGCGCCGCCTTACTCTGTAACCAGGAACCTGAAAATATGAATAAGAGTGTGCATATGTGTGCGTGAATTTCAAAGTTTAAAACGTAAACAGTAATAAATCTCTAGAATTAAAACAAATATTATTGAAGTAAACATAAGTGGAACCCTTTCCCACCAAAATAAACACTTACCGCACCAGGGTACAATATGATTACTTCAATTATTTGACTGTAAGTTATGCAATATATACTTATTGTCCAGAACATTATTTTTATTATGCGTATTTAACGTTGCTTTAACTGCAAAGTTATGTCGGGACGGGTTTTCTATATACTATTTTGCAATACATGATGCCAGATAGATGACTTTCTTTGCATAGTCGCTTTCCTGTATCACCTGCTCAAGTAGCTGGTTATAGATGGTCTCATCGTCTAGTCTCCCTATATTTTATTTTATTGATTTGGTCGGAAAGTGGACTTGAGGGCCCTAAAAGCGAATTCAACCGTGAGGTTTTATTCATGTATGGAGATATCCTTACCTAGTTAATCACTTTTCTATAACTTCTATTTCATCTATATTTATTTTAATCTGTGAAAGAAATTTTAGTCTAATTACAATCCAAAAAAACCTTATGATTTACACGTAAGAAACCCGGGGAATTGGCCGGAAGGTGTATCTCCCCCATGCGATTCCACATGCCTGAGATGTCTTACTCGGTTTCAGGTGTTAGTTATTATGTTAGATTGGAGAATCAATACTATTTAGATTAAGCAGCTCAAATACACTTTAAATGTATGATATGAAGTATAAGATATTGAAGTATGTCTGAATTTTACAGAGGATTCCGTTCAGTGTATGAAAAAGCATGTCTCAAGTAAATTAAACTCTGTAATACGAGAAATAATTCTGAAGTTCCTAAACCATTTAAGAATGTGTGTAACAAATGTCTACTACCAAGTATTTATTTCCTGTGAAGCAAACACTTCAGCTGCATTCCAAGTTATCATCGACAGCATTGTCCAAAGTGCTTGTTGAAATCTAAATTGTGTTGATCAGAGAAGGTCAAGGGATTATTTTGTCAAAATGGTGTGGACTGTCACGATATTATTTGGCACACCTTTCAGCTTGCGTTGAATATAAATATTTTTTAATTTTCATATGCTTACCCCACTGAGGAGACGTGGATTTTCCTTGAATTTTTCTTCAGCCTTCTCGGGACCCCCGAGTTGGACGAGAAGAGCACGGAAGGCTTTGTCTGTAGGAGCGAAAACCGTGTATGGACCTGTAAACAAAATGCAGTTTAGTGATAGCATTTGCTTTTTACTTTCTCTACTACGTCTAGTAAGTAGGGGAAGTATTGCATTCCACTCAAAAATTCGATACCGAGATTTCACAGGAAATACATGTTTTGAGACACCCTGAATCCAAAAAAAAAAGCCTTTTTGGAAACACGTCCGTATGTTTGTCTGTGTGACTGTGAACAGCATAACTCAGAAACGAACAGTCGGATAAACACAAAACTTGGTATTTAGGTTCAGTATCTTCCAGAGATGCGACACGAAGGTTTTCAAGAAAATCCCCCAACCCAGATTACCCTTTACATGGAACATTTTTCGAAAATTTTAATTTTCTCAAAAATGCCTCAAACGATTTTGATTAAAATACAATATGTTTAAGATACTTTCATGACAAATAAAATGTATGCTAAAGTGTTCTTCATTGTGAACGACGTTTGCATAAATGGTAAACTATAAGAGATAGACAAAATTTTACTACACAAAAATTTAGATGGCGTTAAAGTAACAATTTATGTCATATACATTTTTTTTTTGTGGAGTGAACCATTTTCAAGATATTGCTTGTTATTCCCTTAAATTTTCCAATACTTATACTTTTTCTCAAATGGGAATTCGTTATTCATTCTTTTTTGTCCTGGTAATGCAAAGAGTATGGAACATAGCAACCGGCTCTTAAAATATTTGACTATAGCTTAAAGCCTAGCAATTCCCTTTGCATCTACAAGAAAATTAGCAATAAGATTAACATCTCGATATCTCGATTAACATGAAGCATATGGAGAATAAGCGTTTGTAAAAATAGTTTGTACAAGAGTAGAGAAAGTCATGTGAGTGTAACACACCAGAAATTGTATATTAATGTATATTAAAGAGTCGGTATGGTCTTGAAAACTAATTAGTATGGTCAACCGCTTGCCATTCAAGATTTTTTTGGACTGACATAATAGGAATTTTCTATGAATACATTTAAAATGTTTGTAGTTCCAATAAATCTGACTTCTGTCGGTCCTTATCTCTTCAAAAAAGCTTCTGACGTTGTTCCGTGAGTCCTTTGATGGGTCATTCATTGTGGGAAAGTAATACCGAAAAGAAATCCCTTTAAATTGTACGAGTTCTTCGCAGTCGCATGAAATATTACTGCCAACTTCTACATTATTGCATCTCGATCAGATTGGGTTAAAAGCAATTCCCCTCTTGTGGAGGTGTCTTTCCAGTTGACAGTATCCTGTCAGTAAACCCACTGTACGTGTAAGTTAAGTTTCATTTTTCTTAAGTGGAAAGCTTCTTATAGGTCCCCCTGAAAGGGTCTTAAGTGTGCATGACTCATTGACAGCTGGATGTCTAATCTTTGCCCAAAAACATAAATTATATTGCGGCAGTTGAGACACCACTTTGTCTCATCCTCAGCTCAGGACTGCCTATCCTTCAGTGTAGTGATTGGTGGGGGAAAACTGCAATGTTGTATTCTTGTTTCTTTACGGTTAGGCTTCAATATGTGGACTAAATCTGGATCAAACAGTTTCGTAAAACGCAAGTAAAGCAAGCAGTCTTATTTATATTAGCTGTACATAAATTCAAAATGCACATAGGGTAGGATATTGTTGAACTGAGAAATAGAACGTTCAGTTTATCACATTTAAAGATCTGTCGATCCTAAACATAGGGCATATGCTTCTTATAAACTTTGCCGCATATTTATATTGACTGAAAGAAATGCAGATGTCATTCTTTAAACCACAGATGAGGTTTCAATGGGTACTTTGAAAAGGTTTGACCGCTCTTCTTTTAGCTTTCAAAAATCCTTATAAAACTCTGAAAAGTGTAGTTTTGGAATGGTCTACTTTTCTTACAAGTAGTTGAGACAGTTCGCGTTTTAGGAATAGGTGGCTCCACAGTAGTATGCGCCCTGAGTTTTTGAGGACGGTGGTGATTACGTTATTGCATTAAGGACATTTTATTACCTTCTGCTAGTGATATATAATTTCTAAGACAGTCTTTGCGTGTGTTTACAGATAACATTTTTTATTTTTAATGAATACACACTTTTTAACTTTAATGTACAAATGAAATCAAAATGTGCATTTTTATTTAAAATTTAAGGAAATATAACGAATTAAAATAAATTATTATTTAAATATCGAATAAAGGTGTTCGGCGATTAATTATTTTTATTTGTACACTCAATAAAAGGTAATTGCCCGTGATATGGTGCTAAACTACAGCTGTCTGAGGTATGTGTGAGGTCAATTATTCAACCGCTGTTGCGATGTCATAACTCCATTTCGTACAAAACAAAAATGCTAAATTGGCGTTTAATCAAGAAAGAAAAAATCAAAAAAAATCTGATGTGTTACACCCACATGACTTTCCCTACTCTTGTAAAAACTATTTTTACAAACGCTTATTCTCCATACGCTTCATGTTAATCGAGATATCGAGATGTTAATCTTATTGCTAATTTTCTTATAGATACAAGGGGAATTGGTAGGCTTTAAGCGGTAGTGAAATATTTTAAGAGCTGGTTGCCTTGTGGAGTATTCCATTCTCTTTGTATTACCAGGACAAAAAAAATGAATAACGAATTCCCACTTGAGAAAAAGTATAAGTATTGGAAAATTCTCAAAATCTCGGTATCGAATTTTTGGGTGGAATACAACACTTCCCCTACTTACTATACGTAGTAGAGAAAGTAAAAATTAACTGACCCTAAAATGACCATTATAAAGTTCTCCAAACAGAACACGACTAATGGCACTTACTTTCTCCCATAATATCAAGCAACTTTTATTAAAGACATTTCTTTCTACAACACTTAGTTTAGGAGATATTGTACAGTCTCAACTTAAATAGTACACTCTGTATATTCAATGTAAATATGGCAAAATAGAAAATGACCAAATAAGATGCAAAGGGCAGGTAAATTACAAAATAATGAGTAAATCGAGAAAAAAAGCCATAAAACTTGCAAAGTGCTTAAAATGGCTAAAAGTGGCCTAATAAATAGGCATTTTCATAATTTGGGACTCATGATATGAATGCAGTGCCTATAGTGCAACAATTAACAGATGATATGTCATCAGAATTCGAGCCCTGACTATAACTAATATGATTATTATATAAGTATAGGCTTAAGTTCATTTATGAGGGTTGTAGCACTACGAGGCGTGTTTTTAAAGAAAGTACCGTCTTAATAGTTTACCACTGCAGTCGCGATTTTGAACATGCGTGATCGCACCTATCAGCGATCGTCACTTTGTGTTTTCCGGTTGTTCGAGTGTCTCGAAATGTTCAAAACAATCGAACGACCCGCCAGCTGTGAAGTCAAACTAGTGATTCGTTTTTTGAATGCGAGAAATGTTACGCCAGCAAACATTCATCGCCAATTGTTTGAGGATTATGGGGAAACAATAACGAGTGACAATGCATGGCCTTACACCACAGCCAAAGAAGCTCGAGACCTGATCGCATTATTTGGTTGGGAACAATTCGACCACCCTTCCTACAGTCGATTTGGCACCAAGCGAGTTTTATCTCTTTCTTTATCTTAAGAAATTCCTTGGTGAAAAAAAAATGTCAACGACGATAATGTGAAACAAGAAGTGCAGAATTGGTTTCATCACAGGCGGCATCATTCTTTGACGAAGGCATACAAAAACTGATTTACCGTTACAAGTGCCCGAATAACGGCGGTGACGATGTGCAGAAGTAGTGTAAGGTAATGCATGTAAACGTATTTGGAATATAATATTCTGTTATTTTTTAAAAAATTATCGGTTCCTACTTTAAAAACACGCCTTGTTTATTTTTATTATCATTTCATATATTTGATGTGTTTTTTATTTTTGAAAGTATTTATAGAACAACACAGGGTGTATTCTTTATTGGTGTCATATATTTGGGGGATTGGGGGACGTGTTCCCGACATCAAAACAGTAAAAAACGTTCATATATACATGGGTCTGAAAATCAACCGTTTCGTTGTTATAGGTCAAAGAAAATGTATTCCATGAGTGAACAGACGGATATGCACTACGTATGACCGTGCAGAGCAATGCAGCACGAGCACGTGAACTTTATGCAGAAAGGTATCCTGATAGGCAGTTACCGTGTACAAGAACATTCGCACGAATTCACCAACGGTTGAGAGAGAATGACACATTTGAGAGGAGTACTAGGGATGTTGGGAGACCAAGAGCGGTACGAGGCATTGAGCTTGAATAACGAGTTTTTCGTGCTGTGGATGCAGACCCATCACAGAGCACAAGACGTATAGCTGTAAGGGAAGTCATACGACTATCTGGAGAATTCTTGCATGAAAATCGTCTGTACCCGTATGACCTTCAACGTGTGCAAGGATTAAATGAAGCGGACTTTGAGCCAAGAAGACGTTTCTGTCAACGCATGTTACATCAATTTCCTAGCCTGTATCTTATTCATGGATGAGCCTGGTTTTACTCGCGACGGCATCTTCAATTTTCATAACACTCATAACTGGGCATTTGAAAATCCTAATGAAGTACGACAGGACAACCATCAACAGAGGTTCTGTCTCAACGTTTGAGGTGGAATCATCCATGATCACCTTATTGGTCCCTACTTCTTCCCTCCACGTCTGAATGGACAAACCTATCTCCACTTTCTCAGAAATGAGTTGCATTACTTAACTGATAATGTGCCTCTGGACATCATTCAACGAATGTGGTTTTTACACGATGGTGCTCCAGTTCATTTCAGTATGATAGTTTGTAAGTGTTTGAATGGTCGATTTCCGCAAAGATGGATTGGTCGAGGGGACCCACTGCATGGCCTACTCGATCGCCTGATTTGAATCCAATGGATTTCTTCGTCTGGGGACATTTGAAGTCCTTGGTTTATGCGACTCCTGTACCTGATCTTGACATTTTGAGAGGATGTATCCAAACTGGATTTGACCAAATATGAAACTCACCAGGAATTTTCAACAGAGTACGCCAGAGCATGGAACGCGGGCTTACTGCATGCATCGAAGCAAGAGGAAGCCACTTGGAGAAATTTTTGTAATTTTCGATTTTGTGTTGTAACTCTGAAATAATTGATTTTCATTCCCATGTTCATATGGACTTTTTTTTACTGTTTTGATGTAAAGAACAAGTTCCCCAAATATATGTCACCAATAAAAACACACCATGCATGTATTGAAATTTTGAAACGTATTGTTTCTAGACAAGGCAAGGATGTAAATTTCACAACTTGGGTTTCATGTTGCATAGTTTATTATTTCTGCGCCTTAAGCATGCAGCACTAAGTACATCTGTACCTTGGATATCAGTTCAAGAACATACCTGTTTCGTTCAGAATGCTGTCGAGGTCGGCTTGCCGAAGGAATCTCGCCATGGCGAAGAGGCCCTCTCGTTTCAGCACGCTAGACAGAGAAGCTGGTTCAGCGACGTCTTGCTCTGAATGCTGGTCAGTGAGGTCGTCGCCCAGGGGTTGCAACTGTTGGGAAGGTGCAACCACTCGCGTTGGAGTTTTCAGTGATGGCGATTCTATATTCTGCCGATAATTCTAAAAAAGAAAGACGTTTCACTAGCAGAAAATGTTTAGAGACTAAAAACAAATGCGGGATGTGACATTCACACACTTTCTTTAACCATTGCTAAATTATGGCACCGTTCACATAGAGATTTCATCATTACGGAATAGTGCAAACAAAACTAAAATTAGTGAATTAAAAAAAATACTCGAACACTTCAAATTTAATACTTCTTAAAGGGAAATTTTAGAAAAAAAATTTTCTATATGGTGTGACGTCAACATTATTTTTTTTATTTTTACTTTCTCTACTAAGTAGGAGAAGTATTGTATTCCACCTAAAAATTTGATATTGAAATTTTATCGGAAATTTTTACCTGAATAAAACAAAAGCATTTTTAGATAAAGGTCCATGTGTGTGTCTGTGAAGAGCATAATTCAAAAACGGAAAGCCGGATTAACATAAAACTTAGATTTATTTTGCAAAGATACGACACAAAGTTTTCAAGAAAATCCTCCCACTCCAGGCTATCCTTTACACGGAAGATTTTTTGAAAACTTTATTCTGTAACAAATAGCCCGAGAGATTTTGATTAAAATACCATATGTTAAAGATATTTACATGACAAATAAAATGTATAACTTGATTGTTCTGGGAATAGCGTGTAAGCGACAGACAAAACTTAATACATAAAAAATATAGATGTCTTTAAAACACACAATTTATGTAAAATAAGTTTTTTTTGTGGTATAAGCCGTTTCTGAGATATCTGTTATTAATGGTTTGAGTCGTTCATTTCTTGGTTATTCTCTTAAAGTGCTGTCAACATTCGTTGTTTCTCGCGATTGCATGGAAACTATGGAATTTTAAGGCTAGCGTATAGCGTCCAATTCTTAAACATTTGACTATCGCTGTTCTCTTTGTATCTATAACGAAATGTGTAATGTAGCTATTTATGTAAAGGTTTATTTGGATTAAAATGTAGTAGGTAGAAAAATAAGCTTGTGTAAGGATAACTTGTATACTTGCTAATAAAGATAGAGGTAGACAAAGTCATGTGAATGTATCACATAAGATTTTTTCTGTAAGGTAGTATCTTATTTATTGGCATGAAAAATTAAATTTTTCTCATACAAAAGGTTTGTTTGTTATGTGAACGGCTTAATTGTTGGCTTGTTTAACAATTTTCTCCACAATTTACACAACTACTACAACAAATTAAATTGTAATTTTTTAATAAACAGTTCAAAATGCTTCCTATTTACAATTAAACTGAAATGCCATTTTTTCACTACGGTGTCCATTAAATTAAAATCATTAGAGGCATTTTGTTAGAAAATAAAATAAACATTTCATATGGTACATCACAAATTCGTATACATATATTATATTCTAAGCACACATTAAAAAATAATTCTTCTATACACGTTACTTTATTGAAAATGCATTTTTGCCTGGAACAGTTCCGTAAGAAGAGGTAGCTATATTTGGAAAATATAATTATATAGAATGAAATATTTAGAACATAGTTAACTCTACGAAAAGATTGACTAAAGTATGTTTTAATGAGTTCAACATTTTTCTAAGTTAAGCTTTTGTCTCTCTTAAGTTTTTCTGTTGATAGAAAATTGTACAAGATTCAATCAGACTATTCCAAAATATTCAATAAATTTATTTATTTACTACTTGTAAAAATGCCAAATGTATGATATTTTAATCAAAATGGTTAAAGCTGTTTTTCATAACATGACCTTCTCAGCTCATCCTTCTGCAAATTATTCTTACAAAATCTTGTACTTCTGTCTACTTCTTGTTAACAGAGACAAACTTTTATTATACATTTCGTTGTAGGTATAAGAAGAACACAGTAAACTAAAGCGACAGTTGATGTTTAAAAAGCAGATCGCTATGAGAACGCTTCGAAATTCCATGCTGTTTGTGTGACCACGAGTCAGGAACGAGTCACTTGAAAGAAGTATTAGTATTTGAAAATTCAAACCAATAACAAAGAATATCTCGGAAATGATTAACACCACAAAAATGTCGTCCTTTGTGGACTAGTGGTACCGTGCTAGCCTCTAGTTCCCAAGGTCGCGGGTTCAAACCCGGAGAAGGACGATGAATTTTTTCGGGCGTAAAAATCCTTAGCATGGCTTCCTTCGGAAGGGAAGTAAAGCCAGTGGTCCCGTGTCGTAGATTTACGGCCTGATAAAGAGGCCTCTTGAGCAAAATTACCGCTCTTTCACGCCCAATATAGAATGGGACGCTAAGGACCATAGTAGTTAAAGAGCGTCCATAAATAAAACTCAATTAAAATTCAACCACAAAAATTTTTCCACATAAAGTGTGTCGTATTGGTTATACACAATTCATTCAGAATGAAGAGGACCTCACAGGTTATTCGCGGAAAATTCCAGATATACATTTTATTTGGCTTGCAATATCTTAAAAGTATGGTCTTTTAATAAAAATGTTAGTCGTTTTGAGAAAATAAAGTAACGAAATCTTTTTCTATATAAAGAGTAGATTGAGGGTCTTTTTTTAAAAATCTTCGTGTCACGTCCTTTGAAGATGCTGAACTTCATTACAAAGTTTGGTATCCTTTTCACAAACGGACAGACATACAGACGGACGAACGGAGTTTTTTCAAAACTGCTTTCTTTGGATTCAGGAGTCTCAAAACTTGTATTTCCTATGAAATCCCATTTTCCAACTTCTGAATAGAATGTAATACTTCCTCTACTTACCATAGATAAATAGTAGCGAAAGTAACAATGAAACATTTTCTGGGTAAGATATAGTTACTAGTCAGCCACGATATGAGTGCACTTGGAAGAGGGCGCTACTGTTTTGTTGACAATGTGTAAAGGGATCACAAGGAAATAAGGGGCAAAGCGATAGGGGAATGTACAGCTGCACAATGAAACCAGTACTACATTTGCACGCCTCAGCCTCGCTGGTAAATGCAACTCGGAACTATGGATTTTTTCTTTAACTGACTCTCCTTCCAATGCCCCGCCCAATTGTCCCGTAACTGTTAGATCTCTTTCCGCCAAATGCACTCATATCGGGGCTGATTAGTACAATCTCTTCATATATGCCGTCCCCGCAGCTTCAGACGGCATTCTACTGGCCTTCATAGATGGAGTATGTATCTATAGCAAGCAGGAGGTGTGTATCTGTTTAGCTTTTCGCGCATGGCGTCTTGATTTACGTGCATAGTTCTAGATTACTCGCATATGAATGTATAACTTTGAGTATAGCTTTACTCGTCATCACTTATAATAACCATGTTTAAATAAATAACTACATTAAAACCCTGTTTTGCACAACATCTCCACGAAAAATAATTTTAATGGCAATATAATGTACAACTGAAATACATTATACCTTTTACTCTCAAAGAGGACACATTACTACACATCATTGGAACCATCTGTCCAGTCTAAATATACAACTAAATAAAACACTGTTCTAGACATTATTTTAATAATGTGCCCATGTGATTGCTGCATTACATTGCGTTAGCAATGTCTTCAATTGGCAAATTGGCTTCCCACATACTCGCAATTCTTCCCGATGCACCTCCAAAATATTTGCATACGTCGCGTGAGCTACAGTTAACATACACCATTCCAACAACCTAGACAGAACGCTCCAGGCACACCCCTTCCTGCTATGAACGCCCTCGCTGAGACGGTTGGTAAAATGTCTCACGAAGCTGCGGTTCGGCATAAATGGAAGCGAATTACAGTACGGAAAATTTCGCGAAAATCTTCGCATTATATGACGCAAGCACGGAGACATTCAGTCGAATCAGAAACACACTACAAAACTTTTATTCAAAGTATTTCAAAACTTGTGTTTCTAGTGAAAGCTCGGTATTGAATTCTTGGATCGATTGCAATACTTCCTCTAACCTAAGCGTCAGAGAAAGTAAAACAGCAGAAAGAAAAGTGAAATGTTTGAGCATCTCATAGGTTACCACAGTTAAATTTGCACTGAATAAGTATCCTTTAGGTTGACTGGTGTTTACTTACAGAAAATACCTGGTGGGAAAGGCAGACAAAGGTGATGTGAAAACGCGATAGCATCTATATTTTATAGCTAATATATACGTCCTGCAAACAAATCATGAGGCGGTATGGCCCCAAGGGAAAAGGTCAAGTGTGAGCGCTATCTCGCATAATACCATTATGTAACAACACACACTACAAGCCCTGTCTCTTAATTACGGACGTACGAGTATATAAATGCAGTTTAATAACTTGCACAGCATCCTGTTTCAGATCATTAACCATCATCCTGCCATAAGCATTTGGTATTGGCTTTACCAATGAATTTAATTGTCTTAAATACAATCCGTGCTTTTGCTACACTAAGGCCACCATCAGTCCATTTTTCGGGACATTCCACATCCTGAGACCTTTCACAATGTACAACCATTTTTCCTAGGTAAACCAATTGGAGGATACGAGTTCATTGCTAAATTCGCGTATGCGAAGTACGGGTTTCTTTTAGCATTCACACTGCAAATGAATTACCTTACTAGATGTTTTCCCCCAATTTCATTCAAGAATGTTTCATTTTTACTACCTTTACCACGCACATAGGAGTTAGAGAATAGAGCTTTTTTATTTATTTATTTATTTAGGACGCTCTTTAATTACTATGGTTCTTAGCGTGAAAGACGGGAAATTCTACTCAGAGGCCTCTTTATCAGGCTTGAGGCTCTTTTACGTGCCGTGAATATACGACACGGAACCATCGGCAATAGGTAGAGAAAGTATTGCATTCCACCCAAAAAGTCGATACCGAGATTTCACTGAAATGTTTTGAAGAGCGCTGGATCCAAAAAAGAGGTATTTTTAGAAAAAGGTCAATTATATGTATATATAGATATGTGTGTGTGCCTGTCTGTCTGTGAACAACATAATCAAAAATGAAAAGTCGCAAAATACCAGATTTGGTATTTACATTTAGTACTTTTCAAAGATGCAACACGATTTTCAGTCATTTCTGAGATATCCGCCATTAATAGTCCTAATTGTTTAATACCCTTTCTTTTGAGTCCTGTCAATTTCAGTTGTTTATCGTGATGTCATGGAAAGAGTATGGCATTTTAAGGCCAGCGTATAGCGTCTAGTTCTAAAACATTTGACTATCGCTATTCCCTTTGTATCTATAAGAAAAGGTTTATCTGGATTAAAATGAAATAGATAGGAAAATAAACTTTCGTAAGAATAATTTTTATACCCACTAGAGAAAGTCATGTGGATGTATCGCATCAGAATTATTTTTATGTGCAATGATCTCCGTCTAGATTTTAATTGATCTCGTGAACATTTTGAAACCCGGCTGGCTTTGCGGCAGTGATCAGTGAAAAAAGGGAATATTTGCTCTTGCTATAGCACAAAACCGTCGTTTGTTTTACTACAAGTCCTCCTTATTGATATTTTTAAGTCTTTATGTGTATTCCACAAACAATATTATATGAATATTTTGAACCAATGCACGGATGAATGACACTTTAAGGATGAAGGAAGTATATTTAAAATGGATGGAATAGTAGCATTGCGGCTTTAAATGAGTCATTATGATTAATTTTAAGTTTATTATAAGAAGTTAGTATGCTTTTTTCATTTAGCCTCTTTTAATTATGAAATAACTCATAAAATATGTTTTTAGATTTATCAACGATAAAAGAAGATGCGTAATTTTTCTCACCTTATCACTGCTGTCCTGCCGTGTTTGTTCTTCTGCGCTAATCTGCACACGTGGTCCTTGGGTGGAGCTTGCATAGACTATTCCAGGTGTAGGAGCTTTGGCAGCAAAGGAGGGATTTGTAGGGAAGAATGGAACTGAGAGCTTTATTATCTTATTGGGAGGTTTAGATGGCTGCTGTTGCCTACTGTCTTGCTCGTGATGCTCCTGAGGTCGATAGGATTGCTGCGACTGTTGTTGCGGCTCCTGATATACTTGTTGGTGTTGTTGTCTGTGTTGTTGCAATTGCGGTTCTTGCTGTTGGTACTGAACAGCGGAGTCTATAGATGCGGATGACGGTCTGAGTGATGGAACTGGAGAAGGATGGACCAAATGATTTTGATGAAAATGTGACACATGCTGTGTTTGAGCTACAGGAGGTCCTTGCACCTCTACTGAATAAGGACTGTTGGAATGATTTGGATCCAGTTGCTGCTCAGAAATTTGCTGGAAATCAGGAGTCGCAGGACTGGATGTGGAAAAGCTTACAGAAGGTAGAATTTCCATATTCCCGTGTGTTATACCGTTCGCACTTTGTTTCTGCTGTGAGAAAGCCAAGTTTGGATTATTTGTCACCGAATTGCCGATGATATTTGGTGATGGTGTGGCAGCAGCTACCGCTGATGAGGATTGTGAAACAGCCTGTTTTGATGATATCTGAGTGGACTGGGATTGATAGAATGGCGGCAATGTCGAGGATGCGGTCACTGAGTTAGATGAATCCCTTGTCGGTAGTTTAATGTCTCCGTCTTGAAGTTTCTTGATAATAGAATCCACATCCACCGGCGCAGGGCTCTCCCCTGGTTGTCCATCTGCGTTGCCCTTTACGCCCCTTACCTTGAATGATCCATCAGATTGCTCCTCTAGAAAAACAAATGTTACTTTCTTTTGCGACACTGGTAGATTTTGCTTTCCCACCTCCTCCAAACCGCCATCCTGCTTATGTCGTATAATTTCAAAGTCTGCTCCTGGTGGCAAGACTCCCTTTGTAAGCTCTTCAAAAAGAACTTGAGGTGGTCTTGGGGTGCTGGTTGGTGACGGTAGCTCCACTATTTTAATATTTGGAGAACCACTTTTTGAATTACCTGTAGGATTGACTTGTTTCAGAAGCTGATCAAGCTGAAGTTTCTGTCCGTCTGGAAGAATGATAGGCGACGACTGACTTGACGTGTTTGATAACGCTGGTACTGAGTTGCCTTCTGGAGGTTCAGCATTAGTAACAGCAACTCTCAGTTGACGTAAAAGATCCTGGCGTTGTACTAACTGTTGTTGAAACTGTCTGTTAAGTTGATCTTGAACTTGCTTCTGCTGCTGGAGTTTCTCCTGTTGTCTTCGCTGTTCCAGTTTACTTAAGACAGCCTGTGTTGCCTGTTCACGTAATGTCGCTGTTTCTTGTTTTTCTGACTGCTGCTGTTGTTGCTGCTGCTGTAATTTCTGCTTTTGTCGCTGCTGCTGTGTCTCCTTCAGCTGATAGAATAATTTTTGTCTTTCATTCTGAAGCAGTATTTGTTCTTCCGGGGCAATAGTAGGACCTACAGTATCCTCTCTGCTGCGGGGTTTCAAGGGCTTGAGGTCGGCCTGATTTGAATTTCCGCCTATCTGCGTCTGATAAGGCCTGCGTTTGGAAGATTGATCAGGTACAAAGCTAGCTGTAGATGCCGTTACTTGAATAGGCTTTGGCGTTGTCGAGCTCATCGCTCGTACTTGAGCAACATTAATTGAATCCGGAGTGTATAATATCTTAGAAAGCATTCGCTGTTGTTCCTTTAATCGCTTCTCCTCACGTTCTCTCTGTTCTTGCAACAATCTTTGCAGTTCTTGTTGCTGTTTCAATAAAAATTCTCTTTGTTCTTGTTGCCGCTTCTGTTCCAGTTCCTGTATTTTCTGCAGTTCCGCTGGGTCTGAGATAGAACGTTGAATTGAGAACTGGGTGTTCGATACTCCTTTCTGGACCTGTACGTTTGTAACCAATTCTGGTGAAACCGTTGAAAATGCAGGTTGTCTTTGACCCAAAGATCCAGATTGCTGAAACGAGCTAATTTGTGTGGAAGGCTCACGAGGAATGGGCGCGAAATTTTGTTGCGTAAAGACAGACTGCGTGGGCAACACCGGTGATTGAACAGGGACTGCAGACTGCTGTTGAATATTATTTAAGGGTTGCTGGGATTGTTGTTGAAAGAAAGAATTACCAGAGGAATATTGAGGATTGAACTGGCTTACAGTATCCTGCTGCTGGAACTGTACTACTGGATTTTGATTCTGGGCTGCACCTTGTGAGAACTGACTTTGTTGAAATTCTGTGGACTCAACTGATTGTGCTTGACCTTTTTGCTTCTCCGGGTAAAAGCGTAGATACTGTGTGTTTGGTGGTATCTGGCTTAGAACTGAAAAGGAATTTTGTGGTTTTTGGAATTGATTCACCTGTTGCTGAGTCTGTTGTTGTGAAAATAGGTTCTGTTGGGATCCTTGAATCTCAAAGCTTGGAGACTGGCTCTCGATAAAGAGTTTTTCCTGAGGAATCAATGGATTTTGTTCGGGCGTATCATTCTCGGAAGAGTTCAGAAACCGCGTTTGCCGTGGCTCTTGAAAAGCGTGGTGTTCTTGGATGTCTGTTAGGATCTGGGTCTGTTCTCTGGGTGAAAGCTGTCCTCTGGTTTGCTGTGCTGCACTCTGCTGCCGTGGGAATGTAAACTGTAAGCATAAAAATTACTTTTGTTATTCACTTAGAGTATAAATTATGTGCCACAAATTCGCTTAAAATTATTGAAAATTATAAACATATAATGTACCTCACATTAAAAGGTAATTCAATAGTCACTCTATGCATTAAATGGAACAATGTCCTTAATACTGCTTCAGATTTCAGAGAGCATTTACCTGGCTTTTGACCTGTCCTTTGGATATCAATACGCTAAGATTAATTACTTTTGCTTTATAAATGAAATATTGATGTACATCGTTACAGCAGTGAGTTCCCTTTTATGCAAAATACTATTGAACCCTAAAGCCTTTTAGCACAGTACTGCTTAGTATTGTGTAACTTTAAGTATACAACAAGCATACGTCTATATATACACAGGGTTTTTAAAAAGGAAGAAACAGATTTTAAATATTTATTTCTAATGAACGACAATAGATAGCAACAATACGAAACATAATTTAATAGCGGAAAGTTCAAAGTTTTAAGCCCCAACTATTAGTCCCATTCAGTGCCTACAGCGGCGCTCCGTTTGTTTACGAGAAAACGGCGACGCCACATGAAAAGTCGTTTTGTGTGCTGCATTATGCAAAGAATGAATTCATTGTTTCATTGCAGCGTGCATTTCGTTGTAAGTTCAACAGCGAGCCGCCTCATAAAAAATTTACAATTGATACAATAAAATCGTAGAATATGGTTGCGTATGTAAACGGAAAAGCACTAGTCGTCCTCGTATAACAAATGGTGCTCATATTGAACACATCAAATAAAATTTTCAACTGTTCTCTATTCAGTGATGTAACGCATGTGTCACAATCTATTGTCGTTCATTAGAAATAAATATTTAAAGTATGTTCCTTCTTTTTGAATAACCCTGTATATACCGCATCACTATGTAAATAAAAGTTGTGGTAGATAGACCTTATTTTAACTAAAAATGCTTAGTACTTTCAACTATAAGTTCTATTTCAAAACAATGTAAAGATAAAATTTTTTATTTGCTTGAAAAAGAAAACAAAACTCAACTACCGCGTGTATAGCAACGTGAGATCGACTTAGTCTGGAAGTGTTAGAATGACCTCAAAGCGTTTATCTGCCAGTCAATTCGTACCGCGATTAGGACAGGCTGGAAAGAAAGGTAAGGTCACGGGCATGCCCACCCTTATAGGTGCCATCTTGCCCATTTCGTCATTCTATTTCAGTAATAAGGTTCCTTAGAGTGGCGATTAATCTCGCATATACATTTGTGTCTAAAGCATTTATTATTTTCGAATTGCTTCTCTGGATCTCGATCTATCGTCATGGAACTGTAGAACCAACGGGATATAAATATAATGTCGAATAATATGGTGGGAGTTCTTGGTTGAGTCTAGAGAGAAGGACAGAGGTTTGAATTTGAGATAAGAAATACAACTCCAAACTCTGTTAGAGCTAAAACGACCAATTGATTGAAAGGAAATTTAAAGACATATTTCAATATTGTTTTAATTATAATAACAATGTTTCTTCCTTCAGTTACCATAGGTATCAACGTAGACAGACAGAAATGGAAAAATGAAACACGAGAAGCCATAGGCCCTCTACACTCCTGTCCTGCAATAAAGGAAAATTAGTTTAATCCGGAGTGAGTGACAAGTTTAATGCAATTACGAGCGGATGTTTATGTTCCGCATTCCGATGATCGTGGGTTCGATTCCTGTGGCCCACTTTCCTGACCTATGGGTATTTTTGGGGGTTTCTCGGGTCGCTAGGTGAATGCTGGGAGGGTTCATTACATCCTCCGAATTTCCTGACCCTCCATTTCACCTTCATTCTCATTTCACTTCACCTATCTCTTGGTCTGTTTCAAGTTCAGAGTGTCGACCGGAGTCTCAGCGTTGCATGGCAGGGGAAAAGGATGCTCTATGTAACCCTTCGTCCGTGGAATGGAGCGGGTTGCACCAGCTTCAGTCTGTAAAAGGGGAACCTGCCCTCTACCTAGTCGTTCCTCCCGGTCCGGCCGCCGTTTGTCTCCTCTCACCTCACTCCTCCCTCCTGGAGAAAACCCGTCGGGGCCTTCAGGCACGAAAGATCTTGTAGGTCGAAGTGCTAAGTCCCCCTCCGTAGGTGTTCTACTTCTACTTAATGCAATCATTAATTATCGCAATTTAGTTAAACTATTCAAGAAAAGTAAAACGTTAAACTGTACATTTTTAAAGGGAGTGTATGGAAGTTGGATAGAAAGGGTAAATAATGCAAATATAGCAGTTGAAATTATGAATTTTGACATGAAATTAAATTATAATAACTATTTTAGTATAAATTGTTGTAAAGGAATTTTAACTATAAGAAAATATAATAAATGTACAATTTATATTAGGAATAGATGCTTCAAAACCCAAAACATGTTAATAGGAATTGAGGAGTATGTAATAAGAACAATTAAAGGAAACAGAGAATAAATAAATAATATATAATTAGTTGCATAGAAATATATATACCTATATATATATATATATATATATATAAAATGTTCCAGATATCAGTAAGTTTACAGCTGCAAGCTAGTGATTAGAAAGTAGTTTAGATTAGTATGGAGTATTTTGTTACATTTTAACTTGTTGAATTCATTAATTTTATCTAGGAGTTAGGAATAGATGGATACCAGTTTTCACTTTCCCTACTACGTAGGGGAAAGTAAATAGAGGAAGTATTGCATTCCACCCAAAATTTCGATACCGAGATTTCACCGAAATGCATGTTTTGAGGTGCCCTGAATCCAAATAAAGAATTTTTGGAAATCTGTTGTCCGTCTGTCTATCTGTGAACAGCATAACTCAAGAGCGAAAAGTCGGATAAATACCAACTTTGTATTTGAATTTAATATCTTTCAAGGATGCGACACGAAGATTTTTAAGAAAATTCGGCCACTCCAGACTACCCTTTACATAGAGCATTTTTCTAAATTTTTTATTTTCTCAAAATGGCTCTAATAATTTAATTAAAATATTATGTTTAAAATACTTTCATACAAATGAAATATATATTTTAATTTTCTGGGAATATTCCCCAAAATCCTCTTTATTCTGGATGACCTTAGCATAACTGGTAAACCGTAAGAGATAGACAAAACTTTACTATACACAAAATGTAGATCTCATTAAAATACACAATTTATGTCATACATTATTTTTGTCGAGCGAACTATTTCCGAAATATTCCTTGTTATTTGTTTGAATTTTCCAAAATACTTATGCTTTTACTCAAACGGGAAGTCGTTAGTCTTTTTTATGTTTTGTTTTTTTCCCAGACATACAAAGAGAATAGAATACTCTACATAGCAACCAGCTCTTAAAATATTTGACTATCGTTTAAATCCTACCATATTCTCGTTGCACCCACAAGAAAATTAGCAATAAGATACTGCAAATGCTTATGTAGATTAACACGAAGTAGGTGGGGAATAACCGTTTCTGCAAATAGTTTGTACAAGAGTAGAGAACGTCATGTGAATGCAACACATCAGATTTTTACTTTCTTTACTACATATAGTAAGTAGGAGAAGTATTGTATTCCACCCAAAAAATTGATATCGAGATTTCACGGAAATACATTTTTTGAGGCCCTTGAATCCAAAAAAAGAAGAAAAAGCATTTTTACAAAAAGGTCCGTGTGTGTATATGTGAGTGTGTGTGTGTGTGTGTGTGTGTGTGTGTGTGTGTGTGTGTGTGTGTATCTGTGAACAGCATAACTCTAAAAACGAAGATTCGGATAAATACTAAACTGGTATTTAGCATGGGACACGAAGATTTTCAAAACTCCCTCTACCCCAAACTACTCTTTACATGGAAAGTTTTTTGAAATGTTTGATGTACTAAAATGGCTCTAAAATTATGATTAAAATCAAATTATTAAAGATATTTACACGACAAATAAAATGTATATCTTGTATTTTCTGGGAATAGTCTGCGGAGTCCACTTCAGTTGAGAGACATTTTGTATAAGCTTGTACAACTGCTAAACATTAAGGTATAGACGAAAACGTACTTCACAATACTTTAAAACACACAATTTACTTCAAATAAGTATTTTTGTGGCATAAGAGGTTTCAGAGATATCCATTATTAAAGGTTCGAATTTTTCGTTACTTGGTCATTCTTTAAAATCCTCATAGCATTCAGTTGTGTCTTGCGGTTGCATGGAAACAGTATATGGATTTTTTAGGTCACTGTATAGCGTCCAGATCTTAAACATTTGACTGTTGCTCTTCCCTTTGTATCTATAACGAAATGTGTAATGTAGTTATTTCTGAAAATGTTTATTTGGATTAAAATGTAACAGAAAAATAACCTTTACTAAAATAGCTTGTGCACTCAATAATAAATGATAAGAGGGTAGAGAAAGTTATGTGAATGTATCACACCAGAAAGTTTTTTTGTTGATGGATCTCACAACACTAGTTGAGTATACTTTTTAGTTTTTAAATTTAAATTATACCTGTGCATTTTGGAATGTTACTTTTTTAAATTTTGTTTTGTTGATTTTGTTATTAATGTTTTTAATTGCTAGAATACAAGTAAAAGTCAGTACAATAATAATGTATAACATGAAATAAGTGGAAAAAAGCAGAGATGAACCAAAGGGCCAAACAGGGATGCAATTTTTTCAGCAGCATTATTTAATATATATTTAGGCGAAATATATGCAGATGAAGGGTTTGAGTGGAAATAACTGTTCTTCTGGGGTATTCGAAGTGCCAATGCTAACATGTGGAAGTGAAAACTGTACTACGAACAGAACAGACACGAAAAGAATAGCAACAGCAGAGATTAAATTCCTAAGAACAGTAGCTGGGTGTACCTTTTTATATAAACAAAGAAATGAAAAACTCCGAAAACAGTTAAATATATTTAATCTAAAAAGAAATACTTAATGAGAATAAAAATATTATAAATAAACGATATCGCCTAATGGGATGGCCGAGAACAAGATGTAGTGATATGTTTAATTGAGGAAGTGATAAATATTACAACATATGGAATACACGTCCAGGTATAGGAAACAAGGTACCAGATTGCGTACTTGGATTTTATTTTATTTATTTGTCAATGTTTTTGGTTCGAGTTGCTGCTTAACCGGAATTCTCTCACTAATTTTGTCCTTGTGCTTCATCACGGAAACAATTTATATGTTTCATCATAAACTAACGTACCTTTCTTGATCACTGTATCACTGATATCCTTCTTTCACAATACAGCGACATCTAAAGTGCATTGTTCAATGTGTAAACATTGTTTAAAAATTCCACGGTCAGGACTGACTCATCGGAAGGAGCAGAGAAAGTGAATTCTACCGTTTCCTCTCATTGCATACAAAGTTTTCAGGCCTCATTCTTTATAACCATTAGCTAGTCTCTCTTGACATAATCAAAACGGGAGTAAAACCTCTCTTGGAGGTTAGTACGTGCTACATTTCTCCACAGTTTGCTCATTAAGTGCACAGCGAGATTATATTTAAACACAATTTCCATTTTCTGAAGGTGTTTTATAATCTCCAGTATTTAAATTTTCTGAAAGCGTTACTCCTCATTTAAATTTATTTAGTTTTATATTAAGTAATAGAAATAAACAATAAATTATAACGCTTATAGTTAAGCGACAATAAATAAGTTAAAAAACAAACAAATAAGCTATTTAGTTCTACATATTTTAAATATGCGTAATAGATTGTGGTTTAATACCTTAAGATGGGGTCACCCACGGAGTGAATTTGACAAAATTTGTTTTTACTCTCTCTACTACGTATAGTAAGTTTGTGGCCCACATTCGGGAAGTGGCGAGTTCGACTCCCGTGACCGCCCATTCCGACCATAGGGTTTTTCGTGGTGTTCCCCTGAACACTGACCGGAGTGATGATTCTACCACGATTTCTCATGCCCCCCATTTTCTCTCATTTTATTTTTGCCTTTTATGTTCCAGGCGTGTCTTCAGCTCCTGCGTTGTCGGGCAGGCGTAGTTGCTTGCGCATTGGAAAGATTTCTCCCCGTGAATGTCAAGGTGCGTTGTCCTACTTCGTCGCCTTTTCTTTACCTCTACTGGTGCGCGGGTGTTCAAACTGGATATATTAGGGACTTCTGCGCATCTCTGTGGACCTGTTTGATAGCGGGCCGGCGACCTCCTACGGCTCCTTTACCTCATCCCTGCTTCCAGTAGGAGTGTAGCCACATTAGTTAAAGCTGGTCGCAGTGGCGAGGTGTACACTCCGATAAATGCATCTTGTATCCTGCGTATAGTAAGAAGGGGAAGTATTGTATTCCACCCAAAAATACGATACCCAGATATCACTGGATATACATGTTTGAGGCACCCTGAACCCAAAAAAGCATTTTTAGAAAAAGGCCGATATCCACGTGTGTGTGTGTGTGTTTGTGAGACAGAGAGAGAGAGAGAGAGAGAGAGAGAGAGAGAGAGAGGCTGTGAATAGCATAATTCATAAACGAAAAGTCGAAAAATACCAAACTTGATCAGTACCTTCCATTGTTCGAACACAAAACGTTTCAAGAAAATCCTGCCACATCCCTTTACATGGAACATTTTTTCGAAATCTTCGATTTTTTCAAAATGGCTGTAACGTCTTGCGGAAATATATCTGCCTGTATTCGATTTACCTGATGAAACCAGTTGATTTACTCTGGTATATTATGAAAACACATTTAATTCCACTCCTAACTCAGTTTTTTACTTTCTCTACTACGTATAGTAAGTAGGGGAAGTATTGTATTCCACCCAAAATTTCGATACCTAGATTTCATCGGAAATACATGTTTTGAGACCCCCTGAATCCAAAAAAGCATTTTTGGAAACATGTCCGTGTGTGTGTGTGTGTGTGTGTGTGTGTGTGTGTATGTCTGTGAACAGCATAACTCAGAAACGAACAGTCGGATAAACACCAAACTTGTTATTTACGTTCAGTATCTTCCAAGGATGCGACACGAAGGTTTTCAAGAACATCCCCCCACCCCAGAGTACCCTTTACATGGAAGATTTTTCGAAAATTTTAATTTTCTCAAAAATGGCTCTAACGATTTTGATTAAAATATCATATGTTTAAGATATTTTTTGACAAATAAAATGTATATCTTGAATTTCCTGGGAATGTCTGTGAACGACTTTTGCATAAATGGTAAACCATCAGAGATAGACAAAATGTTACTACACAAAAAATGTAGATCGCGTTAAAATACACAATTTATGTCATATACATTTTTTTGTTGAGTGAACCATTTTCGAGATATTGCTTGTTATTCCCTTAAATTTTTCAATACTTTTTTTCTCAAATGGGAATTTGTTATTCATTTTTTTGTCTTGAATATGCAAAGAGTATTAATCTGTGGCAAAGGGAATGGTACTGCACCTAGCAACCAGCTATTAAGAGCAATGTCTATGATTAAACGCTACTGTATGTCTATACTGCCCTTGTAAATATATATTCCCCTTACATCTACAAGAAAATTAGCAATAAGATAGAGTCTACAAATGTTTATCTCGATTAACATGAAGTATATGGAGAATAAGAACAAAGTTTGTAAAAATAGTTTGTACAAGAGTAGAGAAAGTCATGTGAGTGTAACACATCAGATTTTTTTTAGTTCCATTTATACCCCGCCTTAACTACATTGGCCTTATCGGCGGTCTTTCCTTTGGAACTTAATGGTGTTAATTCTTGTCGTTGGGTTGGGTTTCTTGCACTTTTGTTTTTTTTATCATTAATTCATACACACTCTCATTCATAGTTCCAGGCTCTGGGGAGTATAAGGAATAACCTTGGCTAGAGAAAAATGCGCACCCCTAGCCGGGAATCGAACCCGGAACCCCTAGCACAGGACTGAGCTACGGGGACAGCCTGTTCAGGTCTTGGTCATTTTCTGGAAGTTGTTTATACTGAATGTTGTTTCTCGCGATTGCATAGAAACAGTACGGAATTCTATTGATACCATATAGCGTCCAGTTCTTAAACATTTCACTCTCGCTGTTCTCTTTATATCTAAAACGAAATTTGTAATGTAACTATTTCTGCAAAGGTTTACTTGGATTAAAATCTAGTAGATAGAAAAATAAACTTCCGTAAGAATAGTTTGTATACCCACTAATAAATAATAGAGATTAGAGAAAGTGTTGTGTATGTATCACATCAGATTTTTAAAAATAAGTTTATTGCAACAGTTTCTTAGTTTGGAAGAATGCAAATTTGAAATGATTTTCTCACACTTCAGGTGTTTACATAATAAGTTAAAAATTACAAAAGAAATAGGATATAAAAAATCTGATGTGTTACACTCACATGACTTTCTCTACTCTTGTACAAACTATTTTTACAAGCGCTTATTCTCCATATGCTTCATGTTAATCGAGATGTTAATCTTATTGCTAATTTTCTTGTAGGTGCAAGGGGAATATGGTAGACTTTAAGCGATAGTCAAATCTTTTAAGAGCTAATTGCTATGTGGCGGATTCCATTCTCTTTGCATGTCCAGGACATAAAAAGAATGAATAACAAATTCTGATTTGAGAAAAAGAATTGGAAAATTTAAGGGAATAACGATCAATATCTCGAAAATGGTTCAGTCAATAAAAAAATGTATATTACATAAATTGTGTATTTTAACGCGATATACATTTTTTGTGTAGTAAAATTTTGTCTAGCGCTTATGGTTTACCAGTTATGCAAAAGTTGTTCACAATGAAGAATACTTTTGGAGACATTTCCAGAAAATTCGAGATATACATTTCATTTGTTATGAAAATATCTTAAACATATGATATTTTAATCAAAATCGTTAGATCCATTTTTTAGAAAATTAACATTTTCGAAAAATGTTCCATGTAAAGGGTAATCTGGGGTGGGGGGATTTTCTTGAAAACCTTCGTGTCGCATCTCTGGAAGATACTAAACCTAAATACCAAGTTTGGTGTTTATCCGATTGTTCGTTCCTGAGTTATGCTGTTCACAGACAGACACACACACACACACACACAGAGACATGTTTCCAAAAATGCCTTTTTTTGGATTCAGGGGTCTCCTAACATATATTTCCAATGAAAACTCGGTATCGAATTTTTGGGTGGAGAAAGTAAAAAGATTCGCATTGAGTATATCTTAGCAATATATCTGGTAATCCCAAACAAGTTAAGATCGAAAGTATTTGACAGATGTGTTTTGCCTATTGAGAAACAAATAACGCCTTCTGGGGCGTGTTGTATAAAGCTAAATATGGTTTTAAGAAGAGAATGGAATTAAGCGTGTGAGCATGCTTCTCTGAAGACATATGTTGCAGGTTCGACTCCCATCGTAACTTGTTAACTTTCTAGGTCAGAGTTTCATCATGGGGAGATACTCTTACTTTCACCGTTCGCTTCAAAGTGGACTTGGCGGCTGGCCTCTCACTCGCTAGCCACCTTCAACATCTTTGATGTCATCGCCTGCTAAATGTTGCTGCTTCACGCTCTTCCTTTCTATTGGTGGTGAGATCGTTATGATGAGCAAGACCACCCGAGGCGCAATGTCCTCTCACTTTCTGTTCTCTATAGAGCACCTCCATAACTCGCTTTTGTTCAAGCCTTCAGGTTCTGATGACACATTTTTCATCTCTGCAAGTGTCAGAGGTTGTCAAGGGGTTAGACAGAAAATTTGACAGACACGGTAAACAAAACCTTGTACCAGTTCCCCTCAGAAGAACTGCAGACTTTTCTTGTGAAACATAACTGTCATACACAGCAAAGTGTCAGTCTCTCTCTGCATCTTTGACAACTTTTACACCCCCATCAACTTCCTCATCTCTCTTGCAGTCTGTATTTGGCTTCAGGGACCCTGATCAGTAATCAATAAAGTTGAAGCAAAAATGGGAGCAAGAAAGGCTTTTCGCCAAACAGTTTCTCCAATTTCCTTAACTTTTCATTTAATTGCAAATATATGAATCATACTTTTTACTTTTTTTTACTGCCTAAATAGTAGGTAGAGAAGGTATTGCATCCCACCC
The DNA here is from genome assembly GCA_030765065.1 of Deroplatys truncata. NCBI lineage: Eukaryota > Metazoa > Arthropoda > Insecta > Mantodea > Mantidae > Deroplatys > Deroplatys truncata. The sequence continues at coordinate 196,682,629 of CM060975.1, read as the reverse complement.
AAATTCGATACTGAGATATCGTCGGAAATACATATTTTGAGGCCTCCTGGTTCAGAATAAGCATTTTTAGAAGAAAGTTTTGTATATGTGTCTGTGGGCAGCATAACTCAAAAACGAACCTTAGGGTAACTTCCAAAGATGCGACACGAGGATTTTCAAGAAAACTCACCCACCCTAAACTACCCTTTATATGTGATATTTTTAAAAAACATTTATTTTCTAAAAAAATGGCGTCAACGATTTTAATTAAAATACCATATATTAAAGATATTTACGTTATAAATCTAATCTATATCTTGAATTTTTCGGGAATAGCTATGACGTCCTCTTCATTCGGAAGGAAATTAATATAATCTTACATAACTGGTAAACGTTGGCGATAGACAAAAGCGTACTACACAAAAAACGTATAATTTATTTCAAATTGCGTTTTTTTGGCATTGGCCATTTCCGAGATATCCGTTATTAATGGTTCGAATTGTTCAATGCTTTGTCATTCTTTTCATGTTCTTTCGACATTCAGTTGTTTCTGGCGATTGCATGCAAAAAGCATGGAATTTTAAGGCGGGTAGCTTCATACGTCCAGTTCTTAAACATTTGATTATCGCTATTCCCTCTGTCCCGGTTTCGGTGGGGGGGCCTGTGATATGTACCTACCTTTACCTTCAACATCAGCATACGTTTTAATTTTAGCTCAATTTTTGTTTTTGTTTTAGAGTACTTTTATGCTTAAACAAAAGAAATACGGTTTATATTTTATTTCCACAGTAATTCGCATAGTAAACATGGTTTTGGTTGATCGTATTGAGCAACTGTTTAACGAGATTAGTGGTTCTTAATTTAAAACCTGAATATTCTGTTTTTGTTCTTAACTGTTTTATTTATTTCGGTAATAAATAACCCACAGTTTTTTTATACTTTTTGATTGTTACTTTCTCTACTACGTATAGTAAGTAGGGGAAGTATTGTATTCCACCCAAAAAATCCACACCGAGATTTCACCGGAAATACATGTTTTGAGACCCCCTGAATAAAAAAAACATTTTGGGAAACATGTCCGTGTGTGTGTCTGCGTGTGTGTCTGTGTGTCTGTGTGTCTGTCTGTGAACAGCATAACTAAGAAACGAACAGTCGGATAAACACCAAACTTGGTATTTAGGTTCAGTATCTTCCAGAGATGCGACACAAAGGTTTTCAAGAAAATCCCCCACCCCAGACTACCCTTTACATGGAACATTTTTCGAAAATTTTAATTTTCTCAAAAATGGCTCTAACGATTTTGATTAAAATATCATATGTTTAAAATATTTTCATGATAAATGAAATGTATATCTCGAATTTTCTGGGAATGTCTCCAAAAGTATTCTTCATTGTGAACGACTTTTGCATAACTGGTAAACCATAAGAGATAGGCAAAATTTTACTGCACAAAAATGCAGATCGCGTTAAAATACACAATTTATGTAGTATACATTTTTTCTAGGGTGAACCATTTTCGAGATATTGCTTGTTATTCCCTTAAATTTTCCAATACTTATACTTTTTCTCAAATTCGTTATTCATTTTTTTTTATGTCCTGGACATGCAAACAGATTGGAATGCGCCACATAGCAACCAGCGCTTAAAAGACTTGACTATCGCTTATAACCTACCATATTCCCCTTGCATCTACAAGAAAATTAGCAATAAGATTGACATCTCGATATCTCGATTAACACGAAGCATATGGAGAATAAGCGTTTGTAAGAATAGTTTGTACATGAGTAAAGAAAGTCATGTGAGTGTAGCACATCAGATTTTTTCAGGTTGTATTGCTCCCTTTAACTGCTATGTTCATATGATCGCTTTGATTTGGGAAACAACTTTACTGGTGGAGTTTTTACTCTCTTAACTCAAGGGAGTTTTAACTTTTTTTTTCATTAACTTTTGAATTAAACACGCATTTGCTATCGCATTCATACTGCCAGACACTATGGAGAATAAGGAATGATTGTGTATAAAGAACAATTTCTCGCCGCAGCCTGGAATCGAATCCGAGACCTTTGGGTAACACTCCCACAGAGGTACCTTCTGTTTTCCCCATTATAAGTAGATTCCTTAAAAAAACAGGCGACGAAGCTTTTTAGTATATTAGCTGTTCTTGAAACATTACTAATTGTTTTTATATTTTGAAAGATTGATCGTACCTTTCAAGATGAGGTGTTTTATTCGGTTCTTATTCTTCTTGCACTTCATGAAATTAAACCTGAGATCTGTTTCCGCATCGATTACTTACATACTGAATCCTTCCGTTTGTCCATTAGGTGCCAACGTTTGTTTTGCTTCTGAGCTTATAGCTTAAAAGTAGACGAGATGTTTTGTCAGGGATCACTTCCAAAATGTTCCTACCAGTATGCCCGTGAATTTTGTATATTTTTAAATGAATTTCCTTTTTATGGAGTTTATGGAGTAATTTGTTGTCCATTTTAGAGTATAATTTACTGCTGGAGTAGATTTGTTTCTATCTTACGTTTATGCTATCTATTTACTGATCGGTTTTCGCTTTCGTGCATCGGTGTGAGGAACCGCTATTACTTTTATGTGCTTTTTAAAGTTTTATCCCTTGCTTTTTATTGTTACACATATTCTATAAAATTTGTGAAGTTTATTTTTTATTTCTTTCTTCTGGCAATAGAAAAAATTAAAACCTAAATAATCGAAATTGTTTACTTAATTAAAATACGTATACACCATAGAATGTAAACATTTATCGGAGGGAGACACATCGCGCACTGCGGCCATTGTGATCCATTGTGGCTACACCCCAAGAGGAAGGGATGAAGAGAAGGAGCCATAGGAGGTCCCAAACATTTCCAGTTTGAACATCCGCGCACAGTAGTGAGGAATGCCAATAGGGCGACACAGCAACTCTAACAGGCAGGAGAGCAGCTCCCTCTAGCGTTCACGGGGAGAAATCTTTTTAATGCGCATACATCTACGCTATCTGCCCAGCAGCATTAGTACCGCAGGGCCTGAAAGTACACCTGAAACGTGAAATGGAGAGGAGAGGGGAGGAAATGGGAAAAACGAGAAATGGTGATAGAATACACCATTCTGGCATTCGCCTTGGCGACCAGGGGAAAACTACGAAAAACCTCATGGTCATACTGGGCGGTCACCGGGAATCCAATCCGGAATCTCCCGAATGCGAGCCTCACAGATACCGCGGAGCCAATTCGCTCGGTACGTCTATGGTTTGTTCCTCTAAATATTCATGTTGTATGAGCAACTTCATTCAGTTTATACGCTGTTTGTATGTCGTCCTCTGATGCATTAAAATTACTTTAGGGTCAAGTCCTGTAATACGCCGCACCTGTAAAACGGCCAGAAATAATTATTTAAATTCTGCCGCCCTCCTAGTTGCTGATAGAAACGATAGAGTGCTGCAGAAGCAACGCCATATTAGCTGTGTGTGCTGCGCTTTGTTGTGAGAAACATCTGGCAGTTTTGTTTATGCTATAAGGAAATATATCACATAGAGTATTAGAAGGTAAGCCATTTTGTTTTCCCGTGTCTGTGAGCCATAATTTATTATAGCAATACGAGTTTTAAATGACAAAATATGGATAGCGTTAGTAAAAGTGTAACCTTCGAGGACTATAAGCGTGTTGCGGCAATTATGATTGGTGCTGCTACCTATTAGCTAGGTCTTGAAGTGTATGAACATGCGTTTTCTTGTAATATGGTCAGCTGTTTGGCCGTTTTACAAGACTCGTTTAACTTTATTAGTTTTTTGTTTTTACAGGGAGTGACATTTCTGTAGCGTAATACTGGATGTATTAACGATGCCTAGAGTGATTGGAGGATTTATTTGATTTTATTTCTTCTTTTCCTTTATTTTCTTTTTTTTTTAATTTATTTATTTATGCTTAGGTTTATCAAGAACCAGACCATAGTCAAGAAAATGAGAAGCTGAATTCTCAAGACCCTGTCCCAGGCCCGTCTGGTCAAGCAAGCAGATCAGTTGAAAGAGATTCTACTCCAGGAACTTAGGATCAAATAGGCAGGCAACCTAGAAGTGGCGAAAGTGAGCGACTTCAAACACCATCAACAGATTCATCAATTATGAATATGTTGGAGGTTCTAGCAGCAGCGAAGATACGCTCCTCTTCTGGAGCGACTGTGCCCTCTGCCTTCTGTACCAAGGAAGACAAAGATAGAGAGAAGTCAGAAAGCCACCATTCTGACTTTACCGGTACATATTAATGAAAGAAGAGCAATAAAAGTATAAAAAAACAAAAACAGAAAACAGGAACAAGAATCTGCATGCAGCGCAGGCGATTCTAAGTGTGGATATTCTGATGGGCTCTTCAGCGAAGAGAAGTGTGGGTGTCTGTGCAGGATATGCGTCTGATTTCATGAAGAATGTGCAGTGAAAGAAGTGCTAAGGTTTGTATATGTGAAACGTGCTCTTAAATAGACTTTTTGTGGTTGGCCATAATACAAGACTGTCCTTTAAAATGGCCAATTCAACCTTGTTATAAACAAAGTTAAACATAATAAAATAATACCATATTTGAATTACAATTCTACATAATGCTTATTTTACAATCATGTAGGTATAAGTTCCGCATGAAAACTTCATTTTCCTTCTATTGGGTTTCAAGTAAATTACAAAAATAAATTTTGGTGGCCATATTACAAGACTAGACCTATCATCTGCGAGCGAAACTATGCTCAGGATCGTGTCATTTATTTTAAAAATTACTCATTTATGTTTTTTGACATTGCTTGATAATCTCGTCGATGTATACATTAAACAATGCAGGAGACGCTTGACAGCCCTGTTTTATTCCTTGAATTATATTTATTGAGTTATTGTTATTGCCGTATTAGTTCCAAAGTATATGCTTTATTTATTTGATCCTCTATACACATCCTTATCGCGAATACTGAAATGTCTTTAGAAATGCTGGCCTGATTACTATACGAATTTTTCTAATTATAAGCGATCCGGCTCGGAGTGCACTCAGCCTCGTGAGGTGTTTGGTGAAAAATTAAGGAGCAGCTAAATGGTAAAGCCTCAGCTTCTGGTTTAGAAAGTCGTTACCTTGTTGCCTCTACAATTAAGGCCAATGCCTTGCGGGTCTGTCGAAGTTCAGTAGGACTGAGGTGGTGGCTGCGACCCAAGGTGTCAAATAGCTATACACTTCGGTTATTAGACCGTCAATAACTTATGCGGCGCTGGTTTGGTGGCCTGCCTCTCAAATGAAGGTAGTGGCTGCTGGGCTGGATTCGCTGCAAAGATTGGTATGTATGATGATACTCGTAACAAGGGAGGCACGCTCGACTCCTCAGTCTGCCTTAGAGATTCTGGTGAAGCTTCCTCCTCTGTGCTTGTTTGTGGAGAAGGTAGCCAGGATGAAAACGCCTCTGGACTGTAGGGTGATGGTATTTTAAACTACCCCACAAATGTCACTCACTGATCTTTTCTGGATTAGACAAATGTTCTATAACCCAGATGGTCGGGGGCTTGAAATCTAAGTCTCTACTCTGTAGTAATACCTCCCAGGGAGGAATGGGACCCAGAAACCTGGTCTCTCCCGAAGGCAGGGGAAAGGACGTGGTTCACGGACGGTTCCCGTTCAGGAGGGTCTGCTGCCTATGGCCCTAGAACCAGGCTTGTCATTTCCCTTGGGTGATGTGTACATCTGCTCGGATAGTATGGCAGCCTTGAAAGCCCTTAGGTCATCCAGACTGGTGTGGCAATGCCAGAGGATGTTGGATAGACTACATACCAACTGCCCGGTTACACTTCTTTGGGTACTGGTGCATACCTGGTATTAGAGGTAATGAGGTGGCAGACGCTCTAGCGAGGAAGGCATCGGGGTTCGATTTTATTGGCTCCGAAACCTTTTTTGGAGTGTCTGATAGAAACCTCAAGAATGAGATAACCCAACTGACTTGAGATCTGGAGTAAGCAAACAACTGCCAGGCAGGTCCACGATTTTATATCCGGGCCTGACCGGAGAGTGAGTTCCTCCTGAATTTATCTAGAGCAAACCTCAGAGGGGTTGTGGCTATCTTACAACCCACTAAACTCTGCGTAGACATTTATGCATAATGGATCTTGTATAGAATCCTTTATGGAGGAAATGTGCGAGGGACCTCACAGCATATACTATGCGTATCGAAGGTTTTGCTGTGGTCCTGTTTATACGGACCATTGTACTATAATTCCAGAATATGAGGCACAATGGGTCTTAAGCCTGAGTGCATGGCTTCTTTCAGAGGCCGCTCATTCATCATTATCATCCATCTAACAATACTGCTCTTTTGACTGAAGTAGATGATACAAAGATTGGACTGCAGTGCCTTGGAGCTGCTAATAAACCTTCTAATGCAGATTATGAACATACCTTTCAATTACTAAATTAACTATCAATAATTAAGTTAATGACACTTTTAGGAAAGTCGCCGATTACATGTAAACTAACACTACACTATGAAAATGTTGAAATAGTGAATAGTTAAATTTTCTGGACTGGCAATACATTCCTGGAAGAAATTGATATAAATTATAAACTGTAAAAATTTAATAACATATTAGATGCAATCAATAGTACTCTAAGAAGGAAAGTAAAACAAGATAAATATTTTACAAAAACATTGCATTAACAGAGTAATTACGGAAATGAACTAAAAGGTTATGGGAGTAGAATAAAAACGTTAGAAATATATTTTCTAAGATAATCCCATAAGTCACTGGAGGAGACCGAATAAGGATTGCAAATATAAGACACCAATTGAATACTCGCTTCTGGAATTAGAAAGACAAAATCATAGAATATTGGAATCAAGGCGAGACCACGTACCAAAAATGTACGATTAAAGATTTCCAAAACAAATTATGAGACTTAAATAAAGTGGAAGAATACACATAGGCAGAGCCACAGAGATAGCCGCAACAATTTATGAAGTCACAGCACCTATAGAGTGAAAAAGAAGAAATAATAAGAATCAACAAAGCAAAACAATTTCAAACAGCAAAAAATATATTGATTAAAAGCTAGCAGTAGGTACCATGGTGTACAAAATTGTTGAGCGCTCAAGCGTTTCCTAAGCCAAAGAGTGCCACATGGAAAACCACCTTATATAAGCACCTTACTCCACCGAGCTTTGAACTCACGCCCTCCGGAACACGAGTTAGCGAACTCAATTAGATGACATAATCTAATCGCGTGACGTAATTCCGTATCGGGGATGCACGTCAAGGGATCTGGAGGAAGGAAAGGTCAAGCTTTCTGTTTTATGTACACTCGCTTCCATTTATGCCGTCACCGCAGCTTTGGGAGGCATTCTACTGGCCTTCACAGGTATGTATATGTATAGCAAGGAGGAGGTGTGTTTACATTTTCGCACATACAGTGGCATCCTGTTTTACGTTTTTACGTGCACAATTCTAGAATATTCTCATATGAATATATAACTTTCAGCAATGGCTTTACTCATCATCTTTCACATATAATAGCCACTGAAACTGAGTTTTATTTGTGGACGCTCTTTAACTACTTTGGTTCTTAGCGTCCCATTCTATATTGGGCGTGAAAGACGGAAATTTTGCTTAGAGGCCTCTTTATCAGGCTTGAGGTTCTTTTACGTCCCGTAAATCTACGACACGGGACCACCGGCTTTACTTCCCTTCCAAAGTAATGATTTTTACGCCGGGATTACGCCATCGGGATTGAACCCACGACCTCGGGAACTAGAGGTTAGCATGGTAACCACCACACCACGGAAGACGACATGTAATAATCATGTTTAAATATATAACTAAACAAAACCCTGCTTTGCACAATTTCTCCATGAAAAAGTATTTTAATGCAACATAATGCAAAACTGAAATACATTATATTCTTTACTCTCAGATAGAACACATTTACTAATCTTTATTTTAATAACCGTTCAATCTCCATCCTTGCCCAATACCTGATTTAGACGCCTGAGCACTGAATCACTCGTCGCCCTCTGGGAACACTGTCATGAAGTGTGGGGACATATGCGTTTAGAGCAAGAGTTGTTCCATCAGTTAAGCGATTAGATGCCTAGACGGCTAAATGAAGTGTTGGACAAGAATGGAAATAGGACAGATTATTAAAATAATGTCTACCAAATGTGTCCTCTTTAAGAGTAAAAAATGTAATTTACTTCAGTTTTATAATGCATGTCATTAAAATACTTTTTAATGGAGAAATTCTGCAAAAAAAGTATTTTATTTAGTTGTATATTTAGATTGGACAAATGATTCCAATAATGTCTAGTAAATGTGTCCTCTTTGAGAGTATAAAGTATAATGTACTTCAGTTGTACATTATGTTGCCATCAAAAATATTTTTTTCGTGGAGATATTGTGCAAAACAGGGCTTTATTTAGTTATATATTATTTTAACATGGTTATTATAAGTGATGAAGATTAAATCTATTGCTCAAAGTTATACATCCATATGTGAATAATCCAGAATTGCGCACGTAAAACAGGATGCCATGCATGCGTGAAAAGATAAACAGATACGCGCACCTCCTCCTTGCTATACATCCTCGCCTGTGGAGGCCAGTAGAATGCCTACCAAAGCTGTGGGGACTGCATAAATGGAAGCAAGTGTAAAAGGTATAAGCTGCATTCTCCTTACTTCGCTAGTTCTGTGCTAACATTAACTTCGTCTTTTTTCCATACCTCACTCGGTGCGCACTTCTCACTGGGTTCCTAACTATTAGCCGGGAGCAGGAAGAAACTTGCTCGTTGACGTCACAGAGCACTCATTTGGCTGCCACTGCTATTTAACTACTAATATAGTTAATACGTAGTGTTGAATGCGTAGAGCAGCTACATGGTACAGAAGCACCGTGAAAACTTTTTAAAGGAACTATGACGAGATTTGGGAATGTAACTAGAGGTCGTCATTTCTAACACTATGGCCTATGACCTTCTGGGATACTTCATTCCACCAAGCGATGACTGGACCCATTTCTTAGGTGGAGGCACCCAACCGGTGGAATCCTTGCCTCTGATGGTGATGATGAGGATGACGGCGAAATGAGAGGACCTACAGCTTTTACCGTGGACTCCACACCACGTTGGGCCTTGAGGATACTTCTTATGAAGTCAGAAGTGAAGGCGTGGATATTATAATTGCCACCTTAGAGTTGGAAATCGAACCCCGGACCCTCACTATGAGAGCCGTAAACGAAACCACTGTGCTACCCCTGCCCCCTATGTAAATAGAGGTAATAGATGGTAATTCGGAGACTTTCTGCTTTGCTCGCTAATAAGTACGTACAGACCGATTTCTTTTTCGTCCTGACACACTTATCTATATGCGCAGTAGCTGAACAGGTCTATTTATCTTCCAGGAGGGGTGTTGGATCAGTAGTAACAGAGCGGCAGGCGCGTATACAACGTGAGAAAAGGTGACATCACCATGCGTTCCGAGTGAATGTTGTTCCACGTAAGGGGAATATTGTCAGTTGTTCTCCCTCCACCCTAGACTTTCTTCTCCTCCTCTGCGTTTCTGCCGTGTCTAGTTGAAAAAGTTGACCTGTATATGTGTGTAGTGTGTGCACGTAGCCATTATTGCAGACAAAAGAATAAGTTCCATTTTGTATGCATTTATTTATTCAATTTATGTTTCGAGCCTTACAACATGGCTACATATTTTTGAAGATATTTTCATAGGAGATTAGATGTATTTCCGTGGGACAAATTACCTATTTGCCTTTGTGTTTAGAAAAATTATACTCCTGATTTCAGGTTAACCAAATAAATCCAGTGACGTGGTTTAAGTTACTTTTTCACCCCAAAGCTTACGTAAATGTGAATGCTGCCAAAGGGTTTTTAAAGAAAAGCGAGCATTTGCTTTAGCTATCACGAAAGACGGGGCAAGAAGTCATAATCAGGAGCCGGAACGTGTGGTTCGATTCTCGATTGTGATGAAAGTGCAACTTCTTACTCCTAGTCGTGTGTTCCCTTAAATAACTAGCCCCCACGCTTTACAGCACATTCTTACTTTCATGGCACAAAAGTTGCATTTCAAAGGTAGGAATAATAAGCAACATTGTCAAAAACAGGGATTGATACATTTTTACACTTATGCTTTTGTATTATCCGACTGTAAAGGTATGAATCTTTCTGACAAAAGTTTTGAAGTACAGCGCTTAAGTGTATACACAAGAGTTAAACTAGTGTTAAATAATAAAACAAGTGATGCATTTAGATTATTTGGCGCTCATTATAACTTATCTGGAAGATCCAGGATTAAAATCTAACTTTTAGGCGTATAAATGGCACTATATTAAGAACTGTAAGCAAATAAAGCACGGAGAGAAACATTATTTAATTATATAGAATAATACCTGTTCCAGCATGAATATATTATTGCAACTTGTACTGTAACCAATAGTTAATACAATAAATATAACCAGCCGAAATTATAATCATTAGAAAATTTGAAGGTTACCAAAGAATAGATCGCAAACAACAAGCATGAGTCAGACAAAAGCCAAAAATGTTTAATGTATATGATCGCATAATAGAAAAGAGATCAAACTGTAAACAACACTTAGAACAACAGTAGAAATACGAGGCATGTTTTTAAAGTAACTACCGTTTAAATATTTTGTCGCTGCAGCGCTGCAGTCGCGATTTTGGGCATGCGCGATCACTTCCTCCATTCATTAGGAAGCCAGACGCAGCTTTGGGCGTGTTTTCCTGTTGTTAGAGTGCTTCGAAATGTTCAGAACAATCGAACGGTCCGCATGTCCCTTGCGTGTGTGAAATCAGATCAGTGATTCTTTTTTTTTTCTTTTTTTTTAATGCCAGAAATGTTACGCCAGCAAATTTCATCGCCAATTAGTGATGTTTAGGGTGAAACAATAATGAGTGACAACGCCCGGCCACACATTCTTACGAAATTTTACTATGCACTTCATTTTAATCCAGATAAATCTTTGAAAAAATAGCTACACTACACATTTCGTTAGAATATAAAGAGAACAACAGTAGTCAAATGTTTAAGAACTGGACGCTATATACGTTGCCTTAAAATTCCATTTTGTTTCCATGCAATCGCGAGAAACAACTGAAAATCGATCAGACTTAAAAAGAATGACAGGTATTGAACAAATAGAACCGCTAATAACGGATAACTCGAAAATGGCCGATGTCACAAAAAAGCTATATGTAATAAATTGTGTGTTTTTTTTAAAAAAAGATCTACATTTTTTGTGGAGTACGCTTTCGTCCATTGCTTAATGTTTGCCTTATACAAGATGATACAAAATTCCTTCCGAATAAAGAGCATTTCACAGGCTATTCCCAGAAAATTCAAAATATTATTTTATTTGCCATGTAAATATCTCTAATATATGGTATTTTAATCAAAATTGTTAAAGCCATTTTATAAAATAAAAAATTTTGAAAATGATCGATGTAAAGGGTAGTTTGGTTTGGGGAATTTTATTTAAAATCGTCGTGTCGCATTTTTGGAAGGTACTGAACCTAATTACAATTTGATATTTATCCGATGTTTCGTGTTTCAGTTATGCTGTTCACACACACAGACACACACGGATCTTTTTTTTTTAAAATTTGGGTTTTGGATTCAGGCGGCCTCAAAACATGTATTATTTCTGGTGATATCTCAGTATCGAATTTTTGGTGGATGCAATACCTTCTCTAGTAGTAGAGAAAGTAAAAACGAAAGGTCGGTTAAGTACAGCGTCTTCTAATGATGCCAAAAGATTTTCAAGAAAATCCACTCAAAACTACACCTAACATGAGAAATGTTTCGTTCCTTTCGATTTTATAAAAAATGACTAACGATTTTGATTCAAATACAATATATATAAGAGATTTTTATGATAAACAAAACGTTTATTCTGAATTTTCTTGAAAATTCATTCAAGAAAATATCTTGAATTTTCACAGGGAATGGCCTGTGAAATCCTATTCATTCTGAATCACTTTTGCATAAGTAGTAAACCGTAAGAGATGGAATCTCACTACACAAAAATTTAAATTTCGTTAAAGCACACATTTTGTGTAAAATAAAATTATTTGTAACGCTAACAATTTCGGAAATGTTCTTTGTTATTGGTTTGTATTTCAAAACAATTATACCTTTCACTAGTGGAAAGTCGCTCTTCGTTTCTTCTCATGGTCGTGCAAAGAGCCCGGAATTTCAAAGTCATCACATAGGGATAAACTTTTGTAAAAATCTGACTATCGCTCTAGCCTAGTGTATCTTTCTTATATTGCAGCGAATGTGAATAAAAGTTTATCTCGTTTAACAAGGAGTGTTTATCGAGCAGGGGGCCCAGGCTTTAACGTCTGTGGCCACATTTGGGACATCTCAGGTTCAAATCCCGCAGATCAACCAACTTTTTACTTTCTCTACTACGTATAGTACATAAGTAGGGGAAGTATTGCATTCCACTCAAAAATTCGATACCGAGATTTCACCAGAAATACGTGTTTTGAGGCCACCTGAATCCAAAAAAAGCATTTTTGGAAAGATGTCCGTGTGTGTGTGTCTGTGAACAGCATAACTCAGAAATGAACAGTCGGATAAACATCAAACTTGGTATTTAGGTTCAGTATCTTCCAGAAATGCGACACGAAGGTTTTCAAGAAAATCCCCCACCACAGATTACATTTTACATGGAAAATTTTTCGAAAAATTTACTTCTCTCAAAAATAGTTCTAATATCTACTTTCTAGGTACACCTTCCGGTACACTTACTTTGTTACGACTTATCTCAGCTTGATGATGAGAGTGACGGGCGATGTGTACAACGATTTTGATTAAAATATCATATATTTAAGATACTTTTAGGACAAATAAAATATGTCTTGAAATTTATGGAAATGTCTCCAAAAGTGTTCTTCATTTTGAACGTTTGCATAACTGGTAAACCATAAGAGGTAGACAAAAGTTTACTACACACAAAACGTAGATCGCGTTAAAATACACAATTTATGTCATATACATTTTTTTGTTGAGTGAATGATTTTCGAGATATTGCTTGTTATTCCCTTAAATTTTCCAATACCTATACTTTTTCTCAAATGGGAATTCGTTATTCATTTTTTTGTCCTGGTAATGTAAAGAGAATGGAATACTCTACATAGAAACCAGCTCTTGAAATATTTGACTATAGCTTAAAGCCTACCAATTCCCCTTGCATCTACAAGAAAATTAGCAATAAGATTAACATCTCGATATCTCGATTAACATGAAGCATATGGAGAATAAGGGTTTGTAAAAATATTTTGTACAAGAGTAAGAAAGTCATGTGAGTGTAACAAATAAGATTTTTTGGATTCAGGGGGTCTCAAAACATATGATAACGTCACGATATGACAACGTAGTTTAAGCGACTTAAAATAAATAAAGTGTGAGAAAAAAGTTACTTAGATTTAAGTAGTATCTTTGAAGGAGAAATTGTATTGTATTGCTGCAGTTGGAGAGCCAAACTTGATGAAATAACTGCCCCACGTATGGTACAAAGTTCCCGATAGCCTTCGCCCCAACGTTCACTTTTCCGGTGGCCTTCGCCCGAAGTTTACTTTTCCGGTGGCCTTCGCCCCAAGTTTTAGAAATCAACTTAGTATTTTTATGTTTCTTTAAATATTATTTATATTTATGTTTGCCTCGGCTGCTGTATTAATTTGTAGAAACATGTATTTCTTAACAGGAGATGGTGCGGCTAAAGAACGTAGGCCTACACAAATTATAATTTTTACTTCACTCCATTTATTAATCCTTCACACGAATAAATAACACTTCACTGTTATAGAGAACTGTGAGATTCTTTTATTAATTACTTGCACTTTTTTAACACGCAAACTTTATAATATTCTCGCCGTTATGAATTTTATATGTCTCACACTGAATACGTATTTAAATGCTCCGGAACGCGTCTCGCGTCCGGTTAGGAACACTGTCTACAAGAAACTGACTTCTACCGCCTGAATTTGCAAATTTCATCTCTTTCAGGTCTCTGATTGGCTAATCCTACTCCAATAGAATACTTTTATTTAATCTTTAGCCTTTCTTGTTGTTGATTGGCTATTTATAAACTGTCTCAAAATTACATTATTGTTGCTCCAAGAATTATTAGTACGCATTATTAAACTTTCCAATTCATTATTGCATCAAGGTTACCTCATTGTTAGCAACTTTTGACCTATATTATCACAGCTCCTATATTGTTAAATTACTTAATATATTCACATAGCATTATTATACATGTACATAATAATATAACCCTAATACAATGACTGTTACATAATTCTATATGTTATTTATACAAATATTGCTTTAAGGTTGGCTGTTATTGAATTTTATATTATATAATTAGACAAATCATTTAAGTGTTAAAAATACTGCCTCTAGATAGAAGAATATACCTTTGGGATAACAGTTTGTAGACGAGTGAGTAGAGAATGTTATGTGAATGTAACTCATAGGATTTCTTAACTTCAGATGTCGCTGCAGACAAAATACTGAGGTAAGACGGAGAGGACTACCATGACAAATCTCAGTGCCCTCAAATTAGAAAGGTGAACTATACATCAACTACTTTGGAGCGTTCAAACCCAAAGGCGTAACCTTTGTAACACTTTTAAAATGATGTACTCATTAAAGGCAAATAGTAAAGAATCGCCGAGAATTTTCATCCTTAACCTCGTAAACCTTTTGAACTACGAAAGGTAACTGACCTTGAAGATGAGTAAAAGGCTGTGAATAAATCGGTTAATGAGTGGCAAGGTTGTTGAACCGGCCAAACCGCAAAAATGAATGTATGCTGAATACGTAAACTGCCTTGAAAGATAGAGTAAATCAAGTTTGAAACATCAGTAAAGTTTGCAAGAGGTCATTTAGAGAGGGGTGATGGAAGTTTATAGTTTCTCAATAGTTGCATATAGGCTTTCTAAAGGCAATCTATGACCCATACTCCTAGACCCGAAGAATCCCAAATAAGACCACCTTTCTCTTCGTCACGTACAGAGTGAATGCAAAGAAGACGTCTTGGGTTACAAGAGTTGAAGGACGGTGTGTTTCCCATCTTCTTGTTAACAAATTCTGAATCTGCGTTCTCCACATACTTTTTAGCACAGATTAACTTTATTTGCTATCTTAGTAAACAACTCTTATTACATTGTGGCTTTTGCTAAATGCAGAAAGATTGTACGTTAATTGGAAACTTTAATTTTCTGATTTAAAATTTGTGGCCTCTATAAATCACATTCCTCAGCATTTTGCTTTCTCTACATATTTGTTTATTTACCCTGATATGAGTGAATGCTATGCAGTCTTTTTTCCACTTTACCAGGCAATACAATTTAATACAACACAATAAAAATAAAATCCTATGTGATAATTCACACGACTTTCTCTACTCCCTATCATTCATTACTGGGTATACAAACTATTCCTGCTAAAGCTTATTTTTCTGCCTAATACATTTTAATCCAAATAACATTTGCAGAAATAGCTACATTACAAATATCGCTATAGATACAAAGGGAACAGCGACAGTCAAATCTTTAAGAACTGGACGATATATGCTGGCCTTAAAATTCCATACTGTTTCCATGCAATCGCAGAAACAACTGAATGTTGACACAGAATGACCAAGAACTATACAATTGAACCTTTAATAACGAATATCTCAGAAATGGTTTATGCCACAAAAAACTTTTTGAAATAAATTGTGTTTTAAAGAGATCCACATTTTTGGAATAATATCACTTAACGTTTACCATTTATACAAGATTATACAAAATTTCTTCCAAATGAAGTGGACTTCACGGTATTACCAGAAAATTCAAGACATACATGTAAATATCTTTAATGTATGGTATTTTAATTAAAATCGTTAGGCCATTTTTTAAAAAATACAAAATTTCGAAAACCCATCCATGTAAAGGTAGTATATAGTGGAAGGGATTTTCTTGAAAATCTTCTTGTCACATTTTTGGGGGGTGTTGAACCTAAATACCAAGTTTGGTATTGATCCAACTTTTCGTTTTTGAGTATGCTGTTCAGTTACGCAGACACACATACACGGACGTTTATCTAAAAAAAATGTTTTTTTATTCAGGGGACCTCAAAACACGTATTTCCAGTAAAATCTCGGTATGACTTTTTGGGTGGAGTGCAATACCTTCTCTACCTACTAGGTAAGTGGTAGAGAATGTAAAAAGAGAAACTTACAAAGGTCGAACAAAAATATTAAAATTACGAAAAGGAAAATCATAACTTAAATGTTTATGCCCAACATTCATATAGGTAAAAACAATCACTGTAAACGGCTAATATTTAAAATTGAAATATTAGTTACTAGAACATAAAATAATAATAATAACTAATAATAAATGAATATTGCGACGCATTTATCGTTACAATAGAGCAGCAGATTAAGTTGGACTTTAAACGAATACCTTAATTTTCCTCCTGAACTCTGTACGTTCCAACAGTCCCTTGTATCTTCCGATAGGAAATTCCAAAGACGAACTAGTGCTACAGTGTGGAATGGCTCACATTTGGGAGGTCGTGGGTTCGGTTTCCGCCGCCAATTTTCCTGACCCATGGGATTTTTGGGGTGGGGGGGTTTCTTCACGTCTCTAGGCGAATGCTGGGAAGGATCATTACCTCCCCCGTTTTTCCTGTCCCTCCATTTCACCCCATTCTCATTTCATTTCACCTTTCATCAACCTAGTCTCTTTCAGGGCTGCAAGTGCAAAGGAGGTATCAACGTGTGCATGTCAGGGGAAAAAGATACTCCGAGTAAATCTTCGTCCCCAGAGCGGAGCGGTCTCTAGGTCCCGGGGCCCCAACGGATGTGTAAGCCCACAGGGGGGGGGCGGTTGCACCAGCTGCCATCTGGGGAGTTTAAATTTGTAAACGATAGAGACCCTGCCCTTTGCCTGTCGTACCTCCTGGTCTGGCCGCCCTCTATCTCCTCTCACCTCATCCCTCTCTCCCTAGGTACAAAAGATCTGCGTAGGTCGAGGTGCTAAGTTTTTTTGGGGGGTTATAGGTGAGAGTTCATGAGGTGATTGAATAGGATTTGACAGGAGTTAAGGGTAAAGGTAGGGGGAGTACCGCATTAGCACCTCCGTTAGTAATAGTTGGTACATGCTGCCGGTCGGTGCCGGGAGCGGTTTGTGGGAGCTGGAGTACAGCTATGGCACAAGTTCCTGGCTGAGGTGAAGGATGGATAGGAGTTTAATTGTTCTTTAATCATAGTTCAATCATGCAGGGGTTGTTTCAGCGGTTCTGCGCCGGTAGTTTGGTCGTACAAGTGTAGATTCGGTGGTTGTACAAGTGGTAGCGTGTGAGATTCCATGAATGCTCGGCATAGAACGTAGCCTTCATGCAGCTGCTGGTGGTTGTTCTGCAGTAGTTGTAGCTTCTGGAGAATGGTGGTTTCAGTTTCCCGGCGCAGTCCCCCTCCGCTTCTAGTCCTATCCTATCCTAATGCTATAGTGAATATTGATGAATAGAAGGTTGCATGATGAGCATGTAGAAAGAATGAAAGAGTTTCGTGAGCGAGTTTCTCGATTATTATAGTCAGAAGGATATTTAAAGCAAGCATTTAGATATGAAGGAGTTGGTGGAGAAGTGATCAAGAACGTAAAGTTTTTGGAGCCAATTCGAATGACGGTGTAAACATGATCAAATCGACAGAGATTGCATACAAAGCCTACACAGGTATTTTGAGTCTTAGAGTTGACATTTCAGTTAAGTTAGTAAAAAGAGAATTACAATAGTCAAAATGCCCATCAAAAACAATTATATTAATATTTTCTTAACAAAAATTGGCAGAAAGTCATTCATAAGTTTTAAAGGATAGACTATTGAGAATATTCCCTGTGCGAGTTTAAATGTTGATGCATATAAACTTAAAGATTTTTTACTTACAGTAAGTAGTAACTTCATTCCACCCAAAATCTGATACCGAAATTTCACCGGAAATGCTTGTTTTGAGGCGCTCTGAAAATTTTCCATCCAAACAATCCTTTACATGGAAACTGTTTGGTTATTTTGATTTTTTCAAAAATGTCTCTAACCATTTTGATTAAAATATCACATGTTTAAGATATTTCATGACAACATTAAATGTATATCTTAAATTTTCTGGGGATAGCATCTTAGGTCATCTTCGTTCTGAATGATTTTTGCTAGCTGGTAAACCATATAGGTCCATTAGTAGCACAAACTGAATGCGAACTACTGTACGCAAACAGATGTGTTTTTGTTTTCCATATTTCTTTTTTGCTAAATTTAGATTATTTCTAGTCGGTTTATCGGAAGTAACGTAACATGAATTAGTCATTTTATATGGATTTTATAATGCATAAGGAATTATGTGAAGTTGAAATGGGTAGATAAAGTCGTGCATTTAGGCATAAGGTTATTTCTAGGAGCAATTATTCTTCAAAACTTTAAATAAAGCCTGTTATTTACAGAACTACGCAGTTGATGCCTGAAGCATACACCGGTGCTTGACATGTATCTGTTAAGCAATAAAATAACTCTTGAGTCTAGAGAGTTTTATAATAGCAGATGCAGATTATACCTGTTCACCTTGTTTAGTTTTTTTTTTTTGTTCATCAGCAAGAAACCTGTTCCCTCAGTAGCTAGTCTATGCATGAGAAAAAGACGGGCTTGAAAAAGTAGGGAAGCAGGGAAATGAAAGCGTGGCATCCACTGCTCACGATTCACGATTTATTGCTCGTCACAGGACATTCTGAATCCAGTCCATTCTCCATTAAATTGCAAATCTGCTAATGTCTCACTTGCCAAGGCTGCATAAGATAAATTAACTGAGTTTAAATATCAAGGACCGATGGTAAATGAAATGGAACAGTGGAGGACAGGCGTTAACAAAAAAGCTTGCGCAGAAATTATTTAAAATTGGATGTATTATTATTATTATTATTATTATTATTATTATTCTTTTAAAACATCGTTTAGGCCAGACGACCTGTTCCGACGCTAATTCTCAATTCAATTCCTTCATATTCTTCGGGGCCGTACAAATCCTCTGTTACCAAATGGTCTATAAAACAATGTTTGCTTAAGAAATCTTGAAGGAGCCGTTCTTAGAACATGTTCTTTCCATTTTTATTCTGGTATACTTCTATTTCCCCGGCTATATGTTCTTCCAGTAGCTGTTCTCTGATACCCACATTTCTTAGTCTGTTTTTATCACTCCTGGAACAGATCTAAAAAATTTCATCTCTGCTGCTTCCAATCTTGATTTATCTCTTTTTCATTTCTCTACTACGTATAGTAAGTAAGGGAAGTATTGTATTCCGCCCAAAAATTCGATACCGAGATTTCACCGGAAATATATGTTTTGAGGCCCCCTGAATAAAAAAAAACGTTTTTGGAAACATGTCCGTGTGTGTCTGTGTGTGTGTGTCTGTCTGTGAACAGCATAACTCAGAAACGAACAGTCGGGTGAGTACCAAACTTGGTATTTAAGTTCATTATCTTCCAACATTTCCACCCCAACTACTCTTTACATGGAACACTTTTCGAAATTTTTTATTTTCTAAAAAATGACTCAAACAATTTTTATTAAAATACCATTATTAAAGATATTTACATGACAACTGAAATGTATATCTTAAATTTTTGGGAAATATCCTTTGAAATACTTTTCATTTGGAAGGAATTTTGTATAATCTTGTATAACTGGTGAACGTTAAGCAATAGACGAAAATGTGCTACACAAAAAATGTAGTTCCCTTTAAAACACACAATTTATTTCACATAAGGCTTTTTTGTGGCATAAGCCATTTCTGAGATATCCGTTATTAATGGTTCGAATTGTTCATTTCTTCATTTCTCTTAAAAGTCCTTTCAAGCGATTGCATACAGCGTCCAGTTCTTAAATATCTAACTATCGCTGTTCCCTTTGTATTTATGACGACATGCGTAGTTTAGTTATTTCTGCAAAGATTTAACTGGGTTAAACACTATAGGGTAGATTAAAGCATCGGAATGTAACACACAAGGTTTTTCTAGTAATTTTTTATATTTTGGATGAATAATTGATACTGACATGTATGATGGGCTACCCTGAAACCAAAAATCGTAAAACGCTTTAAAATACTCCATAAATCTCCTTATCATCTATAGAAGCAGAAGTGCGAGACTAAGCCAGATGTTATGGTACAGAAGACTAACTTTGCACTACACACCGAACCACGAGGTATCCCCTAACAGATCCTCGCGATATGGCGACGTTAAATAAATAGAGGGGAAGAAACCTCTTCTGAACTATTCCACAATGTTCTCTTTTCGAACTTGTATATTTTTAACCAAGACAACTGTTAAGGTAATTGCACTGCAATCCACATCTCTCAAGCAAACTTAGACATCCCGACCTCTTCTTCTTCTACTTCTTCTTTTTCACGGAATATCGTTCTCTTGATCGGGCTTACACCCCAAGGGACTTACAAGCCAAAGCCAATTAATCAGTAGTCTGTCGAGGAGCAAGCAAGCTCTGGATCATAGCATATCCCGGGTGGGTGATCAGCCCAATGCTTGGTGTAGCAGTGCAGCAGAAGGAAAGTATATGTAACGATAAAGAGATGAAACAAAAATTCGCGGATCAGATTATTAACCAAGCAGAGACACCCCACCTCACTCACAGAATTCGAAGGAGATATCCCTGAAGGAGACTGTACTGCACGAAAATGACAACGAATTGCAAAACGGACTCTTCATATACGAACAACCAAAAAGCTTGGGCCATGGCCTTAATAGTTAGTGTTGAAAGACGTACGTTTCACCACATCATAATGGGCGAAAATCATCCGACATTAACAGCATGTTGGTAGACCACGATCTTATAGCCTGGAAGTTTTTAGTTATTCGGCTCCAACGGCGCCGTGGCCGAGTGGTTAGACCGCTCGCCTCCCACCGAGGCGGCCCGGGTTCAATCCCAGGGACCTGCATGTGGGATTTGTGGTGGACGATGCGGCGTCTGGGCGGGTTTTCTCCGGGTTCTCCGGTTTCCCCAGCCATTCATTGCACCAACTGCTCCATCATCACCTTTCCTTTCACCAACATTTCGTTTCTTCTACTTCCTTCCTTCCATACCAGGCATCAGGCTGATCACCCATCCTGGATATTCTGTCTGCTCCTCGACGGGCCTCTGACCCCAGGCACCCGCCTGTAGGTCTTGGGGGGTGTAAGTCCTACATAAGAGGAGGGTAAACAGATAATGAATGAATACTGGCTCCAACTTTGAATAGTTGTAGCTGCCTATGAGAATTTCTGACTTTATCAGTTGATAAACGAGAGAAAGTAACAATTATTTAACATTTACATTACGTACATATGTACGTAATGTACATTATTATTTAAATAGACAGCAAACATTGCCTGAAGCCGAGCAGATTGGCACTTGGCAATTAATTTCTTTTGGTCTGTTAATGAGGCTAGTAATTACCATGTTGCTGCTAATCAACGCAAGCTCATCATGCTGCTCTCATTTCAGTGAACATTAACTGAACAGTATATTATGAAGCATGGTCTGGCCAATAACAGAAGACCTGTAATCAGGAAGGATACCCTGCAAATTAATTCGTAACGAAGTTTGAAATTATAGATTCGTATTTTCA
Source organism: Deroplatys truncata (assembly GCA_030765065.1). Lineage (NCBI taxonomy): Eukaryota > Metazoa > Arthropoda > Insecta > Mantodea > Mantidae > Deroplatys > Deroplatys truncata. Next base: position 196,660,944 of record CM060975.1, on the reverse strand, counting down.
ACACTGTGTTTGGAAGGCAAAACACTCGCTTCTATTTCCTGGTGTTTATAATAAAACCTTAATAACAACTGTTTCAGTACTCTTAAGGTATTGGACAATCCAAAGAACACTTTGGAAATTTTTGATGCTAAAAACTTGCATATATGAATGTATCTGCCCTTTTTACATAATACGTTTTTATCTAATTCTTATGACTTCTCATTTGTGTAAAAGCCATCAAAATAAATTGGATTAACACTATATTTTATTTACTAAGCAAACGTTTCAAATATGTAAAATTTCAATCAAAATTATTTAAGCCATTTTGAGAAAAAATAAATAACGGAGAGAGCTTCTATGTAAAGGATTATTTGGGTAGGACTTATATCCTGAAATCTTTCTCACATCCTTGAAAGATGCTGGACTTATTTCATACTTATCTGCTATTCCGTTTTGAGTTTTGTCTTTAATAGATGACAGTTGGAAGTGGTACTGGAACTCGAACTCAAATTATCATTATTGGACAATAAGGCGATATATGTATGGAGTATTTTAAATCTTTTTACGATTTTTGGTTTCAGGGTAGCCCATCATATAATTATGTCAGTATCAATTATTCATCCAAAACAAAAAATCTGATGTGTTATACTCACATGACTTTCTCTACTCTTGTACAAACTATTTTTACAAACGCTTGTTCTCCATATGCTTCATGTTAATCGAGATATCGAGATGTTAATCTTATTGCTAATTTTCTTATAGTTGCAAGGGGAATTGGTAGGCTTTAAGCGATAGTCAAATATTTTAAGAGCTGGTTGCTATGTGGAGTATTCCATTCTCTTTGCATTACCAGGACAAAAAAATGAATAACGAATTCCCATTTGAGAAATAGTATAAGTATTGGAAAATTTAAGGGAATAACAAGCAATATCTTGAAAATGGTTCACTCAACAAAAAATGTATATGGCATAAATTGTGTATTTTAACGCAATCTACGTTTTGTGTGTAGTAAAATTTTGTCTATCTCTTATGATTTACCAGTTATGCAAACGTTGTTCACAATGAAGAACACTTTTAGAGAATTTTCTGGGAATAGCCTGTGCAGTCCTCTTCATTCTGAATGTATTTTGTATAACCGGTAAACCGTAAGAGGTAGACAAAATCTTACTACGCAAAACATGCGGTACTTGTTAAAGGACACAAAAATTTTAGTTGAATAAAAATTGTTGTCATTAACTATTTTTTAGATATTCTTCATGGTTTGAATCTTTGAACACATAATCCCTTTTCAAGTGGTAAGTCGTTCTTTCTTTTCTATTGTCTCAGCCACCTGCCTATAGAGATAAGTGGTTGCATTGTATTAAACCCAAAAATTGATGTCGAGATTTCACCGAAAATACATATTCTGAGGTCCCCTGAATAAAAAACATTTTTAAGGAAAGGTTTGTGTGTGTGTGTGTGTGTGTGTGTGAACAGAATAATTAAAAAACTAAAATGTGCTTAAACATCAAACTTGGTATTTCAGTAAAGCATCTTCCAAGGATGCAACGTGCACCTTACATTTAGGAGTTCCCGAGTTCGAATCTCGGGTAACTTGAATTACTTGGATGAGGTTTTATTCGGGTTTTTCTCATATACTGAGAAGACAAATGTCGGGTAACGCTAAGCTCTAGTGACCCTTGGACCCATCTGAGCGTCATTCCAACTATTTCGTTCATTTACCGTCCGATACTGATCTACCCAGTTTAGAAGTTAAACTTCATGGCCCTCCAAAAAAAGATGAAGGTTTACAAGAAAATCTCTTCACCCCAAACTATCCTTTTGATTTTCTCAAAAATGGCTCCAACAATTTTGATTAAAATACCATATGTTTAAGATATTAGCATAACAAAGGAAAGTTAGATCTCGAATTTTCTGGGAATAACCGCTGAAGTCCTCTTCATTCTGAATGATTCTTGAATAATTGTAAACCAGCACAGAAATACAAAATATTACTAAAAACGTAGATCTCGTTAAAGCACACAATTTGTCTTTTTCTCCTTTTTTCTGAAGTTAGCCATTTCCAGATATTCCCGGTTATTAGTTTGGATTTTGAAATACTTATACTTTTCTCAAGTGTAAAATTCTATTCATGTTTTTCTTTCTTTCTTTCTTTTTTCCTTTCTCGTGTCCATACAAACATAACGGAATTTCAAAGCCATCACATAGCAAACTGCTCTTAAAAGATCTGACTATCACTTTAAGCATACTGTATTCTCTTAAGCATTTTATACCTACAAGGGGATATACAGAATGGACGATTTAAGTTGAGACTGTATAATATCTTCAAAACTAAGTGTTGTAGAAGGAAATGTCTTTAATAAAAGTTTCTTGATATTATGGGGGAAAGTAAATGCCATTAGTCGTGTTTTGTTTGGAAGACGTTATGATGGTCATTTTAGGGTCCATTTATTATTTTTTTATTGGGAACCTACAATTAGGATAAATTTAAATTGGCCCTAAAATGATCATCACAGCGTCCTCTAAACAAAACACAACTAATGGCATTTACTTTCTCCCATAATATCAAGCAACTTTTACTAAAGAATTTCTTCCTACTGAGTTTTATTAATGGACGCTCTTTAACAACCATGGTCCTTAGCGTCCCATTCTATGTTGGGTGTGAAAGACCGGTAGTTTTGCTCAGAGGCCTCTTTATTAGGCTTGAGGTTCTTTTACGTGCCGTAAATCTACGACACGGGACCACCAGCTTTACTTCTCTTCCGAAGGAAGCCATGCAAAGGATTTTTACGCCCGTAAAAATCCATCGCCCTCTGCCGGGTTTGAAGCCGCGACCTTGGAAACTAGAGGCTAGTATGGTAACCACTACACCACAGAGGACGGCATATTTCTTTCTACAACGCTTAGTTATTGTACAGCCTCAACTTAAATGGTCCACCCTGTATAATTTACAGTTTCTGCAAATGTTTACCTGGATTAATATAAAGCAGATAGAAGAATACGCTTTTGAACCAATAATTTGTTGAAAAATGGGCAGAGAAACTCATATGAATGCAACGCATCATTTTTTCTCGTGTTCTTGCAAAGAGAACGGAATTTTAAAGCCAATCACAAGGTAACCTGCTTTTAAAAAGACGGATTTTTAGTCTTCTGTATTCTTCTTAAACCAACAACGAAATTAGGAAATATGTAACGAAAAGTTATCTCTATTAACGAAAAGTAGATAGTAGAGGATACTTTTGTAGGAAGATTTTGTAGAAGAGTGAGTAGAGAAAGTCGTGTGAATGCAGCATATCATATTTATTTTAGTGATGCTTCTTCCAATGCATAAACTACCTCTGCTTTGTTTGAGGAGTAGAGAAAGTAAAAGCACGAAACAAAAGCCTGATGAGTACTCAATTACGTAGGAAGAGATTAATCTGTAAGTTCATTGATGCTGACATGCTTTTTTAACTGTACCTTTTTTATTTCTTTCTTTTTCTTGTAACTATTGTGTATAATAGAGAGAATGCCGGTCATCCATAGCCGTCTCATTAACGTTTACGTAACTTGGCACATCTCCTGGGTGTGTCCTTCCTATTGCGCAACACATGCTTGTAGACGTGTTCCAATTATTGCAGAAACCTGTTGCTAGACGTGAATCCTACATTTTTTTCTTCTTGTTTTCCTGCTCGATCGACTGCTTCTGCTGTCGTTTACTCATTACGTCATTTTAATCAATCCAAATAACGGACAGGCATCGATGACTCAGCTTTCTCCTCCTAATCATTAAAAGAGCAATGAAGATGTTCTTGAATTTTCCCGCGAAGCAAGCTTCTCTTTTTCTTCTCTTTCTTAGTCCTTTCGTATTACAGCTTAATATCGCTTTGTTGCAATAAGCCCAGGGTACATAACAACTGAGAGCTGGAAAAAATTATCTTATTATATAAGGGTAAATCCCGGAAAAATCTTATCCGACAACTACCCCACATAAAACCGAGCAAGGTGGCTCCGATGTAATCCATGGACTTGCATTCGGGAGGTCCCGGGTTCGATCCCCGGTGACTCCGGCCCACTATAACCCATGGATTTTTCGTGGTTTCCCCGGGTCGGCGGGCGAATGCTGGAGCAGTTCATATTCTACCACGACTTTCCTACTCGCCATTTCCTGTACCCACCATCTTTCTTGTCATCTGTTTCAGAGTTGTACGACCAGGCGACGGTGTTCGGCGGGTTGCGGCTGGGCGGTGGCTGTGCCTCTGTGGAAGTTTTACCCTGACGTCGTCCAGGGACTGCTCGACTGGAACCCGCCTCTGGTTGCTTTCGGGCGGGAGCTCCTTTGGAGGACCCCGGACGTTCGGGCCCGATATGGGCTCGGACAACGTTGGAGACATTCAATGTGGAAACATTAGGGATGTCTGCACTTGCGCCTGTTGTCATCCAGATATGGTCGCCTTTTGGGTCTTTCTCCTCATCCCTCCCTCCCGGGGGGTCATTGCAGAAGCACAAGGGGCCGTTTGGCCTACGTGTGGTGCTCTGCCTCTTCGTCCGTACCTTTACCTTCACCCCCACATGACAATTTGGTCCCTAATGTATTCTATTACCTTTGTTAGCATATGTGTAATGAATTTTCTGTACGATAATGTTTTCCAATATCTTTTTGTATACAAATCCGTTATTAAGTTATTTTAGCGACAAACGAAGGGGTGCTGAGTCAGTGTATGCCAAATATATAACCTTAATTACATAGTCCCCATTTTTGTACAATTTGTTGTGACTAACTTGCTGATAAATGACCCAAATGCATAGTAAACATTCCTATATACTTTCTTGAGTTGCAGTAGGTTTCTGACACATCTAGTCAGAGAACCTGGTGCCTGGTCGCCGTCCTATACCATCTGCCTCGAAACTTGTTGATAGATGCCCTTAGTCCTTGTCCTATCGCTTTCACTTGCATTTATTTTAATCTGCATGACAACGAAATATCCATTCCGATACTTTACCCGATGACTGAGTGTAATCAGTCCTTCGGTTGATTTCTAGGATATATGAGTATCACCTTGCTGGGTGCATATTCTTTGAGTGAAGTATTCAGTTTTTGTTAAGAAGTACTGAGAAATGCAATATGTATCTGTTTTAATATCGATGAAGAAACTATTTCGTGAAATTTGTCAACGACTCTCCTATCAGTAATATTAATAGTAGTGGTAGTGATGATATGTGTCAACAGTATTGCCAAAACGAATTTCATCAAGAAGAACACTTCATCAGGTGCCAGGTAAAATCATTTCATCAAGTACGCCAAACAAGATTTTGGCTCACATCCAACAGACGTTCCTTGGAAAGATTGGCTTGCCAAGATTCACATCTTCTTTCAAGTAAGAAGTGAACTTCTTAAAATAATAAATAAATACAAAACTGACCATATTATATATATTTTCGTACTTTTTATATTTAAATAAGTAAGAAATTAATTTTCAGATGAAGTGTTGGATTTGATTTTTATAGGAGTGGTGTAAAACAATATGTTAGAAAAAAATAAGGCTGCTAATCAGAAGAGCCTCAAGAAATTCTTTGGGGGATTTCCTGTTTTCGCTTAAAAATTGTAGGTACTAACCAAAAACATTTCCGTTAATTATCTGTTCTTCAAGAACACAAAAACAAAGCAATCTATGTTCAATAACACTGGAACAAAGCAAATACCTCCCAGTTATATATTTATATTAAAGTTTAAATTGTATAAAGTTAATGTGTAATACGTATGTTTAATTATATATATATATGCCATATTCTAAGGAAGATTGCTAGCACAAATAAATAAAATAAATATACATATATAAGGCACAGCTTGACAAGGGTAAGAGGGAAGCGCTTAAATTGAAATCATATACAAACGTTCAGTTGTCCGTTTAAACGTACCTAACATAGACATTACTTCCTACTCTTCTTTTTAGTTTAGTATTCGTTGTGCACACTTAAACTCTACAACCTGTAGGTGTCTAGGACTTCTACCGAGCGAGATGGCTCAGCGGCAAAGCGTGAGGCCCGCATCCCGGAGTCCCGAGTTCGATTCCTCATGGCAGCCCACTCTGACCATGGTTGACATAGGCGAATGCTGGAGTGGCGCATTCTACCACCGATTTCCTCTCTCCTCCATTTCTCTTTCATGTTTCAGGTTGACTACAGGACAGGTTGGATCGGTGTCGGGCAAATGGCAAAGAGGCTTGCGATTTGAAACTTCTTCTCGGTCCTGCTAGAGGCAAGCCTGTCGGGCCTCCACTGCTGGATCGTGTTTCCCTGGTCTCATAAAGCGACGTCTCCGAGCGACCCTCCCGTTGCCGGGTGGACAAGGGAACTTGTCTCTGTCAACTTGCGCTGGCCTCGCTCTGCAACCCATATGTCTCCTCAGTTCCCTCACCTCATTCATTCCTCCCGGGGGTGTATGCACAAAAGATTCATTGGAGGTCGAGGCGCTAGGTGTCCCCTGCGTTAACTAGCTCTATGCTATACTATTGTATATAAGATTTATTCAAAAATAATATTTGTCTTAATTGCTAAATTAACTCCATTCTTAAGAACTCGAGAAAGTGTTGAATGTTGAGCGCAAGAGTCTGATTAATGTAGCAGAGAACAGCTGCTTCGAACCGAGGAAAAAATAATAGGACGTCGAAACAACATAGACAGCTGGAAAGGCGTGGTACAGGATGACCTGACTAATCATTTTGTGCCCTCTGCGGAAAGACAATTGTCTATAGAGAGTCACTAGTTTTCTTGCTGCCTATTTAGCTTCACATTTCACAGGGCGTTTCCTTCGGAATGGTTTTTCTCTTTCCGCCAACCACTTATCTCGAAAAAGGCAAGACAGGTTACGTTTGTTTTCTTGCCTTTTTACGATTTTGATGGTTTTATACGCTGTTTCTCCAAGAGTGATAACACGTGTGATGATGTTAGTGATAATAATGATGATGATCATGATGACACATTGAGTAGCCTCAAGGAGGCCCATACGTAGTCTCTTGGAACCCTTTGTGCCTCTTAGCCTGGGCGTTTATCAAATCCAATGATCCAGATAAAACGGACGTCTTTTATATCTGGCCTTCTTGTATCCTCAGGGTTAGAAGAAAAAGAAGCCTAAGAATAAATATCTATGCATGGCGAATCCTTCGCATTTGCATAATATATGCTGAGAGATTTCATGCTCCCTCCCATATTTCCTACGTAAAGGCCCTTGTGTAAGTTCCTTCATAATTGTCTGAGCAAATGTTGTGATCTGTAAGATAACCGATAACCCCTCTGAGCTTAGATCTAATTAGATTCAAAAGAATCTCACTGTGTTTGCTGCCTGGCCTCGAAATAAGTTCATGGGCTTGCCTGGCAGTAGTTTGTTTACTAAGAAACTCAAGATGAACCCTCCAGTTAACTGGGTGACTTCATACTTGACATCTCTGGAAGATAGGTCACTGAAGGACTCGGTTCCTATATAATCAAGCCCTGAGCCCTTCTAAGCGAGCGTGTCCACCATCTCAGTACCTCTAATACCAGCATGTCCAGGAATCCAGGTGACCAGGAAGCTGGCACAGAATCTGTCCAACATTCTCTGGCATTGCCACGCCGATTTGGAGGTAGTTTTAACTGCCGGACCTCGTAGCCGTGGTCGCTGGAGTGTAGAGCTTCGGTGCTCCGCCAAGCTGAGGGTCGCGGGTTCGAGTCCCGCCATGGGCATGTGTGTTTGTGTGTGCCCGTGTGTTGTGTAATTGCGGCAATAAGCGGTAACAAATACAGAAAACCACAGTGATAATAAACTGGGTAAACAAGGGAAATTTAAAAAAAAACCGCTTAAGGACTTTCAAAGCTGTCTGGCTATCAGAGCGAATCTCACCTCCGTCCGTCTGCCTGGCAAATTTAGAATATGCGTTGTACAGGCTAAGATTGCATATATCTCAGTCTGGAGAACAGTTGCTGAGATTTCCAAGGCATATGGCAATCTTGGTTCTAGGCACCCAGGCCAAGCCCCCGGTTCGTCCTCGAAGCGGGAGCCATCAGTGAAGCACGTCTGGCCCCAGCCTTCAGGGGAGACCCTATCTCTGGGTCTCACATATAAGATGTGTAAAGTGCTAGATATTTACCAGATATTGCACGGGTAAATCTCCAATGACGTTTGTATTCATTTTTTGTAGACATGAAGCCTATGCAAATTTTTGTAGGTTATCTTTTTGAAGTTTAACTCACAACTTGTATGTCTTAAAGCTGCTGTAATTTGAGGCTGTCTTGCTCAAATGCCCAATGAGTAGCTCTTATCTGCAGGGTAACTAGGTTTACCACGTTGGAATGAAAACTAAGATTTGCGTTGATTCATAGTTTATTGATGTCTCAATTTACAGGCAAGAATGTTCTCGGAGTAAAGCCTAACTGAGGGCTTTACGGGAATACTAGCGTAAACTGATTTTCCCGTTCACTAAAATAAAAACAAAACTGGCTCCCAGTTATCACGACGATATATAAAATATTTAAATGCTCCCGGAATATTATTATCTTTAAATTATGCTCACACCTCAAACACGTGCTCGTGGATATATGTATACTCGCCGAAGTCAACAAAATACTAGAGAACGAGCTTCACGTTTCTCTCCAATTTATACAAGTTTTTACCCACGCGCTACGGGGTTTACATTTAGACTCGAACCCAGCCAGAATTGTACTTTTTTCCCCCATCATTCCCTAATATTTTCTAAAAATTTGTAGACATCTTGAAGGTGGAATAATCTTTAGATATATGATGTTTTGAATTATTGTAACATTTATTTGGGCCCCGTAGCTACCTAAAATGTAGAAACTTCACATTTTTCAGTGTAAGATCATCCATATCCAACTAAAAAGGAGCGGAACTGGGGTATATTATGAAGGACCCCTGCACTACAATCCGCTAATTTAAAATTTTTGGATGGTGGCATATAACTGGTAACCTATCGAGATGAAATATGTTTTACATTAGTGAATAAGGTATAAATATCAGTGGAGTATTTTCTCTCTTTATATAATTAGATTCAATTAATAATGCACTTATGTAATAAAAACTTCATATGTACATACATTTTAATGAAGGTCAAAGCCACCTTCGTATATATATTTCATTGTTAATCCAATCCGTATTCAAACATCCAGATCTTTCGCTAATTCTCTTTAGTCTTTTTCTGATTTATGATTCGTAAATACAGAGTATATGTTTGCATTAAAATTAATTATATGTACAAGTTTTAAACGCAAGGTTTAGTCATCTAGATCAGCAAAAACTATAATTTTGGATTGATTTTCAGACTCCCTTCACCACTTGCCCTCACCACTTTCCATTTGTATAGCATTGCTGCCAGCGTCATACAGGTTGCCTATTCCTGCGACTAGAGGAAGCAAGACATTTTCCCTATGCTTTATCTACATCAGTGGTGGCGCAAATGGGACTCGCGAGGCAGCGTGACTCGCAGGCGCCACTCCTTTTCTAGCTGTCTATGCATTTGTTTTCTATATGCTTCTGAAAGGTGTAGTGCGTGTTGCATATTTGATGACTCGAGGGAGAAAAGTATTTTCACCACCCTTGATCTACATGAAAATAGCAAATCGACATATAGTCTAACTTACTACTTTACATATGAAGACAAATGATAAGAATAAACGGAAAATAATTCAGAAATATCTCTTGGGTCTTCATGTAATCATATGTATCGAGAAATAACAGCAGCAGAAGTCCTGTAGTTTAAATAATCCTTAACCACGCATTAATTAACTAAATTCATTATTATTATTATTATTATTATTATTATTATTATTATTATTAGCCACTGGTTAGAAGTTAGATTATGCCAAGAAATTTTTCCCAAGGACATATACCAGACGCCTCACTAGCTTCTGCTTTGAGTTTATAGACAATGTACAATCGGTCCCAGTTCCAGTCTGTATTTAACAGTTTGGTATGCTTGGATTAACATCCTACAATAAAGAAGTAATCGTAAATTAGATGTTAGAAGCTAATGAACTCTCAACACGACCAAACACGCGAATAAGAATTATTTAACACACAAACGCTATGAACAGATACTCCACAGACTGGCTCTGTATCTTTCAAACTGTGAGTCAGATAAGTTTAAAAAAAAGCACGGTTGGCATTGGTCCAGGAGCGATAATGACAATTCAGACTCTTGAGTAGATTTCTAATAAAACCTTCTTGGCACCTGGAAACCATAAAGAAATAGACCGAAATCAGATTATTTGCATTTATTTCGTTTTACCATCTTACCTATTCTTTTATATTACTTTCTCTGCCATCCCCTATAGTAGGTAAGAGTAAGTATTCTGCCCACAAAATTACATATCCGAAATTTCACCGGAAATACATGCCTTGAGGCTCCGAAAAAAAAACAAATCTGATGTTACAAAATTCACATGACTTTCTTTACCATCTATCGTTTATTACTGGGTATAAAGCTAGTCTTACTAGTTTTATTTATGTCTATTTCACTTTAATCCAAGGAACTTTATGCAGAAATAGCTACATTACACATTTCGTTTAGATACAAAGGGAACAGGGATAGTCAAATGTTTAAGAACTGGGCGCTATATGCTGGCCTTAAAATTCCATACTCTTTCCATGCAATCGTGAGAAACAACTGAATGTTGACAGGGCTTTAAAAGAATGGGTAAGTATTGAACAGTTCGAACCTACAATAACGGATACCTCGGAAACGACTAAAACGTTATTTTAAATAAATTGTGGGTTTTAAAGAAATGTACATTTTTTGTTAGTATGTTTTCGTATATCGCTTAATGTTTACCAGTTATACAAGATTGTACAAAATTTCTTCCGAATGAAGAGGACTTCACAGTCTATTCCCAGAAAATTTAGGATGTACATTTTATTAGTTATGTAAATATCTTTAATATGCGGTATTTTAACCAAAACCGTTTGCGCCATTTTTGAGAAAATAAAAATTCTCTAAAATTGTTCCATGTAAAGGGTAGTTTGGGGAGGGAAATTTTCTTGAAAATGCTCGTTTCACATCCTTGGAAGATACTGAACCTAAATACCAGATTTGGTATTTATCCAACTTTTCGTTTTTGAGTTATGTTGAACTTAAAAATTAAGCTTAGAGTTAAACGGAATCTTTGTTTTCGACTTATGCTGCTCTATCTCACTCTCACTCTCACTCTCTCTCTCTCTATCTCTCTCTATCTCTCTCTCACACACACACACACGCACGCGCGCACGCATGCATTCTTTTTTAAAAAATGCTTGTATTATCGACGAAACCTGGATATAGAAATTTTCTTGGAATACAATGCGCTCTCTATCTCCTAGAGAAAGTACTTAAATATAAAAGGGAGTGTAAGTATGCTCTTAGACTTATTACTTTTTCTATCACGTACAATCGAATGCAAAAAAAAGTGCCGATGCTTTTGGTTATTTTTAATGTTTTCCATTCTTGAATGTTAGCAGAATCTCCCCATCATTTGTGTTCTTTGCCTGCATTGGGTGAGTTCTCCTCTAATTGGTTTTAGTTGAGGTCCAATAAACTAGCATTACTCTATGAAGAAAGGTCAGGACTAGCTGGACAATGAAAGGGATAGAGAATCGGTATATGTCACATGAATGGTTGATACAACATACCTCCCAAAGACTGTCTATACTAGCCCCTGAATGAGGCCGACTCTTATTGGTTCGGCATTCAAACATTAACCTCTGTAACCAAATGAGGGATGGAAGGTTCGGCAGAGGCGTGTTAATTATTAATTGCCAACTTAAACCGTGATTCATCATATCGGCACGCTTTTTTGCATCCGATTGTAAGTAGTAGGTAGAGTAGGTAGGTATTGCATTCCACCCAAAAGTTCAATATCGAGATTTCACCGGAAATACATGTTTTGAGGCACCGTGAATCCAAAATATCATTTTTAGAAAAAGGTCGGTGTGCCTGTCCGTGTATCCGTATATGTGTGTGTATGTGTATGTGTGTGTGTGTGTGTGTGTGTGTGTGTGTGGTCTGTGAACAGCATAACTCAAAAACGAAAAGTCGGATAAATACAAATTTGGCATTTAAGTTCAGTATCTTCCAAAGATGCAAAATGAAAGTTTTCAAGAAAATCCCCAACCCCTACGCATGAAACATTTTTGGAAATTTTTAAATTTCTAAAAATATTAACGATTTTTATTAAAATGCCACATGTTAAAGATATTTACATGACAAATAAAATGTGTATCTTGAATTTTCTGGGAATACTATTAAGTCCTCTTCATTGCAAGAAATTTTGTATAATCTTGTATAATAGGCAAACGCTAAGCGAGAGACGAAAACGCAATACACAAAAATTAAATATCCTTAAAACACAAATTTATTTCAATAAACTTTTCTGTTTTATTAGCCATTTCCAAGATATCCATTATTAATGGTTCAAATTGTACAGTACGTAGCCGTTCCTTTAAAGCCCTGTCGATCTTCAGCTATTTTTAGCAATGCCATGGAAAGAATATGGAACTTTAAGACCATCGTATAACGTCCAGTTCTAAAATATTTAAGTATCAGCGTTCTCTTTGTATCCCAACGAAATGTGCTACTTCTGCAAAGGTGTATCTCGATTAAAATGGAATAGATAGAAAAATAAACTTTCGTAAGAATAATTTGTAAACCCACTAATAAACGATAGAGGGTAGAGAAATACATATGAATGTAATACCTACGATTTTTGTGTGTGTGTGTTTGCGTGGAATGTGTACGTATCCACACATGCACAGAAACCTCGTTTAGTGCGCTTAACGATACTTTTGAATGTGCGTGTTCTATCTACATGCGTTACGTTTTATACCCCTTTTTCATGGTTTAATGCGTTCATTTAATATTCTATCATCGTAGAATACCTTGCAGAAATTGTTATCTTTATTGTATTGCAGTCACATGCATATAAGAGCAGGTAACTATCTCATGTTTTTTAAATGCACGTAGCTACGTTTAAACCGAAAGCTGGATTTACATGGATAGCATACAATAGGTGAGCATAGAAATATCGACCTAATCGACTTTAGGATATTGCAGTGCTGCATATCTCAAGAAGTTACAAGGAACTGATGGACCATATGTTTTAAACATTCAGCAGTTGGGAGACCAGTTTTCACTCTTTCATATAGTCAAGCTATTGGGTTATTTTCCTTAGTCCTTAGCCTGGATAGCAGATAATCTTCAAAGTCTGTGTATTCCTGAGTTCATGTGCGTTCACTTCAAACTTTCATTCACTACCCTCTGTGATCCTGAAGAATATTAATCTTTTTTTTAAAAAAAGGGAAGAAGATAAATAAAGGAAAACGAAGACTTTATGCAGGTGTTTCTGAGTTAGATGACTGCAAAAGGGCAAAGAGGTACTAACTGCTCTCGTCAGGTGACAAGAACAAGCCTTTGACGTCACTGACTAAACCAGTTATTAAGTTTCTTCCTCTTCTCCACCAATTAGAGGCCAACAAGTAAATAAACGATAAATTGCCGAATGCTTACATAGTAGAAATGCATGTACACAGTGGCGGCTGGTATACATTTTACTTGCTGCGGCACAACTTTTGTAGCTTAGAGATTAGATAACGGGGCTTTTGTCTGAGTTTTGTCCACCTCCCGCACCTCAACCTAAAAGACGGCTTATATAAATAGTATTGCTTAGGGCCATTTTTGAGAAAATTAAAGATTTCGAAAAATTCCCCATTTAAAGGGTAGTTGAGAGCTGGTAGATTTTCTTGAAAATCTTTGTATCGTATCCTTGGAAGGTACTGGACTTAAATACCACGTTTGCTATTTATTCGACTTTTCGTTTTCGAGTTATGCTGTTCACACACACGGACATTTTTCTAAAAATGTTTTTTTTATTTATTCAGGGGGCCTCAAAATATATATTTCCGGTGAAATATCGGTATCGAATTTTTGGGTGGAATACAATACCTTCTCTACCTACTATGTACGTGAAAGTTAAAAACCCAGAAAATACGCAATAAATGAGCACAAAACAGAAGTAGATACTGAAAACACTTAAGAGTTAATAATAAGAGCGCATGCTGAACATAAGAATACTATAGTCACAACTTGAACACTAGTTTCCGAAAATAGAACATAAATCTTTTTTTTTCTGCGGTCTTAATACTTCCATCTTAACTTTTCCATAAATTCGCGTCCGCTTGTCTATTAGAATACAGAATGAATATCAAATTTCATACGCAAGTCAGTAATCAAACGAAGATTTCCATGGAGTTCCCCTCATCCCAAAATTGTTCTCAAAATGGCTCTAACAATTTGAATTGAAATAGCATGTAGTAATAAACGAGAACTCCAGTTACTGCGAAATACACTTTTATTTATCCACTAGGCACTCAGCGTAGCACATTTGGCACACGCTCAGAAAACAACACAACTAATCCGTCGAATCAAAACTCACAATTGAATTGAACTGCACTGGCAGTACCCACTTTCATGTCCACTTCTCACTTCGTATTTTCTTAATTAACAGAACTGCTCGCAGGCAAGAGCAGCCTTAATTGGGTCTTGCATACAAAGCGGAGGAGGCTTACTAGAACATACCGAAAGAAATAGGAAGCGGCACAGAATGAATATTGTACCGACTGGCTGTTGTACTGAAGGCCAGTCGAAGGTTCCACCCAGGTGCCGGACCGAGAGGCACTTACTGGCGTTATGCAGGTAGCTTCGCGCGTGCGGTTACAATATGTTATAGAAATGGGATGACTGATTTATATTTTAAATTATCTGTAATAGGCTGTGAAGTTCTCTTCATTCTATTTTAATAGATATCATTGTGAAGCCACAGAGAAAAGGAAACATGAAACATGTATATTTCGTTAAAATATCACTTTATGCCAAATTGTAACAATATTTCCCTCCATTGAAAATTTAGGAGAAATTCGTTGTCGTTTAAGCTTCCAATGCCTCAAGCACTACACTTCAAAATATTACGCGATTGTTCTTTTATTTCCCTTGAGCTCATACAGAGTTACGTAATATTGTGGTTAGCATATGTTACCTTACATTTTAAACAGGTGATTATCTCAGCATGTTTTTGTGCCGCTGTAAACTTAAGATAAATGAAGGTATGTCTGGCGAAGGTTTTTATATCATGATTAACGAAAGTAGGTGGAAAAAGTCATGTGTTACACTCACATGACTTTCTCCACTCTTGTACAAACTATTTTTACAAACTCTTATTCTCCATCTATTTCATATTAATCGAGATAAACATTTGCAGAAACGATCTTTTGACATGGAAAGACAATTACATTTTACACATAGCGACTAGTTCTAAAAAATATTTGACTATCGCTTAAGGTATACAATGTTCCTCTTGTTTTGTATTTATTTGCAAGGGCAATATAGAAATACAGTAGCCTTTAGGCATAGACATATTTCTTAATAGCTGGTTGCTATGTGCAGCTCCATTCTCTTTGCCACAGATTGATACTCTTTGCATTTCCAAGACAAAAGAATGAATAAGGAATTCCCATTTGAGAAAATAAATATTGAAAAATTTAAGGGAATAACAAGTAATATCTCGAAAATGGTTCACTCAACAAAAAAAATGTATATGACATAAATTGTGTATTTTAACACGATCTACATTTTTGTGCAGTAAACGTTTGTCTATCTCTTATGGTTTACCAGTTATGCAAGAGTCGTTCACAATGAATACTTTCGGAGACATTCCCAGAAAATTCAAGATATACATTTTATTTGTCATGAAAATATCTTAAAGATATGATATTTTAATCAAAATCGTTAGAGCCATTTTTGAGAAAATTAAAATATTTGAAAAATGTTCCATGTAAAGGGTAATCTGGGGTAATCTGGGGTGGGATTTTCTTGAAAACCTTCATGTCGAATCTCTGGAAGATACTGAACCTAAATACCAAGTTTGGTGTTTATCTGACTGTTCGTTTCTGAGTTAAGCTGTTCACAGACACACACACACACACACACACACACGGACATGTTTCCAAAAATGCCTTTTTTTGGATTCAGGGGGTCTCAAAACATGTATTTCCGATGAAATCTCGATATCAAATTTTTGGGTGGAATACAATACGTAGCAGAGAAGTAAAAATAAGTTGGAGTATTCTGGAGTATAGCAGTATATCAGTTTTGTTTGAATTTTTTAAACTTTTCTTTTCATTTATGAAAACCTATGTTTGTTCCTAATAGATTTGATCTTAGCTTTTAATGAGTGTTTGTTAACCATTTAATTCAATGACGTCATTTACTTTCGATCAACGAAATGTAGTGAAATAATGAATTGCAACCAATCACTGCCGCACTTCTCGATAATTTTGCAGGAACATTTTTTTTATTTTAAGATAATCGAAACTTCCTTCTTTGTTTTCTCAGTGCATTCCTAGAAACAGAGTCGTATACTGAATTTAATTTTTGGGAGGTTGAAGGTGATTAACCTGCATCAAATGAAGCATTTGAAACACTTGCAAAGGAGAGCACCGCGAGAATACACTGATGTATAATTATACACACAATTGTCAAGAGTTATTGTTTCAAACAAGTGCACACTTTTGTTTCAGAGTCAGAAATATCTATTTTCTGTGTGGCGTGCCTATATAAATATACTAACTACTACAAAGTGGATTTTGCAAAATTTTTCACAAGTGTTAACATATTTTCAATTTAACATTTTAGAACAGGAGGCGCCGGGGTAGCATAGTGGTTTCGTTTCCGCAATCGTACTGAAGGTCCGGGGTTCAGTTTCCGACTCTGGGGTGGCAAGTCGGCCCTATTCACGCCTTCATCTCTAACTTGCTCATGTAAAGTATCCCTAAGGCTCAACGTGGCTCGGATTTCCACCTACTCGTTGGTGGAATGAGGTATCCTCCGAAGGCCGTCGGCCATATGTGGAGCGTTAGAAACGAAGACATTTTAGAACAAATTGAAAGTACAAACATGTGTATAATATAAAATGAAGCCTTTTTGGAACACTAGCAAACTTATACACAATTTCATTACCAGATACATGAATGTCACGGTGAATTGAGAGCAAGGCAAGTCCAGATGTGATTCTCAAGTACATCTTTAATTGTCTTATTGTGGAAAAAAGTTTCTTCTGTAGAAGACGCTGGCAAAATGATTAACACATTGAGAAGTATATAAACAACCATAGTGGTCCTATCTTTCCATGTTGTCAGATTGTTTTAAGAAAATTTTCCTTTGAAAAGTATAACTTACCTTTTTGAAAAAATACTTCCTTTGTTTTAGCTAAGATGTTTGCAATTGTCTTTTCTTATCACATTAATTCCACTGCTATTGTTCCAGGAAAGAACTTTAGCTCTTGCTAAAAGTAAAATTTGATTTCAGGTTAGGTTAATGTTATAACTAACAACACGAGAAAAGTGCAGTACGTGGAATTAGGCTATGAAACTCGCATTGCGGTTATCGCTATTGACATTAATAACAACAATCGACATTCGTCTAATGCAGCCTGAAGATGACTGAAGTTTTTCTCTATTTATTATTTTACGTGGTCATATCGCGACGGATCAGTAAGGAGACAGATATCTTGTGGATTGGTGTGTGGCGGACGATTAGACTTCTAGGTCTGTACCATACCCTCTTACTTCTTCACATGCCCACAGAGGCATGTGCAGAATAATTGCACCTCAGCTTTTTTTCTTTTTCTTTTTTTTAAAGTTCCCTTGTTGTACCCAGTTTATGCTACTGCGTTTTACTGTTTTCATACCACTTATTTCCGCAACACACATACACACACAAACACCCATGCCCGTGGCGGGACTCGAACCCGCGACCACTCCAGCGACCACGGCTACGAGGGCCGGCATCTGCTTGGTGACTGACAGATGGCAGCCTCGACACGTGCCCACAGAGACATGCTTAACCGTTGTTTTAGACTTAAGGTGAAACTTTGGGTCATGGTATTAAATATCAAACCCGCATTTACCTTGACGACTACGAGCTAGTGGCTCCGCCGTAACTGTCCGACTCGCATTCGGGAGGTCCCTAGTTCGATCACTGGCGACCGCCCACTCCTACCCTAGGTTTTTTTTTAATTTAGTTTCTCCGGTTCAACAGGTGAATATCGGAGTAGTTCATCTTCTACCACGATTCTCCTGCCCTCATTTCCTGTAACCATTATCTTCCTTATTGTCAGTTTCAGGGTTGTGGCATCAGGCGACGGTGTTCGGCAGGAAGTTTCATCTGACGTCTTCCAGAAACTGCAGGGCTGGCACCCACCACTGGGTGCTTTCGGGCGGGAGAGCCTTAATGGGGCCTTCCGAGGTTCGGGGCCCAATAGAGTGGGCTGGAGCGGCGTCGGAGTCGTTCTATCTGGAAACATTAGCAACCCCGTCTGTGCTTGCGGCTGTCTTTATCCGTTCTGGTCGCCCTTCGGGTTTCTCCTACATCCCTCCCTTCTGGGGTCACGATAGAAGTACCAGTGGCCGGCTGGCTGGCGTGCGGTGTTCTGCCTCGGTTTCGGGAGCTCCTCCGTTCGTCCGTACCTTTTTACCTTTACCTTGGTGACTGAGGAAAGCTACGAAGAAAACCAGTCAGACTGGTCGGCCCACGAAATTTGAACCCGGGAACTCCTGAATACGGGCACTTTAAAATTCTCGTTTCATTCATGAAAGTCTCATCACTCAAAGGTCTGAGCTTTTCAGGTAAATTTACCTGATAGATAATACTTTACACACTCCTTAATTATTCTGTTTTTTATGATGTTCTAAACGGCACTGGAAGATTTCGAGGAGATCTCTAAGTACTAAATAAGATGCTAGAACTGACACATTCCTTTCTCTTTACTGCGTTTTAATAAGTGGAAAGTGGTTGGGCCAGCTTTTCAGAGACCTGGATACCATATCAATGACCTGAGCACATTTTGAGGTCAGATCTTCACCACGTCTGATCTCCCATCCTAACGAATGACTACATATTTCACCGTAGCATACGCGCGTGGTAGCCACAAGCATCTTTACTTTCTTTTTTCTCGACTGACCAGCAAAGAGCAATAATGAGCTGTAGCCTAGGGCTTGTAAGGTGGACTATGAGAACAAACTCAACACATGAGAAACTCTTCGCTTATATCAGGAAAATACCTATTAACAAAAAAAAATAATGTGTCGAAAACGCCTTATTTTCGTACTTTCTCTACCACAAAAGCTCTCAAACTCGGAGGCATAATGATTTAAGAGGGGCAGAGACAACTTAGAAAAAAATCTGGTTTGTTATATTCAGTTACCCTTCTCTGCCCTCTATCGTTTGTTAGTGGGCATACAAATTATTCCTACGAAAGCTTGTTTTTCTATATACTTCATTTTAATCGAGATAAACCCTTGCAGAAACAGCTACATTACACATTTCGGTATGAAAGAAAGAGAATGTTTAAGAACTAGACGCTATTCGCTGGCCTTAAAATCCCATACAGTTTCCATGCAGTCGCGAGGAACAACTGAAAATCAATGGGACTTAAGTAAAGTGACAAAATATTAAACAAACCTACCATTAATAACGCATATCTCGGAAATGGCTGATGGCACAAAAAGTTACTTGAAATAAATTGTGTGTTTTAACGAGATCTACATTATTCGTGTGGAATGTTTTTGTCTATCACATAACGTTTATTAGTTATACAAGGTTATACCAAATTCCTTCCGAAAAAGGAGGACTTCACAGTTAATTCTCAGAAAATTCGAGATATACATTTTATTTGTCATGTAAATAACTTTAATATATGATATTTTAATCAAAATCGTTATAGTCATTTTTTAGAAAGCATGTAAAACATTTCGAAAAATCTTTCATGTAAAAGATAATTTGAAGTAGGTGATTTTCTCGAAAATCTTCTTGTCACATCTTTGGAACTTACTGAACCTAAATACAAAGTTGGTTTTTTAATATAGAGTCAACTGCAAAATTCAACGCCACTGTGGACCTTTTTCTAAACAATGCTTTTCTTTTATTCAGGGGGTCCCAAAGCATATATTTCCGGTGAAATGTGGTACGTGGTACAGAAGATAAAAAAAGGACACATATTTGCCAAATAGAAACATTATGGCTTTAATATGTTTTAATGTTTAAATCTCCTTAAAAATGTAGGTGTTTTAACTGCATCTTAAAACATTTCTTTTTGTTTGTATATGCGTTTTTAAAAGCCAAAATTGGAATATGGAACAGAGAGCTTGACACTATTAGACAAAAATAAAAGTAAAGTAATAACAGTGAATATGAAATACTTGCGGTAATACATCTGTGGAATTTGGAATATCCACGTATGTAAGATACTTCGTTGAAGTTTATACCACTTGTTACACACATTAACAGCAATGGTTTTGCCAAGTTTCAAAATTCTAGCTTGCATGATTATTTAAACAAAATGTTTATTGTATAAATTCATTGTTCTAATAAAAATGTTACACATGATGCATTTTTGAAAATATCCCATACAAATTCACATTTTGCAGTAATGAGTTTACAAAAATATCTATTGCATCATATTTTTTATATTAACTAATTATTGCACAAAATATTACTTTTTGTACTCTCCAGATTTCTTGATTTTCTAAAAGTTAATAATATATTTCTCAAAGTTGGAGCACCATTTTAAGAAAATATATGGTCATTTCCTAAGATGTACCTTTGAGGGGCAGAAACTTTTTTGAAACAAATAGGTAAATAATTACATCGTGTGGAGCATTTTCAGTATGGAGAAATGATGAAATACGGTTGCCGAGAAAATCACGTTTAAATTTGGGCGTGCCTATTTATAAACACGCGACGTCCATTTATACCTTCAGTTAATTGGTGATTTAAATGCGCCAAGTGGAAGACGATATGTTTTAGTAAAATTTGCAGTTCGTGTCATTTTATTATGAAAAAACATTTTTTCATGTTTTCAATTTTTTGTCAAATTTCGCAAATGCAACATCTTAAGAAGAATTGTGTGAAAGACTAGAGGGGACTGGATTAGAAATGGAAGAATAAAAGAAGAGGTAAAATTAAAGAAACCAATAATTTAGTTATAGAAGAGAAACAACTGAATTGATTTGGGCATGTCTACATAAGGACGGAGGAAAGGAAAATAAATAAGACAATAAAGATGAGAACAGAAGGAAAATAGGAAGAGGAAGACCAAGAATTAATTGGGAAAGAATAGAACAAAACGAGGAAAATAATGGTTGAAATAATAATAATAATAAGAAGAAGAAGAAGAAGAAGAAAAAGAAGAAGAAGAAGTGCGGACAGAAATATATGGAAAAAATGGAGGGAAAAAAGTGAATCCGTTGCTTGACAGCAAAGGGGTTTGAAGAAGAGAAATGTCCGTCTGTAATTTGTTGAAGAAAATGACCTTTCGCAATAAGATAAGGTTCCCCATTAATCATGTTGGTCGACACGGGTCTTAGTGATATAAACACAAGTTTACCATTAATTTTGTTACCTTTGTTTTCGGTAAGATAATCTTATTAAAAAAATTGTGCTTAGACTGAGAAGAGATTTTTTAAATGTGCATTTGCATTAATTATATAAAATTAATGCATGCAAAATAAATAATTGGTTAAGTATTTTTCACTCGACCTGTGTTCTAGCGGTTACTACTGCTTTCAAGGTCGCGGAGGGCAATAGATTTTTTTTCGGGCGTAAAATTCTTAGGATGACTTCCTTCAGAAGGGAAGTAAAGCCATTGATCCGTTATAATGTTAATTTGCATGCTATTTATGGAGGTGGGTTAATCTTCTGCCACCATCTTGCATCGCTGCGGTACCGCTCAGTTAGGGCTTTCCTCAGCGTGGGGCTTCGCTCCAGGGGACCCTGGAGGTTGGTGGCTTCTGAGCAAGGGCCTGGCGGAGTCGGATGCGTTCTTTCTGGAAACGTTAGGGATCTCGCTGTGCTCTGAGGGATCGGGGACCCCTCCGTGATATGTAGCTTTACCTTTAAGGGTTTAAAAAACTTCACATGCAATGTATGCACGGAGAGAAGAGCGATAATGAGAGTAAAACTGGAGAGAGGTAAGAGATAAAGAGGGATAGAATGGGAAAGGAAGGAAAACACGAAGACGGAGGAAGAAAGTGAGAAAGTGGGAGAGGCAGAAAGAGAAGAATCTTGAAGCAATAACGGAGACAGGGTGTGGGTTCTGCTAGTTCATAAACATTTGTGATAAAATAAATGGGCGTTGACATTGAAGAGTTCGTAAAGGGCGAGGTGCTAGCTGGAGAAATATTTGGAAAAGCTACTCTACCACTTAGGTATCTTAAGGTAAAGTAGCTGCTGTATTTTATTAAAAAAAATCTGATGCATTAAACTCACACAACTTTCTCTACTCTCTATCGTTTATTAGTGTGTATACAAATTATTCTTACGAAAGTTTATTTTTCTTTCTACTCCATTTCAATCAGATAAATCTTTTCAAAAACAGCTACATTACACACTTCTTTAGGACACAAAGAGAACAGTGATAGTCAAATGTTTAAGAACAGAATGCTATATGCCGGCGTTAGAATTCCACACTATTTCCATGACAGCCAGAAACAACCGAAAATCGGTGGGACTTGAAATGAACGACAAAATGAACAAACCGAACCATTAATAAGGAAATTTCTGAAATGGTTAATGAAACAGAAAATTTATTTGTAATAAATTGTGTGTTTTAAAGAGATCTGCATTTTTGGTGTAGTACGTTTTCGTGTATCACTTAACTTTACCAGTTACACATGATCATACAAAACTCCTTCCGAATAAAGAGGACTTCACAGGCTATTCCCAGAAAGTTCAAAATATACATTTTATTTGTCATGTAAATATTTTCAATATATGGTATTTTAATCAAAACCGTTAGAGCCATTTTTAGAAAATAAAAAATTGCGAAAAGTGTTCCATGTAAAGGGTAGTTTGGGGGAACTTTCTTGAAAATCTTCGAGTCGCATCTTGGAAGATGCTGAAACTAAATACCAGTTTTGGTATTTACCCTCGTTTCGTTTTTGAGTTTTGCTGTTGATAAACACACACACACACCTTTTTCAAAAATTCCTTTTTTATTCAGGAGGCTCAAAACGTGCATTTATGGTGAAATATCGGTATCGGATTTTTGGGTGGAATGCAGTGCCTTCTCCACGTACTAGGTACGTATTAGAGAAAGTAATAATTGTTTATCAAGAATTTAGCGGATATACAGTCCCAACGCAAAGTCAGTGAGTACCAACCGCCTGAAAGTACCTTTAGGTGGAAAAATCGTTAAGTTATTTTTATTAGGTGTAAAATTGCTCTGCCGATTTTGTTTAATGTATTACATGTAATACATTGGAACAATAAATAAAACGTATCTCTTGAATTTTCTGTCTACACTATGAAACACTCTTCACTTTCGTTAAATGTTTCATAACTGCGAAAGCTTAACTGAGAAACAAAACTTCGTTAGGATATGCAATATATGTCAACATTTTATAACATTAACCATTTTTACAATATTAACTAATGTTCGTTTTAAGTTTTCAATGTTTTAGGCAATGTACTTCGAAATGTTGAGGCATTTTCTTTTGATTATAAATTCATGTAAAGAGCGCGTAATATGTGGTTGAGTGGTGATAAAACCTACAAAATGTTTATTCCCCGAGTAATACTACTTCTTTTCCTTCCAATTAAAGGGCTTGGCTTTTAAATGCGTTCCAAAGCCAAAGTATTGCGTGAACTGCTGTCTCCATTTCTTTTTAGACCGTCCTGTATCCCGTCTTCCTGTTGGGTTAGTTAAAATAACAATTCCAAAATCTAACAGCAAACTCTTAACACCTTATTTTTCTTCTTCTTCCAATGTAAAATACATTATTTGTATATGTTGATGTATTTCATCCGATAATGTGTCACTTCTTTCACCATACTCATTTCTACGTGAAGTTCTTCTCTGATTTTCTGACTTCCTTTTTTTTAGTCTCTAAGGCTCACACTGAGAATCGATCTCAAGAATCTCATTTCGTATCTTTCGATATGTCTTTTACCGCTTGCATTTAAACCCATACGTACAGCAAAGACGGTTTTGAGGCGATGTTGTATAATATTAATTGTATTTCTTTATTAATATTTCTCTCCAAATATTTAATACATCCATTTATGTTATTGCATTTCTAGGTTACTTTCTAAGTCTCCATTTGTTTTGTATATTGATATTTCACACTGCAAGTATCTGAAAGTATTCACTTGTTCTATTGTATTATTATTATTTAGGAATTTTTAGCCCTAATATAACTTTTACCTCTCGTAGTTATAATTTTTGTTCTGGGGATGGATATTCTTATGTTGTAATTTTGCAGAATGTTATTTAATTGTGTCACATTAGCTTGAAGATGATCTTCTGATTCTGCCAAGAACACCTTATCTGCAAACAGGATGCTATTAGATATATTATATATAATATATTATATTTTCTCAATTCGGTCAACGTCACTTCCAAGTTCAAGATCTCCTATTTGGTGCCCGCGGAACCATCTACAAGGATGTATTTAACTTTTTGTATAAACTAGGTCTAAATAAACAACATATGTTACATATGACGCCAATATAATTGGTGATTCAATGTCAATTATTCATTATATATATATATATATATGGTCAATATCAAAATCAATTAATCACCTATGTGGATATGTTTTTATTTTTACTTTCTCTACTACGTATAGTAAGTAGGGGAAGTATTGTATTTCACCCAAAAATTCGATACCGAGATTACACCGGAAATACATGTTTTGAGGCCCCCTGAATCCAAAAAAAAAGAATTTTTGGAAACATGTCCGTGTGTGTGTGTCTGTGAACAGCATAACTCAGAAACGAACAGTCGTATAAACACCAAACTTGGTATTTAGGTTCAGTATCTTCCAGAGATGCGACACGAAGGTTTTTAAGAAAATCCCCCCACCCCAAATTACCCTTCACATGCAACATTTTTCGAAAATTTTAATTTTCTCATAAATGGCACTAACGATTTTGATTAAAATGTCGTATATTTAAGATACTTTAATGACAAATAAAATGTATATCTTGAATTTTCTGGGAATGTCTCCAAAAGTATTCTTCATTGTGAACGACTTTTTCATAACTGGTAAACCATAAGAGATAGACAAAATTTTACTACACAAAAATGTAGATCGCGTTAAAATACACAATTTATGTCATATACATGTTTTTTATTGAGTGAACCATTTTCGAGATATTGCTTGTTATTCCCTTAAATTTTCTAATACTTATACTTTTTCTCAAATGGGAATTAGTTATTCATTTTTTTGTCCTGATAATGCAAAGAGAATGAAATACTCCACATAGCAACCACCTCTTAAAATATTTGGACTATAGCTTAAAGCCTACCAATTCCCCTTGCATCTACAAGAAAATTAGCATTAAGATTAACATCTCGATTAACATGAACCATTTAGAGAATAAGCGTTTGCAAAAATAGTTTGTACAAGAGTAAAGAAAGTCATGTGAGTGTAACACATCAGACTTTTTATAATATATCTGTATAACATTTATGAGTAGTATTTTATAAAAGGAAATTAATTAAATTATACACAAAATGTACTGATATGTTAAGCTGTGTCATATGGCAACTTGCTGATGCAAACAGTAGCATTTGTTGTTTTGTTTTATTCTTTGAGTCAATAAATGGTTTTCCTCTTCTAGATTGTTGTTCTCAATATGTGCATATGATATTTTCTTTCTTTCGTTCTTTGTAATACTAATTGTAACTACGAGTTTGTCAGGAAACTTGAATGTTCAACGTGAGCATTGTTGAGCAAAAAGACTGACAGTGAGGTATCGCCTTGAAAGATGAACTTAGCCTTGAGAGACGCATGTTGTTGCTTCTTTGTCAATCAAATCAGTGATTTCAAATGTGAGACAACTCATAATGTGAAAACCGGCAACGCACAATGTATAAGTCCTTTCTAGCACACAGGATGTGCCAGAACGGTAGTGTCAATACAATAACCTGATGGGAGAAGATGCCTAACCGGTCCACATGCTCTCTCCACAAAGGTCAATACAGCAGGCCATAGCAATTACGGACCGAACTTAATATCCGGAAATTTAGGATACCTACTCTCCTATTCACAGAGGAGAAAGTTTCAAACAGTGAAAATGAAGGCGGATTCTCTCCTTACCGGACATACTATTGTTATATTGTCGAGGTCACGAACACTGAAGATGACATTCCGGCACTTCATGATCTCTTCAAATAAAGTTCTTCAAATATTTTAATGCCTTCTAACTAACATGAGAGAATTAGAAACATATGCTGAGACATAAGTTTAATAGTGACCTGAAGTAGTGACGTATCTAAGAAGAGAAAAGTAACTGGTGCTACTGAAACTGCAGCAGGGTTCGTGCATATTTTAATTGATGGGGCACGACTTATAAAAATAACATTGCATAGAATTCACGAACATGAATTTATTACACGGCACAGCAAAAATCCAGAGGAAAAAAGAACACTTCAATTATCTCGAAAATATAGTCAAAAGTAATTTTATGTACCTACCTACTGGTATTAGTTTTTAATTGACTAACATAGTTCACTTTACTTACGTTTGTCATGCTTTTCAGACGTTTGTTAATAGTTTTGCTGCGTACGCAAGAGTTAATCTCAGCAGTAAATATAAATACTGAGTATGAAACAGCATACTTAAACAACAATACTGTCCGCGACGTCACTGATTCTTTATGGAATGTATTAAACATGTAGAAAAATATAACCTTAAAGGAATGTAATAAAATTAATCTCTTTGCTTATACATAAAGTTTACTCTTAGGATAATGCTGGCTCTTTTTAAAATAAAATGTTATTTCAGGATACGTTAGTTGAGTTGCCTTTATAGTGGGCGAGGTCCTTGTAGTTTAGATTCCTCATAAGCCATTGGCGCGTGAGGCAGTATTTTTAACACTTATAGATTTTAATCAAATTATATAAATATAAATTTGAATAACAGCCCGCCTTAAAACAATATGTGTATGTAACAATATTTAAAAAGTGTATATTACAGTCATTGTATATGTTTATATTATTGTATCCATGTGTAATAATGTTATATGAATGTATTACGTAATTTAATAATGTAGGAACTGTGAGAATAATAAGTTAAACGTTGCTAACAATGAGGTAACCTTGAGGCAATAATGAGTAAGGAAGTTTAAATGCTACTAGTCATTATTAGAGCAGCAATAATGTGAATTTTGAGACTGTTTAAAAATGGCCAATCGACAACCAGAAAAAGCTTTAGTTAAATGCAGGTATTCTATTGGAGTGGGATTAGCCAATCAGAGACTTGAAATACAGAAGTTTACAAGTTTAGACGGTTGAAATCTAGTCAGTTGGCTGCACACAGTGACAGTAACCGGACGCAAGATGCGTCCTCGAGAGATTTAATATGTATTTTACGTGGTAAAAAGTGTAATTAATTAATAAAAAAATCTCACAGCTCTCTATATCAGTGAAGTGCTATTTAATTTGTGTCAAGGATTAATAAAAAGGAGTGAATTAAAACTTGAAATCTGCGTAAGCCTAGATCCTTGTCGCATCACGCCCTGCCAAGATATTCATGTCTCTAAAATAATACTGACGCAGCCGAGGCAAACATAAATATAATATTTAAAGAAACAGTTAAATTACAAAGTTAATACTTTTTTAAACTTGGGGCAAAGGCCACCTGAAAATACAGTTGGGGCGAAGGCTACCGAAAACTGTTTACTATACGTGTGATTGCAATGAATTTCAATTTCGGCTCCCCAACAGTTGAACTATAATACAACTCCTACTTCAAATCGGCTTTTCATACGTAGGTGCATACAACGTAAAGACAATATCTACTTCATGCGAAAGAACCAATAGTTGCTGGGAAGTAATAACGTTGATCTCACGACAAATCGCTTAAGGAAGCGTCTCTTGCAGGCGCTCAGATAGGGAGGACAGGCTCAGTGCGCATATGTGTGGAAAGTCCAAAGATTCTGTGGCCCTTCGTGAAGCCTCCCTGCGACACCCCTGTCATCCCCTCATTGCTCTGCTCTGCTAAGCCTGGACACAAGCAGAATGTGCCCTGGCCCGTTCTTTTTACACACCAGGTTGTCTGCATTCGCCTGAGAAGCCGTTTAAACCGCGAATTTCTCTTATATACTACAATGCAGTTGATGAAACATCCAGGATTTGCGTTTAAATTCTATGTGTGTTTGAGTTGTCAATTTATGCAGAAATTATTTAAAGGTATGTATGGTTCAAATTTATGGGGAGGTCACGGGTTTTTATGCTCTTTAGCACGTGCCACCAATGCAAAATTGCACTAAAGGTCACAGAAGACTTTTAAAAGGCAATTATTCTTGAATTCTGAACTATTCATACAATTCAGTTAATGATACTGAATATATTTTTAATTCAGAACTTCTATCTTTATTTATTTTATGATGCTGTAACGTATACGCTGGACAAAGGCAAGCCAGGAAACTGGTCTTAGCTCCATGCAACCCTCTTTCCTCATCTCTCCTGAGATTGGATAAAACAGGTATTTAATTCCTGAACGTGGTCACTCCAGGAAACATGTGTGTAAAGTAGATGGAATCTACAAGGATGAGCATCTGTAGAATGTGCAAAAATGAAGAGGAAACTGCCTCGCACATCCTATTTAACTTCCCATTCCTGACAAAAAAGAGACTTACTCTTTCCAATCCAGAGAAGATCTAGGAAAGGATACTGATACTGGAACCAAGATCAGGGAAAAGATTTCGAGAAACAATGAAAGCATCATTTCCAATGCGGTTGCAAAATAAGTCTTTTAGGCCACGTGCAGGATGTCGATAGAATTTTAACAAAAACTCTCCGATATCTAATCTACTCTAACGTATATACTGCTAATGATCTCAACGGTATCATTTCTACTGCGTCTACCCTTCCCCGTTTTTGGTCATTAGCAATAACGTCGAGATAGTCATAGTTTTGTAGACTTGTATTATTATTGTTTTTATTTTCCTGACTTTTCATCAGTGTGTATTTTATGGTTTCTAATAGCTGTACGAATTGAGAGAGTTTTATTTCTTGATCGTGTTCTTTCATATGCAATTTGACAATCGAGATAATTAAAACTAAATGCCTGTTCTAAAGTAACATTATCAAAGGTAATACCACGATGTATTCCAGATCATCCATAGGTTCTGAGTCAAGAAGTGACGAAAGAATTAAACTAGAGAATTTGGAAATAAAGAGTGGCATTTGCTAGGCGTACAAAATGAAGTGATTTAATAAAAAATTATGATTATTAAAATACAGTCATAAAATATTTATGTTTACTTGGAATTTAAACTGTGTTGTTTGGATAAAAAACAACAATCATGCAGTCGGACTTCGCTTAACCAATCAATGCAACATAATCATATAATACGTTAAGAATGCAATAACCAACATCATAAGTTGTAATTTTCTTAATTGCAAGAAACATTATTTAAAACACAATTATTGAATATGTACACATCAAATATGTATAAATTGGAGGAGCTTGTTAGGTTTGGTGTAGATGACAAATTAGTAGGCATATTGTTTTTTAGTTTATGTGCAATGTCGAAATGATATTCCTCATTCAGGCCTGACCTTGGTGGCATTTCTGAAATCCCTATGCACTGTATAGCATTTTGCTGAAAACTACTCGAGCTGCGAATGACATAGTTCTAGTTAGTAAAATTCACCTGTTTCACTCCCTGCAAGATGTTGCACATAACCTTTAGGTATTCTAAACACTCATAGAAAGTTACATAATTATTTGCATGACTAATGAAATCACTAAACGCAAAAGTAAGTCCATACTTTCTCTAGATAGGTTATGAAAAAGTGCAAGACAAATGGATAGCAGAGCGGAATAGCCTATACAACACCTGCTTAATTCTTGAATATTCGCTTTAAACTCTCGTTACAATATATAAGTGAGGAAAAATTTTAAATCATTTAATCGTCATCGTCAGAATCTCAGAAAAGTTCTCGTGAGTCACGCTAAGAACGACTGACACCGGTTTTGTACAAACAAGAATTAATTTAAATCCTGAATCATAGAGGTTCTGCAGGCAATGACTGGATTAAACAAAACCGCTGACGGACATTCTTGCTAAAAGTAAGAACAGAAAACTAGAAATAAAATTAGAGCAACCCTGGAGGTGGCGAAAACGGGATACGCAGGCGAAGCTCCCTACCTGGTGTCCATTAGGTTTTCTTATGCTGCAGAGTGATGTGTTGCGCATTGTATATTTGTTGATTTGTGAAATAAACGCAATTTTGCCACTCCTGTTGTAGGAGATTCATCTAAATCTGTGGACCATAGTGTATCGAAACATGCGAACTAGGTCATCACCAAGCATAGCAATTCTTATGCAGTTGGCTTCAAGTTATCTACAATCAAACTAGTGTCAGTACAGAGAATATAAATTATAGTCACCATGAGTCACTGACGGGCAGGTAAACACGGTCTGGCGAGGACTCTCTGCAAACACCAATAGACTGTACGAGACGGAGTGATCACCAATAGACGGAGTGATTTGTAACCTGCGAGTCACTACTTAAGTTTAGTAACAGTTGAAATTAATTTCTTTTCGTCCTGGCTTTAGTGCTTATAAATTCCTCTGCTGGTCATCACATTCCATAAATGAAACAGAACTCTAAGACCAAATAGTTAGGCAAAAATGTAGATTATACATTATATATGCAGTTCAACAAATAAGGTATCAGATGTATTATTGGGGTTATTTGTGACCAAAAATAGGCTCATAATCTGGATTTTAATTTGTTCCTTCAAGTGGACATTAATTCAGGGGTTAAACGACTAATATACCAGCAGTGAACTACTTGTGTCACAATACTTCAGGAAAGAACTACTTCATTCGAACGAATTACTGGAAAGGAGTGAATGAGTGAAGTGATTGTATTGCATGAACTGGTTCGATCTGTTACTGTTAGTGGAATACTAATCCTACAGATTCACCTCGAAGATCGGCTGATATCTGCATGTCAATATAAATTTGTGAATGTTGAAAGAGAAGTGCTCGTAAGAGCGGCACATTCACAACAGAGGGTTAATGTACTATGTAACGTTGCTCTTGTGAGGCAGAACAAATTACAAATTACTGTAGACTGGCACGGAAGATTCTGGGCATTCCCTCCACTCTTCCGCTGGTGCTAATGAACCGAAACGCACACTTCATTCAAGTTTATTGGCTCTTTGCGTGACAGTGCAAGAAAGTAAAAGTTGCCGTTCCGTTTGTATTGTGTCTACTTCCTGTAGCAGTTAATGAGGCTTTAATTTGCGACACACAATTTAGAGAGCCTAGAGTAAGTATCTCCATAATATAACAATGGATATTAAGGAAATAACAGTAATTATCAACGGATGATCGCTAATTACTTGCACTCTCATCTCAAGCAAATAATAGGTAATTGTGTGCAAGCAGCACATTTTCATAATAATGAAAGTATCGCCCATGCTTGCAAAGTTTTGTAACCGTGTAGTTAGCAAAGCTACATAATTAGCATTGTTGTGTTAGTAAACGAGTTGTGATGAAGAAAAGATCTAACGGTTTTGAGTTTTGAAGGAGACACACTAGTAAGCTCCGAACTGTTACATTCATGACTTTCTCTGTCCTCTATTGCTTATTAGTGGGTATACAAATTATTATTATTAAAATTTATTTTCTACTTCATTTTAATCCAGAGAAGCCTTTCCGGAAATATAGGGTCTTTCAGCAAGAGTGTCCTATCTTTAACATGTGATAGCTGCCGTTGTTATAGAGTTACAGCAATCATTTTTCTCATGTTACAATTGTTATTAACAAATAGCCATGGAGCATTACAGCATTCAGCAACGCGTAGAAGTTGTGAAAATTTATTATCAAATGGATCGTCTGTTTGCCAAACCTTCCGTGTATTGCGTGAATTTCACGGTGTGCATAATCGTCCCTGCGAGAGAATGATTCGGCGTTTGATCGATAAATTTGAAAGAAGTGGTTCTGTCAGCGGTCAAAGAACCCCTGTACGTAATCGACGTAAGCGCTCCAACGAAAAAATAGACGTCGTTCGTGAGAGTGTACGCGAGAACGGAAACAAATCAATTGCTCGTCGAGCGCAAGAATTGGGGTTTTCGCCAACCACAACTTGGCGAATTCCGCATCTGGACTTGAAGTTTCACGCTTACAAAATAGTGTTAACTCAAAAACTAAAGCCCAACGACCATAGGTTGCGCCGTTATTCGCTGACTGGTCTATGGAGAAATTGGAAGCTGATCCGGATTTTTATCGAAAAATCATCTTCAACGACGAAGCCCACTTTTGGATGGATGGTTGTGTTAGTAAACAAAATTGCCGCTATTGGAGCAATCACAATCCAATGCAGATTCAAGAACGATCACTTCATCCCCAAAAGGTTACTGTGTGGTGTGGATTTTGGTATGGTGGAATTATTGGTCCATATTTTTTTTTCCAAGATGAAGATGGTGAAGCTCTAACTGTCAATGGAGAAATACTTATAAGGGACTATTTTTGGCCTCAATTGAATGGTATAGATCTCAGAAGCATCTGGTTCTAGCAAGATGGTGCCGCATGTCATAATGCTCTCGAAACAGTCTATCTTTTGAAGGAGAAGTTCAGAGGTTTCATCATTTTCCGTGGTGGTGATGTTAACTGGCCCCCGAGGTCATGTGATTTAACGCCGTTGGATTACTTCTTGTGGGGTTATGTTAAATCTGAGTTTATGTCAACAAGCCAGAAACAGTAAATGATCTCATGAATAACATCACGCGTGTAATTCGTGAAGTTGGACCTAATTTACGTTCTTCTGTCATTGAAGATTGGGTCAACCCAACAAAGTCGCGGCGGTCACTTAACTGATGTTCTCATCCACATGTAATGACATTAATTATGTTCCAAAATAAAAAAAAGAAATAGACCTCT
This sequence comes from Deroplatys truncata, assembly GCA_030765065.1. NCBI lineage: Eukaryota > Metazoa > Arthropoda > Insecta > Mantodea > Mantidae > Deroplatys > Deroplatys truncata. The sequence continues at coordinate 196,628,005 of CM060975.1, read as the reverse complement.
ATCATTTATAGATCGTGTTTTATTTAAGTTCAAAGATAGGACACTCTTGTTGAAAGACCCTATAGATGCATTACACATTTCGTTAGAGATACAAAGGGAATAGCGATAGTCAATTGTTTTAGAACTGGACGCTATACGCTGGCCATTAACCTACATAGTCTTTCTATGACATGACTTTAAAGGAATGTCTAAGTATTGAAACAATTCGAACCATTAATAATGGATACCTCGGAAATGGCTGATGACACGAAACAGTTATTGGATTAATAAATTGTGTGTTTTAAAGCGATCGTTTCTTATGTAGTACATTTTCGTTCTGTCGTTAACGCTTACCAGTTATACAAGATTAAGTACACACAATTGCTTCCGAATGAAAAGGACTTTAGAGTCTATTCCCAAAAAATTCAAGATATACGTTTTTCCATGCAAATATCTTTAATATATGGTAATTTAATCAAAATCGTTAAAGTAATTTTTGACAAAATAAAGCAAATTCATAAAATGTTCCATGTAAAGGGTAGTTTGAGGTGGAGGGATTTTCTTGAAAATATTCGTGTCGAATCTTCAGAAAATACTGTATCTAAATACCAAATTTGGTGTTTATCCGCCTTTTCTTTTTGAGTTATGCTGTTCACAGATACACAAAGAAAGTAAAAATATTGTGTTGTACTAGGACGGATCGAAAAGTAACGCACAATAATTTTTTCTGCCCAGATAATTGCTGGAATGTTGCAGTTTCACACAGATATAGTTTGACGTTTTCACTACAGAGGGTATTTTTTGTTTCATGTGCAGCTCTAGCGAGATAAGCGTGAACTACGCAACAAGGATAGCGCACATGTTACTGTCGTCCACGTGTGAAGCGCAGAGAGGTGTGGTTCGATATTTGTGGGCTAAAGGGCATAAACCGAGTGATATTCACAGGAACATGCGTGGCGTGTATGGGGATGATTTTATGGACCGTAGCAATGTCTCTAAGTGGTGTGCATTCTTCCTAGAGGACCGTGTGGACCTTAGTGATTCGCCACGCTCCGGGAGGCCTGTAAAAGCTGCAACCCCGAAGAATGTCAATGGCATCGAGGCCACAATTTTGAACGACCGGTGTGTGCAACTGCGAACGTTATCGCAACAGTTCAACATTTCCTATGGTGCAGTGTACGTTATTGTTCATGACATATTTTTCTTTTTATTATTCATCGAACCTCAAAATCTTTTATTTCCGGTGAAATCTTGGTTTAGAGCTTTTAGATGGAGTGCAATACCTACTCTACTTACTACAGATAAGTACTAGAGAAAGTAAATATACGAACCATTGTATTTCAGTATTAGGTGTCCTAATATCTGACACTCATTTCTTTTACTTCCTACAGACATTTCCCATGTTGTTAGACATACAGAGATCTTGTACTTTTCGAAGATTGGAGAAGAGAGTTTAACATACGAGTAGATCCGGTACCTGCATCCTCATTTGCAACTGCCTGTAGCAAAACTCTTCCTCCCACACAAAGTATTTTTTTTTCATCGAGATAACGTGGGAAACATTCGCACGACTCTATGTCGAATAACACACGAACAACAGTGTATAATTTAGGAAGTAATTACTGCTTTTCTGAATGACGAAGGATGTTGAAAAGAAATTTACTTCCGATGAAAATTTCAACTTCTGGCCACTGTCCTTGTGTAACAAGGAATTCTGAAAGGGAGGAGCATGATGTTATGAAAGGCTGAGAACTTAATTTTGGGTATATTTCAACTGTCTCTTCTTTTACCACAACTTCTTTTTGCTGATAATGTACAGATAGTTCCTTTTTTCTTTCTCTTCTACGTATCGTAAGTAGGGGAAGTATCGTATTCCACTGGAAAATTCGATACCGAGATTTCAGTGGAAATACATGTTTTGAGGCGCCCTGAATTAATAAAAGCATGGTGTCTTGTGTGTGTCTGAACACAATAACAAAAAAAAAAACGAAAAGTGGGATAAATACCAAACTTGGTATTTAAGTTAAGTACTTTCCAAAGATGTAACACGAAGATTTTCAAGAAAATTTCCTCATCCCAAACTACCCTTTATATAGAACATTTTCAAAATTTTCGATCTTCTCAAAAATGGCTCTAACGATTTTGATAAAATATCATATATTAAAAATAATTACATGACAAATATAATGCACTTCTTGAATTCTCTGGGAATACTGGTTTAACTGTCGCCAAGCAATTCTATAATCAAATAGGAAAAACAGGTTCAAACACACATTCATTCCCTATTTTCATCAATTTTTGGCACTTTAAAGGCAGCAATGGAGATTTAAAGAGTAAAAGCATTTAGAAATAGCAACCAAAGCAAGTGTTCTATAAGGAACACAAGTCTGAAAGTTGGAGAACAGCTATTTTTGGACTTCAAATAGTTTTACAAGCCTTGATTTTCTTCATAAACCACTTTTTCAACAACGGTGACATTAAACATAAACGAAAACTCACTACACAAAACCGCAGGTCTCTTTAAAACAGGTCTCTCTATTTATTTCAAATAACTTTTTTAGTTGCATCAGCCATTTCTGAGATATCCGCCATTAATCGCTTGGATTTTTCAACAGTCATTGTCGACGTTCAGTTTTTTCTCACTACCTCATGCAAAGCGTATGGAATTTTAAGACTAGCATATAACCTCCAATTCTTAAACATTTGACTATCACTATTCCCCTTGCATTTACAGCGAAATTTGTAATGTAGCTTTTCCTACAACGGTTTATCTCGACTAAAATAAAGTAGACAGAAAAGTAAGCTTTCATAAGATAAGTTTTTATACCCGTTAATAAATGATACAGGGTATAGAAAATAATCTGAATATAACATATAAGATTTTTATCTATAGGTTTTTCCTTTTAATTCTCTATCACTTCTTTTAAAACAACATTGTTGGTCTCTTTTTCCTTATTTTCGCTTCTTCTCCTAGTTATTAATTTAAATTTATACTAACATTAATACACTTCCAAAATGTATTCAATTTAGGGTTTAGGGGAATTTAATGTTCGCGTCATTCAATTTCTATTCCATTTCGTTGAGTATAAATATCACATCACAAGATATTTATGGTACTTTATCACAAGCATGAGGGAATAATAATGACCTCCAAGTTATTGGGAAAGCTTGAAATATTTGAATATGTTGTTAGTGATGGAATGAGTTGTATATTATGTTCATATCAATGAATTTCCCACTGCTTTCGTTGAAACCAGTGTTGTGCCATCAGGTAGTATTTTTTGTACAATTTACTTGCGGTTTAGAATCTGGAAAAGATTAACAGCAACCCTACAATTTTCACCGCTACGATTTTAAACCTATTGCTTATAACTCAACACTCGCTGACTTGTCTAAACATAACCTTGTATGTTTATACTATGACAGAACGAAATTATACGATACCTTAAATTCAAATATTTTAACCTCTTATATAGAAATCTGCAGCGTTTGACATATAAGGCAAAATGGTTTACCATAAGTGTAAGGTTTGGGGTATGATTTTCACTCATATAGCATAATGAATCTTTTAAAAAGTATATACACAAATAAACCGCCTGACCAACTCAGACAAAGTTTTGCACTCTATCTATTAAAACTTTGGCTACCTTACAACTTTCAAAGCCCTCATATTTTCTATTCCTTACGTATACATCTGCATTTTTTACCCTAAACCTTGAACACTTGGACACTTACGCTCTAGGTGTAGAGTTCTCCGTAAATTGTAGACTACTCACGACTTTTAAAAAGTGCTACACATATTTCTTTTCAATCATAACAGAGTTCATTATATTACCTATAAGGATACAACTTTGTACACTTAAACCCTGTTTCAGATAACTTTGTCCCACTGATATTCTTCCGCGCTTCCTTCCTTTTTCCCCTGATTGGCTAATGTACACCTTTGAATAGCGATTTTCATCGCCCTCCGCCGGGTTTGAACCCGCAACCTTGGGAACTAGAGGTTATCACGGTAACCATTACACCACGGAGGATGCCAGATTAGTCACTACTGGCCCTAAGAGGTCGTTTTCCCATCAGCGTCGTAGTCGACCAATACTTCGTTTTCCTTTTGGGTTGTATTCATGAAGGCATCTAGCTGGTCTTAATGGTGCATTCTTGGTATATGTTGGAACCATTTTTATTTTCACGAATTACGCTATTTAAGTCAGTAGTGCGTAGCTTATCTGGTATAACATGTTCTGTACTTGGTCTCTTAGAGTATATCTAGCCAATAGTGCAAGGATTTCACTTCAACTATTTCAACCATTTTCTTGTTTTTAGTATTCATTGTCCAGTTTTCGGATACATACATTTTTACTTTCTCTACTACGTATAGTAAGTAGGGGAAGTATTGTATTCCACCCAAAAATTCGATACAGAGATTTCACCGGAAATACATGTTTTGAAACCACCTGAATCCAAAAAAAAGCATTTTTGGAAACATGTCCGTGTGTGTGTCTGTGTGTCTGAACAGCATAACTCAGAAACGAACAGTCGGATAAACACCAAACTTGGTATTTAGGTTCAGTATCTTCCAGAGATGCGAGACGAAGATTTTCAAGAAAATCCCCCAACCCCAGGTTACGCTTTACATGGAACATTTTTAGAAAATTTTAATTTTCTCAAAAATGGCTCTAACGATTTTGATTAAAATATCACATTTTTAAGATATTTTCAACACAAACGAAATGTATATCTTGAATTTTCTGGGAATCTCTCCAAAAGTATTCTACATTGTGAGCGACTTTTGCATAACTGGTAAACCATAAGAGAGAGAGACAAAATTTTACTGCACAAAAAATGTTGATCGAGTTAAAATACACAGTTTCTGTCATATACATTTTTTTGTTGAGTGGACCATTTTCGAGATATTGCTTGTTATTCCCTTAACTTTTTCAATGCTTATTTTCTCAAATGGGAAGTCGTTATTTATTCGTTATTTTGTCTTAGATATGCAAAGAGTATTAATCTGTAGCAAAGAGAACGGTGCTGCACCTAGCAACCAGCTATTAAGATGTATGTCGATGCTTAAAGGCTACTGTATTTCTATATTGCCCTTGCAATTACAAAACAAAGGGAACATATTACGCCTTAAGCGATAGTCAAATATTTTAGAACTGGTCGCTATGTGTAAAATGTAATTTTCTTTGCATGTCAAAAGATCGTTTCTGCAAATGTTTATCTCGATTAATATGAAATAGATGGAGAAGAAGAGTTTGTAAAAATAGTTTGTACAAGAGTAGAGAAAGTCATGTGAGTGTAACACATCAGATTTTTTTTGTTGTTCCGCCGCCTTTAACATCTAAAATCATATCAAGGAGGCTTTGCCTTTGAAACAATTGCTCATCGCAAGGATTTTCACTCTTTTACTATTTTGTTGACCTTTTGTTGTCGTTGGTAGAGAAAGTCGTGTGAATGTATTTTCTGTCATTGTTAAAGTATATATATTCACTTTTACAATATATTATATATATTTCAACAAAAGTGCACCTAAGTAACTCTGGATAAGACAGCTAATAATAAATAAAAGCAATTTAGTCACAACCACAACAGAACAGTTCGGGGATATAAATAGTGTACCGTTTGGGAAAGGTGTTACTATTTTGCCACAAATATACCTATACCTAAGGAAGTGCACAATAGTTTGCAACTTTTCAGCTACATAAATGCATCCAACGGATGCACCATTTGCCATTTTAAGAAAAGCAATACTTTCTACGTTTTCTTCATCTTATACAGAATGTTACAGAATTCGACCGACAAACTTTCAGGGGTTACAGAGGCATGATATAAGAATACTTTGATATTAGACACCTAATGTATGTGACGACAAACTTTGAAGTCACGTAATGATTTTTCATTCGAATATTCGTACTGATAAACGCAAACAAATAAAGTCTTAATACGAATACGTCACTGATTTCCACTCTAAAATAGTTTCTCTTCCACAAGCTTCCGATGCGGTATTTTCAAAGTCATGAGTTTTGCTTTTTGTGGAAAAAAATCCATCAGCAAGAGCCATTGCGCCACAACAGCCACTTTTCATGGATAATTATATGTATCAGAGAAAAAAAATTACAGTTAGCTGTGGTAATAGCGCAGTCATTGGCGTGTTCGGCTGTCAGTCTGGTGGTGTGGGGTTTAAATCCCGTAAAAGCGGTTTAATCTTCCAAAATCGTCTTCCGTGGTCTATTGGTACCATGCTGGCTTCTCGTTCTCAAGGTCGCAGGTTCAAACCCGGCGGAGGGTGGTGGATTTTTTTTTTCAGGCGTAAAAATCCCTAGCATGGGAAGTAAAGCCGGTGCTCCCGTGTCGTAGATTTACGGCACGTAAAAGAACCTCAAGCCTGATATAGAGGCATTTGAGCAAACTTTCCGGTGTTTCACGCCCAATATAGAAAGAATGAGACGCTAAGAAGCATAGTTAGTTGACATAGTTAAAGAGCGTCCATAAATAAAGCTCATTAACTTTATTTTTTCTGCTGCGTACAGTAAGGAAAGTGTTTTATTTCACCAAAAATATGATGTGAGATTTCAACGAAATATGTTTTGAGACCCGTGACCCCAAAAAGGCATTTTCAGAAAAACGTTCCTGTGTGTACAGCATAATTCAAAAACAAAATGTCGGTTAAATACCACACTCGGTATTTAAGTTCGGCATCTTCCACGATACGACACGAAGATTTGAAAGATTATCCCCTCTCCAAACTACCTTTTACATGGAAAAAATTTTGATTTTCTCATAAATGGTCCCAACAGTTTTTATTAAAATACCATATGTTTAAGGTATTTTCAAGAGAAATGCATATCTTGAATTTTCTGGGAGTATCCTCTGAAGTCATTTTAATTCTGAATGACTTTTGCATAACTGGTAAACCGTAAGAGAGAGAGAGAGAGAGAGAGAGAGAGAGAATGTCTTACTACACAAAAAATATAGATCTCTTTAAAGCACATAATTTGTAATTTTTTTATTTATTTGTGGAGTTAACCATTTCGAGATATTCCCTGTTATTGGTTTGAGTTTACAGATACTTACGTTTTCTCAAATGAATAGTCATTATTCGTTTTTTTCTCTCCTAGTTATGCAAAGAGAAAACGTAATTTCAAAACCGTAACTTAGCGACCAGCTCTTAAAATATTTAACTATCGCTTAAGGCTACCATAGTACTTTATTCCCATTGTACCTAGAAGGAAATATGTAATAAAATCATTTTTTTCAAATGTTTATCTCGATTAATACGAAGTTGTTAGAAGAAAAAGCGTTTGGAGGAATAGTTTGTACAAGAGTGAGTATAGAAAGTCATGTGAGTGCAACACATCAGGTTTGAATGGCGTTCATTTGGAGTGTACTGAGTTTTAGTTTCTTACGTTTCGTTCAACCTTTAAATAAACGTTACGGAAGTATTTGGAATGTTTGAACATAGCACGATTACCTGCAAATAGTAGTAACTCGGAGAAGTGTTATCAGTGGCGTACTGACTCGTTATTGATTTTGATCTATTGCAAACAATCATGAACTCAATGATCATAAGTGTCCTAAATAAAAGTGCTCACCTAACATTCCTCTGTGACTACTGATAGCTTGTTGGTTGAATTCTGTATGAATAGATGTATGGAAATATGTCATAAAATTCAACTTCCTTAGACTACAACTTCTGTAGAATAGTAAACAATATATAACTGTCAGTAATAGGATTATTTATTCTCTTTGTGCATTAGGAATATTCAAGTATAAATAGCGATATAATGTGCAGTAGCCCGTAGTAACATTATACATTCCGTCTATATGTAGAAAAGAACTCTCAGATCAAAGGAATCGTTTCGTGTTTGTTCCCTCAGTATGATATGCAAATATTTGCAGGATGATAGCGGAAACTTACACGCTATTAGAGCGTAAAGTATTGCCTAAAAACGTTTCTTTTCTATTCATCAGCTAGATGTTGTGTACCGCCAGGGAAACAAAAGAACATCGCACTGACCTTGAGCACTCATGAATGAAAGTAGTAGAGAGCGCAGTAACTGTGACCTATATTTTTGGCTCACATGCTACGCTCAGCTTCCCATACTTCTAAAATCTTCTTTTGTTATTTCTAAATACAGAGTTTATTTCCAAAAGGTACCGAATCCACAATTTTCGGAAATTGGGCTGTAGCACTATATATAGAAGGCTTTCCAATTTGAAGACATTGTGAGGCAGTATTTTTAACACTTAAATAATTTCAGTCTAATTATATAATATGTAAATTCAATAACAGCCCGCCTTAAAGCAATATGTGTATGTAACAATATATAAAAAGTGTATATTACAGTCATTTTATATGTTTATATTACTGTATACATGTAATAATGTTATCCGACTGTATTACGTAATTTAATAATATAGGAGCTGTGAGAATAATAGGTTAAAAGTTGCTAACAATGAGGTAACAATGAGGTAACCTTGAGGCAATAATGAGTAAGAAAGTGTAATAATGCTACTAGTCATTTTTGGAGCAACAATAATGTAATTTTTGTTACAGTTTAAAAATAGCCAATCAACAACCAGAAAAAGCTTTAGTTAAATGAAGGTATTCTATTGGAGTAGGATTAGCCAATCAGAGACTTGAAATATAGCAAAATTTACAAATCTGGATGTCAGTTGCTGGACGTGTTGGTTGTAGACAGTGATCCTAGACGGATGCGAGATGCGTTCTCGAGAAATTTAATACGTATTATTGTGAGACGAAAATAGTTTACACGTTAAAAAGTGCAAGTAATTAACAAAAGAATCTCACAGCTCTCTATATCAGTGAAGTGTTATTTAAATCGTGTCAAGCATTAATAAATGGAGTGAAGAAAAACTTAAAATCTGTGTAAGCCTACATTCTTCAGTCGCACCGCTCCCTGCTAAGACATTCATATCTCTAAAAAAAATTATAAATACTGAAGCAGCCGAGGCAAACATAAAAATAATATTTAAAGAAACAGTAAACAAATTACAAAGTTAATATTTTTTAAACATTTTTTGGCGGGCAAAGGCAACCGGAAAGTACATATGGGGCGAAGGCTACCGGGAAGCGGGTACCGTGCGGTTTCAATGAACTTCAAGTTCGGCTCCCCAACAGTTGAAATATAATACATAATCTTCAAACTGACTTTCCATACGTAGCAGCAACAAAACTTCTTCAAATTGACGTCCATACGTGGGGCAAAAATAGCTTCTTCAATTGTTATTATTAATTATTATTACTTAAAATCATCTCTAGTAGTATTAAATTTGGAGAAAGAAATAGACCGTTAGCAGAAGCCAAGAAAAAACAAAAAGGAGCATGTTACATAGGATCCTGCTCAATGATTTATAGTGGAGTTCCCATGGAAAAAAGAGTAGCTGCAGGAGTGGGGATAATAATACATGAAAGATTGAAAAATAAAATCCTATCATATAGTTGGGTAAACGAACGTATTGCAACATGCAGTCTTAAAATAGAGATTATATGAGTATTATTGCAACATATGCCCCAGAGGAAGGTAGATTTGTAGACTCGAAGGTATTCTACAAAGACTTACAAAAGGTGCTGGATGCAACAAATAAAAATGATTATATTCGAATTGCAGGTGATTTAAATTCAACAACTTACTACAAAGCTTATACGTACAAACGGTGAAACTACATTAAATCAAAAGGAAAACTGTTGAGAGATTGCATTAACTACAATGTGTTAAAAATAGAGAATTCCTTCTATAAGCACAAAGAAATTCACAAATATACATGGACAGCTCGAGGAAGTCACTCAATAATAGATCTCTTCATTACCAATGGAAAGTTAGGAAAATGTTTTGATGATGCAAGGGTGTTAAGAAGCAAATATATAGGATCGGATCACTTTCTTGTTAGAGAAAGAATTGGGCTAAAGACAAAAAGAATTATTATAAAATTTATATCGAATTATAGAATAACTAGCTAGGATAGTTTATAATAGAATGTTAATTTTGGAAATTAGTGATAAGATTTCTTTCCTTTGAAGTTTTAAAAGTTTATTCTTATTTTGATATTATAAATCTAACCAACGTAATTTAGGTCCAAGTAAAACGAGTTGGAAAACGAATTTGCATAGAGATCCTTCGATTAGAGAATTCTACCAGAGATGAATTAAACAAAATCTAGGAAGCAAACCTATGAGCACTGATATAGAAATGGAACAGAAAGAATTAATAAATTGTATTAAAAAGTGGCTGAAGAAGTACTGGCAAAACGGAAGAAAGTTTTAAAAAAATAAAGGACTCTATATTTGGAATGAAGAACTAAAAGAAGCAATAAAAGAAAAAATATATATTATACCTTAAAGGGTTAGCCCAAAAAGGTCAGAAAACCCTAGAAAAACATAAAACTCAATCTAGAATAACAAAAGCTCTGGTGAAAAGAGCTCACAAAGAAGCTGGGATATATGTCAGATATCGAATACGATATCCACGGGAGACAAAACATGGCATACAAAATAATGAAACATTTAAATAAAGAAGAAAAAGAAGCTGCAAATCTAAAAATCTTGGACGACAGGGAATGGATAACATAAGGGTTTTGTAAATCCTTATAGTACCTGATGAAAAGGAGGAAGAACAGACTGATGTGGAAATGACTTTTCATAACCAAGTGGATAATTTAGAATATGTTGAACTAGAAGAAGTTCTTACAAGAAGTAAGAATAAGAAAACTCCTGGGTTGGGCAATATCAATATAGAACTGCTTAAATATCTTCCTCTAGAAGCTATATTTAGACTTCTAGATCTATTTTACCAATGTTGGCAGCAAAGGAAACTACCAAATGAATGATAAACAGCCATAGTCGTACCAATATTTAAGAAAGGACAACGAACAGATTGCAAGACTTACAGGGGTATTAGTTTATTAAACACGACATATAAGATGTACGCAAAGGTTATTAATATTAGATTAAAACATAATGGAATACATAATTTTAGAAGAATAAATAGACTTCAGAAGAGAAAGATCATGTTTAGATAATGTAATTGTGCTAAAATTACTAATTGAGAAGAGAAGCAAAGAGAATTAACTTTGAAAACATATATAACTTTCGTAGATTATCTAAAAGCTTTTGACTGTTATAACAGGAAAATTATGGAAAATAATGGAAAGAAGAGGTATACCTAAACATATAATTGAAGTTATTAAGGATATGTACCAAAATACCCAAATCAATGTAGAAACTAAATCAGGTGAGATCCTTATAGAAACAATAAATAAAGGAGTTAGACAAAGATGCTGCATATCGCCCACACTTTTTAACATATATCTTGACGATGCAATAAGAAGGTGGAATTAGGAAATGAATGTTTTAAAACTTAGAGATGATTTTAATATGGGAAAATTTTTAAATATCCTTTTGTTTGCAGATGATCAGGTTCTTATATCCGACAATGAAGACATCCTACAAAGATAACTTCTAATTACGAAAGATTACTGGAGAATATAACTTAGAGATATCTGTCCAAAAAACAAAGTCAATGGCATTTCCAGGAAGATTTACTCTTAGATGTAAATTAGTGATACAGAACCAAAACATTGAACAAGTAAGCTCCTTCAAATTCCTAGGGTGTGACCTGTCATATATAGGAGAGTTAGATGCAGAACGAAAGGTTGAAAAATTTAATGCATGTGTGGGACTATCAGAGGAACATTAAAAGGTAATGTTAGGAGGGACATATATGACATTTTACGAAACGATGGCGGTAACATGTGGATTATATGGCAGTGAGACCCTTGATACAAAAACACGTAGTAGGATGCAAACAGCAGAACTGAAATTTTTGAGAGGATGTCTGGGAGTCACAAAAAGAGATGGATTATAAAATGAAGACATGAATTAAATGATAAAGTAGCTAATTATAGACAGAGATGGGAAGACCACGTCAGTAAAATGGGTAAAGAAGGAATGCCTAAGAAGATTCTAAAGTATAAGCCGAGAAGGGAAAGAGGAGTTGGAAGATCCAAGAAAAGATGGTTGGACCAATGAGACACAACAGATCGTGAGGACTAAGGCCTGAAGAAGAAGAAGAAATAAAGGAGTAAGAAAAGATGCTGGTTTTCACCCACTCTTTTTAATATTTATATTGACGAAGCTATAAAGGAATGGCAAAATATTTGAAATCATGACTATGCTATATTTGATATTTATTAGCCTCTTTGCCATATTGAGTACGGATAGAGTTGTCATAATATAAACTAGATTAATATCTTATTTGATAATATTCCTTAAGGTCATTTAATGGATTTGTCAGCAATGTTGAGCGAGCATGTCTCTTGAATGCAGGCATAGGTAAATTTCTTATATCTGACGGCAGAGCATTATAAAATTTGTAGGAAATATGAACAAAACTGTTTTTGGTATAACTGTAGTACACATATATATGTTCAAGCCATTGCGAGTATTGTAATCATACACAGTAGAACAAAGAGTCAAAGTAATGAATTTGGATTTTATATACAAAAAACAGTCCAGAATAAACATTGCCGGAAAACTTAATTCCTAATTCAGTACACAGTGGTTTAGAGTGTGTTCGGGATTGAACACCACAAATGATTCTCACAGTCTTTTTTTATTATAAGTACCGTGGATGTTGAAGTATTTCCCCACACTAGAATTCCATATTTAAACTAATTATATATATATATGACCATAATAAACCATAACTAGACATGTTCTCCATAGAGTACCTTCTAATATTCGAATCATAAATATACCATTATTTATTTTACTTATTAAGAATCAGCGTGTGTCTTCCAACCAAGCCCCGACTCGAGATGGATTCCAAGATACCTTGTTGATACACAAGAACAGTCATTTCTGTTAAGTAAAAACTTAATATCGATAGTTATGTTTTTATTTACAGTAATTTTGTTGGCAGCACAACAGGAGTGTAGGCTGGAAGAAATATCGTCCAGATTACTATTCATACCGGTTTCACTTATATGTGACACTGCTAATGTAACATCATCTGCGAAAATATAAGTTTCTGCATAGTCATCTTTAGTACATGCAGAAAGGCCATTTGTATAAACAATGAACCGTGCTGGCCCAAGTAAGGTACTCTGTGGGACGCCACATATCACGCATTTAAAATCAGAAATTTGGCCGTTAAGAAAAACAGATTGAAACCTATCTTTCAGGTATGATTCCATGAGGGCAGGACTGGTATGATCAAATATAGGCGGAATGACTTCAAAAACACTCCTATTTGCTGATGATAGGTAGTATTCACTGATACAGAAGATAGCTTGCAGAGGAAATTGTGTTTATTAAGTAAAATAGAATTTAAAACATCTGATGTGTTACACTCACGTGACTTTCTCTCCTCTTGTATAAACTATTTTTACAAACGTTTATTCTCCATATGCTTCATGTTAATCGAGATAACGAGATGTTAATCTTATTGCTAATTTTCTTATAGATGCAAGGGGAATTGGTAGGCTTTAAGCGATAGTCAAATATTTTAAGAGCGGTAGCTATTTGGAGTATTCCATTCTCTTTGCATTACCAGGACAAAAAAAAAAAATGAATAACGAATTTGAGAAAAAGTATAAGTATTGGAAAATTTAAGGGAATAACAAGCAATATCTCTAAAATGGTTTACTCACCAAAACAAATGTATATGACATAAATTGTGTATTTTAACGCGATCTACATTTTTTGTGTAGTAAAATTTTGTCTATCTCTTATGGTTTACCAGTTATGCAAAAGTCGTTCACCATGAAGAATACTTTTGTAGACATTCCCAGAAAATTCAGGATATACATTTTATTTGCCATAAAAATGTCTTAAACATATGATGCTCTAATCAAAATCGTTAGAGCCGTTTTAGAGAAAATAAAGATTTTCGAAAACTGTTCCATGTAAAGGGTAATCTGGGGTGGGGGATTTTCTTGAAAACCTTCATGTCGCATCTCTGGAAGATACTAAACCTAATACCAAGTTTGGTGTTTATCCGGCTGTTCGTTTCTGAGTTATGTGTTCACAGACACACGCACACGGACATGTTTCCAAAAATGCTTTTTTTTTATTCAGGGGGGTCTCAAAACATGTATTTCTGGTGAAATCTCGGTATCGAATTTTTGGGTGGAATACAATACTTACCCTACTTACTATACGTAGTAGAGAAAGTAATATCAGTTAGAAATATCACCACAGAAAACGAAGGTGATGGTATTTAGAAATAAATCACACGTGAGAGAAACAAATTGAATTAAGTGGTAAAATAACACAACAACTCTCTATATTCAGTTATTTAGGGTGTACAGTTTCCTACACAGTAGAAAATGGTAAGCTCCTCAAGTATATCAGTTAATAGCGACTATCAAAAGGACATTGTATAAGAAAGTACGAAAAGAAACAATTTTAAAATGTTATAAAGTTCTGGCGATTCCAGTCCTGATATATGGAGCAGAAGTATGGACCCTCACAAGTAAATATAAATAAAAGATTGAGGCATCGGAGATGAAATTGCTACGTCCAATGGCTGGATACGCTCTGCTGAATCATCAAAAGAATGAAGATGTAGGGAAAAGATTAGGTAAAATAAAGGTAAATAAAAGAGATGAATGATATACGCACTTTCGTTGAATGGACTCACACCGTAGTCCTCTCCAACTATTAAATTAAATTCCATCTCGTAGAAGAACTGCAGGAAGACCCAAAAAAGCGATGGAGAGATCAGCTGTAATTCTGTGAAGTCGGAACGGATCTTAAGGTCCAAACCGTGTAGTTTATTGTCATTATTATTTTACTCAGGGAAATAAAGCATATTTCATATACAATAATATAAGAGAAAATGAATATCAACAAGTGCAAAATTAAGAATTTATAACACACTTATAAGCCCAACAATAATAAATGAGACCTGGGCGCTTAAAGAATCTCAAATACAAAACCTTTTAACATTTTAAAGAAAGATCCTGAGAGAATTTATTGTCCAAGTAAAGACAAGCAAGGACATTGGAGAATTCAGAAAAAAAAGAACGGTATGACAAAATAAAAACACGAAAAGTCTAAATGTTATAAAAGCGCATGGACTAAGATAGTCAGGGCATACATAGAATGTTAGAATGAGAGAAGAACTAAAAAAGTATATAAACAGAAACCTCCGAATCTAGAACCGAAGCAGACATAGAAATAGATGGAAAGATATAATCAGAGCTCTCAAAAGTATGCAAATAAAAAATTGGAGTGAAGTGAACAGAGGACACTTAGAATGGAGGACTATTGTAGAGAAAGCCAAAATCCTGGTAACCACATTTTAGAGGCTATTATTATTATTATTATTATTATTATTATTATTATCACTTCTACTAAACATTTCATAAAAGTAAAGTCTTCTTACGGATGCTCCTCATCACCCCTGTTATTCAAAATTTCCCTAGATGTCAGCTTAAGGGATTGGCAAATGTACATATAATTTTTTTTTCTGTCCACCTCCAGGAAACTGCAAAAAGTTAGGTAACGATTCGAATAAAGCAATTTAAGATTACGCGTAGTAATGAAACAGAAACTGCAGATTTAAGAATTAAAAATGTAAGCTATTTTTAATATTTGGGATCAATATTATAAAAATATATGTACATAATGAAAAAAATGTTGAGTGTTTAAAAATTGTCTACTCACATAAAGCCTGAAAAAAACTTACAGCCTGTTTGACATTTGTAAAATGTATCATTAGAGCCATACTAAGAGTATTAAACCTATGGAGCATCTGAAGATAGGAAACATCAATTCAATGGATTTAAACTATCGTTAGTATCGACTGCAGGGTTTTACACTAAACCTTTCAGAGCAGGCGAAAAAGTTTCAGGTTCCTAGCATGAAAGTGGCTGCATTCTATAGCATTTGAATGTAAGTATAGAAAAAGTTAAAAATAATTTAATGTGTTCAGGTATTTAATTGTGATGTAATTAATGGTACTTCAATGTGCCTTAGGATTCTAAATGTTGACCAATGTATAGTTCTAAGGTTACATATAATAATATAAAATGACAATTAGTTTTTTCTAAAAAAAACTTAAACAATTTGCCAAAGATCCCCCTTAAATATGATATTCCCTCAACCTTAGATGCCTAAGCAATGTTGAATGTTGTAGATTTGCTTTCAGTTTTACTTTCCCTGCCACATAAATAGTGAGTAGAGGGTACTGCATTCCATTCAAAAATTTGATATCGAGATTCGACCTGAAATACATGTTTTGAGGCCCCTGAATAAAAAAAGCATTTTTTGAAAAAGGTCCTTGTGTCTCTGTGAGAGTCTGTGAACAGCAGTCCGATAAACACCATATTTAGGTTCAGTAACTTCTAAGCATGAGGCACGAAGCTTTTCAAGAAAATCCCCCACCCCAAACTACCCTTTAGAAGGAAGTTTTTTCGAAATTTGCTATTATATAAAAATGGCTCTAACAATTTTGATTAAAATACCATATAATAATGATATTTACATGGCAAATAAAATCTATATCTTGAATTTTCATGGAATAACCTTTGAAGCCACCTTCATTCGGAAGGAATTTTATATAATTTTATATAAGTAGTAAACGTTAAGCGATAGATGAGAAGTACTACAGAAGAGCTCTAGATCTCTTTAAAACATACAATTTATTTCAAATTAACTTTTTTATGGCGCCATCCATTTCCGAGATATCCGTTATTAATGGTTCAAACTGTTCGCTACTTGGCTATTCTTTGTTATTTCAACATTCAGCTGTTTCTCGTGATTGCATGGAAACAGTATGTAATTTTAAGACCAGCGTATAGCGTCTAGTTCTTAAACATCTGACTATCGCTGTCCCCTTTATATCTTGAACGAAATATGTAATATAACTATTTACACAAAGCTTTATTTGCATTAAATTGGAGTAGATAGAAGAATAATACCCAGCAATAAGCGACGGAGGTTATAGAAAGTTATGTGAATGCAACACAGCAGATTTTTCTTTTGTTGCCGTATAAATTTTCTCTAGTATATTTTCTCATATTCAGGTTTTCATTAACAACGCTATTGTGGTCAAACTATGGCAGATCGAGGCGCGAACTTGCGGTGGTATCATTTGAATAAATATGCATACAACTCTTTTCGGACTGATTTTTCATTGGTTTGTGAAATATGTCACCTGTAAGACTTAAACAGCCCTGAAATTCAAATACTAAACTTCGTTAACTAATATCTTGAAAAGAACTATGTCGTTTTGCTTAATTTGGATTGTGTATAATTTTTCTGTTTATGTAGACTTAAATAGGAACACTCTTCGCCTTCTCAAGTTTCTATTCTTGTAAGAGTATCCCTAACCAGGTTAATTCTCGCACAGTACTTTTAACAGAGCGTAAACATTTCATTGGTGTCGGTTTCGTCTTGCACCTTGGTTTAAGTAATTACTCAAGTTTGGTTAGCAATTAAAAGTATTTTATGCAGTATCTGCAGTTTTGAACCTACCATCCTTTAGCTTTTCCAATCTTTAAATAATTTCCAGAGAGTATTTCCTTTAGGGTACAGGTACTTCTAATTTGGACTAACCACTGTCAGTTTTATTACTTTTATTTTATCGCCTTCGTTTTATCTTATCTTCCTGAACGGAGGGGACTCCGCACTCGCACGAGGGGTCGTTCCCGGGAGGAAGGATAAGGCAAGAGGAGACACCGGGCGGCCGGATCCAGGAGCAATGGTACAGCAATGAAACGGACCCTAAATTTCCAGTAGTAGACACCCCGGCAACGGACAGGCAGACGAGGACGTCCTCCCACACAGAAGGGGTCCAAAGCCCCTCAAGAGGTTCCGATACCCCGGCAGCCAGCCGAAAGCCGAGGGATGGAGAGAAGTACAGAAATTTCTCCTGCACTTTCGACACTTTCGACCCTGTAAGAGATCAACGGGATGAAATGATGAATGGAACGAAATGGAGGGACAGGAAATTCGGGGCTGAAAGAAAGCATTCCAGTATTCGCCCGGAAAAAATCCTGAAAAAACACATTAGGTGCGCGGTCGCCGGGAATCGAACCCAGAGCCACCCGAATGTGGCCCACAGACGTTGCAACCGGAATCATCCCGCTGGGTCTTCGTTCCTTAATATCGACAATTAAATAATTTCCGTAAATCGTTTTAATTCCGAACTTCATTTCTTCGGCTGTTAGACAAAACTGTAAGATTTTTTTTGGGTAGCTATAAATATTTCATAAGCCATTTTGTGCATATTATATTCGATTTTTATTGTACTATTTTTTTTAAATAATCGAAAAAAATACAAATGGGGAGACAGGTGCTATCAAGATAAACTCTGAACCTCTCGTTCTATTACTACAGGCAAAATACATAAAAAATAAATTGTTATACCCTCAAATATATCAAGCAACTTTGTTTACAAGTTATATATATATATATATATATATATATATATGTAATTTATTTTAAAAATTAACGCAATGCTTAAAATGAATGTTTGAAATTAAGTTTTGTACTAAAAGATTCTCAGCTTCTAGAAAAGTTCAAGTACGAAAGGTGCAAAAGAGTAAATTTATTGCAACCACTTACATTTTTGATAGTTAATTGTTCTTCATACCATCATATTGTAAAATGCAATAGCATAGCCGGAATTTTAACCATGATCTTGCGCTTTCCATGCGGTTGATCTAACCAACTGTTCTACCACGGCAACATGCCGGTACGACATTAAATTACCAATTTTGACTCGTTTAGCGGCAAAAATGCGAGCCCGATTAGGGAATTTAATGATGTACCGAGAGTTGCTATGGTAGCTCCGTTAGTTAAAGCAGTCGTACCGAAAGCGGATGATTCTGCTTTAATTCCTGACTATGACATTGCATTTTTCAATCAAATCTACTTCTCAAGCCTACATTTTTCTTTTATCTTAATTTTACCAGCTAAAATATTTTTGTTTGTATAGCACATTTTAGGTTTTTAATAATACATTCAAAAGTTCAAACTCACTTTCCTCGGCTTCAGCTTTTGATATTAAAATTGTTTCCCTACACTCAACACCTGTCCTTTTCTATAGTTTTTATGTATATACAAGTATATGACATTTTTCTGGGGTAGTCTGCAGGCATTGCTGATAAAGGTAGCAAGTAATTTTTGTAAAGATACAAATAATTGCTTAATATTGAAGAAAATGACCAAGGTTTCTGCCATTTTGCACTTCTTTGCCAACTTCATTTTTTAAAACAAATTAAAGAGCATCATAACAAAAAATCTATGTTAGGTAAGGCAGTGGTCAGAATTAATTTTATAAAGCCTTGTAGGAATTTTTCATAATATCAGGAGGAAACAGGCTTCAGCATTGAATTGGATTTATAAAAATTGAATAAATATTAAGAAAGTATACAAACTGAAAATATGCACTCGCTGTACTAAGAGCCTGAACAGTACGTGTGAATTATAAGTAAAGATTGCCTCTGTGAACTGGAGGTTAGCATGCAAGCTTCCAAATCCTAGTTCTCGAGTTCGATTTATAGTCCGAGGGTGAGAATTTTTCTTTAGCCAAGATTATTCTGCATCCTCCCCAGGGCCTGGAAGTATGAATGGGAGCGTAAATGCGTGTGTGAACTTAATGTTTAGAAAGAAAACACAACGTAAAGCAAAACCCAAAGCTACACTATGATTGTGTCCATTTGATGGAGGGGTCACCTAGTATCTCGACCCCCAATGGAACTTTAGTGCACACACCTCAGGAGGATGGGTTGAGGTGAGAGAACCGCAGGAGACGTATGGGCTGCAGATCAGGCCGGCGCAGAGACGCGCCGAGTTTCCTAATAGTTCCAAGCTTGACCACCCGGCCACGGGAGAGTCGCTCGGAGACGTCCCTCTAGTGTGACCGGGGAAACACAACCCAGTAGGAAAGGCTCGATAGGCTTCCCTCTAACAGGACCGAGCAGAAGTTCCAATTCACAATCCTCTGCACCATCAGCCCGACAAGAACCGAACCACAGCCCCGGAGTTAATCTTAAACATGAAAGAGGCAAATTACACCTCTCCAGCATTTGCCTGTGCCATTTAGGGAAAACCACGAAAAACCCATGATCAGAGTGGGCGGCTACCGGGAATCGAACCCGGCACTTCCCGAACTAGAGCCTCGCACGTTACCACGGAGCCATCTCGCTCGTAAGATGCACAGCAGTAAACGAGTGAACATAATTGGTGACGAGCAATTAGCAATTGTTCCAAAGGTAAAGCCTCCTATATGACCTTAGATGTTAAAGGCGGCATTTAAAAAGCCACCCCGTTTAATTAAAAAACAAAGTTGTTTTCCAAATCCAACTGCTATGCTTCACATTAACGAAGTGATGCTCGTAAACAGAAACCGCAACATCAACTCTCCCGAGTTCATAACCAGATTTCCGCTGTGCATATTCCGTAACCAGATATAATCGATTGGCCATGGGAGCACTCTCAATAGTGATGTGGTTTGTCATTAAGTGACAAAGCATGCAGGAATTTCGAAAGTCTCCGCTATATCAGGATGAACGTCAGGTGGAAGTAAGTAAATCACTATCTCGAAGGCACTAGAAATAGTCTCTATCCGTAACCCATGCATCTGTTGGGAAACCAAGAGCTTTCCCTTTGTCTCAACGTAATTACCATAAACTCTTCTGTAAGAAACTTTCAAACCTAAGTCTAGCAATTAGAGCCGAATTTGTTATTGCTCAGTAATAATTATTATTGTTGTTGGACAAGTTACAGTCATGAAGGGAACTTTGGCACATCCGTTTAAATTTTGATGTCATTGGGTTATTATTAAACCTTTCTGGTTTATTACACAGTTTTCGGCTTTTCAAAGTGTCTTTTAATTAGCGTGTGTGCTCAAATTAGAGCTTGATCCCGTGGGAAGGGTAGTTTCGACGCTTGTCTCCGTTTGAATTTCAGCACTGAGTTGTAAAGAGATCTTACCTGGGATCTCTCGTCACGTAAGTTATAATCTTTCGGGCACAAACCTGGCATCAGAAAATAGAGAAAAACAAATATTTTATATCTATATTTCTATGTATTTATAACTCTTCATGTACACGTACAACTCAGCATGACATGGTCGAGTTAGAGCACACTGCATTAGGTATATCTGCCGCATAACCTTAGATTTTTTAACATCACAGCAGGAAACTTTATGTTGGCATTTACATTTCTAGTCACAACCAAATGAATACACTACTCCATGCATCAGAATTGTGTGTGTGTGTGTGATTATGTGTGCTGTCATTGTAATAGAGGTGCATAAATCAGTATAAGCGGGGAAAAATAAATAAAATAAAGAAAGAAAAAGGATGTAATATAAGTAATTACAACGTACAAATATTTTTCGTACCTGTTTTTATGTCTCCTGGGTACTGAAGATAATTTATTTAAAACAAACACCGTCTGTTCTTTGTCTCTCCGTCAATGCCGCGTACGTTTTATCTAACTACTGGAAAATCTCAAAGTAGTCCATGCCTACTTCATCTGTCCATAACGTCCATGTTCAAGGCGTATTTTTAAAGTAAGTACCGTTTTAATATTTTGCCGCTGCAGCGCTGTAATTGCGATTTAGAGAATGTGTGAACGCTTCCTCCATTCATTAGGAAGCCAGACGCATCTGTGAGCGATCGTCACTTTGTGTTTTCCTATTGTTGGAGCGCTTAGAAGTGTTTAAAACACTCGAAGACCCGCTGACTGTGAAGAAAGATCAGTGATTTGTTTTCTGAATGCGAGAAACGTTACGCCTGCAAATATTCATCGCCAACTGTGTGAGGTTTATGGGGAAACAATAATGAGTGACAATGTCCGGTTACACACAGCCAAACAAACACAAGGTCTGATCGCATAACTTTGTGGGAATAATTCGAACACCCTCCCTACGTCCGGATTTCCACCAATCATCACCATTTCATCTCTTTCTTCATCTGAAAAAGTTCCTAGGTTGAAAGCATGTCATCGACGATGATGTGAAACAAGAAGCGCAGGCTTGGCTTTCATCACAGGCGGCATCATTCTTTGACGAAATCATACAAAAACTGGTTTTTCGTTACATGTGCCTGAATAACGGCGGTGACTATGTGCAGAAGTAGTGTAAGGTATACGGTAATTAATAACAATAAAGTATTTGGAAAATAATGCTATTTTTTAAAAATAATATCGGTACTTACTTTTAAAATATCCTTGTAATTGCAACGTACAAATGTTTTTCGTGCTTTTTTTATGTCTCCTGGGTACTGAAGATATTTACAACAAACACTGGCTCTTCTAGGCCTCTCAGTCAATGCCAGTGTGCTTTATTCAATTTAACCACTGGAGTTTGAAAGACTTAGAGCAGTTCATACGACATCTATCCATAACGTTCATGTACTAAAATAATTCTTAGTATATGCCTGTCACTGTTTTAAGACGCCATTAGACGCTTCTGTATTCTAGGTTATCAACCAAAGCTTACCATTCTATTAATCCTGGATGGGAACGTGGACTAATATTTGCACATGCGGGTTGTCGGTATGTGGAAATTATATGGACAGGATATAACGGCAGTTAAATATTTGAAAAAGGCCACGATGTTAAAATGACCTAAAGCTTGGTCGATGATCCGGATAAGCTCGGCTGACTACCTCTGCGGTCAGTGGTCATCACCATTCTAGCTGCTCAAAGTAGATTTATCGTGTTCGATTCCTGCTGGAATAGGTGGGAGGGAATTCTTCTCTAATTTGTATCATTACCTATCCAACGCAGAGCCTTGAGGAGTCAACCTAGTGTGTATAACGTATAAAATATAAACATTAATAATATCATTATTACTCGGTCACTTAAGTTTTACAATTCCAAGGCTAGTGATTGTGGTGGATGAAGATTTAGAAGAAATTATTGCTTTACTGTCAACCGTTTCTATAAATTGTGTGCTCACTCGTTTATCCAGAAGAAGGGATCACAACTTACTGAGTAAGAGTCCCTCAAAGACGACCACACATGTCAGTGGTATATGTACATTAAGGCGTTTAGTCAACAAGGAATCTGTTTTAGGAACGTCATATAAGCACCCCTCGTATGGCTAAAACACTTGTGAATAGACGATGTAGTTTTATACTGAAGAGTTCATAGCTACTTCAAGTATTCAACAACACAAGAGACTTGGAGCTAAGTTTTCAAATGCTCAAAGAATTCTAATTAATTGTATAGACCTTTTCAAATTCGATCACATTGTTTAAGTAACTCACCTCCCCCTCGGGAACTCATTTGTTAACCATTTTAACACAAACCTCCTCAATGATATTTAAACCAGCTCCGCTGGCATATTCAAATTACTGCACATTCTCCAATTTTACAAAAAGGTGGAGCCTACTGTATGCTGCGTATATAACATGAAAATGCATATTATTTTCTAATACGTTTTTTAAATAACTTTTTAAAATTCTTCTCGCACAGTTTATAAATTAATATACATTTGAAAATGTTAATATAATGATACAAATAGTGTAAAGGCATACGATATTTTGTTTTCTTATGCAGTGGGGAACCGTAGTTGCAAATTAACAGAATATATTTAAAAACTACATATCGGGGGATATTTTAATCCAAAACAAATGCAAATAATTATGGGGAAAGCAATTTCGAAGAAGACGAAAGAACAGCTGAATGCGAGTAAGGGTCATTTAAAGGTCACGGAATGTACATTTTTACAGACTTTAAAAGTAATAAACATAAGTCTACTTTTAAGTGTAATAATGTGGCATTCATAATCTTCTATCGGTCAATTTTCTCCAGGCTGAAATACATCTGCCGAAACTATGGACATCATGAACAGTTAGGGGTAAGTGTGAAGAAAAGTGAAAGAGAAAATAACTGTCTATATAAAAAGGGATTAGGATAGTCGAAAAAATGCGTACTACCGTGGAAGAAGCGAGCACAAAGAGGAAGGAAGGCAAAGAAATGACGCAAAGAAAGAACGATGAAATAAGAAAAGAAAGAGCGGGACAGATGTGGAAGTTTTCTAACCAATTTGTTTGACCAAGTTGCCGTATCCATCAACATCTGTTGTTGCATGCTCTGTTGGACAAACTACACGACACAAGCCTTTCACTTGTTTGATTTTTGTTACGGTTTCCTGCAGTTCACAGTTGTATTTGTCAATCTAGCCACTGTATTACAAAAATGCTGACATGCTGCATTGTCGAAACGATCAATCACAGCACAACAGTTTATTCTAAAAGAAGTGTAGAATTTATTCGGCCTTGAAGGAGCATAAATCTACATATGTTATATATTAGGTGAGAATGATGTGGTGGAGCTATGTATGTAATATTGTTGATGCAATTTTTGAGACTTATGTATGTTCATGAACAAATCCTTAAATAAGACACCTCCCTGTGAGGTTGTTTTATGTAGCCAATTTTAAAATTAAAGTTTCAATCAATAGAGCACATGATATACTTCCTTTCAAATAATTACTGGACGCTAAGAACCATATTAGTTAAGGAGCGTCCACAAATAAAACTCAATTTAATTTCAGTTCTTAAACATTTGACTATCGCTGTTCTCTATATATTTATAACGAAATGTGTAATACAGCTATTTCTGCCAAGGCTTATTTGCTTTAAAACATAGTAGATACAAAAATAATCTTTAGTAAGAATAATTTGTATACTCATAATAAACGATAGAGGGTAGAGAAAGTAATGTGAATGTATCACATAGTATTTTTTTTTAAACTATGAAGCAACAGAAATCACATGTTTTATACATTTGTTATTACAGCTTTTTAAGCCTTTTTCTTGTTTTAATCTAAGAATTTACTCGTATTATTCTTTACTCTGTACTCAGTTACTTGTTTTTTGAATGTGAGTAAATTAGCTTGGTCAAATCATAACCCAAAATTAAATTCGGTTTTGTCAAAGAACATCCAGATTATACAGTAACGTCATCCCTAATGATGTCATTTTAGAAGCGAATTTTTCTGACATTCGACCTGTACGTTTTGCATTTATTGTATGAAAATGTTTGTCTTAATCCCAAAGTCTGAAATCAAGGGTAAATCTTTATCCTGAAATGTCGCTATTCACAATATTCCAATATAATTATTGCATTTGGTATCTAATTTTCTGTTTTATTGCTATATATTTGAACGAGTTCACAGTTTACAATTGCAGTAAAATTTAATTTCAAATATAACATTGTAGCTGCAAAATAATATATTGAAAAGAAAATGTAGAATTAATGGACAAATTCAAATGCTGTAATTCGTTTTCACGGTATTAGATTATTTTTAAGCAAATATATGGAACAGGGAATGCGTCATTAAGTTTAAAGAACAACTAACCTTATGATGCATTATTAGAGGCGTTTAATGAATGTATGGAATGCTGTGACACTCTTGGGGGGAGAGAGAGAAAGTAAAAGAGAGGGAGGGAGGAAATGTAGACATTTCCTCTTTTAGATTGTGTGACTGCCTAGAAATTCCTGAAAAAGCTGCTAAACAATTATGAAAACAACAAAGAAATATGTGCAGTGTCTTTGGTTCCATAACAACTGGTTTCAATCGGACAGAAATTAATCAGTTGATTCTTTGGATTTTTCAAATAGTTTTACTTGCGTTAAACAAAAAAAAGGTATTTATTTATTAGACCTCAGCGCTTTATAAATATATTATTCGCGGTATTTCCAAATTACAAGAACGGGACGAAAGCTCCGCTTTACGTGTAGGTGATACCTAGCTAGGTAATGTGTGCAACTCGCAATCTGGAGGTCCAGGGTTCGATCCCCGGCGACCGCCCACTCTGAGCCATGTGTTTTCGTGATTTCCATGGGGTCGGCAGGCAATTGCTGTGGTGGTTTCTTCTCTACCACGGTTTCCTTTCCATCATTTCCCTTTCATTCCGTTTCCTTCTCATCTTTCAGGCGTGTTTTAGCTTTCGTGGCGTTAGGCGGTGCCGGACAGATGTGCGTGGATCAATGCAAAGAGTGTCCTGTATTGACACCAGAGAGCTGCTTGACCCCTCTCTCGGCGGCTACAGCTATGGGACGGGTCTGCGAGCTTGGGAATGTTAGGGACTTCAGCGTCTCTCTGTGGTCTGTCTGTCTAAGGTCTGTAGCCTCCTGTGGTTCCTTCGCCTCATCCCTTCCTCCTGCGGGGTGGTAGCCGCAATAGATTGTGCAGGCCGCAGCGCGCGAGGTGTCCCTCACCGTCGAATCACTTCTACCTCTACCTGTACATGTAGTTTATTATGTAAATAACACATTATACTCCTAAAATTTAATTTGATAGTTGGAAGTCAATGGAGGGTTTCCTAGCGGTTGTTTAAAGGAAAATAACTTCTGATACACTACGCAATAAAAATGATAAACCTGAATATAATTGGTACACTAATCGAGCGAGATGGTTCCGCGATAAAACGTGAAAGTCACATTCGAGAGATCCCGGGCTCGGTTCTCATCGGACCGGTCACTCTGACCATCGTTTTTTTTTT
The DNA here is from genome assembly GCA_030765065.1 of Deroplatys truncata. Lineage (NCBI taxonomy): Eukaryota > Metazoa > Arthropoda > Insecta > Mantodea > Mantidae > Deroplatys > Deroplatys truncata. Next base: position 196,601,524 of record CM060975.1, on the reverse strand, counting down.
TTTTTCGTACTTTACCCAGATAAATGGGGGAATCCTAGGGTGGCACCCCTTATACCGCGAATTTCCTGTCCATCATTTCCATTCATTTGTTTCAAAGTTGTAGGACCAGGCGACAACGGTTGGTATGTTGCGGCAGGACGGTGAAATTTACGCTCTGGAAAGATTTCTCCCTGGCGCTTGGCAGAATTGCTGGGGACACCTTCCTGGAAGTGTCTCGTCTTTTCCCGGACCACAGATTGCGGGTGGCTAAGGCAGCGCTAGCCGGCGTCAGCAATGGTGTCTGTTGGAATCGGTAGGGACTCCGTCCTCTCGTGCACATCGTCATTCGGATCTGGTCACCCTTCGGGTATCTCTTTCAGCCCTTCCACCCAGGTGCCGCGCTGGAAGCACCAAAGGCCCCACCGCAATCTACTCCTTACGTGAACGAAAATCCTTTAATCCTTTAATAATAAACTCCTTTATTTACTCAAAAATCACTAATGATTTTGAGTACCATATCCTAGTTTGAGACATTAACGTGATTTGTGAAATGTAAAACTTGAGTTTTATATAAATTGCTCCGGAAGTCCTCTTCCTTCTTATCCAATTTTATATTTAAAAAGAAGCTTTGAAATCGTATGAGATGGACAGAAACGTACTGCAGGGAAAGTGTAATACTCTTGAGATAAACAAATCGTGTAAAATAAGCTTTTTCGAATTCGTTGTTTTTCATTTGAATTTTTTACTATTTTAACAATACGCTTTCAGATGACATCCTTCTGTTTCTCTTGAGCTTATTCAAAGAGTATGTAATATAAAGGCAGGTATATAGAAAAAAATTGAGTGCCCTAACAGCCTTCTATATGTACCGAAACCATTACTGTGTATCATAATTAGTACAAAGTACATAGAAATAATAGGCTTTTTAATAAATAATTTGTAGAATAGATTAACAAAATTTGATTCGATACGTTCACATGACTTTCTCTGCCCTCTCTCGACTATTAGTGAGTATACAAATTATTCTTACGAAAGTTTATTTTCCTATCTATTTAATTTTAATCGAGATAAACCTTTCCGGAAATAGCTGTTTTACACTCTTCATTATAATTATACAGGGTATAGTGATAGTCATATGTTTAAGAACTGGACGCTATATAATGGCCTTAAAATTCCATGCTGTTTGCGTGCAATCGCAAGAAACATCTGAGCATCGAAAGGACCTAAAAATAATGACGAGTATTGAACAATTTGAACCATTTATAACGGATATTTCGGTAAGACTGATGCCACATAAGAAGTAATTTGAAATAAATTGTGCGTTTCAAAGAGATCTGCATTTTTTTTGTATTACGTTTTAGCACTTAATGTTATACAATATTATACAAAATTTCTACCGAATGATGCACTTTAAAGCTTACTTCCAGTAAATTCAAGATTGTGGCAGTAATTTGTATCACAATAATGTAAATTCCAGAGTGATTGTAGAGTAAATAAGCATTATTGTATGACATTGATTTGAGATGTTTGTTAATTATAAGCATTGTTAGGAAATAAGTTTACACGGCCTCACTGAAACTGACAATAAGAGCGGATAACAATGAGCGAGGGGGTGAGTTGAATATTAATAAGAAGAGACAAACAAATGACGTCAGATTGGCGCGCTTTTCTTAGAAATAGCGGGAATATTTTCCCTAGAGCATTTGTGTTCGTAATTTTGATTGGATATAAAAATAGACGCTAATGTTGGCGCGTTTTATTAACCAATTGCAGCTCGGTTATAATCTTTAGGCATATCGGGGTGTGGGAGTATAAAAAGCTAAAGTCAGAGGCAAATTTCGTCAGTCCAACAGAAGCATTCGCGTGTAATACGTCGATCAGTTCAACATAAGTATTCGTGAGTTATACGTCGCGTAGTTCAACGGAAGCATACATAAAGTACACGTTACGCAATTCTACAGAATCTCTCGCGTCTTAAAGTTTGTTATAAATGTGAAACATCCGAATTAATAATGTGAAGTAAATAAGTGATTATAGTAATATTAGAAAATATAACAGTTTCAGTCTGCGTGCACCACGAGTCAATATGTGAATTTAATTAATTGTGACGGTAATAAAAGTGTAAAAACAAATTCTTTTATCAGTGTTATCTTTGAGTAACAAATCCTTTCCGTTTACACACCTTGTTTAAGAGATTTGCTCGACCGAGAAATAATAGCTAGCCGGAGGACAATGAACCCAACATTCAAAGTAGTAATACAATAACAGGCGCCCAGCAAAAGATAACACGAAGTGACCGCGACAAATTGGCTTCCATACGTGGTGCAGATAAACATGAAGCATCTTCCAACCAACTACAAATATTCCACTTCAAGATATACATTTTATTTGTAATGTATATATCTTTAATATATGGTGTGTTAATGAAAATCGTAGAGGCATTTTTATAACCAAAAAATTTCGAAAATATTCCATGTAAAGGGTAATTTGTGGTGTGTGATTCTCTGTCGCATCTTTGGAAGATACTGAACCCAAATACGAAGTTTGGTATTTATCCTACCTTTTGTTTTTGAGCTATGCTTTTCGCAGACACACACAGGGACCTTTTTCTAAAAATCTGATGTGTTACACCCACATGACTTTCTCTACTCTTGTGCAAACTATTTTTACAAACGCTTATTCTCCATATGCTTCATGTTAATCAAGATGTTAATCTTATTGCTAATTTTCTTGTAGGTACAAGGTGAGTATGGTAGGCTTTAAGAGGTAGTCAAATTTTTGAAGAGCTGGTTGCTATGTGGTGCATTCAATTCTCTTTGCATGTTCAGGAAATAAAAAAAATGAATTACGAATTCCCATTTGAGAAAAAGTATAAGTATTGGAAAATTTAAGGAAATAACAAGCAATATCTCGGAAATGGTTCACTCAATAAAAAAAATGTGTATGACATAAATTGTGTATTTTAATGCGACCTACATTTTTTGTAGTAAAATTCTGTCTTCTCTTATGGTTTACCAGTTATGCAAAAGTCGTTCACAATGAAGAATACTTTTGGAGATATTCCCAGAAAATTCGAGATATACATTTCATTTGTCATGAAAAGGTTTTAAACATATGATATTTTAATCAAAATCGTTAGAGCATTTTTGAGAAAATTACAATTTTCGAAAAATGTTCCATGTAAAGAGTAAATCTGGAGTGGGGGGATTTTCTTAAAAACCTTCGTGTTGCATCTCTGAAAGATACTGAACCTAAATACCAAGCTTGGTGTTTATCCGACTGTTCGTTTCTGAGTTATGCTGTTCACAGACACACACACACACACACACACACACACACACACACACACACACACACACACACAGACAGACATACACACGGACATGTATCCTAAAATCGTTTTTTTTTTTTGGATTCAGGAGGCCTCAAAACATATATTTCCGGTGAAATCTCGATATCGAATTTTTGGGTGGAATGCAATGCCTCCTCTACCTAGAGGTAGAGAAAGTAATAAATGATTGTGGGTACCGAAAGTAGAGTGACAGTAACACATCGCATTTTTTTCTCTTACAAGCTTCTGTTGGTGCAGAAGATTGAACAATTATCAGTGGAAACCTTACTAACTGTTGTTGCAAGTGAAATGTGAACCTAACTAATATCCGCAAGTGTTGAGTGGAGTAGACATAGGAGAGAGAGTATGCGTATTTCCGTGCAGTGTCATTCGCGAAGCGAATTAGAAAAATGAGAGAAGGCGTCTCCCTTTACGCTCGAGTTGAGCTCTACACAAACCTAACTTCACACACACTTTGGTGTAAAAGACCTCTTTATTGTTTGCTTTGTGAAAACAATGAAAGTTACACCATTTCATGTAATTGGCACAAAAAATGCGAACCGCAAGCTGTTCCTCTTCCTGTCGCAAACCGGAAGACAAGAAGAGAGGTTTAGCAAACACGTGTCGTGCGTGAGTGCCATTTTGTTGAGCACCATTGCAAGACTTAGAGTGTCTTCCGGTATCTATACCGAATTTCATGGGATTCTGCAGCACGCTTATAAAGCTTGATAATCTTGCACCTTTCTGTTATGTATGTGTCTTTCGTGTTAACCTAGATACAAATTCTATAGCAAAATGTACTTCTTAGTGTTACTGAAATGTCTACAAACATCTACAGTACCTTCCTGCTGCTAAATTCCAGCAGTATATTTTGGAAGTTACGCTGTATATTTGTAAATTAAATCCTAATAAATTACAGGTAGTATTAGCGTAAATATTAAATTGTAACTGAAAGCTCACAATAATACCCATCATCTTAATAAATGAAGAGGATGTATATTTTTAGAAATATTATGTCTGTCGTAACATATTTAAAGCAGAAAAACATGTTTACGAAATATTATCTTTTGAAGGCTTGTGATACAGTTATAGAATTTTAATAGCGATTCCTAGCTCAGATAATGGATATTAATTACTGTTAACATTGTCTTCATATAAACACATTAAAACACCCTTCTTACTTGCTTTACCACGTACATAGTAGGTAGAGAAGATATTGCATTCCAGAATTTGATACCAGGATTTCGCCGGAAATACATGTTTTGAGGTCCCCTAAATAAAAAAAACATTTTTAGAAAAAAATACTGTGTGTTTGTCTGTCTGTGAACAGCATAACTCAAAAACGAAAAGTTGAGTAAATACCACACTTGTTACTTAGGTTCATTTCCTTCCAAAGATGCGACACCAAGATTTTCAAGAAAATTCCCTCACTCCCAACTACCCTTTATGGAACATTTTTCGAAAATGTTTCATTTTTTAAAAATGGCTCTAACTATTTTGTTTAAAATATCGTATATTATAGATATTTACATGGCAAATAAAATGTATATTTGAATGTTCTGGACATAGCCTATGAAGTCGTCTTCATTCGGAAAGAATTTTGTATAATCTTGTATAACTGATAAACATTAAGCGATATACGAAAACACACGGTACAAAAAATGTAGATCTCTTTAAAACACACAATTTACCTAAAGTAAGTTTTTCTGCGGCATAAACTGTTTCTGAGATATCCGTTGTTAAAGGTTCGAATTGTTCAATACTTGCCATTCTTGTAGTCTTATCGATTTTCAGTTGTTTCTCGCAATTGCATGGAAACAGTTTGGAATTTAAGGCCGGCATTTAGCGTCCAGTTCTTAAACGTTTGACTATCGCTATTCTCTTTGTATCTGTAACGACATGTGTAATGTAGTTATTTCTGCAAAGGTTAATTTGGATTAAATGAGTATAGAAATAAGATTTCGTAAGAATAGTTGGTATATCCATTAATAAAGAAGAGGGTAGAGAAAGTCATATGTATGTATTAAATCCGATTCCACATAATGTTATTTATACGAACTCGCTATCTTTACTTACGGAATTTTAGAGGATAATGTACCAATGTGATGTGCTGAATAAATCCATTTGAAGCTAAATCGTATGTAATTAAATACATTCCCCTTGATTCAAAGTGCTTAAAATATTTCATTATGTACTCCTGTGTTCTTCGTGACACTTTATTCCATCAAAACGTCTTAATTATCGTAGTTTTAAATGTGAATTATTATAATCCCTGCGTCGATTGAAGCAACTCTATGAAACTACTTGTATGTGATTAATGCAATCCTTCTTAGATTATAAATTACAAAATGTGCTTAATTTTTTCAGACTTGGGAGGATGTAATAATAAATAAAACAAGAAAAACTTGAAATATCTTGCACATTATTTAATTTATGTAATGGTACTACTGCATGGCTAAAACTTGTCAATACAATTTTCCTATAAACTGTGTTATTTACAAAGTTTCAGTTCAGTAAATACGAGTAATTTTGCTCATTATATTATTTGTGGTTATGAAATACCTTCACTTCAGTAATTTTTGCTTATATTAGGGAACAATATAAATTGAATGCTTACCAAACTTCAAAACATACTTTACATTGATATTCACTTTGCTTGTTCAAATGCTTATTAAAAACAAACGTAATATTAAATCAATCTCTTTTAATTGTAAGCAAACGATAAATGGGTTTACTTGGTCTTTTACCAGGAAAAGATATGACTGAACTGATATTTAATCCCTGAAGTAAATTGTAAGAATGTCCCAACTACCGGAGAGCTAATTAGTCAAACGTACTTTCCTTATATCCACGCCAGGGCTCTCTGGGATGTTTAAGATGTGAAAGAGAGAGTGGCGTGTTGAAAGCAACCTAAAGCTACCGCATTCATTCTTGAGCTAGAGATTCACATTAAGTGTGACATATTTTCAAATGGAAAGCAACGGCAGAGTAAGCGCCTTAGAGATCCTTAAATAAAGAAAATAGTGAAGTACTTTATGCGGAGTATAGTATTACAGCGCCGTAGAAGGGCATGTCTTGGATAAAAGTTGCTTGATATTATGGGGGAAAGTAAATGTCATTAGTCGTGTTTTATTTGGAGGACGTTATGGTGGTCATTTTAATTCTTTTAAAGTGGAAAGTTATCTTACTTATGCTGTTTTCTCACTCTCATAGAAAGCTAAACAACATTTGTATAAAACGTAAATAACAACAAAAATTCTGAATTTCTGAAACGCTTAGTTTTGGAGATATTATACAGTCTCAAATTAAATGGTCCATCCTGTATAGTGCGGAAATTTCGACGCTACGACGGCTTGAGGAAAACGATTGGATGCATTTGAATGTGGATACGGAGAAGAATGGAGCGTATGAAATTAGTAAAAACAAAATAAATAATGAAGGTGTTTTAAAAGGACAGTGCTGAATGACATCAGGAAGAGGAAATAAATTGGGTAGGGTACTGGATGAGAGAAAGCTACTTGCTAAGAAGGGGTTCTGTGAATTCCTATAAAGACAAAATTGTTCCTCCCTCTTAGCACGGTGTGTAGAAAAAGAATGCACTTTCCCACCTATCAGTTGGGAAAGTGCGTTATTCGTCTGCATATGTGTCAACAATATAATTACAAAAGCCATCTAATGTTTTACTCTGACCCCTTGACAGACATCGAGTCATACTTTCATTGTAATGAAGATGTGAACGTGGCGGCTGATGTAGTCATAGTGCAGCGACTTTAACCTCTATGCAGTTTGTTGCTAGTGAGAGCGAAATAGGAAAGGGGCTCACGTCTTAGGATTGCCCATTTTTGATGAAGATGTAATTGAAAACCGCAACTTGACATACCCATTTTAAACTTGTTTGACCGAGCCTCAATGCCTAACTGTTTGACATTTTTTATTATTTTAAACAAAAAAACAAAGATGGCATTTTTAACCAAGCGAAGGTTGCTCCGAATGCTTCAGGCTTCACCAATCTACAAAAATGTAGGAACTAAGATATACAGTTTCTCCGAAACTATAGGCATTCATATATCCCCACTCCTCACAGATTTCTGCAGGAATTCACAGCGACCAGTTATGGAATACATTGGAAGATCTAGTCATCAGCAAAAACGACATTCAGGTTTTAAACCACGGTTGATCTGATCAGGTTCCAAAATTACAGCCACTGAATTCGCAATAGATACAATAGGTTTGTTCCCACACGATTCAGAATCGATTCAGAATTATCTGAGTGTGCGCAGTAGCTAAGTGGCGTTCCAACACGACAGAGAATCAGTTCAGAACCAATTCTGAATTTCCAGTTTGCTGTTCCAACGTATTTGGGAACTAGTTCGGAACGAGTGAAATCGGTTCCTGATTAAGAACAGGAACTGAAAATTCCAGACATGCGCAGATTGTATGGTCTACAGCGCATACTCAGTTAATTCAGAATCGATTCTAATCGCTTGGAACAAACCCGACAGAGAGTATTGAAAAAGCGACATACTCTCTGTATTCAGTAGAAAATAAATTTGAGTATGTAATTTATTCCTCCATTCGTGTTTATTTCTCAATACGGAATAGCAAAGGTGTTTGGTAAGCAGTTGCTCGCTGTTGAGTAGTATGGCGACATACTTGAGGAAAGAACAAACGTCTAACAAAGCCAGGGAGCAAAACAGCGTTCAATGATAACAATAAAGAGTGATTTAGAAGGTGACAGTGATCTTTTTAATGATGCATCGACTTCCGAAGAAGAGGATTATTTCCATTTAAACATTATTCCGTTATTTTGGGACCTTTACCCTTTTTGGCACATTTATACCATTTTCCCCCAACCATGCCCATAATCCCCTTTTTTCTTTTAAGTTTCATTCCAATTTATTCTTTAAATTTCAATTAACGTCTCCTCAGCTTGCTGTGTACGTGCGAATAGTAAGTCTACCTCTTTCAGTAAACGCCGCGCGGGAATTGAAAGCACACCCGCAACAATGGAAAATAATTGTGTGTTCAACGAAAACCTCTTTCTCTCACTTTACTGCTATAAAGTAGCCCGCAATAATGCAATTGACAATGAGTGATTCTATCCCACCAGAATCAGTAGCCTGCTGTTCGTGAATGTGTGTTTGTTGCTGTGAGCGACGTCATCTGTTTGCGTGGAGACGAAGCCTGGGCAGGCAGAGACGACAATAACCTCAACCGCGCAGTTCCGAGAATTATTAAGACTGGGTTATAATTCACAAAACAATTATATATAAAGAAATAAAAATTTCAGCCCAATTCAATGGATAGTTTAGAAAATAGTAATTTCAGTTGTGCATCCCCTTTAATAAACCAGCACCTTATTGTGCCTTTTTTCACCTTATTTGAGCACCTTTTCCCTTCCTTTTTTCATATGAAATTTGCAACTAAAAATCCTAACCCTGATCATAAGCATACATTGGTACTATGTAGTTTTGTATTATTTGCATTACGTTCGGAATAGAATTTATGTGGGGTGTCATTGTCTCAGAGTATTGGAGTTTTAAATTAAACATTGTGTTTATAAGTTTCTGTAGCAGGAAACCTAATGCTAAATTGGAATTGTGTTAAATTACTTTTTCCGGGTTCTGGTTTAAATATAATATCTATATATTATAATTGTTATTCGCAATAACTCAATATCAATGGCTTTAAGCCGGTAAACGAACGCGATTTATTTTTGCTCAAATATTAGGACTGGAATCAGTATGAAAGAAACGCTTACGATGTACGGCGGAGTTTGATTTCATTCATCAACGCTGTAAACGTAGATATTTGATCGTCTTCTGATTGACCGTGCAACGAAGAAGGTCGTGACAGAACGCGAACGGTTCAAGTAGTGTTACAACCACACAAAATTCCGAATTAGTTCTGTGAGCGTACCGGACTGGCGCATGTGCATTAGCATGTGTTGGAATTAGTTCGGAACCCGTTCAGAACCGTATGTTGGAACAAACCTAATACATTTCCGTATAAGTGTGCATGGCAATACAAAGCTGTAAATGATGACCGATTTGAATCCAAAGTGAAGGTGTATCGTGAACAATGGAAGCCCTGAAGCCCTGTTGTGGACGTGTGAAACAAACCGCAGCTTCCTCTACAAACCGGAGCAACGGAAGTATAAGACCAACCAGATAGTAATCTCCTTGGATAATAGAAGGATCATTGTCCGTGCAGAGAGAAATCTGTCGAGGCATAAACGTAATGGCATATTCCTCGCTACACCCAGGTATTTCCTCGTTCTGCTCAGCGATTACAGTATGTTTTATTAAACCGGCGTACACAACAGATTAATGGTTGCAAAAGACCGTTCTACAAATTGTTATTCCGTCGTCAGTTGATGCCTATGTGTCTGTAAACTTACTCTCTTTAAACCATAGATGGTTGCAAATGTCACGTTTAGCGATCCGTTCACTATTCTTTCTTTAGTTCCTATTCTCAATGTTAACATAACGCACCAAAAAGTACGATTACATACGTTTGGATTTTCCCGGACATGTCCTTTTCAGAGTCTGAATTTTATGTCGGGGAGATTTTTAATTTTTTTTGAAAATGTCCAGGTTTTGGCTTTTTTCTTTCTGCACCTTCCTTATAAATATATTATTGAATTTGTTCCGTAAATTTCAGTCTGTCAACATTGTCGAAGAAGTTCCGTAAAATTCCGGTATGTGGATGTATCGCATCGAAGATGTGTAGATTACCTCAAGAAGTGGATGCATCCCATGGAAGAATTTTTTTGGTTTTTGTGGATCTTTTTGAATGAAGTACCTAAATGGGATGGAATTGAACCAACTGACAAATTTATAGCTGAAAAGGTGTGTTATACACGACAATGAATGTTTTGACCAGGCCTGCAATCAGGAAATTCATGGAACTGGTGCAAGTATATTTGCAAGCACACCAGAAGTGAAAAAATATTTTGAGAAATCAAAGTATTGATGGTTGTTCTAAACTTTTGAAGATGGTGCAAACTTTTTTACTTTCTCTACTACGTATAGTAAGTAGGGAAAGTATTGTATTCCAACCAAAAATTCGATACCGAGATTTCACCGAAAAAACAAGTTTTGAGACCCCCTGAATCCAAAAAAGCATTTTTGGAAACATGTCCGTGTGTGTGAGTGTGTCTGTGTGTCTGTCTGTCTGTGTGTGTGTGTGTGTGTGTGTGTGTGTGTGTGTGTGTCTGTGAACAGCATACCTCAGAAACGAAGAGTCGGATAAACACCAAACTTGGTATTTAGGTTCAGTTTCTTCCAGAGATGCGACAGGAAGATTTTCAAGGATACCCTTTACATGGAATATTTATCGAAAATTTTAATTTTCTCAAAAATGGCTGTAACGATTTTGATTAAAATATCATGTTTAAGATATTTTCATGACAAACAAAATGTATATCTTGAATTTTCTGGGAATGTTTCCAAAAGTATTCTTAATTGTGAAAGACTTTTGCATAACTGGTAAACCATAAGAGATAGACAAACTTTTACTACACAAAAAATGTAGATCGCGGTCAAATACACAATTTATGTCATATACATTTTTGTTTTTGAGTGAACCATTTTCGAGATATTGCTTGTTATTCTCTTAAATTTTTCAATACTTTTCTCAAATGGGAATTCGTTATTCATTTTTACTTTCTCTACTACGTATAGTAAGTAGGGGAACTATTGTATTCCACCCAAAAATTCGATACCAAGATTTCACCGGAAATACATGTTTTGAGACCCCCTGCACCAAAAAAAAGCATTTTTGGAAACATGTCCGTGTGTGTGTCTGTGTGTCTGTCTGTGTCTGTGTGTGTGTGTGTCTGTCTTTGAACAGAATAACTCAGAAACGAACAGTCGGATAAACACCAAACTTGGTATTTAGGTTCAGTATCTTCCAAGGATGCGACACGAAGGTTTTCAAGAAAATCCCCCACCCCAGATTACCCTTTACATGGAAGATTTTTGGAAAATTTTAATTTTCTCAAAAATGGCTCTAATGATTTTGATTAAAATATCATATGTTTAAGATATTTTTATGACAAATAAAATGTATATCTTGAATTTCCTGGGAATGTCTCCAAAAGTATTCTTCATTGTGAACGACTTTTGCATAACTGGTAAACCATAAGAGATAGACAAAATTTTACTACACAAAAAATGTAGATCGCGTTAAAATACACAGTTTATGTCATATACATTTTTTTTTGTTGAGTGAACCATTTTCGAGATATTACTTGTTATTCCCTTAAATTTGTCAATACTTATTTTCTCAAATGGGAATTCGTTATTCATTTTTTTGTCTTGGATATGCAGAGTATTAATCTGTGGGAAAGAAAATGGTGCTGCACCTAGCAACCAGCTATTAAGAGATATGTATGTGCTTAAAGGCTTCTGTATTTCCAAATTGCCCTTGTAAATATATATTCCCCTTACATCTACAAGAAAATTAGAAATAAGATAGACTCTGCAAATTTTTATCACGATTAACATGAAGTAGATGGAGAATAAGCGTTTGTATAAATAATTTGTACAAGAGTAGAGAAAGTCATGTGAGTGTAACACATCAGATTTTTACTTTCTCTACTACGTATAGTAAGTAGGGGAAGTATTGTATTCCACCCAAAATTTCGATACCGAGATTTCACCGGAAATACAAGTTTTGAGACTCACTGAATCCAAAAAAAGCATTTTTGGAAACATGTCCGTGTGTGTGTCTGTCTGTGTGTCTGTGTGTCTGTGTGTCTGTCTGTGTGTCTGTCTGTGTGTCTGTGAACAGCATAACTCAAAAACGAAGAGTCGGATAAACACCAAACCTGGTATTTAGGCTCAGTATCTTTCAGAGATGCGACACGAAGGTTTTCAAGAAAATCCCCCCACCCCAGACTACCCCTTACATGGAACTTTTTTCGAAAATTTTAATTTTCTCAAAAACGGCTCTAACGATTTTGATTAAAATATCATATGTTTAAGATATTGTCATGACAAATAAAATGTATATCTCGAATTTTCTGGGAATGTCTCCAAAAGTATTCTTCGTTATGAACGACTTTTTCATAACTGGTAAACCATAAGAGATAAACAAAATTTTACTACACGAAAAATGTAGATCGCGTTAAAATACACAATTTATGTCATATGCATTTCTTTTGTTGAGTGAAGCGTTACCGAGATATTGCTTGTTATTCCCTTAAATTTTCCAATACTTTCCAAATTCTCAAATTCGTTATTCATTTTTACTTTCTCTACTACGTATAGTAAGTAGGGGAAGTATTGCATTCCACCCAAAAATTCGATACCGAGATTTCACCGGAAATACATGTTTTGAGACCTCCTGAATCCAAAAAAAGCATTTTTGGAAACATGTCCGTGTGTGTGTCTGTGTGTGTGTGTGTGTGTCTGTGTGTGTGTGTGTGTCTGTGTGTGTGTGTGTGTCTGTGTGTCTGTGAACAGCATAACTCAAAAACGAACAGTCGGATAAGCACCAAACTTGGTATTTAGGTTCAGTATCTTCCAGAGATGCGACACGAAGGTTTTCAAGAAAATCCCCCCACCCCAGACTACCCTTTACATGGAACATTTTCCGAAAATTTTAATTTTTTCAAAAATGGCTCTAACGATTTGGATGAAAATATCATATGTTTAAGATAATGTCATGAGAAATGAAATGTATATCTCGAATTTTCTGGGAATGTCTCCAAAAGTATTCTTCATTGTGAACGACTTTTGCATAACTGGTAAACCATAAGAGATAGACAAAATTTTACTACACAAAAAATGTAGATCGCGTTAAAATACACAACTTATGTTATATACATTTCTTTTGTTGAGTGAACCGTTTTCGAGATATTGCTTGTTATTTCCTTAAATTTTCCAATACTTATACTTTTTCTCAAATTCGTTATTCATTTTTTTTATGTCCTGGACATGCAAAGAGAATGGAATGCGCCACATAGCAACCAGCGTTAAAATATTTGACTATCGCTTAAAAGCTACGATATTTCCCTTGCATCTACAAGAAAATTACCAATAAGATTGACATCTCGATATCTCGATTAACTTGAAGCATATGGAGAATAGGCGTTTGTAAAATTAGATTGTACCAGAGTAGAGAAAGTCATGTGAGTGTAACACATCAGATTTTTTTATGTACTGGACATGCAAAGAGAATGGAATGCGCCACATAGCAACCAACGTTAAAATATTTGACTATCGCTTAAAATCTAGCATATTCCCCTTGCATCTACATGTACATTACCAATAAGATTGACATCTCGATATCTCGATTAACATGAAGCATATGGAGAATAGCCGTTTGTAAAATTAGATTGTACAAGAGTAGAGAAAGTCATGTGAGTGTAACACATCAGATTTTTTTGTCTTGTATATGCAAAGAGTATTAATCTGTGGCAAAGGGAATGGTGCTGCACCTAGCACCCAGCTATTAAGATATATGTATGTGCTTAAAGGCTACTGTATTTCTATATTGCCCTTGTAAATATATATATATTCCCCTTACATCTACAAGAGAATTAGCAATAAGATAGAGTCTGCAAATGTTTATCTCGATTAACATGAAGTGGATGGAGAATAAGCGTTTGTATAAATAGTTTGTACAAGAGTAGAGAAAGTCATGTGAGTGTAACATATCCGAATTTTTTTTTTTTGCAATAATCTACCACAACGTAAACGTGCAACGAGTCCTTTTATTAATAGAAAATCAGCGGTCCAAGAAAAGAGACATCCGGGCTGTGGAGTCTATCAGAAGCATGAAGTATAATTTCACACACTTTTGCTACAAAACTTTTCATTCTTACCTGAAAAACAGTCAACACTTACTGAATGCGATCTGAACCTTAGAACACTTTAACGAAATCCCTGATAATATGTAGTAATTTCATTGCTAATTTTCTTATCCGGAAGTTTAGAGTCATAAACAGGATGCTTCTAGAAAGAAAATTATGACAAAAAGGCTGGATGGGGGATGGGGCAGAAAGTGCAACAAAAGGTGCCTAGTAGCTGAAAGTACCTTCAGATCTTTCACATGTACCTAATAAATTGTTACCGCTATCTGTTAGTAATACCTGCAGAGCTCTTAATACTTTCTCCACTACGTATAGTAAGTAGGGGAAGTATTGCATTCCACCCAAAAATTCAATACCGAGATTTCACCGGAAATATGCTTTGCGATACCTTGAATCCAAATAAAGCATTTTTTAAACATGTTCGTGTGTATGTCTGCCTGTCAGTTAGTCTGTGAACAGCACAACTCAACAAAGAAAAGTCGGATAAATACCAAACTTAACATTTAAGTTTAGTATCTTCCAGGATTTAACACGAAGATTTTCAAGAATATCCCCCACCCCAAACTACCCTTTACATGGAGGATTTTTCGAAAATTTTGATTTTGTCAAAAATGGCTCGTCATATTTTGATTAAAATATATGTTTAAGATATTTTATGGCAAATTAAATATATATCTTCAGTTTTCTGGTAACGTCCCCAAACATTCACTACATTCTGGATGTTTATTGCATAACTGGTAAACCGTAAGAGATAATAAAATTTTACTACACAAAAAATGTAGATCTCATTAAACACACAATTTATTTAATATATTTTTGTCCAGTGAACCATTTCCGAGATATTCCTTGTTATTTGTTGAATTTTCCAATACTTAATACTTTTTCTCAAATGGGAATTCGTTATTCTGTTTTACTTTCTCTACTACGTATAGTAAGTAGGGGAAGTATTGTATTCCACCCTAAACTTGGATACCGAGATTTCATGGAAATATATGTTTTGAGGCCCCCTGAATCCAGAAAAAGCATCTTTGGAAACATGTCCGTGTGTGTGTCTGTCTGTGAACAGCATAGCTCAGAAACGAACAGTCGGATAAACACCAAACTTGGTATTTAGGTCCAGTATCTTCCAGAGATACGACACGAAGGTTTTCAAGAAAATCCCACCTCCCCAGATTACCCTTTACATGGAACATTTTTCGAAAATTTTTATTTTCTCAAAAACGGCTGTAACGATTTCGATTAAAGTGTCATATGTTTAAGGCATTTTTATGGCAAATAAAATATATATTTTGAATTTTCTGGGAATGTCTCCAAAAGTATTCTTCATTGTGAACGACTTTTGTATAACTGGTAAACCATAAGAAATAGACAAAATTTTACTACACAAAAAATGTAGATTGCTTTAAAGTACACAACTTATGTCATATACATTTTTTGTTGAGTGAACCGTTTTCGAGATATTGCGTTTTATTCCCTTAAATTTTCCAATACTTATACTTTTTCTCAAATGGGAATTCGTTATTCATTTTTTGTCTTGGATATGCAAAGAGTATTAATCTGTGGCAAAGAGAATGGTGCTGCACATAGCAACCAGCTATTAAGAGATATGTATGTGCTTAAAGACTACTGTATATCTATATTGCCCTTGCAAATACAAAACAAGGGAAACATAGTAGGCCTTGAGCGATAGTCAAATATCTTTATACTGCAAAATAAACGTACTGCTATGATTTTGCGAATCTTCTAGCGGCTTTTACTTCAAAGGAATGCTCATTTGAACCAATTTCGTAAGATCGTTTCTTTTATTAATTAATATCTTATTGATCGTTATAGTAGCATTTTAAATTTTCCTATTTTAGTTTATATTTTTGTTTCCACGGTTTAAGGGCTGTTTCATTTTATTCATTCATATATTATTTGTTATAGTACCATTTTCAGGTGTTTCCGTTCTTTTTTTACTAATTTTCTTGTAGATGCAAGGGGAATTGGTAGGCTTTAAGCGATAGTCAAATATTTTAAGAGCTGGTTGGTATGTGGAGTATTCCTTTCTCTTTGCATTACCAGGACAAAAAAATGAATAACGAATTCCCATTTGAGAAAACGTATTGGAAAGTTTAAGGGAATAACAAGCAATATCTCGAAAATGGTTCACTCAACAAAAAAAATGTATGTGACATAAATTGTGTATTTTAACGCGATCTACATTTTTTGTGTAGTACAATTTTGTCTATCTCTTATGGTTTACCAGCTATGCAAAAGGCGTTCACAATGAAGAATACTTTTGGAGACATTCCCAGAAAATTCAAGATATACATTTTATTTGTCATGAAAGTATCTTAAATATATGACATTTTAATCAAAATCGTTAGAGCCATTGTTGTGAAAATTAAAAGTTTCGAAAAATGTTCCATGTAAAAGGTAATTTTGGATGGGGGGATTTTCTTGAAAACCTCTCTGGGAGATACTGAATCTAAATACCAAGTTTGGTGTTTATCCGACTGTTCGTTTCTGAGTTATGTTGTTCACAGTCAGTCAGACAGATACACACACACACACACACACACACACACACACACACACACACACACACACACACACACACACACACGGACATGTTTCCAAAAATGCTTTATATGCATTCGGTGCACCTCAAAACATGTATTTCCTGTGAAATCTCGGTATGGAATTTTTGGGTGGAATGCAATACTTCCCCTACTTACTATATGTAGAACAGAAAGCAAAAACCAGTTAAACGGAGCGACGTAATGTAAAGATAATGAACATGTTTTACAAAAGCTTTGATATGCACATGTGTAAGATGTCCTCCTTTGTAGTTGGTTTCCAGAGTCACAAAATGCTAATGTTAATGGAAAGAGTTCACAGAAAATTTAAGTTAGACGTTTTATTCAACATGGCAATATCTGAGACTCATGCGATGCTAATCATGCTGGTTGTAACCATTCTTGAGAGACTAAAGAAACAAGTGAAACATTCTTGAAGTATGTACCTTTTTAGATTCAGAGGCCTCAAGATATATATTTTCGTTTAAAGCTCAATGTCGAATATTTGGATCGAATACAATCGAATTATGTAAGCGCAGAGGAATTAATATGTTTTTAGATGGACATTTTCCGGAATCTTTATAAAGTGCTGAAATGTAGATAAAGTCGTTAGGCATTGCTTACATACTTATATGTAATTCAAGCCGTGCAAAAGCAAAATCAAGCACATGACCCGTCGATCATTGTGTTTTGCTTTGACAAAGACCTCCAAATTGCTTCCCAGACGTTTGAAAGAAGCCGGAATGAACATAGCATCATAACAAGGTTCACATGAAGCTGTCCTTGCCAAAATACATAAAGAGCACCTGAGGTTCCTGCCACACCCAAATGTTAACTATATAGTACCCGGATCTTGAACAAATGAACATCTAAGTCATTTGGTTTTTCAACTTCCTGAGCAAGTTTTTACCGCCGCTGCTCCGTTGTTAAAGTCACTCCAATCAAGGGAATAACAGTTGTTAATTTCCAGCTGTTACCTGAATACTGCAGGTGTTTCCTTCCCTATTGCTTTTGTGTTTTCTTGTGAATTATGTTTTTCTTTTTGTTAACTGGTTTGTGTTGCTTTAGTCAAGCCTTGTGAAACAACTCTTTCCTCCAGTCAAAGATGCTTATAGCTTGTTTATAACTGGTAATTGGCGAAATCTAATTATTTTCCGCGCGGACAGTAGCATAGCATGGAGACGGAAATATCGAGGTTTATATCCGCTCATATTACGTCACACAGAATTAGGTCGACGTAATTTCATATTTTTGTAACAGCTGTAACATGAATTACTATACATACAGGGTGGACCATTTAAATTGCGACTGTACAATATCTCCAAAGCTATACGTTGTAGAAATAAATGTATTTAATAAAAGTTGCTTAATATTATAGGGGAAACTAAATGCCTTTAGTCGTGTTTTGTTTGGAGGACGTTATGATAATCATTTTAGGGTCAATATAAATTTTAAATGGAAACCTACAATTAGGGTCAAATGAAATTGTTTTTAGCTTCGTTCCATTGTCACCTTTCATACTGAGCCTCAGCCACACTGAGTGTTTATAAGCCAATACGTAGTAATGAGGCCTACCCAGGTTCGTATCCCGAGCATAATTTTATATTTTTTTCAGAAAAAACGCAGTGTTTATTACACATACTATAATTTCCAATCGCTAAGACTTATTTCATTTTATGCTCACACATAAAAACTGAAACACTCTCCTTTTTGTATTCATACTAAATAAGAAATAAGTAGTATTGTAATCCTAAATAAAAAAAACGTGATGTGATACATTCACATGTTATTCTCTAGCCTCTGGCTTTATTAATCGGCATACAAATTATTTTTACTAAGGCTTATTTTTCTGTCTACTCATCTTAATCCAGATAAACCTTTGCAGAAATACACATTTCGTTATAAATACAAAGAGAATAGCGATAGCCAAATGTTTAAGAACTGGGCGCTATTCGCTGGCCTTAAAATTCTTACTCTTATAGCACTTATTTTGAAAACGAAAAGAGTAATTTGTTTGTGTTTTATGCGTGAATATATTAAAATTAATAGATATCTTATACATGGAGAACACATACACAAACACATATATATAGCTATATATTTAAAAAATTAAAATTTCCATACTATGATGATGATGATGATGATAATAATAATAATAATAATAATAATAACAATAATAATAAAGCATTTACGCCATGGATTTGAATCCAGGCTGTTCCAATTACAATACAAATGCGTTTCACCGCTCCTCTGCCACGCATATAACCAAACTCGAAATGCATATTCCTACTTATCACATAGCTTTGGAAATGAACGCAGCAGGGTGGTATTAAATCGTGTATTGTGAACGCAGCTCAGCGAATGCTTCCGACGTTTTCCGAAACGAACTTCTTTCTTGACTGTTGCTCATTTATTTTGTCTTAGGCTGCGCTTAATATACTGTACCTTGCAGTCATCATAGCAATACCTTTAGTTACTAGACATTGGATTAGAATAATAAATCAAAATTTAGATACAGGAGAAGATAGAAGAATAAGTGAAGAAATGGTTAGCTTACAAATGTTGACATTGACGGAGAATGAAGAGGAGAAGAAGGAATGGGTAGAGAGAAAATTTTAATTAAGACGACGGAAAGGAGAGAAATATAGTGATTATAGAACACGGATGGAGGAAGAAGAGGAAAGGAGAGAAGATGACGGTGGTCTTGGTTTGCAGGATTACCATTATTGGAGGAGTAGCCAGCAGTTTCGCAATCTTTGGAGGAGGAGCTAGCAGGTTTGCCATTGGATGAGTAGTTAATGTGGTTTGGGAGGGATTAGTGAATGGCGTTATGATGATCTTAGATGTATGGAGATGTGAATTTGTCATTGTTATTAATAGGAGGGGAATTTTTGAGCTCATGTAGGTTGGAGGTGGAGTTCGTATTAGAATAAAATGGAGGATGTGAGGGAAGTGAAATGTTGTGGGGTAAAGTGAGTAGATATTTAGTGATAGAAGAAAGAAGGTTTAGTGTTTGGTTAAAAGAGGTAAAGGTTTAATATATAGTGATACAATTTAAAAATTGATATATAAAATAAATTAAAAGGGAGATAATAGAAAATTAATATAGAGATTAAATAAAAAGTTATAAGGCAAATAAATAAATAAACAAACACAAACGCATATACATGAATTCAATAAAATATTGAATTACTATAAATTAAATAATTACTACGAGAACAATGGAAAGTTATAAATAATAACTTTAAGTTAATTAAAAAATTTAATTAAGGAAAAATTTAAATAAAATATAAATAAGGATATTAAAACGATTAGTAGTTTAGTAGAAGGTTTTGTGCTGGTTACCAGTACATTTTTGCTGGTTTTCAGTGAATACAGTTAAATAGATAGAACTGGCTGGTTACCAGTTGCTAAGTTTGCTGGTTTCCAGTAAGTGTAGATAAATATAGAATTTAGAATTGTAATTAGGCTTTTTATGGCTTTACTCTAATCTAATAATTTCTATTTTTCTTTCTTTTATTTTTATTTATTATTATATTATTTTGTAGACATTGTGTAGTTTGTAGTTATTTTATCTGAAAAATTTGATGTAACATAAAATGTAAATGTGTTTGTGAGAATAAATGTAAAGTTTGAATGTATGTCCCGGTGTAGTAACCAAGGTGCCGGGATAGTATACTCAGATTTTATTTATTTATTTAGTTACTAGACATTACAACAGTAATGCTCTCTATTTAACACTTCATGACTCCTCTATGGCATGTTTTGCTTTCTCGGAGTAATCATAAGATCGAGGTTCAGAGTGCTTTAGTGACGGGTTCAAAGTTTATTGAATACTTTGGATTGGGAGACGGAGCAAGGCTCTTTGGTAACGTGTGAGGCTCACATTCAGTAGGCCCCGGTTTCGATTCCCGGCGACGCCCTCTCTGACCCATGGGTTTTTCGTGGTTTCCCTGGGTCGGCAGGCGAATGCTAGTGTGATTCTTCTTCTACCACGAATCTCCTGTCCCTCGTTTTCTGTATCTATAATTTCCTTCATTGCCATCTGCTTCAGGGTTGAAGGACCAAGCGATGGTGTTCGGCGTGTTGCGACTGGGCAGTGGAGGTGTGCTTTGTAGAGGTTTATACCTATCGTCGCTTGAAACTACTTTGGGTCTCTTCGGGGAACCACCTGGTGTTAGGGGCTTGTAAGGGGGGTTGGGCGGCGTCGGATGCATTCGAACTGAAACCGTTAGTGACCCCACCCATGTTTACGCACGTCATTCAGGTCTGGTCATCCTTGGGTCTCCATCTCATACCTCTCTCCCAGGGGTCACGGTAGAAGTACAAATGGCCGAGAGCTTACGTGCGGTGCTCTGCCCCGGTTGGGGGAGGGCCTCCGTTCGTCCTTACCTTTACCTCTGTGTTGCATCCTTGGAAAATGCTGAACTTTAGTATTCATCCGACATTTTGTTTTTGAGTTACGCTGTTTACACGTTCAAATGCACACTCAAAACTTCTTTCTAAACCCTTTTTTTACACTGAGGTGTTTCAAAATTTGTATTTGCGGTGAAATTTCCAGCTATAACAAATTTTTCGAATTTTAGGTTGGAATCCTAATAATTCCTTTATCTGGGAGGTAGTAGAGAAAGTAAGCATTCAAAATGTTTTAGAAACCGTCTCATAAGTTTAATATTTCTATGTACAAAAACAATCTTTTTGTACCATCTGCTAATACAGTTGTCTGTCTGTTCTACCAGTTTGAGTTCGTTATATTAATTCAGTGAGTGGCAAAAGTTGTTCCATCTTGAAGACAATAAATAAAATTATTTTTATTTGTGTAAATGAGCAATAAAATCAATTATTTTCGTAATGCAATAAAGGAAGTGGTTGAAATTATGAGACATATTTTATATGAGCCAACAAAATTTCAGTTCCCTAGTTCATGCGTTTCCAGAAAATTTTACCTGTATATGCAAAAAAAATCTACGCATACCACTCTTGACAAAACCATCCAACTAAGACAGGAAAACAATCCTAAAAAGTACTAATAAGGGAGTTAACCCTACTGATCAGGCCAGATTTCTTTCTAAATCAGTATATATGTAGAGTTTTAGTTGATAAACATAGTAAAACTCATTCCCTAGCGTTTTCGTCTATCGCGAGATATTCGAAACTTGCCCTTATTCCAGTATTACGCCAACACCTAGAGCGTACAGAATAGGCACGTGTCGTCTGATCTTACAAATACCATATTGCTCTCCTTTTGGATTCTTGGAGTGAACCAATAATGTCTTTAATGACGAAGAAATAACAATGATGTTTACACAAGACAATTGTGACTCAAATCGTTCCTATAAAAAACAAGATTCGTACAACCTCTAGACGAGTATATATATAGTCTTCTATGATAAAAAGTACAACAACAAAAAACATACGAAAAAGAAGATTTCTGAAATAATAAATAAAACTATTCCTCATATATGTATAGGGGAAAGGTCCCCTCTATATTGAACCATTTACGCCAAAATAGTAAATAATAATTATAATTTCAAATCAAAATTTTCAGAAACACAAGCGTTAAAGTGACAAATCCTTGCGCTATCAATATCCTCAACACAATTTAAAATTAATACAATTATCAATTAAATAACATTTAAAAAGTGAGATGGTGTAAATCGGTTCAAATTAGGAACGTGGTCCTTAAATTGAACCACCCGTGTCTTAAAATGAACCACATACTTTTAAGTTTAAAAGTATTTTTATTAATACAAAATACACATATTTTATTGTACATTCAAAACAAATATGCTATCAGCAACAAAAGTAGAGTCCAAAATTGTGACAAGAATAGCAATTTCCTTGAACATTTTGAATTTTTATATAATGACAATCACTTGGTTTTTGGAATAGGTATTATTTGCAAATATAGTTTTTACTAATTTTTACTCTCATACAAAAGAGTCCTATTATACACAGTCTTCACAATAAAACACTTTCTTCTTAGCACTAACTTTTGCACACTTTTGGTGAAGCCATATCCTACAACTCATACATTGGATCATGTCCATAATTTCAGACAATTCACATTAACATATGCATGTCAGCCACAGCTTTTAACATAATTTCTTTTAACTTAACATATTATATCGATATTTATTCACAAGATATACTATTCGCAGTTGAACAACCCTAGAACTTCAATAGTTTCCTAAATTGGACCAGTCCAATATCGGGTTCAAACAGTGGTTCAACTTACGAGCCACGCCATTTTGGAACCTTTAGCATCTATGTGGGGCGGCGCCGTGGCCGAGTGGTTAGACCGCTCGCCTCCCACCGAGGCGGACCGGGTTCAATCCCAGGGACCTGTATGTGGGATTTGTGGTGGACGAAGCGGCGTCTGGGCGGGTTTTCTCCGGGTTCTCCGGTTTCCCCCGCCATTCATTCCACCAACTGCTCCATCATCACCTTTCACCTTTCCTTTCATACATTTCACCAACATTTCGCTTCATCTACTTCCTTCATCCCATACCAGGCATCGGACTGATCACCCATCCTGGATATTCTATCTGATCCATGAGTGTCTGCTCCTCGACGGGCCTCTGACCCCAGGCACCCGCCTGTAAGTCCTGGGGGATGTAAGTCCTACATAAGAGGAGGCTAAACAGATAATGAATGAATGAATAGCATCTATGTGACTATGAGAGTCGCTGCTTGAAAAAACGTATGCATGAATATTGTTGCTAAATAAATACTTCATAACATGCAATATATAGCTCATCTCAAACTTGCCTAATTGGTCGTATAAGCTTAGCTAGATGAGTCAAATATTACTTCTGAAGCACCAAAAACACACACTACATATAACTGAAACCACAGCTCAGAATGCAAAGAAGTCAACAACTCCAAGCATTATAGCTGTACACGCTACGCTTCTGCTAGGATTATGGTGACATCTGTCGAATAGTTTAGAAAATATCGGTGCGGTTCAAATTAGGATATATATATATATATATATATATATATATGTGTGTGTGTGTGTGGACAGGATCTTTCATTAGTAAGGAATAACGCAAATAAGATGAAATTTAATTCATTTTTCAAAAATGTTCGGACACGTAAAATTTAATATTTTGAAAGGGAAATTTTACAAAAATAAGCATATTTTTCAGCCATTATTGTACAGGGTGTGGCGTCTCGAAAACAATTTTAAATGGCAACATATTATTTTTTTCATTTTTTTGTGAATGGAAGTTATCTTATTTTGTTGAATAAATAATTTCATTTATCTCATACAAAACGTTTGATTACTGTTGGAACAATTTAATTTAGGGGGCTTTGAGTTGGAGCCCCCTTTTGCTAAAAAACAATATAAAAAATAATAGTGTAAGTAGCTTTGTTAAATTAATAACATCTTTCTAGGTTGGTGGGAACAAGATACTTCCTAATCGTGTCACTAGTAGCGCTATATTTATGTCGCATGTTACAAATTGTTTAAAAGGTAGATTCCTATACATAACCCCTGCCCTTTATATTTTTCTGGCTACGCCGCTGAATTTACTTTATTAAATAATTAGAATTTCATTATTTACAGTTGTTATTTAAATTGAGAAGAAAATTATTAAACAAGCCAACAATTAAACTACTCCCATAGCAACCAAACTTTTTTTATTAAACATATGAAATAGATAATGGTCGGGATAACAAAGACTGAAAATCCTGATCTAGAGTAGTAGATTGTTTTGTCTCTTTGCTTCTTTGTTTCTTTTCTTACTAAAGCCTTGAATACTATTACGGATTGTTCGTTGACTGGAGACAAGTTATTTTCGGCGTACTTCAAAGAACGGTAAGATTATAATTATTATTCGTGACCACGTTTAGGTAGTGCAGTTACGTCTGGATCGATGTGTGTAGGAAGCCCGGCCGGTGCTTAGCCGAGGGCAAGGACACATCCTGAAGCCTATGTCAATGTCAGGGCGGGTGGCGGAGTAAAGGGCGTGGCTTGGGGAACCTTGACAGCATCCCAAGGTGAACTTGGCCGTGACCACGTCATGGGGTATTCCCTCGCCACATCTAGGTCAACGCTGCCTGATAACAACAGGTTCTAACCTTGATATTCCCCTGCCTGCATTCCTTTTAGGCGGCATATCTAGATCACATATGCCGACAGTCACGACAGTTGCTCTGCGGTTTTACCAATCACGCATGCGCATAAGTCAAGGAAAAAAGAAACCATTAACAATAATGAACTTGTTGTTATCCCAAAACAAAGCATGGATGTCAGATATGCAAGACTTTTTTCAATCCACTAATTCGATACCAACATTTCATCGAAAATACATTTTTGAGGCTCTCTGAATAAATACAAAAGGTATTTGTAGAAAAAAGTTTCGTATGTGTGTGTATGTGTGTGTGTGTGTGTGTGTGTGTGTGTGTGTGCGCGCGCGCGAGTGGTTCAGTGAACCGCATACCTCAAAACACGAAGAGTCCAATAAATACCAAGCTTGGTATTTAAGTTCTGTACCTTCCAAGGATGTGAGACGAAGATTTAAAAAAGAAAAAGAAATCCCTCAACCCTGATATAATATTGACAGAGAGATATAAATGATTAGATTAAGAAATTATATTCTGATAGAGAAATAATTACTATAAATAATCTTTGTGCATTAAATCAATGTATAGTGTAATAAATCTGAGTTGAATTTCCGGAGAAAAAGTCATTAGCGAGTCATGTTAAAGAAAGTCATTAGTGACAGCCGATCAGCGAATGTATTAGCATAAAGGTTGCAGGAATGCAGTTCAGTGCGTTTGCAAAATCATGTGGGCAGGAATTCTGTAAATTAGAAAGGGAATAGAATTCTTAGATTCGAGCGAAGCACCGCATAGTAATAGCGTCAGATACGCATAAGTAGAGTTTTAAGATTGGATCGCTTGGGTAGGAACGTTGGCAGGGGTGCGATAGGTGGGCGCAGCTTAAGTTAATAAAAGAGCGTGCATTCTTAGTTTGACTTTTTACTTAATTATGCGATTTACTCGTAGAAGCTTTTGCTATTACTCGTGTGGTATTTAGTAACACGATTGAATTAGAAAGATTTAGCGCCGATTGCGAGGGATATTTCCGAGTAACATTTTGCGACTTACGGCAACTGACACTTCGCTTCATTTGTTCATTATTATTTACTTGAATTAACAATTTCATATGTTTAATACAAAAGTTTTGGTTGCTATGGGAATAATTTAATTTTCGGCTTGTTTAATAATTTTCTCCGCAATTTAAACACTGTAACAAATTAAATTCTAATTATTTAATAAGCTGTTCAAAATGCTTCCCATTTACAAGTGGATTCAGCAGCAAGCCATAAAAATATTACGGGGAGGGGTATTGTATAGGAATCCACTTTTTAAACAATTTGTATCAAGACATGCAGCATAAATATATCACTACTAGTGATACGATTAGGAAGTATCTCCTTGCCACCAACCTAGAAAGATGCTATTATTTTAACGAAGCTATTTTTGCTATTAATTTTTACATTGTTTTTAGCAAAACGGGGTTGCAACACTCAACCTCCCTAAATTAAATTGTTCAAAAGAGCAACCAAACTTTTTGTATGTGACAAATGAAATTGTTTATTCAACAAAATAAGAATGGAAGATTTTCCATTCTGCAGGACTAACAAACATGGTTGGACTAAACTAGGTAAATTCATAATAAGTTTTTCGTATGGTTTTCTAGCCTAGAGCACTCGTGCTACTAGTTTTACATGACAATTTAATTTCGGTTTCAAATTCGTGCATCTTTTCATAAGTTAATTAACGTACACAAGTTATACAGGATTATACACAATTTCTTCCGAATGAAGAGGACTCCGGCTATTCCCAGAAAATTCAAGATGTACATTTTATTTGTCATGCAAATATAGTTTGTATATGGTATTTTAATCAAAATCGTTAGTGCCATGGTTTAAAAAATAAAAGATTTCGAAAAATGTTCCATGTAAAGGTAGTTGGGGGCGCGAAGATTTTCTTGAAAATCTTATGTTGCATCCTTGGAAGATACTAAACCAAATACGAAGTTTTTGAGTTATGCTGTCCACAGACACACACACACACACACACACACACACACACACATACACGAACCTTTTTCTAGAAATACTTTTTTTGGATTCAGGCCGCCTCAAAACATGTATTTCCATTGAAATCTCGGTATCAAATTTTTGGGTGGAATGCAATACTTACCCTACTTACTATACGTAGTAGGGAAGATAAAAGCAAATCTGATGTGTTACACTCGCTGACTTTCTCTACTCTTGTACAAGCTATTTTTACAAACGCTTATTCTTCATCTATTTCATGTTATTAGAGATAAACATTTGAAGATACTCAATAATTTTCTTGCAGGTGCAAGGGGAATTTTCTTGTATGCTTTAAGCGATAGTCAAATCTTTTAAGAGCTGGTAGCTATGTGAAACTTTCCATTCTCTTTTCATGTCAAAAAAAAAAAATTCTCATTTGAGAAAAAGTCAATAGGAAAATTCAAACAAATATCAAGGAATATCTCGGAAATGGCTCACCGGAACAAAAAAAAAAGTATGACATAAATTGTGTGTATTAACGAGATTACATTTTCTGTGTAGAAAACTTTTGTCTATCTCTTATGGTTTACCAGTTATGCAGAATGAACAGTACTTTTGGGGACATTCCCAGAAAATTTAAGATACAGCTTTTCGTTTTTGAGTTATGCTGTTCACAGACACACACGCGGACCATGTTCTAAAAATACTTCTTTTTTTAATTTAGGGGGCTTCAAAACATGCGTTTCTGGTGAAATCTCGATATCGAATTTTTGGGTGGAATGCAATACTTCCCTTACTTTCTATACTAGTGAAGATATTGAAAAGGAAGACCCAAAACGAGAGGTTAAATGATGTAATAGAAGATTTAAGGAATTTTGGAATTAGAGGATGGAAAGGTAAAACGGAAGATGGGGATTTGAGAAGAAAGACTGCACAGGAGGCCATAGCTCGTCAAGGGCTATAGAGAAGGTCAGAAGAGAAAATTATATACATAGGATGAAATTGTTCATTTTTGTTACTTCACCTTGCTTTCCTTGAATAAAATGTTAAAATGATGCGAAGTTCTGTCTTAATTTTTCCTCATGTGGCTGCATCAATATAATGGCCTTCGTTAGCTGACATTTCGTTAGGCCTTGCCATTATTTTCGGTAAGGCCTTGCCTTGCCGGTAACCAATAATAACGGAACGTATTGCCTGAAGGTTAAGGCTAACAAAGAAATAGCTCTATAATGTCGGTTATTGTGAAAGTAATCTGAACCCCAAACGTCGGAATGCGGTTCCTGTAGACGAGCAACAAATATGACCTTGCTTTATACGCCGAGGGTGGTGACAAAGGGCACGAAAATAATCCAGTTTGGTAGCGATACATGAAACCAGAACATAACGCTTTCGGGTGTAAAAATTACTCCAGATAGTATTTATCTCCACCTTAAAAAAATCTGATATGTCACATTCACATGAATTTCTCTACCTTCTATCGTTTATTAATGTTTATTTTTCTATCTACTTCATTTTAATCCAGATAAACCTTTGCAGAAATAGCTACGTTACATAGGAAACAGCGATTGGAAACAAATTTAAGTTTTACGAAAAATAGAATTTAAAAAAAAATCCGATGTGTTACGCTCACATGACTTTCTCTACTCTTATACAAACTATTTTTACAAACGCTTATTCTCCATATGCTTCATGTTAATCGAGATATCGAGATGTTAATCTTATTGCTAATTTTCTTGTAGATGCAAGGGAATTGGTAGGCTTTAAGCGATAGTCAAATATTTTAAGAGTTGGTTGCTATGTGAAGTATTCCATTCTCTTTGCATTACCAGGACAAAAAATGAATAACGAATTCCCATTTGAGAAAAAGTATAAGTATTGGAAAATTTAAGGGAATAACAAGCAATATCTCGAAAATGGTTCACTCAACAACAAAAAAATGTATATGACATAAATTGTGTATTTTAACACGATCTACATTTTTTGTGTAGTAACATTTTGTCTATCTCTTATGGTTTACCAGTTATGCAAAAGTCGTTCACAATGAAGAATACTTTTGGAGACATTCCCAGAAAATTCGAGATATACATTTCATTTGTCATGAAAATATCTTAAACATATGATATTTTAATCAAAATCGTTAGAGCCATTTTTGAGAAAATTAAAATGTTCGAAAAATGTTCATTGTAAAGGGTAATCTGGGGTGGGGGGATTTTCTTGTAAACCTTCGTGTCGCATCTCTGGAAGATACTGAACCTAAATACCAAGTTTGGTGTTTATCCGACTGTTCGTTTCTGAGTTATGCTGTTCACAGACACACACACACACACGGACATGTTTGCAAAAATGTTTTTTCGGATTCAGGGGGTCTCAAAACATGCATTTCCGGTGAAATATCGGTATCGAATTTTTGGGTGGAATAAAATACTTCCCCTACTTACTATACGTAGTAGAGAAAGTAAAAATGTGAGATTTAAGTTTAGGATTCATAATGAGCACAAACATTTGAATAGCGTAAATAGCGTGTTTTAAAGGGGAGATTCCTGTTTAGTCTACACTTCTCGCACGTTTTAGTTGAGCTCTGTTTTTAGTTATGGTTATAAATAAAAGTATTTTACGTGCCTCTAAAGAGCAAGTTTTGGCAGGTTTTTGCCTGAAATTGGGGTAGAAATGAGTTTTAATCTGACAGAGAAAAAATGTTAGTCTGGAATTATTTATTTTTTACTGAACTTCCTCATTAACGACTCCGTTTTAGGTCTTCAAAAATACAATTCTCCGTTCATTTAGATCATGTGTGAGCGACATTGTGAGGCATTATATAAAAAATTATTCTACAAATTCATGTAAGATAATTTAAATAAATGAAAAAGTTGAAAAACCGATAAAATTGTCAAAACATTACACAATAAAACTTTACACTAATAAAACCGAGCGGGATGGCTCAGACGGTTACGTCTGCCGGAAGGCCCCGGGATCGATCCCCGGCGACTCCCCACTCTCGCCCATGGGTTTTTCGTGGTTTCCCTGGGTCGCCAGACGAATGCTGGAGTGGTTCTTCTTCTACCACGACTCTCCTTCCTTTAATTTCCTGTACCCATAATTTTCCTTGCCATCTGTTTCGGGGTTGTAGGACCAGGCGACGGTGTTCGATGGGTTACAGGTGGTGCCTTGCGCTTGTAAATGTTTCTTTCCTGGTGTCGCTGCGGTACCGCTCACAGTTAGGTCTCTCCTCAGCGAGGGGCTCCGCTTCGAGGTACACTGGAGGTTAGTGCTTATGGAGAGGGACCGTGCGGCGGCAGATGCACTTCATCTGGAAACGTTAGGGGCCCCATACATTCTTGCGCCCGTCGACAGCACTTCGGGTCTCTCCCCTCATCCCTCCCTCCCAGGGGTCACGTTGGAAGCACAATGGGCCGACTGGCCCGCGTACGGTGCTCTGCCCCGGTTCCGGGGGCCCCCCATGATACCTACGCCCACCTGAGGTTCCGAGTTACACGGATAAGGTTTCTTTCAGCGTTCATTCGCGGTCGATAGAACTTAACCGATTGAATGCCAAGCTTTAAAAAAAGAATAAAGAAATTTAACGGAGTGAATACGTGCAAAGAACTAACCACGACAGAGATTTTTAATATTTTATGTGTGTCATAACTTACACCCCCCCCCCAGGACTTACAGTCGGGTGCCTGGGGTCAGAGGCGCAGACGCTCATGGATCAGACAGAATATCCAGGATGGCTGGTATGGGAGGAAGAAAGGTGAAACGAAATGATGGTGAAATGGATGAAAGCAAAGGTGATGATGGAGCAGCTGGTGGAATGAACGGCGGGGGAAACCGGAGAACCCGGAGAAAACCCGCCCAGACGCCGCTTTCTCCACCACAAATCCCACATGCGGATCCCTGGGATTGAACCCCGTTCGCCTCGGTGAAAGGCGAGCGGTCTAACCACTCGGTCACGGCGCCGCCCTTTATATGATACCTGAAAGTATAATCGAAATATCGTTTAAAGTGGTGAAGTAATTTCTTGAAATAGTGAAAATGGAGGCATTAATTCAGCAAAAACTCCATTACTTGCGATTTCTTGTCACACACACACACACACACACACACACACACACACACACATACTTCTCTACTCTAGAAAGGATAGGAAGGAAACGTTTTCTAATTCCCCTCCAACCGGGAACGGAATATATTTCTTATAGCCAGGCGTAGGAATTTCTATGAATTAAAACCAGGATGGAAGGAAATAAGGTCGAACTGTCACCGGACTATAGACTGGGGCGTCGCAGGTAACACCGCATCCTTCATATAGTATTTTGCCATTTGCAGACAGCACACTCGGATCGGTTTATCGTCCGCTTGTCAGTGCCCCTTGACTCCTGTTGTTTTGAATTCTTTGTGATGATAATGGTTTGAGCGTAAATAACTTTAAGCCAATTCTTAGGAACTTCTATTCTTTTGTACAGTTTTGTGCGGCTGTTAAACTATAAAACACACAAAAAATTGTTGCAGGACAAACGTGGTCCCATTAAAACACGCAATTTACGAATATTCATATTTGTTAGTGAAATTTTATCCTTAAATGTTTTTGCACTACTTGGGTGCACCATCTGTGCAACATACTTGTAAAGCAATAGCTTTGCTTCTCATGGTATTATGTACAATATAACTCGATATTTTCTGCTTGTTTTGCTGCTATTTCTTTTTCTTCTTTTGTCCTTGCCGTCTATATGAACTGGAGGAAGTACTACGTTCGACACAAAAGTTCAATGTCAGGATTTAATCGGAAATACCATTTGTTTTGAGGAAAATGTTCCTAGTGTGTGCGTATATGTATACGAGAGATAGAGAGATTAGATAGGGAGAGAGAGAGAGAGCATAGCTAAACAGGGGTAAAACCGCATAATTACGGGAAAGACCAAATTTTATAATTAATTTAGGCATTATTTAAGGCAGAGTCAGCAGACTCAATTATGTGTGATATAACACTGTTTCTGGGATTCCCAGAAAAAGGGTTTGGAGGAAAGGAGTCTTACAACCACGTAGGTAAAAAGTATAACATACATTCCCCTTACCCCGCTGGCCTTCGCTAACAGTAACTTCGCCTTTCCCTCTGCCTCACCTGTCCTACACTTCTCACTGGAGCCATGAACAAGAAGACACTTCCTTATGACGTAATAAAACATCCAGTTGGCTGATCCTTATTTAAAGAGAGATTGATTGGCGACAATTGTCTAAATATAAGTATTTTTACTATTGGTGTCATACAAACATTTGAAACTTTCTGCATATCTTGGTAAAGATTTCATGCATATAGTTTTTTCTGAATATTTCAAATGTATTACACATAGCATTTTCATACACATTTTATCCATTTTTTACATTAACATGTTTTGCTATTTATCAAGAACTTTAAATGGCAGGAACATTGTATATTGAGGACAACAGGAGCACACAGCAATTACACAATGAAACATTTGACAATTGAAACGTAATTTGTCTATTAGTGGTATTATAAAATAAAGAATCTGTGCAAATTTAGCAATAAAAAAGTGGATACCAATTTGAACATTCCTATAATGTGTTACTATTGCTATTTTTCACAATACGTTTCAGTAGATTCAAAATAGTGTATTTATATGGCGCGATAGTTTCACAACAATATCTTAGTAGAGGAAACTGAAGGGCAGAGAGGCGGTTAAAGGCATGTGCCTCTCTGCTCGCTCTGCCGGCCTTCCAGCGGATGAACAACTAACTGAATACGCTAGGCAACGAAACAACCTTGGGGTACAGAAAATCACACGACTGCTAAAATCAGTTTGTTATAAAGACACTTATTTTAATATTGCGGCGGAATTTTATTTTCCTTATTGGGTTTATAAACAGAATAGTAGCAGGGAACTCTTGGTTCCTGGACAGGTAAAACTGAGCTTCCAGGAACTTAATTAAGATTCTATACTGAACATTCTGTTACTTATATTTCTAACTCATGGATTTCAGGAATATGATCGAAAAGAATTAAAATTAATGTGAAAGATTCCAAGATACCACATTCTTTTGCTTCTGCAGCTGCTTTTCTTTACATTCCGATAATCTGTAAGCATTGCAATCTATGTAACATTAAATTTAAGTTTTGTTCAGTCGAAGCATAATGCGATTGCAACCAAGAGAAGCAGAACCAAGCAAATATATATGACGTATATACATGTTAAAATAAAAAATCCGATATGATACATTTACATGACTTTCTCTACTCTGTATCATTTATTAGTGGGTATACAAACTTTCCTACTAAGGCTTTATTTTTCTATCTACTACATTTTAATCCAAATAAACATTAAATAGCTACATTACACATTTCGTTATAGATACAAGGGAATAACATAGTAAAATTTTTAAGAACAGGACGCTGTACGCTGGCCTTAAAATTCCATACTACTTCCATGCAATCGCGAGAAACAACTGAACGTCGACAGGACTTTAAGAGAATGATCAAGAAATGAACAATTCGAATCATCAATAACGGATATATCAGAAATGGCTTATGACACTTGAAATATTATGTCTTTTAAAGATTTTTTTTTGTGTAAAGCATTTTCGTCCATCGCTTAACGTTTACCAGTTATACAAGATTATACAAAATTCCTTCCGAATGAAGAGGACTTCATAGACTATTCCCAGAAAATTTAAGATATAAATTTTGTTTTTCATGTCAATACATTTAATATATGGTATTTTAATAAAAGTCGTAATAGTCATCTTTAGATAATAAAAAATTTCGAAAAATGTTCCACGCAAAGGGTAGCTTGAGGCGGAGGGTTTTTCTTGAAAATCTTCGTCTTACATCTTCGGAAGGTAGTGAACTTAAATAACAAGTTTGGTATTTATCCGACTTTTCGTTTTGGAGTTGTGCTGTTCACAGACATACACAGACATTTTTCTAAAAATGCTCTTCTCGGATTCTGTGGACCTCAAAACATGTATTTCTGGTGAAATATCGATTTTTTGTGTTGAAATACAATATCTTCTTTACCTACTAAGTATGTGGCAGAGAAAGTAAAAATTGCTTATATTTAAAATATGAGGCAACACAAAAATTACGATTTGGGATACAATATTGACATTTCAAGCTATTTAAACGTGTCACTGTATAAACCTCTAAGAGATACAATCATTTTAATACCACTAAATATTTGGCTAGTATTAGCAAAATCTCCATAAAAATAAAGTATTTTAATCACCCACTGTGCCTCATAATTAACAGCTCCTAGCTAAAATGCCAAGGTTTTAATGTGCTTAATTGCATTTAACTTTCCCAGGAATGTATGCAAGTTCCACGTGGGAAAAGAAGGAAGGAAGGAAGGCCTCCTCCCTTTGCCTTGTGAATTTCACAAGCTATACGCTATTGTTTACCAATTTTCTTAATAGAATCCACTACACAAGCCTCATTTTTGGAATGATACCTCCTAAAGTGAGAACTCTCCAAGGTCTCATTAGAAGCTGGAATCTGGGACCATTGTTGGTGAGCAGATGCATGTCATTAAATAATCTTTTACTGATCTAGTATTTTCTCTTAACTTTTTGTCAAGAACTTTTCTGGTACTAATTCCTGGTTTGTTAATCGTTTAATGCGATGGTACGTCCACGAATATACAAGGGCGGATCGAAAAGTAACGCACAATAATTTTCTTACAAAAAGATTTACTAGTTAAAACAACAACAAAAATCACAAATAAACTTACACCTTTTACCTACTTTTCGATATAGTCACCAAGTTTCTCAACGCATTTCTCCCATCTGATACCAGTTTCAATATACCCTGTTCGTAGAAGTCCGTTTCCTTGGACTATAGCCATCTGCGGACTGCTGATTTCACTTCCGCATCTGCTGCAAAACGTTGGCCGACCAAGAATTTCTTCATGGGACCAAACAGATGAAAGTCCGACGGTGCAAGGTCCGGATTGTATGGTGAATGCTGGAGCATCTACCAACTAAATTTGATGATTTTCTGACGAACAGCAGCAGCAACATGGGGGGCGAGCATTGTCATGGAGAATTTTGACATCGTCAGCATTCATGTTGTGGCGTTTGTCACGAAGAGCACGATGCAAGTTTTCTTGTAGGCTGCAGCATTCACAGTGGTCCCATGTTCAGCAAAGTCCACCAATACAAAACCATGCATATCCCAGAACACCGTCACAAGCACTTTCCTAGCAGATTGAGTCACTTTGAATTTTTTCTTCACTGGGGGAACCAGCATGTTTCCACTCCATACTTGCCTGCGTTTCGGGCGTGTAGTGGTATGCCCACGACTCATCACCAGTGACGATTCCTTTCAGAAAGTCATGCCCTTCTGCGGTGCATCGCGTTAGGTGATCCTAGCTTGTCAAAATTCGCTGGCCCTTGTGGTTGTCTGTCAGGTTCTTAGGCACCCAGCGAGAATTTACGAAATTTCAACGTGTCATGAACAATATCGTACACTGCAGAATAGAAAATGTTGAACTGTTGCGATAAGTTTCGCAGTTGCGCACGCCGGTCGTTCAAAATTGCCGCCTCAATGCCCCTGACATTCTGTGGGTTTGCACCTTTTACACGCCTTCCGGAGCGTGGCGAATCACTAAGGTTCAGACGGCACTCTAGGAAGAATGCACACCACCTGGAGACAATGCTACGGTCCAGACAATCATCCCCATACACGCCATGCATGTCCCTGTGAATATCACTCGGCTTATGCCCTTTGGTCCACAAATAGCGAACCACACCTCTCTGCTCTTCACACGTGAAAGACAGTAACATGCGCGCCATGCTTGTTGCGTAGTTTACGCTTCTCTCGCTAGAGTTCCACATGAAATAAAAAATACCCTCTATAGTGAAAACTTCAAACTATATCTGTTTGAAATTCCAAGATCCCAGCTGCAATACCAAGGCAGAAAAAAATTAATGTGCGTTACTTTTCGACCCGCCCTCGTATCTTACACCGACGGGTTTGGGGTTATGCTTCCATTTTTAGTTTTTCTACTACATACCTAGTAAGTAGGGGAAGTATTGCATTTCATGAAAAAATTGATAGCAACTTTTTAAACTATATTTATAATAATATTGATGTTGAAGGGTTTTATAAATTAGGAATGTTATTAATTTAAGGATATTAAAATTTAATTCTTGACGTTGAATGATTTTATTAATTTAGAATTTGTTATTTATTTATGGATGTTAAAATTTAATTCTTGACGTTGAAGGAATTTAGTAATTTAGAATTTGTTATTAATTTATGGATGTTAAAATTTAATTTTTACTTTGTTGAATGGATTATATCTTCTGATGTAAATGGAATAATAGTGTACTAGCGTTAATTGAGTATATTGAAATTAATTATAGATTTTTTTTTCTTTTCATCATTTCACTGGAAATACACGTTTTGAGACTACCTAATTAATAAAAAAAACATTTTTGGAAAAATGTCCAGTGTGTGTATATGAACAGCATATATAAAAACGCTCGCCTCTGTGGTGTGGGAGAGGTGTCTGCCTCACATTCAAGAGGTCCTGAGTTCCAATCTCGGTTAGGGCGAGTTACCCGGATAAGAATGTTTTACGGGGTTTTCCGTTTCTGAGAAGACGAATGTTGGGTAACTTTAAGCTCTACTGATCGGGCTCATTTGAGCATTATTTCACCCATTTTGTTCACTCATCGTCCAATGTGTCATAACCAGTTAAAGGACGCTTAACTTAAAAAAAAATCGGTTGAAACCAAATTATGTATTTAAGTTCACTATATTTCAAGAGTGTCCTGAGCCGTGGCGCTGTGAACTTGAGCGTTGTACCATGGAATGCGTTCGGGTTCGATCCCACACATGGCGGTGCGGATTTAAATCCCCGGTTTGGGATGGTGTCCACTCACCATCGTGAGGAAAGTGAGGTCCTGCGTAGGCAGTGATTACGTCCACGCAGGCCAATATTCTGGCTAGAGGATACATGATGCTGGTCACATCCCCTACCTGTATCGGTTGCATGATCGCTTAGCTCTACCGTGCGTATGTGGGCGTGATGTCGACAGTCGGGTGGCAGGTCTAGTCCCTTCATGCGCTGTAGCGCCTTGGGCTTATTATTATTAACTTTCAAGGATGCAACATGAAGTTTTTTGAAAAATCTCGCACCCCAAACTATCCTTTACGTGGAAAAAATGTTCGTTATTTTTTATTTTATAAAAATCTTACTGCACAAAAATGCAGATCTTGTTAAATCTCACAATTTATGTCAAATAAAATATTTAGGGTTAACCATTTCCGAGGTATTTTTTGTTATTGATTTGAATTTTCCGATACTTTTTCAAGCTGCCAAATTTAAAGGAATGGTCTTTCTTTATTGATTTTCTCTTAATTAAAGGCAGTCTTATTGATTTGCAGCTTCGACATATTAAACTCTCTCCTGTTTGAACAGTTGCCTAAACTTGCTCTGATATTATTATTATTATTATTATTTTACTTTTTTATTATTATTATATAAAAGGGTTATTGATGTATTCTTGTACCCAAATCACTCTTCAAGTTCCTCTGTCTTTCCAATATCCTTCTAATCTTTTTTGTCGCATTTCATTGATGATTCTTTCATCCGTTTACCCTTGGTCTTCCCCTCTTTCCTTTTCCTGCTAGTACCATTTCAAAATCTGTCTTTCATCCTTCATCCGTCGAATATGTCCATGCCAAGTTAATTGCTGACAATGGATATATTAGTTATTGAATTAATGGTAATCCATCCTTCTTCTAATTTCTTCATTTTTAAATTTGTCTAACTTTTATTATTGATTAGATCTTCTGAGAAGTCAAGATGTCCTTTATAAAAAACTTACTTGCTGCAACATGAGTTTTATTCCTTTATTATCTGTCAAATGTAAAATTTTTGGAAAACCCCCTAACAGGAACTTCTTGCGTGTCTCTTGTGAGCTCTGATCTCTATACTATTGTTTCTGCAGCTTTCTAACTGCAGAAGGAAGATGTCTATCCCACTGAGTATATTATCTCTTAATAAATTCAAGAAGCAGTTCGCGAAC
This sequence comes from Deroplatys truncata, assembly GCA_030765065.1. Taxonomy (NCBI): domain Eukaryota; kingdom Metazoa; phylum Arthropoda; class Insecta; order Mantodea; family Mantidae; genus Deroplatys; species Deroplatys truncata. The sequence goes on along the minus strand of CM060975.1, from coordinate 196,563,727 downwards.
TCAACTCATTTCAAAAACCGGTTTTGGCCATTCACTCTCAACATATTCATGAAATGCAGAGACTGTCAAGATGACAATATGAGATAATTACAACAGCCTTTAGCAAAAAACGACGAACAAAGGTTTTTCGTAATTCTTTAGAAGAGAAACAGAGACGAATAACGAAATTTTCTTCAGTGGACAAAAATTGTGGGTTTAAAAGATACGGGCCCAAGGACGGACTTTCTTCATCTGAATTTCACTTGAAATGGCAACGTCATGAGCTTTGCTGCAGTAAATAATGTGAAGTAATGGCCTTGATGACTTGCTAACCAGAAAGATAAGTAGCGGCGACTGAAGAAGAACGGTTTGGCGGTCTCCTAATTCACATCGCACACTTTCCTTTTTTGTCTTATAGGAGCCTACTTTGCGCAACTCCTGGGAACAAATACCTGGGATTTCCGCTCATTCTTTTTTTGCTTTAAAACTGGATAATACCTCGTTCTAACGAATGAGATGGCCCTGCGGTAACGTTTAAGGCTTGCATTTGGGAAGTCCCGGGTTCGCGGTTCGGTTACTCTGACCATGTGTTTGCTTCGTGGTTTCCCCGGTCGTTACCATCTTCTACCAAAGGCTCAGACGGTGACATCTGCGGCCCGCATTCGGGAGGTCCCGGGTTCAATTCCCGGCGACAGTCCACTCTGACCTATGTGTTTATCGTGGTTTCCCCAGGTCTCCAGACGAATGCTGGGGTAGTTCATCTTCATCTTCCGTAGTTCTCCTTCCTCTCATTTCCTGTACCCATCATCTTCCTTGTCATCTGCTTCAGAGTTGTAGGACCAGGCGACGGTGTTCCGTGGTTTGCGACTGGGCTGTGGCTTGCGTTCTGTAAAGGTTTCTCCTGGCGTCGCCGTGATACCGCTCAGTTAGGTCTATCCGCCCTGGGGGACCCTGGAAGTTCGTGGCTTGTGGGCAGGGACTGGGCGGCATCGGATGCGTTCTATCTGGAAACGTTAGAAACCCCGTCCAAGCTTGCGCCCGTCTCGTACTAAGATATTCTATAAAATTAAAGATAGAAACCAACCTGGCTCACGCCAGTTTAAACTCAGATCATGTAAGGTTTTAATGGTCGAACAGACTTTAATCTCACTAAAATATGTATAATCTTTATAAATATTGGTAAACAAATAAAATAAGGAGTAAAAAGTAATTCAATTTAATATTTCCCAGTATCCGGATCTGGTCGCCCTTCGGGTCTACCCCTCCGTCCCGGGGGTCACGTTGAAAGGATAATGGGCCGACTGGCCTGCATGTGGTGCTCTACCCTGGTTCCGGGGGCCCTTCTATGATAGATACTTTACCAACTTCAACCACGAATTTCCTGTCTATCATTTCCTTTCATCTGTTTCACCTCATCTGTTTCAGGTTTGAAGGATCAGCGACGACGGTTTGTGTGTTGCGGCAGAGCGGTGGAATGTGCGCTATGGAAATATTTCTCCCTTGGCGGGACTGCTGGAGACCCCCTTCCTTCTTGGGGGGTGTCTCGTCTATTCTCGGGATCCCCAGGTTGCGGCACAGCTAGCCGATGTCAGGATTGGAGTTATGTTGGAATCGTTAGAGTTCCCCTTCTTGCTAGCGCACATCGTCATGCGGATTTAGTCGCCCTTCATGTCTCCTCTTTATCCCTTTCTTCCAGGGGTCACATTAGAATCACAAGATGCCCACTATGGCCTATACATGCAGTGCTGTGCTCCACTGACTTAAGGCACATCTGTCTGGGTGCTCCTGACTTCTAATGCCTCCTTCTGCAGGACATGATTTTTTTTCCCAGTGGATTTGTGGGCTCTTCAATTGACCGAATACTTTTAACCTTATGAATGTTCTTTATTGCGTCGAAAAAAGTAGGAGAAGCCGCAACATCAGAGAGAGTCTAGCGCTTAGGCGAGCAAGTCGACCTCTAAAAATCCTAACGCTCGAAAATGACTCTAAATATCACTTTTGCACGAAACCACTTCTATTTCTGAAAAGCGAAGCACACCATCTCAGCGAACTATTCGTGAAGCCGAAATGAAATCCCAGGTTTGAAAGAGTGACGAAACTCTGTGCTATGACCAGGCATAGGAATTCTTAAGTATTGACTTCAAATTATCTACAATGAAACCCTATGTTAATACAAAAATGTAAACAGCGGTAGACAACAGGGTGACTGACGGGAGGTAAACACACTCTGGTGAGTGCTGTCTGCAAACTACAACAGACTGCACGAGGAATGGGGAGTGGTTTATTACCTGCTAAGTACAGTAACAGCTCAGTTTTATTCCTTTCGTCCTGGATTAACACTTAAAAATTCCTATGCAATGAAAGGTTCTGTGGCATATATGCTCGATATAACTTACTCTAATTCGGCATTTTCATGCCTACACATATGCGATTAACCTATGGAATCTACTGCATTAGCCACCTAAGATTCGAACTGACTGCCCATGCTCCATACCTTGGATGCAGGACGAAGCCATTTAATCAGGATGGCTTCAATTTAGATATCACGGACTGCGCATATTCCCTCTGCTTCTGCACTTAATATTCTCCCGCATCATTTTTTCATAATTTAAAGTGTGTAGTTAACATTGGATATTGTATGTCAGTTATAGAACTTCGTTATATTACAGTCAGACGCATCTACAAAAGAGGAACAGTGTGATATTTTTGGATTAGACGAATTAAGAGAAAGCTGGATCAACATAATCTATTTTGGGAGATTGAAGTGATGCACCGCTTAGCATAACAAAAGTCTCTTTGATTCAAAGAATAACCGATACGTTAATACTGGACAGTGTTATATGTTTAACACAATGTTTAGTATGTTTATGCAATACCTTCTGTACCTAGTAGGTACAGAAGGTATTGCATTCCGCCCAAAAATTTGATACCGAGTTTTCGCCAGAAACGCATGCTTTAAGCTGTCGGAATAAGAACAAAGGGATTTTTAGAAAAAGGTCCTATGTGCATCTGAGTGTGTGTCGTGTGTCTGTGAACAGTGTACAAAAACGAAAATTCGGATAAGCACCAAACTTGATGTTTAAGTTTAATACCTTCCAAAGATACGACACAAAGATTTTCATGGAAATACCCACCCCAAACTAGCCTTTACATAAAACATTTTTCGAAATGTTTTATTTTCTAAAAATAGTTCTAACTACTTTGATAGCATATCATATATTAAAGATATTTACATGACAAATAAAATGTATGTCTTGAATGTTCTGGCAATAGCCTTTGAAATCCTCTTCATTCGGAAGCAATTTTGTATAATCTTGTATAACTGATAAACGTTAAGTGGCAGACGAAAACCTATCAAGTAATGAACAATTCGAACCATTAAACGGATATCTCAGAAATGGCTAATGTCACAAAAAGCTTATTTGAAACAAATTGTGTGTATTAAAGAGATCTTCATTTTTGTTCATACATCTTCATCTATGGCTTAACGTTTACCATTTAGACAAGATTATACAAAATTCCTTCCGAATGAAGAGGACTTCACAAACTATTCTCAGGAAATTCAAGATATACATTTTATTTGTCATATGAATATCTTTAATATATGGTATTTTAATTAAAACCGTTAAAGCCATTTTTTCAGAAAATAAAACGTTTCGAAACATCTTCCATGTGAAGAATAGTTGTGATGGGGGATTTTCTTGAAAAATTTGGTGTCGCATCTTTGGAAAGTATTGAATCAAAAACCAACTTTTCGGTTTTGAATTATGCTGTTCATAGGCGCGCACACGCAGACACACACATACACACGGACCTTTTTACCCAAAATGCCTTTGTTTATTCAGGGAGCCTCAAAACATGCAATTCTGATGTAATATCGATATCGATATCGTGGTATATAAATCTCCATGTCGAACTTTTTGGTTGAATGCAATACCTTCTCTAATTACTATGTACGTGAGGGTAATAATAGATTACTATTAGTAATTATAGAGTAATAGTAGATTTAATAAAAATGTACGTGCTAGAGGAAGTAAAACTGAACTACTGTGTAAAACACATGAAATCAAGACATTTGTGATGAACTAAAAATGTATACATTAATCGATAGAATCTATGAGAATAGAATATGGAAGTAACACATTAAAAGATGAAAGATAGTAGAATCCCCAAGAGGGCAGCAAAGTATATACCTAGGAGGAGGAGGAGGAGGAGGAGGAGGAGGAGGAGGAGGAGAAGAAGAAAAGAAGTCTGGAACGACTGAGTGACAGAGTGACCATTTAAGACGGAACAGGCAATGCCTACTATGTATTTCATGAAGAGCAGAGAAAGAGGAGGAGAAGGAAATAGGTGGTTTTCCGTTTCCCAAAATCAATTTAGCCCATAAACAGCTAACTAATAACGTTTAAGAAGAAATACATCAATTTAATATATAACTCTTAGGCCATTATTTATGCATTTTATGAATAATATACTTTTAGCCATACATACAGTGCGAAAAAGTATTTCTTATGCAATAGATTCAGAGTGAGTTTTTCGTACACCAAATAAACATAATCAGTGGGTTGGGGAGAGCCAACTCGAAGTTGTCTGAAAAATATAAATGTCATTAAAATTAACTAGAAATGTTAGATTATGGTGATTATATTATTGGTGAATACTCAATAAAATTATATAAATGATAAAACGTTTATATTGCCTGCAATAGCTAAAATGGTGAAACAAAAGCTGGTTACCCATGCCTCTGAATACTGTGTTCCATAAACAGTTTTGATGCATGCAGTTTGCTCCAGGCCAGTGATATGATTCATAATATAATCTAAGAAACATACAATAATTTCTATAATTCCAGTAACTTAAATAACATTGGTTTTTGCGAAGTTTTGACAGTATTAAATTCCTCAAACGATATTTACTTATCTTCAACAGTAGGGAGGCGCTTAATGAAACAAAATGGCAAACAATGGAGATTGTTTCAATGAGGGAAAATATATGTCAAATACTTGCCAATCAAACCAGAGGTAATTTAATGTTGGTTAGAAATATGATGTATTGTTAAAACTGCTTTTATATTGCTTGTAGGAACACAAAACTTGGCTCTCGGCTCGGTTTGTGACAACCCTGCTCTAAATAAAAAGCTACTCTTTCTACGTGTATCATAGAACGCTAATATTGACTTATTTGTGATATGCAGAGCGATAGCAGAACAGAAAAAGCATTCCCGGGTTCCTTAATTTACGCCTGCCAACATTGAGTCACGGATACTATTCGCTACCGTCGCAACATATTGCTCAGCGCGAGAAGGTTCTGAGGGTACGCAAAACGTTGATTAAAGGCTATTTAATAAAGAGAGTACCCCTGACAAACCGGTTTCCATTATTCTGAACAAGAGCAAAGAGAAGCTCTCAGCACCGCATCGGCGCCGTGGCTTAGTTGGTTAAAGCGCCTGTCTAGTAAACAGGAGATCGAGGGTTCGAATCCCTCCGGTGCCTTGAGGAGATGTGCTCCTTTTTAAGTTAGTCAAATGAATGGTATTTCGGTTTATACCTGGAAAGGTTTGCACTCTTTTATTTTTGCTCTTTTCCTGCCTTAAAAATTTAAAATTTGATTACTTTACTGCCGAACAGACACTTTTCATCAACTTTTTCTCTCTGCATGATGCTTTTAAAACATAGCACCTTAAATACTTTTCAATATAGCTGTTTGGAAATCCTCGAATAAAACAACTTCCGCAATGAAATGAGTGGACTGTGCGATTATGACATCAACGCATTTCTTTGCCGTGTAATGAATAGTAAATAGTTTACACTTCGTTATGCTTCCTAGATCCGTTTCGCAGTGTTCACAAGGTCAAACAAGTCATTTTCTCGAGCGCAAAATCAAACAGCGTTATAAAATATACACACATTTTTATGCGTCAAAATGACATACACATATTTCAGAGGACAGCAAAGTGAATGAAATTAATACTGATGGGAAAAAACTGATTAGTATAACATGTAGCAGATCTTTCCTGCAAGGAAAACATGACTCAATAAGGTTCGAAATCTAGTCCTCCAGATAGGAGAATACCCACGTCGTCCTTGAAAGAATAAGTCTGATTTCGATTAATCAGAGACTACTAGCAACGACGTAACATACCTAGTTCAGGTGTTGTTTATATATATAATTTTTAGACAACATGGGCTAAAAGTAGAACTTCTAACACAGTGCACACGAACTAAAAGCTTTAGATAATCGCATTAATGCAAAACGCGTTGAAAATAATTTCACTGAAAATGATGGTAGCGAATCAACAAAACATCAGAACATCTGCCATTTCGCTATTTTAACATTTCTGTTGTTTCAAAAACCGCGTTCTAAACGTGATCTCCGTTAGTTTCACGAATCCATATAGTATTAGTGATATTTTACAAATTCGAGCGCTGTCTAAAAAATAGCATTTGCCACAGGTGTTAAAAGTGGTTTTTATTTTGCTCGTAAGATTGCCTTAGTTTCGCAAACATTCCTACTCAAAGAATAAACCCCTACTTTTACCCCTTGAGTCATAATATACTATTACATGTCATTTGGGACCACAAGTGCCCATTCCCATTTTTATCTGCGTCGGAACCGAGTGGGACGGCCCAGGCGGTTACGTCTGAGGGCCACATTCGGGAGATCGATTCCCGGCGACCGCCCACTCTGGCCCACGGGTTTTTCCTGGTTTTCCCGGGTCGCCAGGCGTATGTTGGGGTGGTTCATCTACCACGACTCCCCTTCCTCTCATTTCCTGTCCCATCATCTTCCTTGTCATCTGTTTCACGGTTTTAGGTCCAGGCGATGGTGTTCGGCGGGATGCGGCTGGGCGGTGGCTTGCACTCTGTAAAGGTTCCTTCACTGGTGCCACTGGTACCGCTCAGTTAGTCTCTCCTCAGCGTGGGGCTCCTCTCCGGGCTTGTGGGCAGGGACCGAGCGGTGGCGGATACGTTCTATCTGGAAACGTTAGTGATCCCGTCCACGCTTACGCACGTCGCCCTTCGGGTCTCTCTAATCTTTCCCTCCCAGGGCTCACGTTGGAAGCACAATGGGCCGACGGCCTTCATGCGGTACCTGCCCCGGTTCCGGGACCCCTCCGTGATACCTACCTTTACTGTTACCTGCTTTGTAGAAAATCCAAATTTGTAATATGCGTGGTCGTCTGTGGCGTGGTAAATGTTGTAAATTGAACAACCATCATTAAAGGAATGTTTTATAATAAGGTAAGTATAATAAAACTTGCATTATTACATTAATGTTTCCGGTACTATAATGCGTTTCTTTAACATTTTCTCGGGATGTCACTAGTTACAACCGTTATCATAATTTAGATCAATATCAGCTGTGTTTACTCTTTGTTTATGTTCCGCAGTAAAATAAATGGTTGCTTCAATTAAATTTACATTAGTCTTCCTCTTATAGCCGCGATTACCTGCGCGGCGTTGTTGGTTGCTCGCCACCAAATTTGGAACTAGGCGTCAATTTCCCTCTGTCTTTCGGCAATTAATTAATTGGACAGCCAGCATCCTGACCTCGCGAATATTTTATTTGCTGATCGCTGTCGATGTATTCGCTCCTTGACACATCAGCGCTGGCAAAACTTTCTCGAATATACCAGTTATTTTCCTTGCAACAATGGTTAGGAAATTCTGTTTTGATTTCCAACTCTCAAATGAACTTTTAGGAGTATAATATGTTAATTAGTTAATAAGCTGTACAACCTGTAAATGCTTTGAACTGCTATTTCCATTTAAGCATCTACGCTAAAAAGGAGTTAGAGTTTAAAAATGCGATACTATAGTTTATCCTAATATAGGTAATTAGCAATTAATAATAATAATAATAATAATAATAATAATAATAATAATATCTTGGAATTAAATGCAACACGTTTCTTAAAGGGCAGTAATAGCCTGTGGACTTTAAGCGAAATATCAAGTTATCCAGTGTGAAGCTTGTTGCTATGTCTTACCAACCATGACGTTTATAACTGAACCTGTTTTTTTGGTTCACTTTCGACTTTTCATCATCATCTTCACTTTATAGCATAGGCAATCAAGTGCCTCTTCCGCCTTCAAGGTCTCAGCCATCATTTCCTGGGTCTGTCCACAGATCTCCTTCCTTTAGGATTGTATTTCATTATTTGTTTTGTGATCTTGGATCAGGTATTCTTTCGACACGCTATTTCCGCTCTTGTTTATGTTTCCTTTGATCTATTATTAATATTAAAAGTTCCTAGCTCTTCTCTTATACTCTCATTTTTATATGACCTTCTTTTATACATTCCTTGATATTTCTTAAAAATCTCATTTCAGAAGCCTGTATATATATACCTTTATATTTCTTAGTTAAGGCTTCACTGGTGCAGCCATAACACGTAACTCCTCATGACTTGCTGGTAACCCGTAATTGGGACAAATACTTACTCATATCCTTCAAAGAAACCAGTGGGTTAGATTTACTGGAAGACTTTCGACTTTTTAGTAGGTGAATTCTCTTAATTTTTCATTTGGCAAAGGAGATTTATATAATTTATCTTAATGGACGTTAAATTTGCGTGATGCTATATCCGAATTTTTTCTTTCTTACTCTGTTATAGAAGTGTAACCCCAAGTTCTATTTTGCACAATCTTTCTTTTTTACTTTCTCTACGTAGGGGAAGTAGTGTATTCCACCCAAAAATTCGATACCGAGATTTCACCGGAAATATATGTTTTGAGGCCCCCTGAATCCAAAAAAAGCATTTTTGGAAACATGTCCGTGTGTGTGTGTGTCTGGATGTCTGAGAACAGCATAACTCAGAAACGAACAGTCGGATAAACACCAAACTTGGTATTTAGGTTCAGTATCTTCCAGAGATGCGACACGAAGGTTTTCAAGAAAATCCCTCCACCCCAGATTAACCTTTACACGGAATATTTTTCGAAAATTTCAATTTTCTCAAAAGTGGCTCAAATGATTTTGATTAAAATATCATATATTTAAGATATTTTCATGACAAACGAAATGTATATCTCGAATTTTCTGGGAATGTCTCCAAAAGTATTCTTCATTGCGAACGACTTTTGCATAACTGGTAAACCATAAGAGATAGACAAACGTTTACTACACAAAAAATGTATATCGGGTTAAAATACACAATTTATGTCATATACATTTTTTGTTGTTGAGTGAACCATTTTCGAGATATTGCTTGTTATTCCCTTAAATTTTCCAATACTTATACTTTTTCTCAAATCGGAATTCGTTATTCATTGTTTTTTCTCCTGGTAATGCAAAGAGAATGGAATACTCCACATATATGAACCAGCTCTATCGCTTAAAGCCTACCTAATCCCCTTGCATCTATAAGAAAATTAGCAATAAGATTAACATCTCGATTAACAAGAGGCATATGGAGAATAATTCATTCATTCAGTCATTATCTCTTTATCTTATGTAGGACTTACACCCCCAGGACTTACAAGCGGGTGCCTGGGGTCAGAGGCCCGTCGAGGAGCAGACACTCATGGATCAGACAGAGCATCCAGGATGGGTGATCAGCCCGATGAAGGAACTAGATGAAACGAAATGTTGGTGAAATGGATGAAAGGAAAGGTGATGATGGAGCAGTTGGTGGAATGAATGGCGGGGTAAACCGGAGAAAACCCGCCCAGACGCCGCTTCGTCCACCACAAATCCCACATGCAATCCCTGGGATTGAACCCGGGTCACCTCGGTGGGAGGCGAGCGGTCTAACCACTCGGCCACGGCGCCGCCCATATGGAGAATAAGCGTTTGTAAAAATACTTTGTACAAGAGTAGAGAAAGTCATATGAGTGTAACACATAAGATTTTTTTAAAATTCTACCTCTATTATAGCGTAACTTCTGTTTACTGAAAATAAGTTTGCTAAAAATATTTGCATAATACACAGATACTAGACATTTGCGGCTCAGTTAACAGTTTAATGAAATAAGGAGGGCATTGCTCTATTAAGTGCACTTCTATTAGAAACCTAAGAGATATGATGTGTACAAAAATAATCGAAAGAAGAAGAAGAAAAGACAATATCCGTAGGAAACGTCTGATGTGTTACATTGACATGACTTTATTTACCATCTACCCTTATTGGGGGTATGCAAGCTAATCTTACGAAAGCTTGCTTTTCTATCTACTTCCTTTTAATCGAGATTAACCTTTGCAGAAATAGTTACATTAAACATTTCGTTATAAATACAAAGAGAACACCGATAGCCAAATGTTTAAGCACCGGATGCTATATACTGGCCTTAAAATTCCATACTCTTTCCATAACATCGCAAGAAACAACTGAAATCGACAGGACTTGAATGTCGTCCTCCGTGGTGTACTGGTTAGCATGCTAGCCTCTAGTTCCTGAGGTCGCAGGTTCAAACGCGATGGATTTTTTCGGGCGTAAAAACCCTCAGCACGGCTTCCTTCGGAAGGAAAGTAAAGCCGGTTGTCCTGTATCGTATATTTACGGCACGTAAAAGAACCTCAAGCCTGATACAGAGGCCTCTGACTAAAATTACCGTCTTTCACGCCCAATATAGAATGGGACACTAGCTGTTAAGGAGCGTCCATAAATAAAACTCACTTTAATTTTGATAGAACTTGAAAAGAATGACAGGTATTGAACAATTCGAACCATTAATAATAAATATTGTGCTGATGCCACAAAAAGCTATTTGAAATAAACTGTTTGTTTTAAAGAGATGTATATTTTTGTTAGTTACGTATTCGTTATAACTTAACATTTACGAGTTATACAAGATTTTACAAAATTTCTTCCGAATGAAGAGGACTTCACAGACTATTTCTAGAAAATTCAAGAAATAAATTTTGTTTGTCATGTAAACATCTTTAGTATATGGTATTTTAATCAAAATCGTTACAAGCATTTTTGCGAAAATATTCGAAAATTTCGAAAAATATTCCATGTAAAGGTTATTTGGTTAAATATTAAGTTTGGTATTTATGCGATTTTTTCTTTTTGAATTATGCTCTTGAGAAACACATACATGGAGTTTTTTTCCTAAAATGCTTTTTGTGGATTTAGGAAGTCTCAAAACATGTATTTCTGGTGAAATCTTCACATCGAAAATTCGGTCGAATACACCTCGTATTTATTGTACTATGTAGTAGAGAAAGTAAAAATAAATTAATAATAAGAATAATGATAACGTGTTCACATGGCGTGTCACTGTAATTGTCCGAGTGCTACCTGGTGGCATGTCTGTGTCATAGATTCGCTATCCCTGCCCTATGCTCCTTGTCATTGAAGAGAGCGAATGTAGACTTACTTACATTCAGCTGTTTGTTAGCTCGCCACCATCAGACTTTGTGGCTAATCACGCCAGTGAATTTATCGCTCTTCCATAGCGAAAAATCGCCCAACTTTATCGAGGCCGTAATGAATACCGTAGTCCTTTTCGCTTTTCATGAAGAATGCAATGGGGCATTTGAAGAAGGCGGATATTGATCCCACACGTGCAGCTACACTTTTGATAGACTTTTGCAGTTATGCTTGCAACTTAGGAAAGTAGACCCCATCTAGTAACTATTATTTAACATTGAATGGCATTTCATAGGACCAGAATATATGTGTAGTGCGCGTACTGAATATAACAAAACCGTGATATTGGCTTTGTGTCTTTTTTGGGCCAATGGTGATGTCTTTGTAGTTTTAATGAAGTTGTAACACATCCTGGTAATAAATATAGGCTAGTTAAATAAACAGGTGTGTTGTTTTATTGTTTATAAGCTAATTAAGATAAAAATTCTGATGTGTTACACTCACATGGCTTTCTCTACTCTTGTAAAACTATTCTTACAAACGCTTATTCTCCATATGCTTCATGTTAATGGAGATATTGAGATGTTAATTTTATTGCTAATTTTCTTGTAGATGCAAGGGGAATTGATAGGCTTTAAGCTATAGTCAAATATTTTAAGAGTTGGTTGTTATGTGGAGTATTACACTCTCTTTGCATTACCAGAACAAAAAAGAATTGAAAATTTGAGAAAGAGTATTGGAAAATTTAAGGGAATAACAAGCAATATCTCGAAAATGGTTCACTCAAAAAAAATGTATATGACATAAACTGTGTATTTTAACGCGATCTACATTTTTTGTGTAGTAAAATTTTGTCTATCTCTTATAGTTAACCAGTTATGCAAAAGTCGTTCACAATGAAGAATACTTTTGGAGACATTCCCAGAGAATTCGAGATATACAATTCATTTGCCATAAAAATGTCTTAACCTTATGGTATTTTATTCAAAATCGTTAGAGCCATTTTTGAGAAAATTAAAATTTTCGAAAAATCTTTCATGTAGAGGGAAAACTGGGGTGGGGGGATTTTCTTGAAAACCTTCGTGTTGCATCTCGGGAAGATATACCAAGTTTGGTGTTTATCCGACTGTTCGTTTCTGAGTTATGGTGTTCACAGACACACACACACGCACACACGGACATGTTTGCAAAAATGCTTTTTTTTGGATTCAGGGGTCTCAAAACATATATTTCCGGTGAAATCTCGGTATCGAATTTTTGGGTGGAATACAATACTTCCCCTACTTACTATACGCAGTAGAGAAAGTAAAAATATAAGTAGTTGAAAATTCAAACCAATAACAAAGAATATCTCGGAAATGGTTAACGCTGCAAACATTTTCACCTTGACATAAGCTATATGCTTTAACGAAATCTACGTTTCTTGTGTATTAAGATTCTGTCTCTCTCTTACGGTTTACCAATTATGTAAAATTCTATCGAATAAAGAGGACTTCACAGGCTATTCCCAATAAATCAATATATACCTGGATTTCCTTTGACATTAAAATAGCTTAAGCACATATTTTATTAAAGATCGTTTAAAGCCATTTTAGAGGGAATCAAAAACATTGAAGCGTTTTCCATGTAAAGGGTAGTTTGGAGTGGGGAGATTTCCTTCAAAACCATTGTATCGCATGCTTAGAAGGTCCATGTTTGGTATTTAACTGGCTTTTCGTTTTTGAGTTATGCTCTTTACAGACACAGGCAGAGACACACACACGGCCTTTTTCTAAAAATACTTTTTGGGGGTTCAAGGGTCCTCAGAACATGTGCTTGTTGAAATCTCGACATCGCCAGTCTTTCAAAGTGATAACAAGACCTTCAGTTGATGTATCCGGTTAGAGTTCGTATCTCCATTCATTACAAAATTAATTAAAAATGATTCCATAATTCGCTTTATTTTGTTTGTGTTGTATCTAAGTTTTCGAATTTGGTATTATTATTTATTTTTCCCTAATTGACTTAACACTGAAACGCATTAAAGCTCCCTCCATTTTAATAAGACCATAGGCTTTTGTTATTGGTCGGTTCGTGCTCATATTATTTACTGTAAGCGACACTGAGAAAAAACAAATGAAGGAAGCTGCGATAATAATGCAACAAAAGAATAATCCGCAAAATTATCGAGAAATGTGACTATGATTAATTTTTATTTCCTAAGAGTATTTACTGAAACGTTTAATGGTAATATAATTAAAATAACATAGGATTATATATTATATAATAGGGTATTTTGCACACCAAAATCATAACGCAGCAGCCTTTTGTGTTCTTAATACTTTCTTCGTTTCTTTACGAGAATGAAAACAATTGCGAATCAGTTACCACAATTTCCAAACAATTTGAACCAATCCCATTTCGAAAAGATTTTGGTGACTGTCTACCGTGATTGGTTCAAACTGACAAGGGTTGGAATTGGATTGTTTAATATTGAATTCCTGAGCCATGGGGTAAATAGTGAACAGTAATACCACGAATTTGATTGCTGTCAATAATAAAAGCACACTATCGTCACTTATTTGCACCTCACTTAAAATATCCGTTAGTACTTTTATTGGTGAGAAAAGTGAGAATATGTTAAAAAAGAGAAAAGTAGAAGAAAGTATGGGTTTTCCTTGGGTCTTAACATCCGTTATAAACGAAAGTGAAGAAACGCCTACGCAAAAAGTGCATGCAGTTGCATTATATGATGTGCATCTAGATTTCAGAATAATATCTGTAGATAAGACAAGTCAGTCAAACTTTTCTTAATGTTTTAAAAGCAATGTTTAAAACAAAATTTGATGTGTTACACTTACATGACTCTACTCTTGTACAAACAATTTTTGCAAATGCTTATTCTCCGTCTACTTCATGTTAATCGAGATAAATATTTGCAGAAACTATCTTATTGCTAATTTTTTGTAGATGCAAGGGGAATATGATAGGCTTTAAGCGATAGTCAAATCTTTTAAGAGATGGTTGCTATGTGAAGCATTCCATTCTCTTTGCATTCCAGGACATTAAAAAAAACGAATAACAAATAAGTATATGTGACAAATTGTGTGTTTTAACGAGATCTACAATTTTTGTATAGTAAAAGTTTGTCTATCTTACGGTTTACCAGTTATGCAAAAACCATTCAGAATGAAGAGGACTTTTGGGGACATTTCCAGAAAATTCAAGATATACAATTAATTTGTCATGAAAATATCTTAAATATACGATATTTTAATCAAAATCGTTACGGCCATTTTTGAGAGAATGAACATTTTGGTAAAATGTTCCATGTAAAGGGAAGTCTGGAGTAGTCTGGGGATTTTCTTTGTAATCTCCGTGTCGCATCTTTGAAACATACTGAATCTAAATGCCAAGTGCATTCATCGGATTTTTCGTTTTTGAGCTATGCTGTTCACAGACAGACACACAGAGACACATGCACGGAACTTTTCCTAAGAATGCTGTTTTTGGATTCAGGGGCCTCAAAAAATGTATTTCAGGTGAAATATCGGTATGGAATTCTTGGATGGAATGCAATACTTCCCCTCTTACTGTACGTAATAGAGAAAGTAAGGATTAGATTTGTTACATTCACATAGTGGGTATACAAACTATTCTTACTAAAGCTTACTTTTCTAACTACTTTATTTTAATCAGATAAAGCTCTGCAGGAATAATTACAATACCATTTCGGTTAAGATACTAAGGGAATAGCGATAATCAAATGTTTAAGAACTGGGCACTATACGCTGGCCTTAAAACTCCATACTCTTTCCAAAAAAAACTGAAAATCGACAGGACTTTGTAAGAATGACTAGATATTGAGCAATTCGAATCTCAGAAAACTTATGCCATAAAACTTATTTGAAATAAATTATGTGCTTTAAAGAGATCTACATCTTTTTGTGGTACGTTTTCGTCTATCCCTTAACGTTTACCAGTTACACAAGATTATACAAAATCCCTTCCGAATGAAGAGGACTTTATGAACTATTCCCAGACTATTCCATATACACATTTTATTTTTGGGTAAATATATTTAATATATGGTATTTTAATCAAAATCGTTAGAACTATTTTTTAAAAAATCAGTCGTTTCAAAAATATCCCAAAGTAAGGGTAGTTGGGATTGGGGTATTTTTCTTGAAAATCTTCTTTGGAAGATACTGAATTTGAATACCAAGTTTGGTACTTATCCGACTTTTCTTTTTTGAGTTATGCTGCTCATAGACACGCACAAAGAACAGGGACTTTGGGGGGGTTGAGGGGGCCTCAAAACATATATTTCCGGTGAAATCTCGACATCGACATTTTTGGGTGGAGTGCCTTCTTGAGCTGTCTGATTTTCAGCCAGTTATCTTCCTTCCTCAAATGTTATTGGCCGCATTTATCTAGATTTGCACTATCATTCTTACCGAGAATAAATGTTTTGTGCTACGAATAAACTGTTGTGAACAAAAATCCGCGTCTATACCCGCATCTCCATGACACGCTAATTTGCCGACTGCATGTTCAGGCTTTCGCTCGATGCGGTTCCGTTATTTTCTTCCTATCTGTTTTTCTTTTTGAAGTGTGCATTCCTCTCTTTTTGTGTTGAATTCTGTTTTTGCTGCTAAGAAACCGTAAGTAATTAATGGCATGGCGCGGTGAATCCGGAATCACTGGCGCCGAAATTTAGCTGGCATTTTAGGGCGTAAAAAAAGCGGAAAATAAGTGCCTTATATTTACCTTAAAAGAGGGCTGCCTAGTTAATTGTAACCTATAAAATCAGAATACCTGCTGCTGCTTACTTCATTCAAATGTCTAAAGAATCCACCAATTTACTTGATTTTTTATGGTGATACTAATATGCAGAAACAAGCCTATTCATTATATGTATATGTATGTATATAAATACACATTTACTGTAATTTATTTTCAAAACTGTTCTAAATTTATTAATTCACACTTTTTCAGTGCATTTCCTATTACTTTTGGCCGAATACTGTCAATACAGATAGTTCTAGACGTACAGGAGCTTACAGGAATCAAGGACGACAGTCAGATTTAAAAAGCAAGTCATTATATTCAAGCCTTAATACTGCATACTCTTTGCACGAACTCACGAAAAATAAACGAATGGTGGCTTAGCACGTGAAGAATTTATGATTTAAAATATTGCAAAAATCTAGACCAATAGTACTCAATACGAGTATCTCAAAAATGATTAAAACTAAAATAATTTTTATATACAAGCTTTATACTTGAAGTAGTGCTGCATTTTTGCTGTAGTAACTATTTGTCTATCAGTTTCCCAGTTGCACAAAATTTAATCAGAGTAAATAGGAAAACTAAAGCTATATTTAAAATTTTATTTTTTATGTTACTATGTCAAATGCATTATGTTTTAATCGAGATTGTTAGAGGGTTTTGGGAAAGATAAAAGCTAATGAACATTTTTTCGTGTAAAAGATACTTTGAGCGGGAAATATTTGATATAAATATTAATTTTGCTGAACAGTTCATCTGACTGTGTGCGCGCGCGATTTGAGGAGCTTCGGAGCACCTCAAAACGCGCATTTCTGATGAAATCTCGTTATCAAATATTTGGTTAGAATACAATACTTCCTCTGCTTACCAAATATAAGTGGCAGAGGAAGTAAAACAAATTGTATTGCATCAAACAAGTCGAAAGATCTAAATTTCGAACACCATAAGATGCGTCACTTTGGCCCAAATTCTCTCTAACCTATCCTTACAAATAATGGAAAATTTAAAAACAAATTTGGACCAAAGTCACCTCATAGGGGATAATTTAAAGTTATAGACGTAAATTATTGGGACGGATTCTCAAACTATTTTCGTCTGCGCCCTCTAGCCTCAGAGTCTATTTTACTAGATATACTAGAAATCAATTTTAAGTTTCTATTTCGCTTATTCTATAGTTTTGTACATTATAAAAATAAAATATCTTTGTTTAGAACAAATACTAATTCTAACGGTCTCATAAACATGCAGTGAAATGAAGCATCATTCACCTAAGGTATGTTCGGTTTTCAACATTTGAATGACAAAATTCAAATGATTTATGATGTTTGATTTTAAGAACATACGGCGGTTTAATCAAAATGGACATTTTAATTTTTTTAATATTAAAATATAACTGTGTTGGTGCACACAAAAGAAAAAGTGATTAGTTACATGGAAAGCAATGTCATTAGTATATGTATGTTTAAAATGCTTCCTATATACTTGCTTTCCTGTTCACTTTATCTGTTTTATTTAGAGCAATTCGATTCCTTACAAGCTGCAAGGCAACTTTTCGGTCATTTGAGTATAGGTCGATTTCAACTCAAATAATTAATGACATTCTAATATGATATAAATCTGTGGTGTTCTAAGAGCTGCGTCCTAGAAAAAAAAAAGAAAAAAGAGAGATAGGAAGGAAAAAAGTCCTCGTGTATTCTGGAATTCTATATCCAACGTTTCCTAATCAAGTCTATATAAATATATATATATATATATAGACTTTATTATATCATATATACGTGTGTGTGTGTGACATATTTAAGAATATTTCGGTACAACTCAATTTATATGTTTGATTTTGCAAGGTTTTCCATTTTTAAGCCTTTAAACTTCCGCCAGCCTGAGGCTTAAGTGCAAATTTATTTCGTTCCTGTAGAAAATGTTCGACAAATTGGTTTCCTAAAGGAACCTCTTTGTCTAAAAGCATTTGATGATTAGAAATAGCTAAAATGTTCAATTAAAGGGTTTTGAGAAAGCAAGACTTGAAAACACAATTTAAAACCAAATATTATACGTAAAAATCACACAATTTTCTGTATCTATTAGCATTACACTGCTTACATTAGCACATATCCCTTATATATTTTACTTTTCATTATAATAATAATTGGAAAATGTTTCAGTTTATACAATGAGTACTTACAGTCAAGATACAAGTATTCATATCACAGCTACATTTGCCCATGCGAGAGAAAAAGATAAAAGCAAATTGCTTTCTTCACATATTCATTGATGGCGATTATGCAAGCATCTGGGAAAAATTAATACAACAAAGAATGAAGCGGACTTCACAGGTTATGGACAAAAGTTTGAAAATATACATATTTTGCTGTGTCATAACTAAACACACGAGAGTTTAGACAAAATTGTTACTCTTTTTGCGAAAATAAAAATTAATATTTTCCTATGCCTCGCCTTTTTTACATGAACAATGTCGGGTTTAAAATAATAACATTTATATTTATTCGACTTTTCATTTCTGAGTTTTTCTACTTCTGCAGGGCCCTTAGAGGATCAATTTTACTTTCTTTATTTGTTTCTTTCTTTCTTTTTAAAGTTCAACATTCTTTAACCGGGAAGATAATATCGGACGATGAATGAAACGTGTGAAATGATGCTCAAAGGAGCCCGCGATCTATAGAACTTAAGAGCTACCCTACATTCATATTTGCAGAATAAACCCCGGAAAAACTTATCCATGTAACCCATCCTATTTCCGGCGAAACTTCGATGTCCAATTTTTGGGTGGATTATAAAACTTTTAGTACCTGCCATAGACAAGCAGTAGGGAAAGTAAATAAACTATTTTCGAGTTTTTGAAAAGCGTTAAACTTACTTTTTTGTTTAAAGCTCTAAGAATTTAACAGAACGAATCTGTGCTTTCCTTTTATATCTCGTTTTGTAAACTGATACATAAATTATGAACGATTACTTACCTGTGAGAACTGCGCTGATTCTTCTCCAGTGCTGTCTCCCACAACAAAGATGCCCCGCAGCATCATGGTAATGAGAGCAGTGAGGATCATGTTCCTCAAATGTCCAGAATGCCTGAGCTCCATTGCAAATGTCCTAACCGCACTAAACACTGAACAGCACAAGAGTCTAGGATTATCTTCCTTGGTTGTTGATGGCAGACGCCTCTTGATTACAGGCCGCTTGACTCCAAATGTCTTGATGCGGTGTTCAGGTGCATGCTTCCAGGTCGGGTAGCGGGCTGAGACTGACTGTTGGTTGGCTGCACTCGATGTCCGTCTGGTTATACTCTCGCTTTCAGTTCTTCGGGGTCTCCCGCTCCTCCAGATAGCAGGAAGCGAGAGTTGAAGAAGCAGCGTTCTTCCTTGTCTCGCATGTAGGTCGGCAAGTCATCTCCACCTGCAGGTCCAAACTCAGTTTCATTGGCTTCGTAAACTATTGCCTCTTTATGGAAGTAATTCGTAAATATCGTCAATCAAGTTTTGTAGCACCAGCCGTCTGCCCGATGTTGCACGGATAGCTTTTTAAACTCATAAGACGATTTAATTAATTTCGTTTATCTTCCTCCATTCTGTATGAACTTCTATTTTTATTGCATTTATGTACCTTAAAGGTGCGTTAGGATTAAGTTACTTCCTATTAGTGCATTATTCATAATAAGCATGTGCAAAAACATACCCGCCCCTTGGTGGACGAATTGATGTAAGGCCTCTCAGGCCCACATGTTCAGAACACAACCTTCGAATCTCAGCGGCATTTTGGTGCGTCTCCACACACATCATAACCACATCTCTGTGTTCGTTATTGGTGAACACTGCCTTTTTGTCTGAATGTCAAGGCTCGAACTGCGAGCAGGCGACCAAGCGACGCTTATCAGTACGAAATTACAAAGTAAGCACATTCAGACAGCAGCATTACCTCAGTGACCTTTAGCTTTGTAACTGCATTGCCCCTTCTAACATCAGTGATGCGGCTACTTATTTTGCACCTATGTACGCGGGAAACAGCAAATAACAAACCATACCCCATCAGAGGTATAGTCGTTTGGGTTTGCAGGCAGTACTCAGGTTCTTAGCTGCCTGTCAGTGTTCCTACTCCGCTGTCGTCCGCGTTCTTAATAGTATTAATGTTTTGAGTATAGATAACTTGAAGCCAACTGCTTAAAAATTCCTCAAGCTCCGAAGACTCCGACCTTTAGTTTTTACTTTCTCTACTACGTATAGTAAGTAGGGGAAGTATTGTATTCCACCCAAAAATTCGATACCGAGATTTCACCGGAAATATATGTAAAAAAGCATTTTTGGAAACATGCCCGTGTGTGTGTGTGTCGGTGTGTCTGTGTGTATGTGTGGGTGTGTGTCTGTCTGTGTGTCTGTGAACAGTATAATTCAGAAACGAACAGTCAGATAAACACCAAACTTGGTATTTAGATTCAATATCTTCCAGAGATGCGACATGAAGGTTTTCAAGAAAATCCCCCCATCCCAGATTACCCTTTACATGGAACATTTTTCCAAAATTTTAATTTTCTCAAAAATGGCTCTAACGATTTTGATTAAAATATCATATGTTTAAGATATTTTCATGACATATGAAATGTATATCTCGAATTTTCTGGGAATTTCTCCAAAAGTATTCTTCATTGTGAATGACTTTTGCATAACTGGTAAACCATAAGAGACAGACAAATGTTTACTACACAAAAAATGTTGATCGCGTTAAAACACACAATTTATGTCATATACATTTTTTTTGAGTGAACCATTTTCGAGATATTGCTTGTTATTCCCTTAAATTTTCAAATACTTATACTTTTTCTCAAATGGGAATTCGTTATTCATTTTTATTGTTTGTCCTGGCAATGCAAAGAGAATGGAATGCTTCACATAGCAACCAGCTCTTAAAATATTTGACTATCGCTTAAAGCCTACCAATTCCCCTTGCATCTACAAGAAAATTAGGAATAAGATTATCTCGATATCTCGATGTCTCGATTAACATGAAGCATATGGAGAATAAGCGTTTGTAAAAATAATTTTTACAAGAGTAGAGAAAGCCATGTGAGTGTAACACATAAGATTTTTTTTATAGTTTCGCATATATAGTATCTTATTTGCGTTGTAGCTGTGATCTATTATGCTACTTCCTCTTCTGTTCTTCTGTTCGATGAACTACATACATGAAGCCAGCCTCTGCAACTTTACAGCTGTTCTTTTCTTTCTGTATATTGTCCTCCCAGGTCTGTAAAGAATTGTTACTGATGGATCTTTTATACTAAAAAAATCCTATGACTGCTAATAACGGATTAAAAAAAACCTGATACGAGGGCGATGCTGAAAATGTTTAAATACCAAGTTTCTAAAAACAAATTAATTTTCTCTATATATGTAAATCTGATGCTTTCTAAAGTTTTTCAAGTTGATTGTCGTGCAGTATGTTCAATTTGGTTTAGTAGTTCGTTAACGTTTGTGTTCACCCAAAAATAAATTTGGCTAGAGAACATTTCCGGGTTATAATCTTTTTACTATTTTAAATCGTCATTAACACCTAAACAATGTGAAGATCAGCTTAGAAATACATTTGGTGAAGAAACTGTTAAGGCAACAATTTATAATTGGTAGAGCGAATTCAAAAGAGATCGGTTTTCTCTTAGTGATGAATTTCGTGGAGGACACCCAAGAACTTCTGTTAGTAATGAAAATATTGCTGCTGCTCGAGCAATGCTTGAAGAAGATCGACGGACATCTTATGAATTTATTTGGTCGACATTGGGCATTGGTGTGAGGCAAATCCCAAACATTTTACATCAACAGCTAGATGTGAGAAAACTTTGTTGTCGATAGATTCCACATAAAACTGACTCCCGATCAAAAGCAATAACCCATTGATTGGTGCAGAAAAACTGGACAAATTTCAAGGGGGCACTTAAAATTTGGTTTCGAATATCATTACTGGTGACGAATCTGGAATTTATTTTTATGATCCTGAAAAAAAGTCAATCGGCTCAGTGGGCCTTTCTAACAGGAGCGAAAGTCCGAGTATTTGCAGTGCTGGTAAGAAGATGGTTGCTAGCTACTACTGTAGCATTAGAAGATAGACGCACTGTTACTGCCGATTGGTACAAACATCCGCAAATGTTTGAAAAAATTTGTGAAAAACTCCCAAAAGGAAAAATAATGTTACATCATGACAACGCATCGTCGCATACAGCAAAAATATCAACTGAGTATCTGGATTCCCTAATGGTAAGACCATGGACCCTATAGCCCTAACCTAGCACCTTGTGATTTCTGTTTCCAAAAAATAAAGATAAAATGCGTGGAATCACATTTTCATCAGCAGATAAAGGAGTGGAGCATTATAAAAATCTGGTTTCCGGGGTGCCTCAGGAAGAGTGGCATCATTGCTTTAAGGATTGATTTCGTGAATGCAAAAATGTATTGACTTAAAGGGGTATAATTTGAAAAACAATAAAATCATTTACATTTTGACTTTCTCTATTACGTATAGTAATAGGGAAGTACTGCATTCCAACCAAAAATTCAATTCCAGATTTCACCGGAAATACATGTTTTGAGGAATCCGAATTCAAATTAAGCATTTTTGCGACGGTATGCTTGATAAGTTATATTTAATTTGTTGAACCCCACGTTTGGGAGCCAATTTTGCGGCGGTATTACTTATAATGTTTCTGTATTTGTGTTTACTCCACGTGGTGAAGCCATTTTGTGACGTGATTCATTTGTTAGGTTTGTTAGCTCCATCTGGTGTTAGCAATTTGCGGCAGTATTAGTGTTTGTTTGAAAGAATGCTACTGTTATTTTATTTAATTTTGGTTCACTGTCCTCCGGCTAGCTATGATCTTTTTGGTCGAGCACTTCTCTTTATACAGGTTGTGTAAACGGAAAGGAGTCTTTTATCCAAAGATAACACTGATGAAAGAATTTGTTTTACACTTTTTATTGTCGAACACATTCACTATCACATTTACACATTGATCTTGACACTCGCCAAACTGAAACTGTTATAATAACTTCATTACTGATCACTCTTAATTCGCGTACTTCAACTTTTTGTATAATTAACTTTACAACACTTGAGAATTTTCCTAACTCTGCTACGCGTAACTTGCGAATCGATAGCCGACGTGTACTGTACAAATATTTCTGCTGGACTGAAGGCGACGTGTAACGTACAAATGTTTTCGACGAACTGACGGACTGAAGGACTTTACCTCTAACCTAGCCCTTTTTATACTCCTACACCCCGATATGCCTAAAGATTATAACTGAGCTGCTATTGGCTAATAAAACGCGCCAACATTAGCGTCTATTTTTATATCCAATGAAAATTATGAATACATATGCTCTAGGGAAAATGTTCCAGCAAATTCTAAAGAAAAACGCGCCAACATTACGTAACTTCCTCGTTTCCAATAATGATAAACAGCTCACCCCCTCGCTGCATTATTGCACGCTATGATTGTCAGTTTCAGTAAGTCAATATAAACTTACTTCTCAACAATAATTACAATCAATAAACATCTCAAATCAATGTCACTCAAAAATGCATATTCATACTATAATCATTCTTTACATTTAAATAATTTATGTGCGATGATATCGCCGACCTCAGGCACAAAGCCTTAAGAGGCCACCGAAATCGTGCAAAAGAATCCAAGATTTGTCTGAGGTTAGGAACTCCGGCAAAACGAAGAGGGAAGCCCTAACGAGTGCCGTAGGGAAATAAAGACCTTAAGCTGTAAAAGAAACAATGTAGGAAATAAAACATAGAGGAAGAAAATATCTACCCAAAAATAAATTAATTAAGAAACAACACAATAATTGTAACTGGCTTTATTTTATGCCAAAATATGCCACATTGTAAATGCCCCATTTAAATGAACAACAAACTGCTCAATAAATCGAAACAAAATTTTACACATTTACTAGAGCTTAATTTTGAAATTTACTGTAATATTACAAACCAAACATCAATGCAAAATCATACTCAAAAAACGTTAACTGAAACCTTTAAACAATAAACGATATAATATTCTGGCCAAAGAAAAGAAATAACCAGCCAAGGAAATATTAATTAAACTGTTGCTGAAAGAAAGACAAAATTAAACACATGTAATGAAAGGGCAAATAGCAGGGCAAATTCAAAGCAAAGGTTCTCACGTAATGTAAATCAGTGACCAAACTGCAATAGTTTCAAATATCTTGCTTAAAGGAAACCCCTTTTATGAAATTACAGTTTATAACAATAATGCCTAAATACAAAGGCACCCGTACAAGTAAAATGGAACAGCTGCATAGCACATGGCCCATTCAATTCTTAAGAGAATGAAGTGAACATTTACAAATTAACTGGATACTTTAAAACGGCTAAATGTGTGAGCTAGTCACTTAGCATATTTGCTACTAATGTAATGACAAAGGAACTGCTCAATAACACGTGGGCAATTTAACTGTACACGAATGTCGTGTAAATTTACAAGCACAAAGAGACACTTTAAAGCGACAAAATAAGAGGGCCAGTCACTTAGAATAATTGCTGCAAATATCATGGCTTTAAATATGGCTTCAACATCCCCATTACCTTCAAACTAGAATGCATGAGCTGAAAACAAATCTTACCTGTGTGTAACAAAGTCGAAAACTCCGCCGGGAAACGCACGGAAATGAGACGCAATTAGCCAAAGAATTTAGAATGATTTTAAACCAGCACATTCGCTAATAAACGTTAAACCATGTTACAGACTTTCAAAAGGTACTGACAGGCAAACAAAATTTAAATGCGTTTCCACTCCGGCACGTGCTGTCCCAACTGCCACCCGAGAGCAGCCGTAACTCCACTGTCTCTCCTTCACGAAGCCCAACGACTCTCTCTCCAAGACAATCACCGGCCGCCCGGCTGGCAGGCACCAGCCCACACAGGGCAAGGCGACAACCAGATAAAAAATTTCGTGCCGGAGTTACCAACTAAGACTACAAGGCATACTATTCTCAGTGACTGGCCGTACAATAAGAATACATCCAGATAAATCAGCACATATGATACAAATTACTGCATCATTTTTCAAAACATCTCCTATATGTGTCTGTGCGTTTATCTATCTATGAACAGCATAATTCAAAAACGAAAAGTCGGATAAATACCAAACTTGGTATTTGACTTTAACATCTTCCAAGGATACGACACGAAGATTTTCAAGAAAATCCCCTCCCTCAACTACCCTTTGCATGGCACATTTTTTCAAACTGCTGATTTTCTAAATCTAGTTTGATTAAAATATCATGTATGTAAGATATTTACATGACAAATAAAATGTATATCTTGAATTTTCTGGGAACAGCCTAGGAAGTTCTCTTCATTCGGTAGGAATTTTGCATAATCATGTATAACTTGTAAACCTACCACACAAAAATGTAGATTTCTTTAAAACACACAATTCACTTAGAATAATTTTTTTGGGGCGAAAGCCGTTTCTGGGATATTAGTTATTAAAGGTTTGAATTACTTAATACTAAAGCCCCACCATTTTCAGTTGTTTCTCTGATATCAAGGAAACAGTATGACATTTTAAGACCTACGTATAGCGTCCACTTCTTAAACATTTGACTATCGCTGTTCTTTTCGTATTTATAACGAAAGCGTAATGTAACTAACTAGCTATTTTTGCAAAGATTTATTTGAATTAAATGTAGTAGATAGAAAAATAAGCTTTAGTAAGAATAGTTTATCCACTAATAAGAGAGAGAGGGTAGAGAAAGGCATATACATCAAACTTTTAAAGCTAATCCTGGTTTGATTTTCTAAACATTTTCACTGTCACCCTCGTACTCATGCAGGAGGTGCAACACCGGCGGAAAGTCTGACCTCCCTAACTTCCTCCCAAGAGTCTTCCAAGTTCTAGTAATGCTGCACAACCTATAAGTAGCCTTTGGAGCAATTATATCGAATCGAAATTGAACCGTTGTACCTTCTCTCTGGTTTCATGGTTACTAACATAAAAGCTATATTGAGGCAGTATTTTTAACACTTAAATAATTTCAGTCTAATTACATAATATATAAATTCAATAACAGCCCGCCTTAAAGCAATATGTGTATGTAACAATATATAAAAATGTATGTAACAGTCGTTGTATATGTTTGTATTGAATGTATTACGTAATTTAATAATGTAGGAGCTGTGAGAAAAATAGGTTAAAAGTTGCTAACAATGAGGTAACTTTGAGGCAATAATGAGTAAGAATGTTTAATAATGCTACTAGTCATTTTTGGAGCAACAATAATGTAAATTTTGAGACAGTATAAAAATAGCCAATCAACAACCAGAAAAAGCTTTAGTTAAATGAAGGTATTCTATTGGATTAGGAATAGCCAATCAGAGACTTGAAATATAGAAATTTACAAGTATAGGCGGTTGAAATCAGTTCAGTTGGTTGCAGACAGCGTTACTAACCAGACGCAAAAAGTGTCTTCAAGAAATTTAATACGTATTCGTGTGAAACGAAAATAGCTTTACGTGTTAAAAAGTGCAAGTAATTAATTAAAGAATCTCACAGCTCTCTATATCAGTAAGTGTTATATAATTGTAGCAAGTATTAATAAAAGGAGTGAAGTAAAATTATAATCTGTGTAAGCCTACATTCTTAGTCGTACCACAACCCTGCCAAGACATCCATTTCTCTAACAATAATACTGACGCAGCCAAGGAAAACATAAATATATAATATTTAAAGAAATTTTTAAATTAGCATTTTTAAACTTGGGGCAAGGGCCACCTGAAAGTACATTTGGGGAGAAGGCTACCGGAAACTGTTTACTATACGTGCGGTTGCAACTACTACAAGTTCGGCTCCCCAACAGTTGAAATACGATACAGCTCCTTCTAAAATACTCCTTTCTCAATATACAGTTATGTAGTTTTCACATAATACATAGACCCTTAACGTAATAAACGGAATAGAGGTGGAACCGGTGAATATGAAAACTCCCCACCCCAAGGTCACCAAGTTAACCTCTTCGGAAAAGATGCATACTTTACGACCATTGAGGAAAATAATCTTCTCAGTTGTTAATTACAGAATATCGGTTGAGTGAGATATAATTCTAGTTGGACATAGTTTTCTCTCCTCATACGCTTATTTAACAAATTCTGCAAAATATCTTGATTATAACATACAAAGGAAATAAAGGACAACCTTCTTGTTTGGTAGTCATTAAAATATGTTGGCATTAATAGATTCGATTCTTTTTTGTTTGCTATGTCTCAGTTCTAAATTGAAATTGAGTTTTATTTATGGACGCTCTTTAACTACTATGGTCCTTAGCGTCCCATTCTATATTGGGCGTGAAAGACCTGAAATTTTGCTCAGAGACCTCTCATCAGGCTTGAGGTTCTTTTACGTGCCGTAAATCTACAACACGGGACATGGTACCGCTAGTCCACGGAGGACGACTTAGTTGCTAAATCGTGACCATCTGCATATATATATATAGACTGTTCGGAAATTCCCCTTACGAGCTTTAGGACTTGTAGAGAGGACTGAATAGATCATGTTCTGAATAGGAACCCATGTCCGGAAACGTACCACTTCAGAAACTTTAAGTCGGTTTGCCGGGTATGCAACCGGCTAGTCACGACGAGCGGTGTTTAGGTCAGACGAGCAGCCAGATCCTGTAGAAGCAGAGGAAGCAATTTTTGCCACGAATTGTAGAGATACCAGGAGTGATGGAGAGACTTTACCAGAACATCATTTGTAAGTACAATATCTGCAACAACTTTAGTGGTGGTCACATCGAACCGGAATTGTAGCGGATCAGAATGCCAAACAGCCTGTGACGCAGAGAAACACAGATCGTTCAGTTGAACTGTAAACAAAAGCGTTTGTGAAACATGTTTAAATTTGCTTTTTACTTCTTAAGCATTATTTCCTAAAGGCTTGTAGTAAATCAGAATGGTAACCAACCTGTGAGGAAGACAAAAACAAATTGTTAAGTTTAACTGTAAACAAAAGTGTTCGTGAATATTGATTAAGTTTCCTGTTTATTTATTTAGTAGTATTACCTAATGAGTTAAATTGTAAGAAAAGTGATGTAATGAGTGACGTTTAACTAAAGTCTTAAGCAAATATAGGCGCCTTGAACACCTGTTTTCAAATGGCTGTAGCACGGAAACATTACGTTTCGGGACATGGGTTCCCATTCAAAATATCATCTATTGAATCCCCTCTACAAGTACTAAAGGTTTATAAGGGGAATTTCTAAACAATCTTATGTATACAGAGTGGGCCATTTAAGTTGAGACTGTACAATATCTTCAAAACTAAGCGTTTAAGAAAGAAGTGTCTGGAACAAAAGTTTCTTGATATTATGCGGCAAAGTAAATGTCATTAGTCGTGTTTTGTTTGGAGGACGTTATGATGGTCATTTTAGGGTCAATTTAATTTTTACTTTCTCTACTACGTATAGTAAGTAGGGGAAACATTTTATTCCACCCAAAAATTCGAAACCGAGATTTCACCGGAAATATATGTTTTGAGACCCCTGAATCCAAAAAAAGCATTTTTGGAAACATGTCCGTGTGTGTCTGTGTGTCTGTGAACAGCATAACTCAGAAACGAACAGTCGGATAAACACCAAACTTGGTATTTATGTGCAGCATCTTCCAGAGATGCGACAAGAAGGTTTTCAAGAAAATCCCCCCACCCCAGACTATCCTTTACATGGAACATTTTTCGAAAATTTTAATTTTCTCAAAAATGGCTCTAACGATTTTCATTAAAATATCATATGTTTAAGATATTTTCATGACAAAAGGAATGTATATCTCGAATTTTCTGGGAATGTCTCCAAAAGTATTCATCATTGTGAACGACTTTTACATAACTGGTAAACCATAAGAGATAGACAAAATTTTACTACACAAAAAGTGTAGATCGCGTTAAAATACACAAGTTATGTCATATACATTTTTTGTTGTTGAATGAACCATTTTCGAGATATTGCTTTTTATTCCCTTAAATTTTCCAATAATTTTTCTCAAATGGGAATTCGTTATTCATTTCTTTTATGTCCTGGACATACAAAGAGAATGGAATGCGCCAATAGCAATCAGCTCTTAAAATATTTGACTATCGCTTAAAGCCTACCAATTCCCCTTGTATCTACAAGAAAATTAGCAATAAGATTAACATTTTGATTAACATGAAGCATATCGAGAATAAGCGTTTATAAAAATAGTTTGTACAAGAGTTGAGAAAGTCATGTGAGTGTAACACATCAGATTTTTTAAATGAGAACCCACATTTTGTATGTTGTTTTCTATTATAAAATGGTTTATAAGAAGGTGTTTATTTTGTAATGAGGAATAAGGAAACAAAATAAAAATTGTTGGTTCTCATCAATTGTTGCTTGACCCTCAAATGACCATCCACGGTTGCTCCAACCATTCATTGCCTCTTCGTACGCAGCCATTCATAATTTTCGTTGTTATTTACGTTGGTGCAAGAACAATTGCAAAGTGCTTTATATAAATGGTGTTTAATTTTTTATGAGGAGTGAGAAAACAACTTCAAAATGTACGCCCCCCTTTAAAAAATCTGATGTGTTACACTCACATGACTTTATCTACTCTTATACAAACTATTTTTACAGACGCTTATTCTCCATCTACTTCATGTTAAACGAGATAAACATTTGCAGACCCTATCTTATTGCTAACTTTCTTGTAGATGTAAGGGGAATATATATTTACAAGGGCAATATAGAAATACAGTAGCCTTTAAGCACATACATATCTCTTAATAGCTGGTTGCTAGGTGCAGCACCATTCCCTTTGCCACAGATTAATACTCTTTGCATATCTAAGACAAAAAAAAATGAATAACGAATTCCCACTTGAGAAAATAAGTTTTGAAAAATTTAAGGGAAGAACAAGCTATATCTCGAAAATGGTTCACCCAACAAAAAAAATGTATATGACATAAATTGTGTATTTTAACGCGATCTACATTTTTTGCGTAGTAAAATTTTGTCTATCTCTTATGGTTTACCAGTTATGCAAAAGTCGTTCACAAAGAAGAATACTTTTGGAGACATTCCCAGAAAATTCAAGATATACATTTTATTTGTCATAAAAATATCTTAAACATACGATACTTTAATCAAAATCGTTAGAGCCATTTTTGAGAAAAATAAAATTTTCGAAAAATCTTCCATGTAAAGGGTAATTTGGGGTGGGGGAATTTTCTTGAAAACCTTCGTGTGGCATCCTTGGAAGATACTGAACCTAAATACCAAGTTTGGTGTTGATCCGACTGTTCGTTTCTGAGTTATGCTGTTCACAGACACACAGACACACAACACTCACACACACACAGATACACACACGGGCATGTTTCCAAAAATGCTTTTTTTGGATTCAGGGAGTCCCAAAACATATATTTCCGGTGAAATCCCGGTATCGAATTTTTGGGTGGAATACAATACTTCCCCTCCTTCTCTACGTAGTAGAGA
Organism: Deroplatys truncata; assembly: GCA_030765065.1. Lineage (NCBI taxonomy): Eukaryota > Metazoa > Arthropoda > Insecta > Mantodea > Mantidae > Deroplatys > Deroplatys truncata. The sequence goes on along the minus strand of CM060975.1, from coordinate 196,533,118 downwards.
AAGTAAAAATTGATTCAAGACATTTGTTTTTACAACGCTTGGTTTCGATGGACTACTCTATATATATTTCCTGGAATGAAATATTTGTGGTATTCGTCTTTTTTTGCATGCATCTTTTGTAGAGTAACAGCAACTATTTTCTACTTCATGGCATTCTCAACTAAAAGTTAAAGCCTTCTTTGCAATCATGTTCATTTAGGATTCATATTCAAGTACAAGAGCATTGTAAATTCTTTTTGTTATTTTAGTAATTTATGAAATTAAATTAAAAGGTGTTTTTACACCATGCCCGTCAGTAGTGAAAGAATTATAAATATCGGTTAAGTGGTTTTTGAGATTATCCTATATACACACCCATACAAATTTCGTCTCTTATAATATGAACATGGACGAACGATGTTAAATTGCCTTGAATACACCGTTGTAATTAGGGGAAATACAACAATGATTTGAAGCAACATATCAATTATTTGGGATTCCTTAACACAATATAGAAAAATGCTTCGCGGAAACTAATGAAAACAAGGAAACGTGGATATGCAGACACTGAAATAAATTATGACAAATTAGAAACAACTAAGACATGATGACCCAGGTACAGATGGAATAAATGCAAAAGTATTTAAATATGCTTAGATAATATTAGGTTATGAATTTTATATGCTTTAATAGTTGTTTATAACACAAGTGTTAAATATAAAATCACTTTTAAAATGTGTGGCATACACTATTTTTATACAGCCCTAAATTAGTAAAATAACAATATGAGATGGGACCTCGATACCGCGATACCTCGATACACTCGATACTTGGTGGTATCGAAGTATGTATAATATTTTGAGATAAACCTTCGTTGCTTTTAAAATTTTAAGTTTTTGTTATTGAAGGTTGTTGCGTTTAACTTTATGCATTCAGAACATTCCTCTTGTTTCTAAATGAAAACCTGCAAAACAATGGGGGAAGGAGTAGAGGTACTCATGTAACATGCAGAGTCAACTGAGTTGTGAATCAAACTTCGTTCATGAAATATTTGTTATTTCCTTCCATCTTTTAGTTTATGTTTACGCAAGTCAAACTCGGGCCTAGCTTACAAATGAAATGAAATTGAGTTTTATTTATGGACGCTCTTTAACCACTATGGTTCTTAGCGTCCCATTCTATATTGGGCGTGAAACACCGGTAATTTTGCTCAGAGGTCTCTTTATCAGGCTTGAGGTTCTTTTACGTGCCGCAAATCTACGACACGGGACCATGCCGCCCTTTCAAAGGAAGCTGTGCTACATCGCCCTCCGCCGGGTTTGAACCCGCGACCTTGGGAACTAGAGGCTAGCACGGTACCACTAGTCCACGGAGGACGACCCTAGCTTACAGGTATACCGTGCGACTAATTTCCATAATATGGATAGAAAAGCCTTTAAAAGCAAGTTTTCAGCATAAAATATAGTTACATAAAAAGGGAAGCAAATAAAGTATTATTATTATTATTATTATTATTATTATTATTATTAACATCATCATCCTTGACTGACAATAGGGAAATACAACCTGTGGTATTATCAATGTAAAAACATATCTGCCAATTGGAGAATGTCGAATAGGAACGATTTTGGAATTAGTATACAATAAAAAATCTGATGTGTTACACTCACATGACTTTCTCTGTTCTTGTACAAATTATTTTTACAAACGCTTATTCTCCATATGCTTCATGTTAATCGAGATAAACATTTGCAGACTCTATCTGATTGGTAATTTTCTTATAGATGTAAGGGGAATATATATTTACAAGGGCAATATAGAAATAGAGTAGCATATTTTAACGCGATCTACATTTTTGTGTAGTAGAATTTTGTCTATCTCTTATGGTTTACCAGTTTACCAAAAGTCGTTCACAATGAAGAATACTTTTGGAGACATTCCCAGAAAATTCAATTCATTTGTTTGTCATGAAAATATCTTAAACGTATATTTTAATCAACATCGTTAGAGCTATTTTTGAGAAAATTAAAATTTTCGAAAAATGTTCCATGTAAAGGGTAATCTGGGGTGGGGGGATCTTCTTGAAAACCTTCGTGTTGCATCTCTGGAAGATACTGAACCTAAATACCAAGTTTGGTGTTTATCCGACTGTTCGTATCTGAGTTATGCTGTTCACAGACACACACACGGACATGTTTCCAAAAATCCGTTTTTGGACTCAGGGGGTCTCAAAACATATATTTCCGGTGAAAACTCGGTATCTAATTTTTGGGTAGAATACAATACTTCCCCTACTTACTATACGTAGTAGAGAAAGTAAAAATTGATTACAATCATTTACACACAGAAAACTACTAATAAGAAGATAAGTCAGTGAAAAAGCTATCGCATTAATAGCTTTGTTTAAATTGAATATCTAGTATTGGTGCTCAAAAATCAGTATCGGTATCGCGTATCGAGAAATAGTGGTATCATACCATCATTAATAACCAGGGTTAGGATTTTTAGGTGTAAATTTCAGATGAAAAAAGGAAGGGAAAAGGTACTCAAATAAGGTGAAAAAGGGACAATAAGGTGATGGTTTATTTAAGGGGGATGCACAACTGGAATTGCTATTTTCTAAACTATCCATTTAATGGGCTGAAATTCTAACCAAATGTCAGTTTTCTTTAGGTATAATTAATTTGTGAATTTCAATCTTAATTAGTTTTATAGTTATTAATTTTCAAAATATAAAATTATGGGTATATGCAAAATATAACACATGATGCATTTTTCAAAGAAAAAATCTGATGTTGCTTCTATGTCAAGGAACTACAAATCTATCATATAATTTTTTTCTACCATTCTTAGTTTAAGAGAAAAAAAAGTTTTACAGTTTTGTAATAGATGAAAACTACATAGTGTGGAACATTTTGAATATGCAGAAATGGTGAAAATAAGAAACGCCTTTAAATGAAGTTTTAAAAATATAAACAGCTAGCAACCAAATGCGCAAGGGTATTTAAAAAGTCTCGTAACGATCCTGAAGCGCTTCAAAAATAAAATTGGATTCTAAAACTACAAGCAATGGAGAATTTTTTGGGAACACCATTTTTTTTTTTTTAGATTTTTTGAGATTTTGGGTTAATTTCAGTTGTGCATTCCCTTAACTAATTCAACGATTTCTCTTTCCTCTATTCTAATTTATTGAACTACAAACAAGTACATAAAATTATCACTCATCAAAAGAAGGAAAAGCATAAAGCTGTTGTATTTCAAGACGTTAAGCACCTTGACATTTTTTAAAGTAAGTCTGTTTGTATTAGGAGATAGAATGTCTTTATAGATGCTAAAGCTTCTTTTAACATTCACAGAAACCAGTGGGGCAAACCTTGTATTCATTCGTAATGGCAACTCTACAGATGTGGCGAAGTCCTCAATGTCTGGATTCTTCTGAAGACTAATTCAAGTTTGTCTTTGGCAAAACCATCTAACTGCCCCCTCACGGAAGTAAAAATATCCCATTGCTTTTCCTTTTTCAGACCTTGCTCTTCCAATCGTTTAATAGCTGCAGGCAGGTACTTGTAACTATGGACACAATATACGAGGATGGTCTGAAAAGTTTCCGACCTAATAAAGATACAAGACATTGTTTCAGATATTTTTTTATTTTTCAACATGGTCTCCTTGTAACTCTACACACTTCTCCCAGCGATGCTCCCATCTCTGTAATCCGTCCAAATAGTACTCGGCGTTTTTCTCTGCAAAATAATTGTTCAAGAAGGTGATTGCCGCTTCATTTGACGAAAATCTCTGTTCTCCGAGCGCAATTTTCAGATGAGGGAACAAAAATAAGTCGCTTGGGGCTAGATCTGGTGAGTAAGGTGGATGGTCCAAAAGTACAAACCGTAATTCGTGGATTTTCGCCATTGCAACCGCTGAGGAGTGAGACGGTGCGTTGTCTTGGTGAAACAGGATTTTCTTTCTCTGCAAATGTGGCCGTTTTCTCGCAAGTTCTGCCTTCAGTTTGTCAAGTAATGATGTGTAGTGTGCTCCTGTTATGGTTTTTCCTTTTTGAAGATAATCGATTAAAATAACTGCATGACTATTTCAAAAAACAGTCGCCATCACTTTCCCAGCCGAAAAAACAGTTTTTGCTTCTTCTTTTTTTGGAGTCGTTTCCCTCTTTGCAGTCCACTGTTTGGACTGTATTTTTGTTTCGGGCGTATAATGGTGTATCCAAGTTTCATCTACAGTAATTAATTGGCGCCAAAACTCGGATTTATTGCGCCTAAACTACGCCAACAGAGTTGGAAATGTTCATTCGAACACGTTTTTGGTCTAACGTGAGCAAACGCGGCACCCAACACGCGAACAGCTTTCTCATGTCTAAATGTTGATTTAATATGTGACAAACACGTTCTTTTGACATATTCATAGCCTCTGCTATCGCTCTCACTTTAATTCGGCGGTCGTCTAGCACCATTTGGTGAACTTTGGCGATGTTTTCGTCGGTAGTTGCAGTTTTTGGACGTCCCGAACGTTCATTGACTCCCAAGCTCTTACGGCCACGTTTAAATTCAGCTGCCCAAACTTTCACTGTGATAAATGATGGTGCAGAGTCCCCATACACAGAATCCAACTCATCTTTGATTTGCGTAGGCGTATTGCCTTTCAAAAACAAATATTTAATGACAGCTCGATACTCGATTTTGTCCATTTTCATAAAAACACTCACATCACCTCACTGAAACGTCTGTTACATAACAACTAAGCGTCCAAAATGGCTGACACTTTGGTGAGTAACTGTCAACAGATGAACAAATAAATTCACTAGCTTTATTTAGAGTGTTGCCATCTTCATGTTGAGGTCGGAAACTTTTCAAACCACCCTGGTAGTTCTGTCTGCAAATTATGTATTTTCTCCGGTAACAGAAGTATCTGTGCCTTGGAAATTGCACCTGCGTCGGATGGATCCAGAGAAAGCTCAAACTCTTTAATTTTGTCAAAATTCTCTCGCAACTTAGCAGCACATTCAATCCAAGATCCCCAGCGAGTAATGACCAGGAAATTTGGAAGGAGCAGGCCAGTGATTTCCCTGTAGTAAACAACACGGCTCGGAGCTTTCAGTAGACTCTTCTTCAGGACGGAGATGAATTAATTTGCGATGTCGTATTCGTTCCTTATGGATTCACAAACCCTGTGAAGGGCAGGAGCCAAGCATTCCACATGCTTTAAGTTAGGAAATAAAGGTTTTAATTGGTTAACAGCTGAAACCATGTATGGAACCTGGTCCGTAACCACAACAGGAAGTTTTTCAAACTAGATACCAGTAGGCCAGAGTTTTTGGCAGAAGTCCATAATAGATTGCATTACTGTACTGGCATTGGCTTTCTGCAGCTCGTACATTTTTAACAACATGGACTTAACTTTCTCCCCTGCTAAGGGAAAAACTAAAATTTTCAAAACATATCGTTCCGTCGAGTCTATGGTTTCATTCACAATGATTCCCACATCGCAATCAGACACTTTCTCCTTGATTCTTTCTATGGATTCTTGGTAAACAGGCTCCATGTAGTTTTTTCTTAAAGTACTCTCGTCGGGAATTGACATGTTTGTGTATTTTTCAAGAAATCCCTTGAAGGCTGGATGGTTTACCTTATTGAGTGGAATTCCTGCTTGTGTAAGAGCTGCACACATATCAATATTTAATTCCTTCAAATTTTGGCTTTTTGAAGAACTCTGTTGAAACGCATTTCGTAATAGAGGTTTCTGTGATTTGTTTGCTTGAAGAGTCTTGTTCATTTGATGCTTAGAGCTGGAAATGTATTGTTTGATGCAATCTCGCTGGTGTTTATCATCTAACAAAATTCCTGAATCACAACTAGTACATCGCATAACAGTTCCATCAGTGTCTATGTAATCTTGCTTAAATTCCTCAGCCAGAACAATAAATCGAGCACTGGACATCTTTGGGATGGTAAAATCTAGTAGTACTAGTACACTCGTTTGGAGACCTAACACTAGCTCACTTGCTAACACAATGCCACTGTCACTCAACTCACTCTTGCGCCCATTCGCTGTCGACATTCTCTTATAACACCGCGACAATTACCAGAATGTTGTCATTCCTGCTGGAATATCAGTCTCAGCGATTTCTAGTAGTTTCTAGCAGAACCCAGTCTTAATAATTCTCGGAACTGCGCGGGTGAGGTTACTGCCGTCTCTGCGTGCCCAGCCTTCGCCTCCACGCAAACAGATGACGTCTATCACAGTAACAAACTCACATTCACGAACAGCAGACTATTGATTGTGGTGGGATAGAATCACTCATTGACAATTGCATTATTGCGGGCTACTTCATAGCGGTAAAGCGAGAGAAAGAGGTTTTCGTCGAACACACAATTATTTTCCATTGTTGGGGGTTTGCTTTCAATTCCCGCGCGGCGTTTACTGAAAGAGGAAGGCTTACTATTCGCACGTACACAGGAAGCTGAGGAGACGTTAATTGAAAGCTAAAGAATACATTGGAATGAAACTTAAAAGAAAAAAGGGGGAAAAGGGGGATTATGGGCATGTTTGGGGGAAAATGAGATAAAGGTGCCAAAAAGAGGTAAAGGCCACAAAAAAGGGAAAAAGGTGCGAGAAAAAAATGCCTCTTTTCGCAACTAGAAACAAAATTTCACACTGTGATATCTTTCCGCACAGCTTTAACTTACCCTAAGAAAAGATGTGCGCACCTAAAAATCCTAACCCTGTTAATAACAATAAAATAATAGTGTATTGATTCCAGGCCTTCATGCAACTAAGAAAAACAGCTCCTAGAGCGAGATCAACAGACGTGTGCAGCGAGAATGTAGATGTTTTGGTGTTTTGTTGATTCGCTAGCAGTACTTACCTTAAACCAATCAGTGAAGCGATTATATGCTATATAATACTGTTTTATGGATTTTTAATACCCTTCCGGCAACTTCCAGAATTTCGTCCGGATCTTGGAATTCAATTTCATACATATTCGTAGCTGTCGCCAATTTAGCAATTACTCAGGTCATAAATAAAGGAATAACGATTCTCATCAAAGAAAGTACACGTCTGCCAACAAAAGGAGCAAGTTAACTGGACAATACATTGCGATAAATTGAAGCATGATTTTTTGAATTTTGAACAGATAATTGACCACCATGAGAAATTAATTATGTAAAACTACACAATGAAATATAAAACCTAATCAAAGCAAGTCAATTTATTAAACACGTGCAAATACAAGAGTAACTATCTTGTAATTGGACTTGAAAACAAAGTTGGTAACAACGGAGTGGCATAAAAATTGTATCGTACTAATGAGAAAAAGTACAGTTTTTAATTTGTGTATCTTGTGTTAAAATCTCTAATTTTAGTTCCAGCTGTCTAAATGTGTATGTTAGAAAACTCCAAAAATATCCAGTTCATGGAAGGAATTACGGTTATGTTCTATCTTTGAAGAAATAAACAATACATGCAATTACTATCGAGGATAAGTCTTCTGAACACCACGTATAAAAATGAGCCAAAATAATGATAGCAAGCACATTCAATATTAGAGATATTGACTTGGAATCAGAGGAGGAAGATCTTTCTCTGAATGTGTGTTAATTTTGAAAAAATGCTGCTAAATGAAGAAGATTTAACATGCAAACGTGCAGTAGTTGCAGCCCCACGTATGGGAGCCAAATTTGCGGGAGATTGTTTCTAGGAGCGTTCGCCCCACGTACGGTACAAACATTCCGGTGGCCTTCGCCCCACGTTTACTTTTTCGGTGGCCTTCGCCCCACGTTTAAAATTTAGCTTTTATTTTAATGTTTATTTATTTATTATATATGTATATGTATACCTCGGCTGCGTGAGTAATTTTTCAGAACACTTATCTCTTAGCAGAGCTGGTGTGGCTAAAGAATGAAGGCTTACACAAATTATAATGTAATGTATTTTTGTTATTAATCCTTCACACGATTAAATAACACTTCACTGATGTATCCTACTATAGAGCTGTGAGATTATTGTTATTTGCAATTTTAACAGGTAAACTTTATATTATTCTCACCGCTATAAAATTTCATGTCTCACACTGAACACGTACCGTACCGATCGGGTACGCAATCTTGTAGCGTCTGCCGCCTGAATTTGTATATTTTCTCTATTTCAAGTCTCTGATTGGCTAATCATCCTCCAATAGAATACTCTTATTTAACTTAAGCTTTTTCTAGTTTTTGATTGGTTATTTATAAACTGTTTTAAATATTACATTACTGTTCCAAGTATTATTAGTAGCATTATGAAACTTTCTAATTTATTGTTGTCTCAAGGTTACCTCATTGTTAGCAACTTTCGGCTTCTACTTTATAATTCTGTTTGCTACAGAAAGCAGCTTGCTTCTATTTTCACAGCTCCTACATTGTTAAGACTACGTAATACATTCACATAACATTATTATACATGTACATAATAATATAAGCATAATACAATGACTGTTACATGCACTTTATATATTATTACATACACATATTGCTTTTAAGGCGAACGTCGTCCTCCGTGGACTAGTGGTACCGTGCTAGCCTCTAGTTCCCAAGGTCTCGCGGGCAAACCCGGCGGAGGGCGATGGATTTTTTCTGGCGTAAATCCTTAGCATGGCTTCCTTCGGAAGGGAAGTAAAGCCGGTGGTCCCGTGGCGTAGATTTATGGCACGTAAAAGAACCTCAAGCCTGATAGAGAGGCCTCTGAGCAAAATTACCGATCTTTCACGCCCAATATAGAATGGACGCTAAGGACCATAGCAGTTAAAGAGCGTCCATAAATAAAACTCAATTCTCCTTTTAAGGCGGACTGTTATTATTTTTAATATTATATAATTAGACTGATATCATTTAAGTGTTAAAAATACTGCCTCAAACAAAATTTTAGTTGCCGATTACATAAGGGCTTTTGAGAGAGTGTTAGAGATAAGTTAATAGAATTTATAAGAAGAATGAATATTCGCTATATTTATTAATATATTCCAGAAATTATATAAAAGTACAAAAATATAAAACAAATTGAATGATGAAAGTGGTTGATCTGGGAGCACATAAGTTTGTCTATTGTCTCCTACTCTGTGTAATATTGACATACATTTTGATGAATGGCAAAATCAGCTAAGTAAATATTTTAAAATAAGAGACCTTGTATTAAATACAGTTTTATTTGCGGAGGATTAAGTAATCACGCCCACATGAGCTTCAAATATAAATATACAACTGCAAGAATACCGTACTCTTCTTTGAACGATGCGACTGATAGTACGCCGCTACTATGGTAATGTTATACGAATCTGTTCGTGCAATAGCGATGGACCAGCACACTGTTTCTCTCCTAAAAAATGCTAACGATGTGAAGCAATATGATTGTTAGGCTTATCCCTCGTTACAAAAAGTGTTCGAAATGATGCCCCTCTGGGTCTATACAAGGCTAGCACCGATTGAACACTTAGCACTCGACGAATTTCTGCAGCTCAAATATTGGAAAACGTACGCCGGATACTCTCTTGTAATGGTTGAACGTATAAGGATTTGTTGCATAAACATCATCTTCAAGCATTCACTACAGATAATACTCACATAGTCTTAGATTTGGAGAGCGAGTAGGCCAGGCAATTATTCCGTCAACAAAATACATAATACAAGGCAGCGATTATTTTCCCTCTGAGCACTGAATTGTTTCTTGTGAGACATTTATCGTGACATTATACTGTGTTGCGTTTCAGTAAAAAAACAACACAATTAATCTATTGGCAATTCAAAAGAAATTCAATCAACTTTTCCTATAATTTCTTCTTCTTCTTGGTAGAACGCAATTTGCCATTCAAGATTTTTCAGAATCGTAATTTTCATGGTGTATACTGCATCTGACAATGCCAAAGAGAGTTATCCGTCATATTGTAACAACCATGGAAATACGGATGCTACACGCTTGACGTAACTCATTGGGCACCCGTCTAGGAGACGTGCAGCGCTCGGGAAGGAGGTGCGGGTTCCGGTTGCAATGAAAACTCCGGGTGGCGTTTCTGGAGCCCTTTATTCTATCTACGGGCCTATGGTCCAGTCTATAAGTACCTCAGTTTATTACATAGCTGGCTGTTGATGAAGCTGTCGAGACCACGAACAGCGTAGAGATGTTCCTATCGGATGTCGGCGTGGTCTGCTCCGTGACTTTAATTCGGTCAGCTTAAATATCCCACGTTGTGAGACAGCAGCGTTCTGTTAGTTTAGATTCATCACGCACCCTGATTTAAACGCTTTACTAAATGTTGCCCCACTCCGATACCTGGACTTCGTTCCCAGCTCTGGGACGCTACAATATGCGATTCAACCCTGGCCTACATCACGCTGCTTTTATTTGGGGTTCCAGTAGATAACAGCGGTTGCACTTTGCATCAAGATTAAACTAGGTTTGATCGCGACGTAAATACGTATTTCAACTATGCCATTCACATATCGGCAATATTTAGAAATTATTTTACAGAATTGAAACTCTTAGAGTACATCACTTAAATTATCTAGCAGGTGGTTTTCCAAGTGATCTCTTCATGTTCAATGCAGAAAAGGGAAATGTGAATCTTTACTCTAGGATACTACCTAAATACCTTTGATGCAATAAAAATATATTCTGCTGTTGCTAAGTGACATCTCAAAATTAGCAATAGATCCCACTCACCATGAAGATTAAGCGTAAGCAGAACGTATACTTAAAAGCTGGATGATATGTATTGGAATGGAACCGTTCACAATGAATCACGGTAACACAAAAATAAACATTGGATTTAACGTGAACTTAGAAGCTTGCAAGGCCCAAGCTTTCAAGTTATGTCTACGCCAAATATAAGAAACTAGTTAATCAAAGAGAGATTCTCATTTCAGTGATTATTCTGCCTTCTGACATCGGATTTTCCGTCATGTATTGGGAGTGGTGGCGAAAGCGCGACTCGCGAAGTACTGTGACTCGCAGGCGCAACTCCTTTTCTAGCCGTTTATTCGTTTGTTTTCCATGTGCTGCTGAGTGGTGTAGTGCATGTTGCATATTTGATGACTCGAGTGAGAAAGGCATTTTCGCCACCCTTGATGTACTGAATCTCCAACTGCATTTCTATGTAAAATCACGGCCAAGGAATTACTGTGATATCTATAAAAATCACGGCAAAACAAATTGTAATGGTAGATGGAGCGTATTAGTGAGTTTAACGTCCTTTAACCGGGTAGGATGTAGAATGTGGGTATAGGAGGGGAACGCCTCGTCGTTGCGACTAGCTTGATCTATTGTGGCTACATCTCCGGAAGGCAGGAATGAGGCGCAGAATCCCGAGAGAGAGCGACGAAGCGATTAACGGACTGTACAACGCACGGGGAGAATCCTTTCTAATGCGCAAGCATCTGCGCCATCTGTCCGACATCGCCAGCGCCTCACGACCTGAAAACATACCCGTAACGCGAAAGCGAGAGATGAAGTGAGAGGAAATGGAAGAAAGGAGAAATCGTGGTAGAATACGTCACCCCGGTATTCGCCTAGGCAACCAGCGGAAAACTACAAAAAACACCCATGGTCAGAGTGGGTGGTCACCGAGAATCGAACCAGGTACCTACCGAATGCGGGACACGAATGTTGCCGCCTGAGCATCCCGCTCAGTTTTAATCGGGTAGCTATGACTTGTTAATTTTAATATACAGGGTGGACCATTTAAGTTGAGACTGTACAATATCTCCAAAACTAAGCGTTGTAGAAAGAAATGTCTGTGATAAAACATGTTTGATATTATGGGGGAAAGTAAATGCAATTCGTCGTCGAGGAATTTTAGGGTCAATTTAAATTGACCCTAAAATGAGGTCCTAAAACGACATCACGTCCGCCAAACAAAATATGACTAATGGTATTTACTTAACCCCATAATATCAAGCAACTTTTATTAAAGACATTTCTTTCTACAACGTTTAGTTTTGGGGATATTGTACAGACTCAACTTAAATGGTCCATCCTATATGTACATAACCTCTTTAGTTGTGTTTACTGTCGGTAGTCACTTCATAACCGCTATATTAGTTCAGCTATTTCACGGTCTCTTGCATTAGCTGCTGTTTTAAATTTCCATTTGTGGTTGGGAATGACATTTCGCGTTAAGTTTATTCTTAAGGTTTACGCCGTTATGTTAATGCTTAATTTCATTCATGCTTTTCACAGTGAATGGCTCCATATATACTTAGTTACATACCTGATACGAAAAGCAAAACACAACAGTTCCCGTATCGTAAGTCAGTTTTGCTTACTAATGAACCTATGCGAAAAAAAATGCTGGCGTGATACATACACATGAATTTCTCTGCCCTCTATCGTCCCGAGAGGAATGACTCAGGCGGTTACCTCTCGCATTTGGGAGGTCTCGTGATCGATCCCCGGTGATGACCCACTCTGACTCATGGTTTCCCCAAGTCGCTAGGCGAATGCCACGACTCTGCCTCCTCTTATGTTCTATACCCTTCATCTGTCTTATCATCTATTTCAGGATAGGACCAGGCGACGGTGTTTGGCGGGTTGCGGCTTGGCGCTGGTTTGCTCTTTGTAAAGGCTTCTTCCCTGTCGTCGCTGCGTACCGCTCATTTAGGTCTCTCCTCAGCGTGGAGCTCCGCTCCGGGAGACCCTGGAGGTTGGTGGCTTGTAGGCGGGGATCTGCAGTGTCGGATACGTTCTATCTGAAAACGTTAGGAACTCTATCCATGCTTGCGCCCGTCGACATCCTGATTTGGTCGCCCTTCGGGTCTCTCCCCTAATCCTTCCATCCCAGGGGTCACCTTGGAGGCATAAATGGCCAAGTGGCCTGCGTGCGGTGCTCTGCCCGCTTCAGGGGGCTCCTTCCTGTATCGTTTATTAGTGGGTATACAAACTAGTCTTAATGAAACTTATTTTTATATCTACTTTATTTTAATCCAAATAAACTTTTGCAGAAATAGCTACATTACACATTTGGCTACAGATACAAAGGGAACAGCGATTGTCAAATGTTTAAGAACTGGACGCTGTACGTTGGCATTAAAATTCCATACACTTTCCATGACAACGCGAGAAACAACTGAATGTTGCAGAAATTTCATAGAATGACCAAGTAATGAACAATTCCAACCATTAATTACGGATATCCCGGATATGGCTGATGCGACAAAAGGTTATAGAAAATAAATTGTGTGATTTAAAGAGATCTACATTTCTTATGTAGTACGTTTTCGTCTATCGGTTAACCTTTACCAGTTATACAAATTGCAGAAAACTCCTTCCGAATGAAGAGGACTTCAAAGGATATTCCCAGGAAATTCAAGTTATACATTTTATTTTCTATGTTAATTTCTTCAATATATGGTATTTTAATCAAAGTCGGTAGAGGCCTCTTTTAGAAAATAACAAGTTTCGAAAATTTTTCCGTTTAAAGTGTAGTTGGGATAGAGAGATTTTCTTGAAAAACTTTGTGTCGCATCTGTATAAGATAATGTTATTTATTTTACTTCTCGTTTTTGAGTTATACTGTTCACAGACACACACACACACACTCAAGGACCTTTTTATAAACATGATTTTTTTTCTGATTCAGGGCCTCAAAATATGTATTACCGGTGAAGTCTTGGTATCGAATTTTTGGGTAGAATGGAATACCTTCTCTACCTACTAGGTGCGTGGTAGAGAAAGTAAAATATGATTCGCATAAAATGCCTTTTAGATGCCGCGTGACAGCTCAGTTCTGGAAAACCTAAATATATAACAAATATCTCCAAAATACTCCTTGCTATAAAAATTATTCCACATAAATTGTATATTTCAACTACCTCTAAACGTTTTGTGCAGATAAGATTTGTCAATAACTGTTTTATGCTTTATACAAAATTCTTTTTCAGTGAGGAGGATTTATCATGTTATTCAGGAAAAATTCAAGATATATGTACACTTTATCAGTCATGCAAGACTCGTATCTTAAACAAATGCGAGAGAACGATTTCAGTGCTACCTAACTTATGCCAAACTCGAATAAGTACTACATTGCAATTTCAGAAACATGTGTATTGCCGTTTTCCCTCGTATGACGATAGTGCTGCACTGTAGGATATCCATTCACTAAATCAATGTATTTTTCAACATCTATTACATAAGCGGCACCTAGCCATCTGCTGAATGTGCTCTCTGATTGTTATCATATCGCGACCACGGATTGGCTACCATATGGTAGGCAAGCAGAACGAATCCATCTAACTGGATAGGGTGTTGCTATCTCGAGATTATAGCAGATTGGTGGCCTACTTGGTGCATAAATCTGTTATTTGTTGAATCGATATGCGTCTAGAGAACGACTAGCCATCTCTTTTAAATTTTGTGCGATTAAGTTCAAGTAAAAACTGCCTGAGGGAGAGAAAAGACTTACTTATGCAACGGAAAATGCTACAAAAGGCAAACTGTATAAGGGACAGTAGTGAGCAGTAGACCGGTTTCGAAACGTCCTTCAAAGTTTTCCAATTGGACGACGCCATTCTTTTCTATCCACCTATTTTCCCCCAAACATCTTGCTTCCATTATCTGCTAATTTCACTCAACTGACTACTACTACTACTACTACTACTACTACTACTACTACTACTACTACTACTACTACTACTACTACTACTACTACTACTACTACTACTACCACTACTACTACTACTACTACCACCACTACTACTACTACCACTACTACTACTACTTCTACTACTACTATTACTACCACTACTACTGCTACTACTTCTACTACCACCACTACTTCTATACCACTACTGCTACTACTACCACTACTACTGCTACTACTACAACTACTACTTCTACTACCACCACTACTACTATACCACTACTGCTACTACTACCACTACTACTGCTTCTACTACTACCACCACCACTACTACCACTACTACTACCACCACCACTACTACCACTACTACTACCACCACTACTACTACCACTTCTATTACTACCACTATTACTACCACTACCACTACTACTACCGCTACCACTACTACTACCACCACTACCACTACTACTGGTACTACTACCACTACCGCCACTACCACTACTACCACTACCAGCACCATCACCAGTACTACTACTATCACC
Source organism: Deroplatys truncata (assembly GCA_030765065.1). Lineage (NCBI taxonomy): Eukaryota > Metazoa > Arthropoda > Insecta > Mantodea > Mantidae > Deroplatys > Deroplatys truncata. Next base: position 196,517,977 of record CM060975.1, on the reverse strand, counting down.
ACTACTACCACCACCACTAATACTACTAAAACTACTACTACCACTACTACTGTCACTACTACTACCACTAGCACTACTACTACTACCGCCACTACCACTACTACCACTACCACTGCCACTGCCACTACTACTGCTACTACTACCACTACCGCTACTACCATCACTACTACCACTACTAATACTACTACCAGCACCACCACTACTACCACTACTACTGCTGCTACTACTATCACTACTACTACTTCTGCTACAACTACTATCACTACTACTATCATTACTACTATCACTACCATTAATACCACCACTACTACCACTACTAACACCACTACCACTTCTAAATGCTACTACTACCACTACCGCCACTACCACTACTACCACCACCACTACTACTACCACTACCACCACCAATACTACCACCACTAATACTACTACTGCCAATACCACTACTAATACTACTACCACTACTACCACTGCTACTACCACTACTACTACCACCACTGCTACCACCAATACTATCACCAATACTACCACTACTACCACTACTATCACTACTAACACCACAACTACCACTACTACCACTATTACCACCACTATCTCCAGTACTACCACCACTATCACCACTACTACCACTACTACTACCACCACTACTACCACTACAACTACCACTACCACCACTACTACCACCACTACCACCACTACTACTACCACTACAACTACCACTAATACTAACACTAGTACCTCCACTACTACCATACTACTACCACTACCACCACTACTACTAGCACTACTACTGCTACTACTACCACTACCGCCACTACCACTACTACCACTACCATCACCACTACTACTACCACTACTACCACCAATACTACCACCACTACTACCACTACTACTGCTACTACTGCCACTACCACTACTAATACTGCTACCGCGACTACTACCACTACGACCACTACTACTACTACCACTACTACTACCAATACTATCACCAATACTACCACTACTATCACTACTACCACTACTAACACCACAACAACTACTACTAACACCACAACTACCACTACTACCGCTACTACCACCACTATCACCAGTACTACCACTACTACTACCACCACTACCACCACTACTACCACTACAACTACCACTACCACCACTACTACCACCACTACCACCACTACTACCACTACTACTACCATTACTACCACTAATACTAACACTAGCACCTCCACTACTACCACTACCGCCACTACCACTACTACCACCGCTACCACCACTACCACTACCACCGCTACGACCACCACTACTACCACTACTACTACCACCACTACCACCACCACTATCACTACTACTACCACCACTACTACCACTAATACTACCACCACTACTACTACTACCACCACTACTACCACTACTTCTACCACTACTACCACTCCTACTACTACACCATCACCACTACTGCCACTACTACTACTACTACCACTACTGCCTCTACCACTACCACCACCACTATTGCTATTACAACTACTACCACTACTACCTCTACCACTACCACCACCACTACTACTATTACTACTACTTATTCTTTCTCTTTCTGGTATGGTCCTCTGAAATATTTACTTTGGAATTCTTCCTTCTTCCATTCCTTTTTGGTGACTTCCATTTCCGTTGTTTATTTTGGATACCACCTAATATGAACGGAACGTGTTAGACTAGAGGCGAAAATGGAACTCGTGGGACTATTGGAATTGAATGGGTGCTCACAAAAAAGGGCTAAACATCGATTTAAAGAATTCTGATGTGTAGCACTCATTTGACTTCTCTACTCTTGCACAAACTATGTCTACAGACACTTAATCTCCACCTACGTCATATTAATCGAGATAAACATTTGTAGAAATTATCTTATTGGTAATTTTCGTGTAGTTGCAAGGGCAATATGGAAATACAGTTGTATTAAGGGATAGTCAAATCTTTTAAGAGTTGATCGCTATGTGGAGCATGTGCAGGACATAGAAGAAACGAATAACTAATTCCCATTTGAGATAAAGTAAAGTATTGGAAAAATCAAACAAATAACAAAGAATATCTCGGAAATGGATCACCCCACACAAAAACGTATATGGCATAAATTGTGTATTTTAACGAGCTCTACATTTTTTGTGTAGAAAAATTTTGTCTATCTCTTACGATTTACCAGTTATGCAAAAGCCATTCAAAAAGAAGAAGACTTTTGGGGACATTACCTTCAAATTCAATATATGCATTTTAGTTGTCATGAAAATATCTTAAATATGATATTTTAATCAAAATCATTAGAACCATTTTTGAGAAAATTAAAATTTTCGAAAAATGTTCCACGTAAAGGATAGTCTGTGGTGGGAGATTTTCTTGAAAATCTTCGTGACGCTTCCTTGGAAGATACTAAACTAAAATACCAAGTTTGGTTTATCCGGTTTTTCATTTTTGAATTATGCTGTTCACAGAGACAGGCACACACTGACATGTTTCTGAAAATCCTTTATTTGGATTCAGAGCACTTCAATACAGTATTTCCGGTGAAATCTCGGCATAGAATTTTTGGGTGGAATGCTATACTTCCCTTACTTACTGTACGTAGTAGACAAAGTAAAAATGGTATGCAATACACGCTCTCTGTGTTGGTCTAACGTTAAGGAAATATGTGTGATAAGACACAAAGCGTTAATTATTGGGTTCCCCTTTCCTAATATATGAGAGAGGAGGCGGTGATAGGTTACAAATTAATGTGTCTTTAGACAATATTACATTGTGAGGCAAAACATTAATGAATAAAAATCAAGGTTAACCCTTGCCAACTGGGATAAGACTCGTTAATTTCCTCTAGCCATGGAATAACGACGCATATACCGAGCGGGATGGTTCAGGTGATAACGTCTGCGGGCGCATTCAGAGGTTCTGAGTTCGATTCCCGTGGCCGACCTTTCTAACCCATGAGTTTTTTCGGGGGTTTCTCCGAGTCGCCAGGCGAATGCTGGGAAGGATCATTGTATACCCTAAATTTCCCGTCCCTCATTTCACTTCGCCTTTCATCTGTTTGGTTTCTTTCAGTGTTGCAAGTGTTGGCGGGAGATCTCGGCGTGTGCATGGCAGGGGTAAAGGATGCTCTGAGGAAACCTTCGTCCCCCCAGACTGCGAGCGATCTCCGGATCCTGGGTCCTTCAAGAGATGTGCAAGCCCACTTCGGGGGAGGAGAGCCGGTTGCACCAACCACCACCCGGGGGGTTCAAATCGGTAGGCACCCTGCCCTCTGTCTGTCGTGCCTCTTGGTCCGGCTGCCCGCTCTTTTCTCTCACCTCATCCCTTCCTTCCGAGGGCGCTCCGTCAGAGGCCTAGGTACAAAAGACCTGGATAAATCGAGGTGCTAAGTCCGCCTTCGATTCTAGTCCTATCCTATACTAACCACGCATACTCAACATTCTAATGACCTTGTGTAAATCAGTGTTGGCAATGGTATAAAGGTTATAAATATAATAATTTCTCTCGTGCACGACGCACGCCAACACTTTGGATGGCACGAAAATCGTCTTTAATATCTTCCATTATTTTTAAGGTGATTGAAGCAATTATTAAAAAAATACCTCAAAATGCTTCAACCATTCTTTCGTAAAAGCATGAAAATTCTTTGTTAAATATTATATTTAGCTTCTGGCGTTTTTTGTGTCTAATTATTTATGTTCCACTTTATAGTGTACAGGGCTACTCATTGCTTGCTTCAGTCTTATGCACACGTTTTATATATGTATACCAGGTGGCCCACACAAGCCGTCCTTAGTTGAAGTTAGTTTATACCGGATAGGGCGGATGCCAAAAGGACACCATACCAACAGAGAGGAGACCATTAAATGAAAGACCAATGCTTGAAAACGTACACTTTAGCCACTTTAACTGCTATTACTGGTCCCAGAGCTCATTCGGTAGAGAAACAGACTGCTATATGAGGCATTCCGGGTTCGATTCCCGGCTGAGCTCCAGAAAGTTGGCTTTAAACAAAAATATTTCACGGTATGCCCAGGGTCTGTGTTTGAATGTAAGAATATCGCCCATTAACAAGAATTCAGGATTGTCGCTTGACGCAAACCTGAGCACACGTGTTAAGTCAGTTAGTGCCTTAAGAGTTAATCTACAATCAGAATAACTATAGTTGTAACAAGTTAAAGAGATTAAACAAAATTATATTTTTATTATATTCATGTACTTTTAAAGGTGCGTTAGAATGAAATTATTCGTTATTAGTTCTTGTTTATAATACGCATGAGCAAACACATGCCCGCTTGGTGGGTGAATTAATGTAAGGGCTTCTCAGATGGAATGATCCATCGTTTCTTAATATTATATATAAAGAACATGCGTCGAAGACATATGCCGCATCTGAAAATGTTCAGAACACGCCTTCGAGCCCCAGCTGTATTTTAGTGCGTCTCCGCACAGATCGTAACCATATCCGCGAGTTTGTTATTGGTGAACATAACCTTTTTGTCTGAATGACCTGGCTCGAACTGCAAGCAGACGACCATGCGACGTTTATCAGTACGAAACTTCCACGCAAACACTTGCAGATATCAGCACTGTCTCAGTGACCTTTGTACCTGCATTGCCCCTTTGAACATCAGTGATTTGGCAACTTCTTTTGTATATATACTAGTTGTCCAAAAGAGTCCCCTATGCGGTTTTATGTTTTCCGCATAGATAGATGCAAAAGAAGTGGCCTCATCGCTGTTGTTCAGTGGGGCAGTGCAGTTACAAAGCGAAAGTTCACCGAGTAGTGCTGCTGTCTGCATGTGTTAACTTTGTATTTTCGTGCTGATAAGCGTCACGTGGTCGCCTGCTTGCGGTTCGAGCCAGGTCATTCAGACAACAAATGTACATAAATATAATAAAATTAGAATTTCGTTTAATCTTGTTAACTTTGCGACACCAATTGGTGCCATATAGTTGTACTGAGTGTAGATTAACTGCAACAGAACTAAACGACTTAACACGTGCTCAGGTTTGCGTCAAGCGGCAATCCTGAATTCTTGTTAATGGGCGAATTGGTTATTAAATAACCGATAACACCCCCAACACACATAGGTACTCTCACATTCAAATACCAGATGCTGGGCATAACGTGAAATGCGTTTGTTTAAAGACAACTTTCTGGAGCCCAGCTGGAATAGAATCCGGAACACCGCCTATAGGAGGCAGTTTCTCTCTGGAACCAGTAATAGCAGTTAAAGTGTTCGTTTTCAACCTTTGGTCTTTCATTTAGCGGTCGCCTCTCTGGAGGTATAGAGTCCCCTTTGCAATTCTGCTTAGGCAAACCTTTTGGCATCCGCGCTATCCGGTGTAAACCAACTTCATCTAAGGACGGCTTGTGTGGGCCAGCTATATATATTAAATAAATAATTAAGTAATTAATTAAGTAATTAATAATCAGTACGCAATTATTTTAGTAATCCAGTTGAATAATTGCATCCAAAAGGTCTTTTCACAAACAATGTCCTCTACAAACATTATTAAAATCTAAAATAAATGGTTTATAAGGTGAATACATTATTTTCGTTATTAGCAGCATTGTGTGTGCGGAATAGAAATATAAGTCGTTAGGCAATAAAATCTATAGGAGTTTCATGAAAAGGCGAATGACCGTTCAGCGAAAGCTCAGTGCTCAGTGGTAAGCTGCAGGACAAAGCAACGTTTGGGCTAATTGCTTTTATGTGCTTGGCAGTCAGGAAGGAAGAAGGAGCCTCAAGATAAGACGCGTGTTAAATTATGTTGCGCGAAAAGCGCAGTTAGGTGACATCTTTTCATCTGCGGGGATACTAGCATTTATATATTTTATGAAGGTATCTAGGATAATAAATAAAACTATTTTATTAACTTGATTAATATCCTTCTCCTTTCAGCTTTGCCCATTCGCCTTTCCTTAGCCAAGCTGCTGGTACCGTTATAATGTAAGTTCGGGAGTAATAGTTGAAGCTAACAAATAACCCGTAACTAGCTTCTTTAGTGGGATTATTATTCTTCTATAATAATGATAGATAAATACATGTTAAGGAATTAATCAAAAGACAATATTTACACTGACTATTTAACTGACACAATGTCATCAGAAAATGGACAAACTCAACGTTGAATTTGGATCAATCACAGACATATATTGCAGTGAAATTACCAAATATACGAAATTATAAAATAAAGGGTTATGAGGTGATAATACAAATATACCATCGTTACTATTTGTATTATTCTTATTATTTTGTAATTTATGTTGTCAATACTTTTCAATACATCTTGCAGCAGAAAAATGCCGATTAATTTCAGACTAAAATAGAAAATAAAGTCGTGGCGCTATATTGTATCTGCCCCTTGCAATTTAATTTCAGTAAAATTACTGTAACTGTATCGAGTGAATCTGAATGTATGTTCGTTATTCTAGTAGGTGCTTTTGCACACATACACTTAAGTAACTCTATAAATAGCTACATTGCACATTTCGTTATAGATATAAAGGGAACAGTGTTAGTCAAATGTTTAAGAACCGGACCTAAATGTTGGCCTTAAAATTCCATGCAATCGCGAGTAACAACTGAATGTTGACAGAGCTTAAATGAACAATTCGAACCTTCAATAACGAATATGAAATGGCTTACGCCACAAAAAGCTTATTTTAAGCGAATTTTTGTTTTAAAGAGATCTAAATTTTTTTTGTGTTATACGTTTTCGTCTGTCGCTTAAAATTTACAAGTTATACAAGATTCTACAAAATTCCTTCCGAATGAAGGAGGACTTCCGAGGCAATTCCTAGAACATTAAAATTTTATTTGTCATGCAAATATCTTTCATATAGGGTATTTATATCAAAATCGTTAGAGCCATTTTTACATACTCAAATGCTCAGTGTAAAGGGTAGTTAGGGTGGGGATTTTCTTGAAAATCGTCGTGTCGCATCTTTGAAAGGTATTGAACCTAAATACCAAGTTTGGTATTTATCCAATTTTTCGTTTATGAGTTATGCTGTTCACAAGCACACTGAAATACAAACAGACGGACACACACGCGCGCGTGGACCTTTTATTGAGGGGGGGGCGTTCAGGAGGTCTCAAAATATGCATTTCCGGTAAAATCTCGACATCGAAGTTTTGGGTGTAATATAATACTTCTCCTACATACTATACGTACTAGAGAAAGTAAAAAACAATAAATTAACAACATTTTTAGAACGAGGTCCTGTATGTCTGAACGGGATAACTCAAAAGTAAAAATTCGATTAAACACAAAACTTTGTACTTTGGTTCTACATCTTCCAAGAAAGATTTTCAGTGCCTTTTTTATTAACAATTTTCTTTATTTTTTATTTTCTCAATTTTATTTTCTAACGATTTTGATAAAAATACTGTATTTTAAGGTATCCACATAACAAATAAAGTGAATATCTTGAGTTTTCTGAGAATAGTCTTCGTTCTGAATGATTTTTTTATAACTTGTAAACTGTAACAGATAGACAAACGTTTACTACAAAAAATAATAAATAAAATGCAGATCTCGTTAAATCATACAATTTATATTAAAATTCTTTGTGGCATTACCCATTTCCGAGATATTCTTTATTATTTGTTTCGATTGCGAAATACTTTATACTTTTTCACCAGCAAAGTCACTCTGAATTTTCGTTTTGTTTTTATTTCCTTGTTTTTTGTTTCTCGTGGTCATGCAAAAAGAGCGGAATTCCAAAACCATCACATAGTGACCGATTCTACAAGATTTGTTTAAGGCTTAAGCCTATTGTGTTCCTATATTCCTCTTTGCCCACAAGGAAATATGTAATGAAGGTATTTCTCCAAATCTTTATTCGGATTAAAGTGAAGAAGATAAAAGAATAGGCAAATACATGTGAATTTAACATATTTTTATTATTTAGGTACAATACTGGAAGAGCATTTAAGATAGAAATCTGAAATTAATAAGGTGAAATTAGGATATCATACAGTCTTATGATTACTTTTACATAATGGGCAGCTCGCCCATATCCTTTAATGCCATCAAAGTAGCAGTCTACTGGGATCCATTGCCCAGATAAACAATGAAATGTGTGCATTTAAAGTAGAATAAATTCTGTTCATTGTAATGTTAATACTCTAATAAATTGAGTTCATTTCATTTGTTTCATTAAGTGTTCCTTTCACGTTACCTGTAGAAAATCAATAAATACGGTGTGGACTCAATAGTACTGCCATCTGTTGCACTTTTCGCAAACACGCTCAATGCTCTGTCATCAGTGCTGCCTTCCGATCAGCACTTAATTACACACAATTAACAAGGTAATATCTTTTTATAAAAACACAAAGTTTTGAAATTATAGTGTATGAAATTATAATTTTGATATTATACAATCGTATGCAACTTAACTATAGTGGTAATTAAAGTATCCACTACCACCGGAGCCAATATACGGGGTGGACCATTTAAGTTAAGACTGTAAAATATCTCCAAATCTAAGCGCTGTAGAAAGAAATGTATTGGATAAAAGTTGCTTGATATTATGGGGGAAAGTAAACACCATTAATCATGTTTTATTTGGAAGACGTTAGATTGTGATGGTCATTTTAGGGTCAATTTAATTTTATTAAATGGGAACTTACCTTTCTTTATGTTATTTTCTCACTCCTCATTAAAATCCAATCAAGATATGTATAAAGCGCTTTGCAATTGTTCTTACACTAGCGTAAATAACAACGAAAATACAGAAGGCTGTGTACGAAGAGCGTAATGAATGGTTGGACCATCCATGGATGGTCATTTGATGGTCAAGTTACGTTTGGTAATTGGGAACCAACATTTTGTATTTTGTTTTCCCTATTCCTCATCATAAAATGAACAACTTTTTATAAAACATTTTCTAATGAGAAAACAAAATAGAAACTATAGGTTCCTATTTAAAAAAATTAAAATGACAATAAAATGATGATCATAACATCCTCCAAACAAAACGCGACTAATGGTATTTACTTTCCCCTATAATATCAAGCAGCTTTTATTCAAGACATTTCTTTCTACGATGCTTAGTTTTGGAGATATTTTATAGTCTCAACTTAAATAGTCCACCCTGTATATGGAAGACAGCCAAAGATGGAGAATTGATAAACCTTGGAAGCTTTGACCACGGTATTCCAGGCAGAATTATATGACATCAGGGCTTGTGTTAAGGAGAGTTAGGATATACTCAGACAGCCAGGTGGCACTGCGGGCACTAGCATCCTTCACGAGATCAAAGACTGTTAAGGAATGTCGAGAAGCCCTAGAAAGGTTAGGGGAATGCAATATATTTACTCTAGCATGGGTCCCTGGCCACACTGGGGTAATTGAAGATGAATGCAGTCAGATGGCGGAAATGGAAGCGCAGGCTCCATTTATAGAATCAGAACCGGTCTTGGGTATCACCAAATTAATGGTAAGGACAAATCTATTAGACTGGATTCAAAGACAGCATATAGAATATTGGAAACATGTCCAGGAACAAATATATGGGAAGTTAATGATGAACCAACTAAGTCTTATGAGTACTGCAGTTCCTTGAATTAAGTAGGAAGCAGATGAGGCCGATAGTGGGCTTGATGACTGATCATGGAAATTTTAAAAAATACCTGTAGATAATGGGGCTTTCAGAAGACCCAAGATGCAGGATGTATGATGTAGAGAAGGAAACGGCTTTGCACCTAATATTCCAACGTGAAGCACTGGAAGTGAATAGATGGATCAATTTGGAACTGTTGATCCAAATGAGATAGTATCTAATAAAAAACTAATAAATGGTCTCCTGAGACTTGTTAGGGTTTAGGGAGGTGATGATTGGAAAAATAGAGAGGAAGCCGTACAATAAAGCTAAGGTTGCGGGAAGATAGGAGTATGTCCTCCTGCTCATCTTCTTGTTAAATATCTAATCCAATCTAATTCACTGCAAATCAGAGAAAAGCCTTTCAAGCTAAGACTTCAGAGTCATGCCTTAAATATTCCTAAGGGATCCAGCATAAGTTTATATAAACATCATCAAATTCTGACGGCAACGTCTTACATACAGAATACAATGCTTCTTATATTCCTCCCAATTCCATAATATTGATACGAAGGAATTCTGTCTCATTATCAGGCAGAGGGGTTTTAGTAAGTAAACAGAGCAATCCTGTTACCGCACGGAATATAGGTGACATCAATACAACGGTAACATTCTTCCCCTCCCCTCCAAGGTTTCTTGCAACTGTTCCTTTATTCGCTACATATGCACCGGTGGAGAACTGTGGCAATATGCCTAAAGCAATGAAGAGCTTATAGATCAAAATTAGAATCAATTGTGGAGAAATGTGGCATGGAACACTTCAGCATAAATTACGAAACCATCAGATGTAACAAGACCTCAAAAGGGGTTTAAAACATCATGCTAAACAACACTGTAATTCAATTAAACACTAGGGACATATGATATTAGAAAGCAAAAATGAGGAAATTGGACTTTCAACCTCCCTCAGCCCGAAACTACAAATAGAATTTTTCGAGGATCTGTTTCATACACTAATGACAGCGGATATTGCTTTAAAAAATATACAGCTTTCGTAATAATTGTTTAGTAGCTTTTATTAACAAATTGAACACTGCCAATACTTAAACATAAATTTTGTGCTTTTAATACTCTTCGAAGTAGGGTGTACTGTCTACAACTGTACATCATATTCTTTTGTTTACATTATAGACGGCACTGCAAGGTCACAAGCCCTTTCAATTTCCCTCGCCACCAACTCTCGGTGTGTTCCTAACGGCTGGTTCACAACCAACAGAACGGTAACCAGAACGAGAGCGAGAAAGTTGAAATACATGTATTCAAATGGGAGCGTTCACAATCGACGGAGAGCCTGGAACGGAGGCCCAAGTTTTAACTTCCTCGTTGGCGTTCCCGGGCACAGCATATTGGATCCATATTGTGCATATTAGACTCTTCTTAGAGGATAATCCAGGTGGCCGTGACATGAAATAGCCGCTAGTGCTCTCTGCGAAATGGCATATGTGCTTCCTAATCTCAGATCCTGATACCCGCAGATCCATTGAGTGTTGGTTTTTCTAGTGAAAGGGTCATCTGTAGCTTGTTTATATGCAACTCAAAGCTGGTTACTGCCTTAAAACAATGGTAAAAGCTACAAACCGGTATTAAAACCGGTATAAATTAACAAAGAACAATAAACAACTTTAATGCATGCCAATAAATAAAGGAATCAAAGCTCATACAACTAGAGATTCAGAAATGTAATAGATATGCACTTAAATAATGTTTACGCTATGGAATTTTGACGTTGGCTAACCCGCATTATGTTGGCTGAATTGGAAGCAGTGAAAAAATAATATTAGTCAGTTAAAAACAAATAAAATCCCAATGCGCAAAATCGACTTTCCACTTTGCGCTCGATTTGATCATCGATATGCTTTGCCGTTCTCGTTACTGGGATGTTGTGAACCAAAATCTTGTATACTGCACTGTTTCCCGTTTTCGTTACCGTTCACAACATGGTCGTTGATGGTTTACTTACTAAAACCCCTCTGCCTGCTCATTATGACTATCTTGGGACTTCGCGAAGTTATGGTTCTGGGAAGTAAAGGGATAGAGTTGTCTTCGCATTAACGTGTGAGGCTCGCATTTGGGAGGTCCAGGGTTTTCTTTCGACCACTCACTCTAACCTTGTCAATAAAATGAATTAAGCAGTAAATTGATATTGCAGGTTTAGTTTGAAAAACAGGTAGCAAACGTTTCATCCTTGTACATTAAGGAATTACACATAAAATTCTGATGTGTTACACTCACATGACTTTCTCTACTCTTGTACAAACTATTTTTATAAACGCTTATTCTCCATCTACATCATGTTAATCGAGATAAACATTTGAAGAGTCTATCTTATTGCTAATTTTCTTGTAGATGAAAGGGGAATATATATTTACAAGGGCAATTTGGAAATACAGTAGCCTTTAAGCACATACATATCTCTTAATAGCTGGTTACTAGGTGCAGCACCATTCCCTTTGCCACAGATTATAACTCTTTGCATATCCAAGACAAAAAAAATCTGATGTGTTACACTCACATGACTTTCTCTACTCTTGTACAAACTATTTTTACAAACGCCTATTCTCCATATGCTTCATTTTAATCGATATATCGAGATGTCAATCTTATTGGTAATTTTCTTGTAGATGCAAGGAAAATATGGTAGCTTTTAAGCGATAGTCAAATATTTTAATGCTGGTTGCTATGTGACGCATTCCATTCTCTTTGCATGTCCAGGACATAAAAAATGAATAACGAATTTGAGAAAAAGTATAAGTATTGGAAAATTTAAGGAAATAACAAGCAATATCTCGAAAACGGTTCACTCAACAAAAGAAATGTATATGACATAAGTTGTGTATTTTAACGCGATCTACATTGTTCACGTAGTAAAATTTTGTCTATCTCTTATGGTTTACCAGTTATGCAAAAGTCGTTCACAATGAAGAATAATTTTGGAGACATTCCCAGAAAATTCGAGATATACATTTCATTTCTCATGACATTATCTTAAACATATGATATTTTCATCAAAATCGTTAGAGCCATTTTTGAGAAAATTAAAATTTTCGAAAAATGTTCCATGTAAAGGGTAGTCTGGGGTGGGGGGATTTTCTTGAAAACCTTCGTGTCGCATCTCTGGAAGATACTGAACCTAAATACCAAGTTTGGTGTTTATCCGACTGTTCGTTTTTGAGTTATGCTGTTCACAGACACACACACACAGACACACACACACAGACACACAGACACACACACGGACATGTTTCCAAAAATGCTTTTTTTGGATTCAGGAGGTCTCAAAACATGTATTTCCGGTGAAATCTCGGTATCGAATTTTTGGGTGGAATGCAATACTTCCCCTACTTACTATACGTAGTAGAGAAAGTAAAAATGAATAACGAATTTGAGAAAAAGTATAAGTATTGGAAAATTTAAGGAAATAACAAGCAATATCTCGAAAACGGTTCACTCAACAAAAGAAATGTATATGACATAAGTTGTGTATTTTAACGCGATCTACATTTTTTGTGTAGTAACATTTTGGCTATGTCTTATGGTTTACCAGTTATGCAAAAGTCGTTCACAGTGAAGAATACTTTTGGAGACATTCCCAGAAAATTCGAGATATACATTTCATTTCTCATGACATTATCTTAAACATATGATATTTTCATCAAAATCGTTAGAGCCATTTTTGAGAAAATTAAAATTTTCGAAAAATCTTCCATGTAAAGGGTAGTCTGGGGTGGGGGGATTTTCTTGAAAACCTTCGGGTCGCATCTCTGGAAGATACTGAACCTAAATACCAAGTTTGGTGCTTATCCGACTGTTCGTTTTTGAGTTATGCTGTTCACAGACACACAGACACACACACACACACAGACACACACACAGACACACACACACACACACACACACACACACACACACACAGACACACACACGGACATGTTTCCAAAAATGCTTTTTTTGGATTCAGGAGGTCTCAAAACATGTATTTCCGGTGAAATCTCGGTATCGAATTTTTGGGTGGAATGCAATACTTCCCCTACTTACTATACGTAGTAGAGAAAGTAAAAATGAATAACGAATTTGAGAAAAAGTATAAGTATTGGAATATTTAAGGAAATAACAAGCAATATCTCGAAAACGGTTCACTCAACAAAAAAAATGTATATGATATAAGTTGTGTATTTTAACGCGATCTACATTTTTTGTGTAGTAAAATTTTGTCTATCTCTTATGGTTTACCAGTTATGCAAAAATCGTTCATAATGAAGAATACTTTTGGAGACATTCCCAGAAATTTCGAGATATACATTTCATTTCTCATGACATTATCTTAAACATATGATATTTTCATCAAAATCGTTAGAGCCATTTTTGAGAAAGTTAAAATTTTCAAAAAATCTTCCATGCAAAGCGTAGTCTGGGGTGGGGGGATTTTCTTGAAAACCTTCGTGTCGCATCTCTGAAAGATACTGAACGTAAATACCAAGTTTGGTGTTTTTCCGACTGTTAGTTTTTGAGTTATGCTGTTCACAGACACACACACACACACACACAGACACACAGACGCACACACACAGACACACACACGGACATGTTTCCAAAAATGCTTTTTTTGGATTCAGGAGGTCTCAAAACATGTATTTCCGGTGAAATCTCGGTATCGAATTTTTGGGTGGAATGCAATACTTCCCCTACTTACTATACGTAGTAGAGAAAGTAAAAATGAATAACGAATTCCCATTTGAGAAAATATTGAAAAATTAAGGGAATAACAAGTAATATCTCGAAAATGGTTCACTCAACAAAACAAATGTATATGACAAAAATTGTGTATTTTAACGCGATCTACATTTTTTGTGTAGTAAAATTTTGTCTAACTCTTATCGTTTACCAGTTATGCAAAAGTCGTTCACAATAAAGAATACTTTTGGAGACATTCCCAGGAAATTCAAGATATACATTTTATTTGTCATAACAATATCTTAAACATATGATATTTTAATCAAAATCGTTAGAGCCATTTTTGAGAAAATTAAAATTTACGAAAAATCTTCCATGCAAAGGGTACTCTGGGGTGGCGGGATTTTCTTGAAAACCTTCGTGTCGCATCCTTGGAAGATACTGAACCTAAATACCAAGTTTAGTGTTTATCCGACTGTTCGTTTCTGAGTTATGCTGTTCACAGACAGACACACAGACACACACACAGACACACAGACACAGACACACACACGGAGATGTTTCCAAAAAAAAAATTTTGGATTCAGGGGTCTCAAAACATGTATTTCCGGTGAAATCTCGGTATCGAATTTTTGGGTGGAATACAGTACTTCCCCTACTTACTATACGTAGTAGAGAAAGTAAAAATGTACCAATGGTTCGAAATAATTACATCAGAATACCTTTACCATCTAGGAGCTCATTGTTACTATACTCACCAACGACAGGCAAATGTTACTGCTATCCAAAACAGTGCTGCTGAAGACATTATTTTCTTCCCTTTTCACTTGTTTCATTTCTGTCATCTCTAATTCGATTTGATCATGGAATGAGAAAACACGTATTTTATTATATTGACAATTCATACGTTTTACAATTTACATCCTCAAATATTCATTTGAGGCTACTCATTATAGGCTAATAACGTATTTAGGGAAGTAAACTAGTAATATTTTCAGTACATAAGCCATTAAAAAAGAAAGAAAGTACATATTTGGGAAACGATTGAGCAGAGTGCAAGTATTCCTTCCATTAATGTCCCTCTCTGCTTTGTCCAAGGCATACTCTTTCTCTATTATTTTTAACAAAACTTCATTTTCGTTTAACTTTTGACTTGGATGTCAATTAAAACACCTTTAGTTCCCTGGAGAATAATTTAGGAAGTTATTTTCTGAACCATCCATAATCCCAACTATCGACAACTTCAAAAGTAATCCTTGCCTGTAGCAAAACCTCTTAATCCTCAAACTCATTAGGTAGTTATTAACTTAGTTTAATTTCAGCTCAGTTCCCTTGTAATAAAAACGAAATAAACTATCAATAGTTTGCAAAGATAGCTGAAATCAGTAACTGTCGTGATAATCATGCACCAAGCAAAAAATGTCACTTTTTCCCAATTGTAATGATCAGCTGATAGTCTCCGTTTGATAATTTAATTTTTGGTTGACCATACTATATACGCATTAAAGAACGTAACTGAACTGTTATGACATCCATAATACTTCAGCGATTCATCATCATGATCTTACCCGGCGGCGTGCGCACTCATACCTTGTGTTCATTGAAATTTTAATATTCTGATAAATTGAGTTCATTTCCTCTCCATCAATATGTGTTGCTTTCACGTTGCCTGCAAAAATAATTAATACGGCGTAGACTCAACAGTGGAGCCATCTGTTACAATACTCGAAAATACGCTCAATGTCCTGTCATCAGTGCTGCAGTCCGATCAGCATGTGATCATACACAATTAACAAGGTAAGATATTTTTGTAAAGCCTCAGAACTTGGAAATTATAGTGTGATCGATCAAAAATAGATTTTCAACTTGACTATAGCGGTAATTAATTATTGCATATCTACTACTAGCTTTTAAACTCGTCTTTATTACCATTATACCATTATTTTACAATTTTCGGTCTCGAAACAGTAACCCTCACAAAACAATATTCGTTAGCTCAATTAAACTAACAGAAAACTATCAGTATTAGTTATGTTGTGAAGAAAACATGTAGATATGAATATGATCTTGGTCTAGAACATCTCCACTGTAAGCTCTTAGAAAGATTAGAATAACTATCCAAATCACTATAAATGTTCTTAAAAATGTATACTTCATGTAAGTTATAATGGAGACCTAAGAGTCTTGAATGTGGCCCTCTTCTTCGCCTAAAAAGACGCTCTTCTGAGAGGGTTAGTTTGTTGCATATGCATCATCGCCAGTAAGAGGACAGGAAGGTTTACCATCCTTTCTGTTCTAGCCATTCGACAAGTTCCCAATTTTGATCGCGCGTGGCTCTTTCTCGAGCTGTGCCGAGATGGCCCTTAGCTAATGGATTGGCTCCCAAATTGAACAGGAGTTGCGCAGCTGGAATATGTCGTCCAATTGTTGCGTCGATGAATGGAGTATTGCCATCGCTGTTCTTTGCCTCCAGAGGCGCACCCTTCTCTACCAAGAAGCGGATTACATCCAAATTTCCTCCGTAGGCAGCCCCATGAAGAGGAGTGTTGCTATAGGAGTTCTTGTCACGGGAATCCAACCTAAATCCTGCTTCCAACAGGCCTCGCAACCTATCCAGGTCGTTGTTCACGGCAGCATTCACCAAATCGCCTTCGTTGTATCGTTCCCACACCAGAACTCGCAGTCGGTTCTGCAAATAAAATATTGACTTATTGCATTTAATGTAGAATTCGATTATATAACTGTCACACAGTCTGGAAGCAACTATGATTCCAAACGACATAAAGAATTTTGATATTCATAAGCTGTCCGTGTTCCTAAAACATCTTAAACTTATAATGAGAATTCCTCACGGATATTGAAGTAAATGAAAAATGAAATGGGAAGTGGAATATAAAAAAAATAGTTCAACCTAGCGAGACTTCCTAAGTTATTTGTAAATAAATTTAACCAATAAAATGCTAATGTCTTACAATGCAGGGAAAATCAAGTTCACCCTCAACCAGTTTGTCGTTTCTCAACAATAAGCATTACCTACTGCAGAATAGAAGGCCTTAGAAATATCTGCCGTTAAGTGTGCAATAGGAATCTCGCCTTCTTTTTGTTTAACTTCGTTATCCTATACAGTGAAACTTATTAGATGGAAAGATAATCACGTTTACAACTTTATGTTAGGTTTGTCTGTAGAATACGAGTTCTTATTTTAGTGATAAACGATGTGATGACCCAGTGTTCAGCTGTTTTGAGGTGATATTACAAAATTTCAGGGAAGATGGAAAAGGCAGAAGCATCTATTAAGCAAGAATCTATGATCCGGAAACGTCTCCCCAAAAGTTGTATGCCAAAATCGCCGTTTCTTGGTGTAGGGCTTTACAGCTTTGAAAAGTAGGGTAGAGTGGTGTATTTACTGGTCTTAAACATTTTACATTGGGAATGATGCATTGCACGGATCAGATAGGTCGTGCGTGCTTATATACATACGAGGGGCACTATTTATATTTTGAGCCTAACAATTAAAACAAAGTAATTTCTGATTGAAAACTGCCTTATTTTTTTCAAAATATTCTCCTTTATAATCAACACACTTTTGCATCCGTTTGAACCATTTGTCAAAGCATATATTTCAGTTTTCTTGAAACACCTCCAAAACATGGTTTTTGAAGGCATCAATGGCTTCTTCTGCCAAAAGAAATCGTTGTCCGTCCAATTTATTCTTGGTGTTCGGGAACAAAAAGAAGTCATTGGGTGCTAAATCAGGACTGTGTGGCGAATGACGCATCAATTGGATTTTTTGAGCCTTCAAATACTCTTTTGTTAGACGAGATGTGTGTGCGCTCGCATTGTCTTAATGAAGAACGATCCTACGGTTCTTGTTGGGTTTCCTTACTTCACTGAAGATTTCCGGCAAACAAATGGTTGTGTACTATTCGGCATTGACCGTTTTACGTTCCTCTAAAGGCACTGTTGCCACATGGCCAGTTTTGCTGATAAAGCAGGTGACCATTTGCTTCGAAGTGCTTCAAGTGCGAACAACTTTTGTTGGATTTGCTTCATCTTGAAACACCCATACAGTCGACTGCTGATTACGTTCCAGCTCATACGAATAGATCCATGATTCGTCATCTGTTTCAATATTATATACGTCTTTTGAGGCACCGCCATTGTATTTTTAGAGCATTTTTGTACACCAATCGACACGAGCATCTTTTTGAGATTGCGTCAAATTATGTGGGATCCAACGAGAACAAACCTTTTTCACGGCTAAATAATCATGCAATATTTTATATATGCTGATGAAACTAATGCCTAGGATTGCCTCAATCTCACAATATGTCGCATGACGACCTTTTGTTATTAGTTTTTGCACAGCATCAATATTTTCTGGCACAACTGATTTTGGACGACTTTCACAAACTTCATCATTGAGCGATCGGCGGCTACGATTAAATTCGTTATACCAGCGTTTCACAGTGGCAAAGGATGGAGCTTCGTCACCAAATGTGGAAATTAGTTGATCGATGCACACTTGTCTTGATAATTCACGTCGAATGTCGTAATAAATCATTGCACGAACATTTTCACGAGTTAATTCTATGTTTTTGTTGACACACAATTTTCAAGTTAGTGTAAACTAAACAAATGACGCACAATTGACAAAATGTTTGAAGCAGATTACTGTCTTAAATGTCAAACTTTCCATTGGAAACGTCAGATGGCACCTACAACATTCAGGGTTGCAAAGGCTCAAAATATAAATAGTGCCACTCGTATACACTGTACGTGTTTCAGTGTGTATTCGTCACATAACTTTTGAGTCAATAATATTTGATAAGAATTGGAAAAATAAGTTGTAAAGGTAAGTTTGAACTGAAGGTTGCTATAATTAGTTATGTTGCTTTCGCTTCTATAGTCTCAGCACTTTCTATATTCGTGCTGCCTACTTCCACTTCAATATCTCGGAAAGCAAAGCACTCGCCCTCTTTATAGCTACGCAGACCAATGGCCTTGTTGTACGGAGAGAGTAGTGCTTTTCCTCGTTTGTTACCACGTAGGCTCGGAATACTATCTTCACAGACTGATATTATTGACGCGTCATCCTTGACGACAGGCGGTTTCCTTTGCTTTTCAGATATATGACAGCACTTTCGCCTTGGGCTTTTTCCGCATAATGGGTCTGAATAATTACAACCATTAAACCCAACTCATGGAAGACTCTCCGCTGATTGTGAACATATACCTTATATTCATTTCATTAGGAGATTTATGGTCAGATACCATTACTAGCCTAAAACCAAAACAGCGCTTTTATTATGGTCTACTTGCAACAGAATTATTTCTGAAGATAGCATGAGGATAATATACAATAGCAGCAGTATTTCTGGAGGTTAAATGACTTCATTTGTTTAGTCCTTCGATGGGTTTTGTTTTTCTGTTCCTGTCATTCACAAACAATGACTCATAATTTTCATGCCAATCGCCAATGGGTAATTATTTCTTGCCGATGCATGGCTTATACCCTTTTACATGCTTGTTATTAGAAAAGGCTACTGCAGGTTAAGGCAGCGGGTGTGACTATGCTGTTTATTTCACCGATAGCGAAGTCATGTATACCTCCCCTATCTTAAAAGAAAACATTCATCCACGTTTCCATCTTTTCCTGTAAGTCCATTCATCTGTCATTTGCCTATCTTCCATAACTTGTCTCACACCACAGTCGCGGTCTTCCCCTCTTCTTACGCCGAGGAGGCTGCCAATTATATACTTTTAATGGTCATCTCACAGGTGACTTCTTCTAAGGTGTTCGTACGATCTTAACCGTCTTCCTTCTATATAATCAATAATATTTACTGCTGTCAGTTGCATCTGCTCCCATAGTTTCATTTTTTTTAATTTTTGCAGTCTAGAGACATAACAACTTCTTTTCCAATAGTCCATTTCCATAGATCTTAATTTATTTTGATTCCTTTTCGAGACCTCCCAAACTTACCGCCTTACAACGCAATGCTTTCGACTATTGTTTTATACATTCTTCTCTTTATTATGTATAGTGTTGCTCACAATTATGCGATGTAACTGTCTTATGGCAACTTTTCCTGATTTCAGTCTCACTACTTCATCTGTCTGATATTATTGTTCTTAAATATTTATGAGTTGTACAGCGCTTGATGGTAGATCCATATTCCAACACTATATCACTTCCTACACCTCCAACAACCATATATTCAGCCTTGAGAGAAATTTATTTGAAGGCCCCAATTTCTGTATTCTTCTTGCAATTTTCTAAGTATATAACTTATGTCACTTTCATCTTCAGCGAAAATGATTTGATCATCTGCAAAACTTAAAGAATGCAATACATCATCATTTATCTGTACCCTTATTGGTCCACATTTACTTTTTTAGAGCCTCGGATAGGAAGATTTTAAACAATGTGGGCGCAAGGCAACATCCTTGACGGAGACCTTTATCCCAGTATTGATATGACGTGTATTTCCTGAGTACAAACTTCTGACGGCATTTATGTGAACCTTTTTGACGTCTTGTCTTTTCATAGCCTCCATATTTTCACCAATGGAACGCTGTCATATGCCTTATGAAGGTAAAAATATAGTAAATGTGTTTCTAGATTGTATGCTCGTCTTTTTTCAGTCACTTGCTTTAATACAAAAGTTTTATCGATACAAGATAGTCCGGCTCGGAAACCACTTTGTTCTTCTAAATCCACTCAATAGTTTACAATTCTCCTCTAACACTTATCCATAAAGTCGCTCAATGGTACTGAGAACAGAGATGCCACGGTAAATTGGAGCAGTTGTCCTTACTATTTTTTAAAACACATTACTAATATATCCATCTTTGGCAGTTCATGCAAGCACAAGTTAAACATTTTCGCAAGATATTCACGAAACACTGACGGTGCTGATTTCAACAGTTCTATATTGATTATACCAGGTTCTGGCGCTGTGCCACTTTTAAAGCTCTTTATTACATATTGTATTTTTTCTGGCATTATATCTTCTATATTTTATTCCATATTATCCTGACGTTCCTCAATATCGTCTGTTTTTGTGAATGGCTCTCGATCTAGGTAATAATTCTGCCGTCTTTCTAGACTTATAGGCTGAATATTGAAATCAATTTTTCTCATTGTTTTTCAATTTTTTTTTGTTAACTTACAAGCCTCTGAATTTTGCGATTCCTAAGTTGGTGTTGATTCCTTGGAATATTCTTTCTCAGTATTCTTTTTTTTGGGGGGGGGCTTTTAATACTTCTTTCTTTCATTCTCTAAGTATACGGGCACACTTTTTTCTTGAATGCGAATCAGTTGGGGAGTTTAAGGTAGCATCGCCATGTTATCGTGGTAGCTCAGTGGTTGGAGCAACCGGACGGAAATCGGCAGATCCGTGGTTCAAATCCCGACGATGGTATTCAATTTTTCAGTCATCTGATTCTACCTTTCCAGGCTTGTGTGGAGGAACAATTATTTCCCCCATTTTTTCTATTCTTTAGGTTTTTTGTTGACAAACCACTTCTGATAGTCACTCCCCTTTCCTTCTGTTTTCTCTGCTATTTCCTCTGATCACCAATATTACTTTCTCCTCAGTCAATCCAAGGCTTTCATAGCTACTTCATGGACTGGCTGTGTTATTCCTTCATAAATTGCTATTACTGATATGATTTATATTGGTTAGTTTTCCACTCAATCTCAACTTATAAAGACAATTGATTGATGGGTCTTGGACGAGCTCTAACTTATATTTAGCATAGGCTGGTTCGATAACTCCATTTATTTCTTCAACTTCTCTGGGATCTAATTATTTTCTACTTATATAAGGAAAAAACGCGTGCCTCTGTAACAAATAGTGATCACAGCCACATAGCGCCTCTCGATGAACTCTACAATTGGTCAAACTTGCTTTATTCTGTTGTTTTCCAATTATATAGTCTATTATAGACCTTAACTTCCTAATCAGTTGTGCCCATATACGCTTATGGATTTGTTTACGTTAAAACATCCATTCCAGATCTTAAGTTTATACTCCTGGCACATTTCTCTCAGGCACTCTTCATTATAGTTACCACTTCTCCAAATCTTCCAACTATTTCGCTTCTATCTTGTCTACCCACCCTTCCATTGAAATCACATATATGATACAACTCTCTCCTTCATCCTAACTGGTCGAGAAGGTTTGTCAAATCATTAAAATTATTATAATTAAGAGATATTTATAAGCATAATATTTATGACAAGTGCAAACTTTCAATAGAATGAATAAAAAATATGTCAATGTTTTATTAATATTATGCGTGTGTAAAGTACGGGAGACAGTGTAGGTCTAAATGCATTGTAAGTAAAAGGAATAAACTCAAATATACGAACTGTTGTAATTTTTACTCTCGTTTTACAACTCACTGATAACCTAAAAGAAAGATTTTCTGCCGGTTTCCAAAACATCGTATGCCACGGAAGCTGCACAGAGAGATGAAGTCCAGAGCAGAGGGAAACAGGGACAGGAAAGGTGAGGTAGTAGAAAAAAGGCGGGTGGAGATGAAGAAGAAAGAAGGAGGAACAGAAATGCGAGATGGAGGGAGAGAGGGATAGGACGAAAGAAGAATATCCGCATTTAAGGCGATAACACGAGAAGAGCTTCGGGTTCTGCTGCGCACTATTATTATTTGTATATTTTTATTTTCTCTAGAGAGGTTTAGTGCCTTCGACACTCCTAAATCAATCAATGGAACATTAACCTCTAGCGAATAACTACAGGTAAATGATAATGTATTTATTTATTTTTACTAAGTTATTCACATCTTCGGGGTCTGTTGGGATTGGCTTGGCCACTTGTTTTCCTGACCTCCGATGTTTGCTGTAATTCTGAGTTATATCTCTTACATTCTTAAATTCCACAATTTTCCTACTCTCTCTCTCTCTTTTCGCATACTATTTTCAACTTCCCTCAACCTCCCATTCCCATTTCCTTCTCAGATTCCACGAAAACTCTCCTAAATCTCTAACCTGAGACCATTCTAAAAACGTTTTATTAATTTTTACAATGCTATTACTTTTTACTTTCTCTACTACGTATAGTAAGTAGGGGAAGTATTTAACCATTTGTCCCTAATAAATCTTTTCCTCCATTCATTTGTTTCATTACATGCCATCAGAATGTGTATTCCATTTTCAAATTTCTCCACATATCGACATATTCCTTGTATAACATCATCTTTGAGTATTCTAAATTGCCATACTCTTAGCTAAACCACACTATTGCTTCCGTTTCCCTTTTATTACAAAAATTTCTTCATACTTTTCTTTTCCTAATTCCGTGTTTATCATTTTGTAAGATATGAATGATTACATTTCACTACTGCTTCCTCCCATCTCTTGCTTATCAATGTTCTCATGTCTTTCTCTGGCAATTTTCATGAATCCTTATACCATACTATGTCTTTGCTCCATATATCACCTAGCTGAACACTTCCAGCTTTAATTTTACTCAACAAACATTCGTGGTTCAAATGTTTTTCTTGGTAATCGAAACAATTTTTCAAAATATTATCTTTTAACAACTGGCTTATCATATTATATGACAATAAAATACTTAACATGAACAAAACTTACCACTTCGGATTTAGAATTCTCCAGACCTTCCTTGCACTCACTTAACTGGTTCTGGAAAAAAAACAGAATTAAAACATACAACAAAACGAATAATGCAAAGCATTGATTTCATTTAGCTTGCGTTATATCCTTTTATATTAAACCTAAAGAAAACAGGAATCTGAATAATATTTGATTATAGATTTAACGCACATCGAAAATGCTAAATTTATGTTCAGTATCAACTATAATTGGCGTTACTTTAGCCATTATTTAAGCACCCTCAAGTGTTTTTTTGGAGAAACAACAGTTCATTAATTCATTTTATATTGTTGTAGCCGTTCGGTTACTTGCAGTTATATGTGTGAAGGTTATGTATACGTTTTTCACGTGTTTTGTCGTCGATGATCGTCAGTCCTGTCACGCTAAATGAATACCAGACGTAGAGCCATAATCAGGGTAAACCTTACCCAAAAACATATCATTAATTCCATCTGTGGTGCTACTAGAGGTGCGCGGATTCCATTTCCGGTTTCTACTCCGCAATAAGCAAAGCAACTGAGCTTGCTGGTCTACAAGGCAGCGAGTGCAGCGCACTCAGGGGACCATTCACGGCGACTAAGACTGCGCTCCTTACCGAGTTTCTGATTTTCGTTCCAGATTGATGTACACCGTCATTGAGCATCAATCCATATATTTAACTTCTTTCTCTGTAGGCCTGCCTGATTTGTTACAAAAGACATTGTGCGTTTCAAAAAGAAAACCACTTTATTTAACAGCTGCATAAATACAGTTTTACTATAGCATGTTTATATTTAATGTATATTTACAAAAGTTATATACCTTTTAACTACATTTATTATATGTCATGTATTGTTTCAAAATTATTCGATTTTCTCGGGAGCTTCAAACCGAGTGCTCATAAAACGGGAAATGTTCATCGTATTGCAGGTGAAATCAAATGACAGTATTTCCTCCTCAGTGTTTGAGACATGAACAAATATTGGTAATTTTTTTTTGTTCATTTCTGGATATTTTCCGCAATATGCCCAAAAGCAACACTTTAGAAACAAATTTTGTGTAAATGAGCGAATTTGTTTTAATTTAAAACAACTTTCATATTGAAATAAGGCAACCCAAAATGTTGGTGAAGGACAAGTAAACAAATCATTAACGTACATTCCATGTTATATGATAGTCTGAACGAAGTTTTATTTGAAGATCTGTAATACTTAAAAGTTTTCGTGAGTAAATATAGATTAGGGCATTAATAAGTGATTCTTAAAAAAATTCTGATTTGTTAGATTCCATTACTGTCTCTACGCTCTGTCGCTTATTAGTGGTTATAAAAATTATTCTTACGAAAGTTTATTTTCCTATATACTTCATTTTAATCGAGATAAACCTTTCCGGAAATAGCTGCACTACACATCTCGTTATAAATACACAGGGAATAGCAATAGTCAAATGTTTTAGAACTAGACGCTATACGCCGGCCTTAAAACTCCATACTCTTTCCATGACATCCCGAGAAACAGTTGAAAATGGGCAGGACTTGAAAAGAATAACTTAAGTATGAACAATTCAAGCTATTAATAACGGATATCTCGGAAATGGCTGAAGCTACAAAACGTTATTTTAAATAAATTGTGTGTTTTAAAGAGATGTATACCTTTTTGTGTACTACGTTTTCGTTTATCGCTTAATGTTTACCAGTTATGAAGATTATATAGATTTTCTTCCGAATGAAGGTTTCATAAGCTATTACAAAAACATTCAAAATATACATTTTATTTCTCAAGAAAATATCTTTAATATAAGGGATTTTCATCAAAATCGTTAGAGCTATTTGTCAGAAAATCAAATTTTTCCAGAAATGTTTCATGTAAAGGGTAGTTTAGAGTGAGGGGATTTTCTTGAAAATCTTCGTGTTCCATCTTTGAAAGATACTGAACTTAAATGCCATGTTTGGTATTTATCCGACATTGTTTTATGAGTTATGCTGCTCACAAACACACACACACGGACATTTTTCTAAAAATGCTTATTTTTTTTCAGGTGGCCTCAAAGCATGTGTTTCCGGTGAAAGATCAATATCGATTTTTTTGGGGGGTGAAATGCAATAACTTCTCTACTTACTATGTACGTGGCAAAGAAAGTAACAATCTGATGTGATACATACATATGTCTTTCTCTACCCTCTATCTTTATTAGTGCGTATACAAACTATTTTTAGTAAACTTTATTTTACTGTCTACTACATTTTAATCCAAATAAACCTTTGCAAAAGCAACAGCAACCACATTACACCTTTCGTTATAGTTACAAAGGGAACCGCGGTAGTCAAATGTTTAAGAACTGGACGACAAACGCCAGTCTTAAAATTCCATAGTGTTTCCATGCAATGGCGAGAAGCATCTGAAAATCGATGGGATTTAAAAAGAATAAGCATTGAACAATTCCAACCTTTAATAACGCATGTCTGAGAAACGGCTTATGTTACAAAAAAGTTATTTGAAATAAATTTGTATTTTAAGGAGATCTACATGTTTTGTGTGGTACATTTTCGTCTATTGCTTAACGTTTACTAATTATACAAGATTATACAAAACTTCTTCCGAATGAAAAGGACTTCTTAGGCCATTCCCAGAAAATTCGAAACATACATTTTATTTCTAAATATCTTTAATATGTGGTGCTTTAATCAAAATCATTAGAGCCATTTTTACAATATAAAAATCTTCGAAAAATGTTCCATGTAAAGGATAGTTTGAGTGGGGTGAGTTTCTTGAAAATCCTCGTGTCACATCCTTGAAAGATGCTGAACTCAAATACCACGTTTGGTATGTATTCGACTTTTCTTTTGAGTTGTGCTGTTCACAGGTACCCCCCCTCACACACACACACACACACACACACACACACACGAACATGTTTCCAAAAATGCTTTACTTGTATTCAGGGAGCCTCAAGACCTGAATTTCCGGATAAATCTCGTATGGAATTTTTGGGTGGAATGTAATACCTTCTCTACCTACTATGTACATGGTAGAGAAAGTAAGAAGGGCTAATTTCAGGATTATAAAAACCAGTACAAGGGGCACTATTTATATTTTGAGTCTTGGCAACCCTGAATGTTGCAGGTCCATCTGACGTTGTTTGACATTTTTGACCATAATCTACTTCAAACATTTTGTCAATAGAGCGTCATTTGTTTTGTTTACACTAACTTGAAGATTGTGTGTCAACAAAAACATGGAATTAACTCGTGAAAATGTTCGTGCAATGATTTAATACGAGCTTCGACGTGAATTATCAAGACAGGAGTGCATCGATCAACTAACTTCCACATTTGGCGACGAAGCTCCATCCTTTGCCATTGTGAAACGCTGGTATAACGAATTTAATCGTGGCGGCTTTTCGCTCAATGATGAAGTTCGTGAAGGTCGTCCAAAATCAGTTGTTGTGCCAGAAAACATTGATGCTGTGCAGCAACTAATAATGAAAGATCGTCATGCGATATATTGTGAGATTGAGGAAACCCTAGGCATTAGTTCCACCAGTATATATAAAATATTGCATGATTATTTAGCTGTGAAAAAGTTTTGCTCTCGTTGGATCCCACATAATTTGACGCAATCTCAAAAGATGCCCGTGTCGATTGGTGTATAAAAATGCTCAAGAAATACAATGGCGGTGCCTCAAAATACGTATATAAGATTGTAATAGGTGACGAACGTAAACAGCAGTCGACTGTATGGGTATTTCAAGATGAAGCAAATCCAACAAAAGTTGTTCGCACTCGAAGCACTTCGAAGCAAATGGTCACCTACTTTTTCAGCAAAACTGGCCATGTGGCAACAGTGCCTTTAGAGGAACGTAAAACAGTCAATGCCGAATGGTACACAACCATTTGTTTGCCGGAAGTCTTCGGCGAAGTAGAAAACCAACAAGAACCGCAGGATCGTTCTTCATCAAAACAATGCGAGCGCCAACACATCTCGTTTAACAACAGAGTATTTGAATGCTCAAAAAATCGAATTGATGGATCATCCGCCATACAGTCTTTATTTGGCACCCAATGACTTCTTTTGTTCCCGAACATCAAGAATAAATTGCGCGGACAACGATTTTCGTTGGCAGAAGAAGCCGTTGATGCCTTCAAAAACCATGTTTTGGAGGTGTCTCAATAAGACTAGAATAAATGCTTTGACAAATGGTTCAAACGGATGCAAAAGTGTATTGATCATAAAGGAGAATATTTTGAAAAACAATAAAGCAGTTTTCAATCAGAAATTACTTTGTTTTAATTATTAGGCTCAACATATAAATAGTGCCCCTCGTACGTTGAACTTCAGAAAATGTATTGTTCGGTGATAAAGTGCACATTGTTTTGAAACAGGACGACATATGCATATGTGAGGTATCACACTCTTTAAATGCAATTTCCCCTAAGATGTGTTCAAACCACAAATTTACTATTAAATAATAATAATAATAACAATAATAATAATCAAAGACACGGCAGCCCATGAAGGGCCAGGCCCTACCAATACGAGGAGGGCTTGACGCCCACATACACATGGCGGAGTTGGACGATCATTCAACCCGTACGGTATTCTAACACTACAGTTCCCCAAGCTGAAATTTTGCTTTTCTTGGCCCACAAATTGTTACCAATTCTACTTTTTCATATCTTAATGATACTGAGTGGTATCGGTCCTATACACGAGCCGAAAAATCCGCACCTCCATAGAAGATTCAGCCCAGGCGCTTCCGTAGCCAGAAACCGAAGCACTGCCCTCTGACATATTGCGCCACAGCGTTTTTAAATCACAGGGCTGTGCATTCAGCTATTATTGTATTGATATCTCACCTCTGGGATGGGGGATGAGGTCGACCAAGATAACCCGAGTTCGAACCTTGGTTCTGGTGAATTATCTTGATAAGAAACGAGATGGCTTTGTGGTAACGGGTGAGGCACTTTCGTGTTCAGTTCCTGTCGACCGCACGATATTAACTTGGATTCTTTGTCGTTTTTCCATGGCCGTTAGCCGAATGCCGTGGTGGATTCTCTTCTATAATGATTTCGTTTTTCTCATTCTCTTTCATTTCATTTCCTTCTCATGTTTCAGGTGTACTTTAATGTTTCACAATGTGCGGCAGTGCTGGACAAATGGGGCTGTTGGTTGTTTCAAGGGAAGAGCATTCCTCGTGAACACCAGAGGGTTGTCTGGTTGTGTGGGTCCTTCATTGCTCACTCTGGTCTGCTGCGGCAGTGGTTCTTCGAGCTGGAACTTTCAGGGACTTCCTCCGTCTCTGTGGCCTGTATACCTGCTGCCTGTAGACTTCTGTGGGTTCCTTAGCTTTATCCCTTCCTCCAGGGGGCTGGTAGCCACAATAGATCTATGTACGAGGGGATTCAAAAAGCAAGAGCAAACTAATTTTCGCGAAACTACAGATATCAACAACATGTTATTTCTTAACATAATCACCCTCCTTTTTGATACATTTCTCATACCATTACACCAACTTCTTTGTTTCATCAGAATAAAAGGTTTTTGTTTATGTCCGCAACAAGAATCCCGTTTCTTTAACCTCATCACTTCCAAATCGTTGTCGTCTGAGAGTGTTCTTCAAAGGTCCAAACACATGGTAATCCATAGGAGAGAGATCAAAGCTACATGGGGGATGCTGTAAGACCTGAAGTCTCAATCTCCGAATGGCTTCAAGAGCTGCAGCGTTGTGTGGAGGCGCGCGGTGTCGTGAAGGATAAGAGCGCCTCTAGATAGATGTCTTCTGCGACGGCTCCGATTTGCTGGTTTCAGTTCACTCTCTAATATGGCGTTGTACCGGCACTACTCACTGCTTCACTCCTTTGCTGAAAGTGCTCCAAAAGCGGCCCATTAATATCCCAGAAGAGGGTGAAAAAGACCAACGTGCTGGGACGACCAGAACGTTGCCCATCTGTCGTCGACTTTTAAACACATCTACCCACTTGTACAATTTTCTCCCGCTAATGCAGTTATCTCCATATCATTCCAACATCCTTCTATGAATTTGTCGAGGTTTTATACTCTCTGACCACAAAAATCTTATTATGCTCGTTGTTCTTCTATGGTGCACCCAGCTAGGGGCGTGGCACCTTGTTTCAGCCTTCCAATTCAGCATTTTATCTATTCTGTCGGCATATGTCCAAACTGTCTCTAAGATTGTATCTTTACGTTTGAAACGCCTGGAGTGTTAACTGCATTTAATGCTGTTTGTTTGCTTAAAGGTACCCGCGTAGATTGCAGTGCGCGAGGTGTCCCCCTTTGCTGTATATCCTATACCTTGATTCCTATCAAGGTATAGGATATATACCTTTATCCCATGGTTTTTCTCATCCTCACAAGACAAATGAGAAGGTGAATTCCAACATTTTTTTCAAATTATTATGTAAATGAGAGCAAATTGAAAACTTAAAAAATTATGTTATAGTAGTTTCTGGAATGAAATGAAGATTTAGGATGTTCTGGGGGAAATTATTGGGAATTAGTATTTTTTGCAGGAAATGTTTTGAATTAATAGTATCTATATTCTGGGATTCATAAATTATGGTGGCATAATAGTAATGTTGAATTTAGTACTATTTGGAAAGAAATGCTTTACTAATAGATTTCTTGCGGATACAGTATGTTTTGGAAAGAAAATGACATTTTTTACTCAAATTTCATGCTTTCAGTATGTATTGCCAAGACTACCTTGCCAAACTCGATTTAACTCAAAGGAATATATTAAAACCCTTACCTAGCTCAATTTGTTTAAAGAATGGATATAGTACCTTTTGGAATTCACCTTGTCAAATGTCGGGCGACTCAAAGAATCTCAGTTCATTTGAACGTCCTGCCGCCCATTTCATTTACCCTCTCTGCAGACTTTGACGTTTATAAAGCTTGTTAAATTTTTAACCTGATGAAAATTATTTTTCTGGGTATTAAGCTAACTCTGAAAGCAAGCAATTCATTATTTCACTAAGCTGCAGTACACATAGAACAGACAGTCAAGAAACTTAAATACAAAATGTAGCTTGAGTGTCACTTCCAAAAATCTAAACGTCCTTAATCATTGAATAAAAGTACAGTTTTAGGATCAGATAAGTTTTAAAGAATTAAAAGCCATAATTTTAACTAAGGTAACCAGCCTTAGCACTTATATAATTTTCTAGTGACCTTACACCTCGTAACTAGAAAACTCTGCTGAAGAAGAAGCCGTAAATTTAACTGGCACGCTGCCTATATTAGGCAAGGACCAACAAAGGAAGACCGGAACAATCCTTCAAGAATTACGGTTGTCAGTTTTCGGGCTTTCGCGGACAGTTGCTAAGGCCAGCAATCAATGTTCCATTCCAAATTTGCATTAAAGAATGTATGAAGTCACTTATTACCCGGATGATAAATATTAATCTTTCACTCTTTCCATAAATGGTGTTAATATTACTTATTGTACTATTGCACGAGACAAGAAGACTGCTAAAATTCAGCTTCAAATGGCTAAAAGTATAAAAGTTCACATCTTGTGGAAATATAGCTATTTTTATACGATATTGTAAATAAATGTCACATTTTATTAAAATTGTTTTGTTAGTTCATTGAAAATATAATGTACATTATTTGCAATCGCACCTTTCGTTTAAGGGGAGATAGATTGCTGAAATAAGCAAAGGTATATTTTTTTGGTAAAACACCAAATTTCATATGCATGTATATTAGTGTCTGCTGCATACACATACACAGTATAACTTTTGTGTATATCTGATAACTATCTTTCATGAATAAATTGTTTTTAATTTTCTTTATTATAACTTTATGTTCCTATTTTGCAGAAACTATCAATGATACAAATTTTAAATTTAGTGCAGAGGCTCTTAGTAATATGTTCTTTAATACACATAAAATGATACAATAGCTTAACTAAAGCTTTCAAAATAAATTATAATTCATTAAAAATATGCTAGAAGAAAAATGCATATTTTTATAATAATATTCAAGATACCTATGTCATTTTATAGCTCAAAATAAGAGTTCCTGCAAAGTTTCACTACTATTGACCAACTGATTTCAGAGAAAAAGGTGCATAAACCAAAGAGTATTTTAGAAAAGATTTAAATGGAGGTGTAGCAGGCATTAAAAGGGCGTACTGCCTTATCAAATAGCCATTCAAGGTCCTAAATAATATCGTAACCAAGCAAACCCATATATTCTCATTCTGTTTAGCAAGATTTTCACAATCGTTTTAAAAATCAAAGAAAAATGGATTTCTGAGACTTCAGTCACCTATTTCCGCTTAATTCCAGAACGCTCAGTTGAAAATATCTCTTACAATGTGCAATTTCTTGTACAGTTTTGAGGAAAGGAATAATTTTAATGGGTTTATTTTACGGTACTTAAAATAGAAAGTGGATATTCTGCTAAAACCAAACCTGAGCGTGTCAATTGGTTTTCTACTTTCACTGTGGAAAAGCAAATTAAACAATTCACGTGAATAATTATTAGAAATTTTCATGTTAAGGAAAACACGTGCTTTCTTTGTTTGTCTTTAAGGCGATGGGGTTATTGTCCTTCGTGATCACGCATCCTCAGAAGCAAATTCAGAGTTATAGAAGAACTGAACAAAATTATTATCCGAGTCAGTACTTTTAAACACGAGGGAGACTTAGGTACCAGTAAAAACGGATAGGAAAGAAAAGAACAAGAAATTGTAGCGCTGGTACTACAATTTTGCTCTCTTTGGATGTAGTCGATTTCAAACTCAGCTATACATGCGTCCAAATTATGAAACTGCTTCATAGTGCATATATTTTCTGATAATACTGTCTGCAGCCAAGTCATTACATGTTGGTCACATACGATGCAAAGGTGACATTTGGTTAAAAATCCATGTTTAATTTCTATACCGAGTACATAGTAGGTAGAGAAGGTATTGCACTAAAAAATTCTAAACCGAGATTTTACCGGAAACACGTGTTTTGGGCCCTCGCATCCAAAAAGGCATTTTTAGAAAAATGTCTATATTTGTCTGTGAACAGTATAATTCACAAACGAAAAGTTCGGATAAATACCAAACTGGTGAATGGATTCAGTAATCCCCAAAGATGCGGCACTAAAGAAATTTCCCCTCCCTAAACTACCCTTTATATGGAAAATTTTTGCGGAATTTTTTATTTTAAAAAAAATAGCACAAAAGATTATGTTTAAAATACCATATATTAATAGCAGATTATGATACAAGGATTTTACTTATAGGGTTTTTATATAGAGTTTTATTTTGCGTGTTGGAATGTTTCCGAAGCGAAGGTCATAGGCCGATTTTTGCAATCCTACGAGCAAAATAAAACCACTTTTAACACGTGTGGCATATACTATTTTTAGACAGTGCTGAATTTGTAAAATATCAATAATATTCTATTGATTCCTGAAACTAACACAGATAGCGTTTAGAATGCGGTTCTTGAACTATTCTAAAAACAAATATTATTAAAGAACATAATGCTAATAAAAAAATATGATAAAGCATAATGATAAATAAATCAGAAATTACGTTAAAAAGCGAGATGTCAATTGTTTTGATGTTTTGCAGTCATTTTCAGCGAAATTATTTTCAACGTGTTTTGCCTTACACCAGTCAATGAAGAAATTAAGTGCTATATCATACTGATCGAGACAAGTGATGCATAAAGCAAGTTTTTGCGTCCTGCCTAAACATCTTAACAATGGTGAATTATCTATTTCTCTAAAACATGCTTCACAGTTAGAGGCAGAAAATGTTGGCGATTTCTCTCTTTTGGAATGTTTGCAACAAAATTCAATTTATTCACAACCTCAGTTACAGATGCAGGCTCTCTCTTTGTGTTCATTATAGACTCATGAAAAACATGAGAGTGGCATACACAGTCAAAAAACGGTGCTACTGCAAGAAAACTAGGAGTAGTGTTGAGCGCTAGCCAACAAAATACAGTAGTAAGGATCATTATATTCTTTTGGCCATAGTTCTCGTAGTAATGGTACAGCGAGTTATTTACGGCGTGGCGCTTGCGCCAGAAATTCAAGAGTAACAGATCTTCATTATTCAAGACATTTGACGATTTTTTGAAAATCGGCGCGACTCTTTTCCGTGTGTTAAAATTGAGTAAAATTCTGCTTTTTCAGCACGTATGGCAAATCTACTTGAGGGCATTCCTGCTACCTTGCATTAATCTTGCCGTCACCCATATCCAGGTCTGCCTTTTGATAATGTGAGCATGAGACACGATTAAGAGCGCACTTTTTGAGAATGTGTCATAATAAAATTTATAAGAAAAGGATTCTAACAAGTTTAGTTATGGACAAACTTTCGACAGAATGAATAATATTTAAGAAGCTATTACCTATTTTTACTTTCTATCCTACTTTCTCACAGTAAAGTCAATTGGATTCCACTAAAAAATTCAATGTATTTCCAGTGTGAGCAGTGTAACTCAAAAACGAAAATTCGGTTACCAAACCAAGTATTTAAGTTCAGCGTCTTTCAAAAATGCGACACAAAGATTTTCAAGAAAATACCCCCACCCCAAGCTACCCCTTACTTGGAGAATTCTTCATTATTTATTATTTTCTAAAAAATGGTGCTAACAGTTTTGTTTAAAATACAATATATTTTAGATATTTGGATACAATTAATGAATTTTCTGCGAGAAACCTGTAAAGTCATTCTGAACGACCTTTATGCAATTGGTATAACGTAAGAGAGAGTCAAAATCTTACTATACTAGAAATGAGATCAGCTTAAAGCACATTGGATTGGATTGTGATGCGGAGGGGATTCGGCACCGATCCAGGAACGAAGATATTGTGCCGACGTCCCACGAGGGGCCGCCTCGGCAGGGAGGGGTGAGTTGAAAGAGACACTGGGCGGCCGAAACCAGGAGTGACGGCGCAGCGATGATAGGGTTGATACAGTATCCAGATTGAGACGCCTTGGCAGTCGGACAGGCAGACTGGGAAAACCCCACAGGAGTCAGAGTGGGCGGTCACCGGGGATCGAACCCGAGACCTCTCGAATGCGGGCCACAGACGTTACCGCATGAGACTTCCCGATCACTTAAAACACCTAGTTTACATCAAATATTGTGTCGTTTACCATCTCCAGACTTTCTTTGTTATTATTTTGAACTTTCAATTAATTATACTCTTTCAATTGGTAAGTCGCTACTCGTTTTTTCTCGTGATCATGCAAAGAGAATGGACTTTCAAGGCCGCACATAGCGACCCGCTTTTTAAACATCTGACTGCTGTATCCTTCTTAAACTTACAAATAAATGTATAAACGTGTGATGAAAGCTTTTCTCGATCAACAAAAAGTAGTTAGAAGAGTAAATATTTAGTAGAAGAGTGAGTAGAGAAAGTCATGCAAATAAATACACTAGGATCTATTTATACACCTAAACCGGTTACTACGTGAATCAATGTCATTGCAGGTATAAAGAAGTGGCACAGTCTTGTATGCTGTTAAATCTTTTGTTTATGTTTTAATTTTATTAATACTCCAGCAGAAGCAGTTTTAATATTGGTTTTCAAAACATCACATAGCATATAAATTGCAGAGAGAAGAGATGGAGGGTGAAGAGGAAGCGAGAGGAAGACGGAGAACAGAGACGGCAGAGGAAAATATTGAGGTAGAGAAAGACGGAAATGGTGGGTGAAAATGAGAGAGGGGGAGAAATGGAGGGAGAGAACCAGGAAAGAATTTTTGTTTTTAACGCAATAATGCGAGCATTTATATAAATTAGATTCAGGTAATTTTACATAATGAGTTGTTAAACAAATGTAACTGACCTCTGTGAGCATTAATTGATCTCTGTCCTTCTGCGCAGCCGCAAGAGTTTCAACTGTGTGCTTCAGGTACTTCACTCGTTGAGTCAACCCCTGAAAACATTCTGTTATATGAGAGTGTGACAGTTATAGAAACTAGATCTGATAATATCAGATCTTTGTAATTTCTTTATTGCCTACCTTTGGTAGGTAGCAGAAGCATTGAGTTTCATAAAAATCTGATTGATACACCAACATGATTTTCTCTACCCTCTATCTTTATTAGCGAGTATACAAACTAATTTTACTAAAGCTTATTTATATATCTACTACATTTCATTCCAAATAAACTGTTGCAGAAATAGCTGCATTAACAATTTTGTTATAGATACAAAGAGAACAGCGATAATCAAATGTTAAAACTGGACCCTATATGCTAGCCTTAAAATGATACACGTTGCCATGCAATCGCGATAAACAACTGAATCTTGACAGGACTGAACAAACAGAGAATGAACAAATAATGAATGGCTTATGCAACAAAAAATTGAAATAATTGGTATACGCTAAGTGATAGACGAAAGCGCGCTACACAAAAATGTAGATCTCTTTAAAACAGACAATTTAATCCAATCAAACATTTTTGTGACATCAGCCATTTCCAAGATATCTGTTATTAATGGTTCGAATTGTTCAAACATATTATTCTGTCCTGTCAATTTTCGATTGCTTCTCACAATGTCTTGGAAAGTGTATGGAATTTTAAAGCCAACCTATAGCGTCTACTTCTAAAACATTTGACTGTCGTTATTCACTTTGTACCTATAACGAAATTGTAATGTATCTAATTCTACAAAGGTTTGACTGGATTAAAATGAAGTAGGAGAAAAAATAAGCTTTAGTAAAAATAGTTTATATCCGCTAATAAACGATAGAGGGTAGAGAAAGTCATGTGAATGTATCACATCATATTTTTACTTTAAGATCAATTATGAATTAATATGTGGAAAGTATTTTACAAAGAAAAGCCAATATTGTAAAAAGAAATGTATAATAATAATAATAATAATAATAATAATAATAATAATAGTAATAATAATAATAATAATAATAATAATAATGTCATACCACAAAAATATCGCTTGGGGGCTCCTTTTTGTAGCTCTCCAGCTTCACCTGTGTAACAGAATCATTA
Organism: Deroplatys truncata; assembly: GCA_030765065.1. Classification (NCBI taxonomy): domain Eukaryota; kingdom Metazoa; phylum Arthropoda; class Insecta; order Mantodea; family Mantidae; genus Deroplatys; species Deroplatys truncata. The sequence goes on along the minus strand of CM060975.1, from coordinate 196,481,051 downwards.
CATTAAATAAAGATAGAATAAGCTTAGAAAAACAAAAACGAAGGGAAAACAATACAAATAACAAATTCAGAATTTAAGTATAAAACATTAATTTAGCTACAATAGATTATTTATTACTCGATTACCCATATTTCTATATAATATAGCATGAGATAATATGTATAATACTGTTTAGCCGTGTGACCATTGTGAGATAAGTGTAATTTGAATAGACCGCCTTTAGTTACTTAGAAGAAAAGCTTACATCGCGCGTTAAGAAGCTGTCACGTGATGAAAATCGTTCTATTCGACTTTTAAAAACAGGCTGTACTGCAGGTATTGGGCATTGTCGCTATTAATCCAGGAGTAATTGTATAGCAAGCTATATATATATATATATATATATATATATGTATATATATATATATACATGTTGAAAAAAAAGTTGATTCAGCACTAGAATTTTTCTGTGTTATTTTACTTTAACTGTTAACTGTATGTAGATTCATCCGTAAAAATTATCCCTAAACACAACTGGAAATAGCATATTATGCAAAAATATTATAATGGTAGTAATTAAGACGCGTATGTTTATGAAACGAGCGGTATCGACATAATTATCATTATAATCAAGTAGTATCACACTATAATTTCAAAACTTTTAAGTTTTTACGAAAAGTCGCACCTTGTTAATTGTGTATAATTAAGTGTTGATCGGATGATTGCAGAATTGAAGGCAGAACCTCGAGCGTGTTTGCGAATAGTGCAACAGGTGCGCTATTGAATCCATACTGTATTTAGTGAGTTTTGAGGCAGTATTTTTAACACTTAAATGATATCAGTTTAATTATATAATATAAAATATAATAACAGCCCGCCTTAAAGCAATATGCGTATGTAATAATATGTAAAATGTATGCATCAGTCATTGTATTAATGTTTATATTATTATGTATACGTATAATGTTATGTGAATGTATTACGTAATCAAACAATGTAGGAGCTGTGAGAATAGAAGCCGAAAGTTGCTATAAATGAGGTAACCTTGAGGCAATAATGAATTGGAAAGTTTAATAATGCTACTAGTAATTCTTGGAACAATAATGTAATATTTAAAACATTTTTAATAAATAGGCAATCAACAACTAGAAAAAGCTTAAGTTAAATAAAAGTATTTTATTGGAGTAGGATTAGCCATTCAGAGACTTGAAATATAGAAATTTACAAATTTAAGCGGTAAACGCCAGACGCTAGAAGATAGCGTACCTGAGCAGTTCGTTCACTCGGTACGTATTCAGTGTGAGACATAAAAAATTCATTACAGCGTGAATAATATAAAGTTTACGTGTTAAAAAATACAAGTAACAATCTCACAGCTCTACAGTGGGATATATCAGTGATTTTTTATTAATCGTGTGAAAGATTAATAAAACGAAGTTAAATACCATTATAATTTGTGTAAGCCTTCATTCTTTAGCCGCACCAACCCCTGCTAAGAGATACGTGTTTCTGCAAATTACTACTGACGCATCCGAGGCAAACATTCAAATATAATATTTAAATAAACATTCAAATTACAAAGTTGATTTTTAAACGTGGGGGCGAAGGCCACCGGAAAGTAAAATTGGATTGAAGGCCAACGGAAACTTTGTATTATACGTGGGTTTGGTGCGCAAAGCGTGGTACTAATAACGTAAAATTAATCTACTACAAATTGGCACCTAAACGTGGGGCTTAAACTACTTCAAATTTGTGCCTAAACGTGGGGCCAGAATAGGCAACAATAGGTGAAAAGAAGAAAAGTATCAACGAAGAGCTACCAGAATCGACGAAATTACAAGACTTAACTACAAGAACATCGTAGAACTTCAAGAAACGTCACCCAAGGACAGCAATTCTTTCAGGAGTACGGGGCACGCAGTCAACAATTCAACTAGAATCTACGAGGGAACACCAGAATAAAAAAAGTTTACTAACACAGCCAGAAAAAAGGTAGTAAAATTCCAATACTATATGTGTATATAATTATCAAGATAGTTACGAATATATTGTTATTAAGATAGTTTCATGCTGTTAAGAAGTGGAAAATTAAAATTCAGCAATTCCAAACCAAATATAACAAAAGAAAATCTGCAAAGTAAAATGGAAACAGAAAACAATTAAAATATGGAAGTAGGAGAGGATAGGTCAGCCATTACAGATTACAATGTAAATTTACAATTCAGAGCTAGAGGAAACAAATAGGTTAGATGTAGAACAATCATCTGTAAATTCACAGTTAGGTATAGAAACAGATAGAAGTAGTATGCAAGGTCAATCACCTTTACATATGTTAGTGCAGGGAGCAACAAATAAAATAAATAATATCCCTCGCACATCTAGCCAACAAGAGCAAAAAAAACTTATCACAACAAAATTTTATGTGCCTTCTAAAAGCAATAAATGACCTAAGTAATAAGATAATTCAGACTAATAATAAGATAACTGAAACTAATAATAAGGTAGCTGAAACTAATAATAAGCTACCTGAAACTAATAATAAGTTAACTGAAACTAATATAGAGCTATCTAGTATAAAAATGATATAGCTAAGCAAATAGAAAATTGTATGAAAGAAAGCAAATCTGAAAGTAGGAGGCTAGAAATCAAAATAGAACAATCTTCTAAAGCACTACAAAATGATATAGATTTAAAAGTAAATAAAGGTTGTAATCAGCTAGAACAGAAATTTTCAGGTCATATTGATAAAAATCTAACTGAAATGGAGCTGAAACTTACTAATACTAAATAGGGTATTTTTAACAAGTTAGATAAACAGGGTGAAGAAGTAAAAACAATGGTGGAAAACACAAATGTAGATATTGTGCAAATACAAATAGATTTAACAGGGGAAATAAATAAAATGCATGAAATGACAAAAACAAATGCAGATGCAATTAAAGAAGCAAATACAGGGCAAGGACAAGTAATGTCAATGATTGGCGAAATTGAAGATAAACTACAAGAAAGTAGCAAAAAAAATAGATAAACTTAGAAATAGTTTTGAAAATTTAAGTACCAGTGTACCAAAAGTAAATGCAAATGTAACTAGTTCTGTAAATGCTAATCAAATGTGATAATAATACAAGAGCTGAAAGAAGTGTCTCACCTATGTTAACTAATAATAAAAGAGACGCTACTGCTTTCTCCATAACATCAGCCTCTCAAACATAAAACAATAACAATGACACACATGTCAAACTATCATTCTGTGCTCAGTGAATTACCTTTACTTATTTTAATGCTTACTCAAGTTCAGTACAATTTATTCATGATCTAGCAAAATATTTTAAATTGAAGAATGTGCCTGAAGCATTAAAAATGATCCTTGTTATAAAATGCTTGGACAATAAAACCTTAGAATGGTTACATATGCTAGCAGATAGTGAAATGAATTTTGAAACATTTAGAGTTTTATTCATGAATAAGTTTTGTAATACCACTGTGCAACATAAGCTTAGGGCAAGCCTAAGTTATTAACAATACAGTAGAGATGACAGTTTGTCAATGACAGAATTTCTTATAAAGTATGCAGGTTATGTGTGGCACAAGAAGAAAGAGAGAAAAAGAAAAAAAAGTAACTGGAACATAAACAGGGAAAGCAATGTAGTTTAAAAATGTATAATAATATATTTACTAAATGCAATCAATTGTCAATAAACAAAAGGAAGTATAGATAAAAAGATGTAATAGAAAAAATCCATTGTTAGCGAGAAAAATATAAGAAATCTGAATGGCAAACTACATTTATAATGCATAAGATATAAATTCTAATCTATATAAGATATAGATTAGAAATAGTTAGAAATATACACATGTTTAAGAAATAGGTTATAAATAAACGGTAACAAGTGTTAATATGCCTAATTAAATGTTAAATTTCTAGCACATAGGATACTTAATAGTGGCTGTGTTAGTTATTAAATAAACTTTACCAGATCATTGACCTTACACCAGGTCGTTGACCTTAAAAGTGTCAAACATGTGGCAGAAAAGATAAATTACTCTGCTACGCGAATGTAGTAAAAACCGTGATACATAAATAGTGACAGTGAAAAATAGCAAGTGATATAATAAAAAGGTTATATTTCTTTCTTTCAGGAGCCTTTCAGAAAATATTTAAGCATTTAAAAATACAAAAACAAAAATAACATAATTTTTAAACATTTCTAAAAGGGGGCAATTTGAGGCAGCATTTTTAACACTTAAATGATATCAATCTAATTATGTAATATAAAATATAATAATAGCCCGCCTTAAAACAATATGTGTATATAATAATAAGTAAAATGTATGTAAAAGTCATTGTATTAATGTTTATATTATTATGTACATGTATAATAAACTTATGTGAATGTATTACGTAATTTAACAATGTAAGAGCTGTGAGAATAGAAGCCGAAATTTGCTAACAATGAGGTAACCTTGAGGCCATAATGAATTGGAAAGTTTAATAATGCTACTAGTAATTCTTGGAACAATAATGTAATATTTAAAACATTTTTATTAAATAGCCAATCAGCAACTAGAAAAAGCTTAAGCTAAATAAAAGTATTTTATTGGAGTAGGATTAGCCAATCAGTGACTTGAAATACAGAAACTTACAAATTTAAGCGGTAAACGCCAGACGCTAGAAGATAGCGTACCTGAGCAGTTCGTTCACTCCGTATGTATTCAGTGTGAGACAAAAAATTCATTACGGCGTGAATAATATAAAGTTTACGTGTTAAAAAGTACAAGTAACAATAATCTCACAGCTCTACAGTAGGATATATCAGTGAAGTGTTATTTAATCGTATGAAAGATTAATAAAACGAAGTTAAATACCATTATAATTTGTGTAAGCCTTCATTCTTTAGCCGCACCAACCCCTGCTAAGAGATACGTGTTTCTGCAAATTACTACTGACGTAGCCGAGGCAAACATACAAATATAATATTTAAATAAACATTCAAATTAAAAAGTTGATTTTTAAACGTAGGGGCAAAGGCCACCGGAAAAGTGAACGTTGGGGCGAAGGCCACCGTAAAGTAAAATCGGGGCGAAGGCCATCGGAATTTTGTATCGTACGTGGGGCTGCAGCTACCTCAAGTTTAGTGCCCAAAGCGTGGTGCTAATGACGTAAAGATATTCAGCTTCAGTTTTTTCAGGTAATGTAAAAGCAACACACATTGAAGCAAAGCAAATGGACTCAAAGTATTAGAATACTAACATTACAATGAACAGAATTTATTTTATTTTAAATACACATATTTAATTGTTTATTTCGGAAACGAATCCAAGTGGATTGCTATCTTGAAGGTGTTAAAAGGTATAGACTGCGTGCGCCGCCAAATAAGATTAAAACGAGTCTCTGAAGTATTGTGGATGCCACAAGAGTTCAATTACGTTACACTCAATCAGGGCATTATAATGTGGTAGACCAAAAAGGATATTTACTCGAAAACAAAATTAATTACTGACGCTGTTGAACATGGTGATTCCGTAAACAAGGTCACCAACATTATTCTTGGTGAAAAAGTGTGCTCGATTTATCCACGCCTGATTGTCGACCTTAAAATATTAAAATAACTTACAGCTCATATTTAGCTGGTGCATAACGTAAATCGTAAGTAAATATTAACCAATAAAAAGCAAGTAAAAGCCTAGGTAAGATTCAAATGGTAAAATAAGAGTATCATGTATGATAATATTCTATGTTTGCAATAATAAATATATCAAAAGTTAATGGATTTAATATAGTTCATACGCATACGTGCAGTAAAATTAGCAAAACCGCAGATAAATTCGGTTACCAGCACTGAATGCAAGGAATTCAACTTTCTACTATGATAGCATGAATGGGAAGTGGAGCAAAGATACTACCCTGGAAAAGTAATATTGTTACATATAACTCCGCTCTCATTCTTTAACTTTTCACATTTTTTTTGCTTGTTTTATTTATGGACACTCTTTAACTGCCATGGTTCTTAGCGTCCTATTCTATTCTGGACGTGAAAGATCGGAAATTTTGCTCTGAGACCTCTTTATCAAGCTTGAAGGTTTTTTATATGCTATAAATCTACGACACGGACCACCGGCTTTATTTCCCTTCCAAAGGAAGCCATGCTAAGAAGTTTTACGCTCGAAAAAAAAAATAAACCCGCGACCTCGTGAACCAGAGGCATGGACTCTTTAGACGTTCGCATGCTGCAGATAATCTCCAATTAACTTCTTTCCTTGCCAATAAGGCTTGCGTTTACAACCTATGGAGCCGGAGCATATTCTTTTTGTGTGAAATAAACCATCATACATTCAAAGAACTAAAAGAAAACATCAGGCGAGAAATTCACTCAATTTCCGATATCAAACTCTTCAATGTGAATGAAAATTTCTTGAGAAAATTCAAGAAATATGCGGATAGAGAGGGGCAATATTTCCAACATCTCTTATATAAGGCATGTGTTTATAATCATTATAATTGTTACTATGAGAACTTGAGGCGGGGATATTATACCTGTTTCGGCGGGATTTCGAACTACGACAGCTGTGCGTTTTTTAATTTATTTATTATTTTTTTATAAAGTTTCGTTGTTTACCCAGTTTAGGATTACTGTGTTTTTACCGTTTTCTTAACCACTTATTACCGCAATTATACACACAACACGCAGACACACACAAACACCCATGCTCATGGCGGGACTCGAACCCGCGATCCTCAGCTTGGCGGCCACGGCTACGAGGGCCTACTGGGTTGGCCAGTGTGAAGGAAAATCACTGCTTTTATTGATGTTATCAATTATTATGAAACGGTATATTTGTGATTGCAAATGATAAATCAAAAAGCTACTGTTAAAAAGGTTAAGCTAGCCCTTCTTTATAGGCATGATCAGTCTAGACAATATAATTATGTAGTTTAAAAATACTGACTATACAATTTCTTTTCATGAATCAAGGAAGACAAAAAATTCAAAATTTCATCGAGTTATGTTTATGAATATTGTTTAACTACTGTGGTTCTTAGCGTCTCATTCTATAATGGGCGTGAAAGACCGGTAATTTTGCTCAGAGACCTCTTTATCAGGCTTGAGGTTCTTTTACGTGCGTAAATCTACTACATGGGACCACTGGATTCACTTCCCTTAAAAAGGAAGCGATGCTAAAGATTTTTACGCCCGAAAAAAATCCATCGCCCTCTCCCGGATTTGAACAAGGAAGACACGGAGAGAGAATCAATAAAACATTAAAAAAAAAAAAGGGGGATTAATATTTGCAGTTAATTTCATTACAGTACAACTGTTCCAAACACACATAGGAGAAATATTTGAATGTTGGTGGTTTAGGATCGTCAGACGGAGGTGCCTCCAGTCAGCACCATACGTAGGCCATAGTAGGCTTCCACCATGATCCTTAAGAGGCAAATATGAAAGGTGCGGTGGAAAGGATGGCTCCGGATTCTAGGTCGTCGTGTTGTTTGTTGTCCTCTGGAAGCAACAGTGGCTATGTAAGAATGCGGCATACGTTTTGTTACATAACTTTTCAGGATGAGTTCTCTTTCTCAGGATTCGTTACTTTCAGTTTTTACAGCTTTTTAAAAATCTGATACGGCTAAACCGATGTAAAGTTTTGTTTTACCCAATGTTGTATTTATTCTCAAGTACTAAGTATAGATGAACACATTTTTAAATGCAAATTCATATTAATAACTTTATGAAAACAATTATTTATACTTTTCAGTAAAGTAAACATATTAGACTTTGGATAAACAATTATACCTTTACACGTAGCTATACGGGAGTATATCTAATCCAATTTCAATCTCTCAACCCGTATTTTTACTATTGGTAATTATTAATTATACTACAGCTTGATGTGTTTTATTCGTCACTATTGTTGTCGATAAAGGGTTCATGAATGCTTAATATGTCGCGTCTTTTCTCCTTTAAGCTATCGTGTGAAAATGTTTCCTTTAGTACTGATTGTCCCTAGCAACGGGTGAAATCTCTTTTTACTTTCTCTACTACGTATAGTAAGTAGGGAAGTATTGCATTCCACCCAAAAATTCGATACCGAGATTTCACCGGAAATACATGTTTTGAGACTCCCTGAATCCAAAAAAAGCATTTTTGGAAACATGTCCGTGTGTCTGTCTGTCTGTGTGTGTGTGTCTGTGTGTGTGTGTGTGTGTGTGTGTGTATCTGTGTGTCTGTGAACAGCATAACTCAGAAACGAAGAGTCGGATAAACACCAAACTTGGTATTTAGGTTCAGTATCTTCCAGAGCTGCGACTCGAAGGTTTTCAAGAAAATCCTCCCACCCCAGACTACCCTTTACATGGAACATTTTTCGAAAATTTTAATTTTCTCAAAAATGCCTCTAACGATTTTGATTACAATATCATATGTTTAAGGTATTTTCATGACAAATGAAATGTATATCTCGAATTTCCTGGGAATGTCTCCAAAAGTGTTCTTCATTCTGAACGACTTTACTCATGTACAAACTATTTTTACAAACGCTTATTCTCAATATGCTTCATGTTAATCGAGATATCGAGATGTCAATATTATTGCTAATTTTCTTGTAGATGCAAGGGGAATATGGTAGGTTTTTAGCGATAGTTCAATATTTAAGCGCTGGTTGCTATGTGGCGCATTCCATTCTCTTTTGCACGTCCAGGACAAAAAATGAGTAACGAATTTGAGAAAAATCTGATGTGTTACACTCACATGACTTTCTCTACTCTTGTACAATCTAATTTTACAAACGCCTATTCTCCATATGCTTCATGTTAATCGAGATATCGAAATGTCAATCTTATTGGTAATTTTCTTGTAGATGCAAGGGGAATATGGTAGCTTTTAAGCGATAGTCAAATATTTTAACGCTGGTTGCTATGTGGCGCATTCCATTCTCTTTGCATGTCCAGGACATAAAAAAATGAATAACGAATTTGAGAAAAAGTATAAGTATTGCAAAATTTAAGGAAATAACAAGCAATATCTCGAAAACGGTTCACTCAACAAAAGAAATGTATATGACATAAGTTGTGTATTTTAACGCGATCTATATTTTTTGTGTAGTAAAATTTTGTCTATCTCTTATAGTTTACCAGTTATGCAAAAGTCGTTCAGAATGAAGAATACTTTTGGAGACATTCCCAGAAAATTCGAGATATACATTTCATTTCTCATGATATTATCTTAAACATATGATATTTTCATCAAAATCGTTAGAGCCATTTTTGAGAAAATTAAAATTTTCGAAAAATGTTCCATGTAAAGGGTAGTCTGGGGTGGGGGGATTTTCTTGAAAACCTTCGTGTCGCATCTCTGGAAGATACTGAACCTAAATACCAAGTTTGGTGTTTATCCGACTGTTCGTTTTTGAGTTATGCTGTTCACACACACACAGACACACAGACACACACACACACAGACACACACACACACAGACACACACACGGACATGTTTCCAAAAATGCTTTTTTTGGATTCAGGAGGTCTCAAAACATGTATTTCCGGTGAAATCTCGGTATCGAATTTTTGGGTGGAATGCAATACTTCCCCTACTTACTGTACGTAGTAGAGAAAGTAAAAAGTATAAGTATTGGAAAATTTAAGGGAATAACAAGCAATATCTCGAAAACGGTTCACTCAACAAAAAAAATGTGTATGACATAAATTGTGTATTGTAACGCGATCTACATTTTTTGTGTAGTAAAATTTTGTCTATCTCTTATGGTTTACCAGTTATGCAAAAGTCGTTGACAATGAAGAATACTTTTGGTGACATTGCCAGAAAATTCGAGATATACATTTCATTTCTCATGACAATATCTTAAACATATAATATTTTAATCAAAATCGTTAGAGCCATTTTTGAGAAAATTAAAATTTTCGAAAAATGTTCCATGTAAAGGGTAGTCTGGGGTGGGGGGATTTTCTTGAAAACCTTCGTGTCGCATCTCTGGAAGATACTGAACCTAAATACCGAGTTTGGTGTTTATCCGACTGTTCGTTTCTTAGTTATGCTGTTCACAGACACACAGACACACACACACACACACACACACACACACACACACGGACATGTTTCCAAAAATGCTTTTTTTGGATTCAGGGAGTCTCAAAACATGTATTTCCGGTGAAATCTCGGTATCGAATTTATGGGTGGAATACAATACTTCCCCTACTTACTATACGTAGTAGAGAAAGTAAAAAGGGATCCTTTTCTTGAGGAAGTAATTTTACACATGGTGAATTAAGTTTTTAGTAGTGTTGTAAGTTGTTACTTCTTTACTCATACATTTTCACAGTATTGTAACTCTAATCGAAGTACATACAAAATGGTTTCGTTGATAATCAGCAGCAGCAGTAGTAGCAGCAGTGTCCGTGTGACATACGGACCATTTCATCCAATCATCACAGAAATAACTACATTCATGCGGAAGCAAACGTTGAATATCTTGCATTTTTTTACTGTTAATAGCCACTGGTCCAGTGTAAGCCTTTTCCAAATTAAAATCAACAGACACTTCCTGAAATCTAAGAGCAAATGTATGTTTCAGTAATCCTCCTGTGTTTTCAGAAGCCACAACACCTGACTGTAACTTAGTATGTTCAAAATGCACAAAGGAATATGGGTGCAAGGACACTTTCTAGCTTTTTGGAACATGCTATCTAATGATTCCTTCGACATCGCCCCTTTCCTGTAGTGTGTTGATCACCACTTAGAGAAGTTAGAGATACTAGGGCGGATCGAAAAGTAACGCACAATAATTCTTTTCTGCCTTGGTATTGTAGCTGGAATGTTGTTATTTCACACAGATATAGCTTGAAGTTTTCGCTACAGATGGTGTTTTTTGTTTCATGTGCAGCTCTAGTGAGAGAAGCGTGAACTACGCAAAAAAGATGGTGTGCATGTTATTGTTGTCCACGTGTGAAGAGCAGAGAGGTTGGTTCGATATTTGTGTGCCAAAGGGCATAAATCGAGTGATATTCACAGGCGTGGCGTGTATGGGGATGATTGTATGGACCGTAGCAATGTCTCCAGGTGGTATGCATTCTTCCTAGAGGGCCGTGTGAACCTTAGTGATTCGCCACGCTCCGGAGGCCGGTAACAGCTGCAACCCCACAGAATGTCAGCGGCATTGAGGCGACAATTTTGAACGACCGGCGTGTGCAACTGCGAACCTTATCGCAACAGTTCAACATTTCCTATGGTGGGTGTACGATATTGTTAATGACATGTTGAAATTTCGTAAAGTTAGTGCTCGTTGGGTGCTAAGAACCCGACAGACAACCACAAGGGCCAACGAATGATGACGAACTTGGATCACCTAACGCGGTACACCACAGAAAGGCATGACTTTCTGAAAGGAATCGTCACCGGTAATGAGTCGTGGGTACATCACTATACGCCCGAAACCAAGCAGGCACGTATGGAGTGGAAACATGCTGGTTCCCCAGTGAAGTAAAAATTCAAAGTGACTCAATCTGCTAGGAAAGTGCTTGAACCAGTGTTCTGGGATATGCATGGTGTTGTATTGGTGGAAATTGCTGAACACGGGATTACTGGGAATGCTGCAGCCTACATGAAAGTTTTGGTAAATTTGCATCGTGTCCTTCGTGACAAACACCACAAGTGAAGGCTGACGATGTCAAAATTCTTCATAACAATGCTCCCCCCCATGTTGTTGCTGCTGTTCGTCAGAAAATCACCAAATTTGGTTGGGAGGTGCTCAAGTATCCACCATACAGTCCGGACCTTGCACCGTCGGACTTTCATTTGCTTGGTCCATGTAAAAAATTATTGTACGTTACTTTTCGATCCGCCCGCGTATCTCCAGTATCTATTAGCTTTATGGTGAACACACGGTTTTTGGAAGCATGGGCAATCGTTTTACAATATTCTTTCACTGTATACACTATCAACTCTTCCGGTTACCCGTTTCACCATGGAAAATTTCCTGTCACATGCATTACACGAATGTCCACGAATAGGAAAAAGCTGTTCCACTTTATCAAAACGTTTAGTGTCCACCAATCTGTACACATTTGAATCACAGTGATTCTTGTTTTGGGCAACACAAACGTCAGAAAACAAACATAGCTCTTCGACATTTTCTGGTACATATTATTTTATATAATTAAATAGGAAGGAGTGGACTTCACTCACTCTTTCTTCGAATACCTTCATAGTATACATGCAGGACAGACGCATTATTCTTCATGATATGGATACAAAATACATGTACCCATAGCTGCCAAAGATAAAATACATCATGTATAGGCAATTTTGGCAGTTGCAAATTTTGCATGAAGTCAAAACAAATACCAAGAAGTGAATCACTATGTAAGTATTCTTCCTCAGTAATTTTCATACTCTTGGAGAATTTATCAGCTGGGCGTTTATGTATCAAAAGCTCCGCAAATGCTACTCTTTTAGCAGTATCGTTCAACAATAGCGCTTTTAATTTTTAATTTGAGTTCTTCCATTTCATGCACATGTCAGCTAGCGGTGGACGAATGACAAATTTAAATATTTTTTGAAATATATGGCATAGTACTTGTATGTAATATCAGAAGTGGGATGCTTTGTTTGAAACAAGTTATGCATAGCCTGAATTATGAGGCTGGAGTCCAAATATTTAAATCCACGTGAAGAGTGCCGTGAATCTTGCGCAGGAAGTGACTGTGATCATGAATGAGTTTGAACGTGCACGTACCATAGTACGGTTTTTACTATCAATTCCCCGCCGATCTTGTAGACTTTTATTCTGAAGCATTTATAACTGAAGCCTCCATGTTTTTTTCCACTGTTATACCAAAGAGAGAAGCGAAAGGCGTATGGCACTCTTTACGTCATTCAGTGTTTACTGGCACAAAATATCATAGGCGGAATCTGTGACCATTCCCCGTGATCGTCCTTCTCCTAAATATTGGTTTTGTAACACGAAAACCAGTTAAGAATGCGTCCTGTTCATTTTTACTTTCTCTGCCATGCACATAGTAGGTAGGGAAGGTATTGCATTCCATCCAAAAATTTGATACCGAGATTTCACCGGAGGTGTTTTGAGGTTCCCTGAACAAACTAAAAAAAAGGAATTTTTGGAAAAAGGTACATGTGTGTGTCTATGTGTGTGTGTTGTGTAAACAGCATAACTCAAAAATGAATAGTTGGATCAGCCCAAACTTGGTATTAATATTCAGTACCTTCGGAAATTTTGATTTTTTAAAAAATGGCTGTAACGATTTTGATTAAAATACCATATATTAAAAATATTTACATGACAAATAAAATGTATATCTTGAATTTTATGGGAATACCCTGTAAAGTCCTCTTCATTCGGAAGGAATTTTTTATAATCTTGTACAACTGGTAAACCCTAAGCGATAGACGAAAACGTACTATACGAAAAATGTAGATCTCTTTAAAACACATAATTTATTTTATATAGCTTTTTCTGTGATATAAGCCATTTCTGAGATATCTGTTGTTAATGCTTTTGAATTGTTTATTTCCTAAGGTCCTGACAACATTCAGCTGTTTCTCGCAATTGCATGGAAACAGATTGGAATTTTAAGGCCAGCATATAGCGTCCAGTTCTGAGACATTTGACTGTATTTGGTAGCTATCGCTATTCTCTTTGTGTCTCTAACGAAATGTGTAATGTAGCTATTTCTGAAAAGGTCTATTTGGATTAAAACGTAGTAAATAGAAAAATAAGCTTAGTAATAATAGTTTGTATATCCATTAATAAACGATAGGGGTAAGAAAGTCATGTGAATGTATCACATAGGATTTTTCTTTCTGCAACATGTTTCCTGTACAGGTGGTATACTCATGACCTTTCAGTCATGATGTTTATATAAGATTCTGTTCGCAATTTTCAACACTAAGTTTTCCTTTCTTTCATTTCTTGGGACTTTCACTCATTCCAACTCAATAGACTACGACGTTTTACATCTCACGAAACACATTCAGAAATAAAATAATTGAAATAGAAAGGCGAAACGTATAGTGCATTAGGTATTCGATAGGTGGCATGAGATAACGATCACCAATAAAATGACATTATTCCAGGAATAAGGTCCTTTCAATAATGACGTCATTGTAACGAAGTTGCAGAAACACAGAATGCATGAAATATGCAGAGAGATGTATCTCTGTGCATAGAATCTTATACCATCCTTAACATATTTTGTCAAAAAATGGTTTAAAGCCCTTTCAAAAATCGCTTATTAAACAATTAAGTTTGTTTGGGTAATTTTACAAATCCTATGTGTTTTACATTAATTTTTGTCTCATAAGTTCTTCTTCTTTGACTTTGTTTAGGATAACTAAACCAAATACGAGTAAAAATTTACTGACAATTGTTCATTACGTTATTCTCTATAAGGGAATACACGAAGAGCGACCAGATCCGAACGACGATGCGCGCTAGCAATGTCGGGGCCCCTTATGATTTCAGAATAACACCAATCCTGACGCTGACATTCCTACCTTAGCCAACTTTAACCTGGGGGCCCCAGAATGAAACGAGCCATTCCGGAATGCGCCCCAGATGGCCAGCCAAGCGCCAGGGAGAAACTTTTATACCGTCCCGCCCAACGCGCCAATCAGCGTCGTCTAGTTCTACAACACTGAAATATATGAGATGAACAGATGAAACGGAAAGATGGTGATGGGAAATTCGCGGTAGACCTGGGGAAACCACGAAAAAACTAGTCAGAATGGCCGGCCCTACCTGAATGGAACCTGGGGCCTCCTGAATGTCAGCCTCACACATTACAGCGGAGACATATCGCTCGGTTGTTGGTGGGTTTCTATTTACTTATTAAACATAATTTTAAACACTATTTTCCTATAGCATGCTGTATTTCATTTACTCAAAGCTGACATTAAGTCGTCGTATACATTATTTCCTAAATAACTGGCTTAGTCCTTTGAATTTTGGCGGCATGTGTTGAAAGCATATAGCAGTACTGAGAATTGCACAGATATACGTACGTCTAAATCCTGGAGTTTTTGGAGAATATCGGCCTGAGGCACAGCCAGCCTTTCAAGACTCTCTGTGAGGTTGCCATAAGCGTCCCATAGTGTATGCAGCATGTGTGTTGAGGGTTGCTGGTTAGATGTTTCTTGGACCTCCAAAATCTGCCAAGTGCAGCTCGACAGACATTTTCTCACGGAAGCCTGTTGACAATTAAGCAAGTAAATAAATATATTATTTTGGCTATAAAATCTTTAAGCGTATCTTACATAAATGTGATAAATTTTTAATCCTGTAGGCAAAAAAGATAAGGGCAACATTAACTTTCAATGGAGATCTTTTCCAAGCACAGGTGTTTATTATATCTAAGATTTTTTTCAATGATTTTGTTTCTACTTTTAGAGATTATCAGTTCAACAGCAAAGATTGTGCTATATAAAAATTAAGATGTATTAACCTCAAGCTATAATGCCTCTGAATTTATTGAAACACTCAGCCACGTACACTAAAATTATGAGAATGTGGTTTCTTAATGTATTGTATTATACGACACGAGAAGCCGAGGTCATTAAGGCACTGACTCGTGAATGGGAGGTCTGTGGTTGAAATCCCGCCAGGATCATCCTCCATTACTGAGGTTTCTTCCAGGTTTTGCTCAACCTATAACTGGTAAATGCCGGGGAGGTACTTTAAATTTAGGTCTAGAACGTTTCCTTTCCAAATTTTTACTCTCAATTATCATTTCATGTATCATCAGTGTCCACCGCCTGTGGTGCCGCATGCATTAAGAAGGGCCTTAAACATTATCAGCTTCAGGAAAGAAAAAATAGCCTTTCGCTTTCAAGGGTAAATTAAAATATTTAATTGAGCAGGACTTCAAATTTTAAGCACGACTTTGAGGTAGTATTTTATATCACAACAATGTGAATGCCAAAGTGATTATAGTGTAAATTAGCATTTTTGTATGACAATGATTTGAGATGTTTGTTAACTATAAGCATTGTTAGGAAATAAGTTTACACGGCCTCACTGAGACTGACAATAGGAGCGGGTAACAATGAAACGAGGGGGTGAGTTGTTTATCAATTAGAAGAGACAAACAAATGACGTCAGAGTAGCGTGCCTTTCTTTAGAAATGGAAGATATATCTTCCTTAGAGCATATGTGTTCGTAATGTTGATTGGATAAAAAAATAGACGCTAATGTTGGCGCGCTTTATTAACCAATAGCAGCTCTGTTATAATGTTTAGGCATATCGGGGTGAGGGAGTATAAATTCTGAAGCCAGAGACAAGTATCACGCAGTTCAAATTTAATTATTATTGAAGCACACATGAAGAATTGTGAAGTGTGTCCCAAGTCTAGGTACATTAAATTACAAACTATTGAGAGCACGCGTGAAATTTGAAGGGCTGCAAATTGGCTAAAATAGCTTTACATGGAGAGAAAGCAAAAGACGATCATTCTTGGGAGTTCTTTATTATGCCAAATAGACCACAGACACTCAAGTAAACGCGACAGCTTCAAAGTTCATCAAAGAAGGCTGTACAATGAATCCCAAAATTGTCATAAAACTACAACGTTTATTGTTGTTATTATTATTTCTGAATTTGTGGAATGTTCAAGCTTTTTTGTTTTACTTTTTGCCATCACCGATAGGGTTCAAATTTATGCTATTGTTCCCAAAGAACAGCATTTGAATCCGAGGTTTGGAGAAGATGGTAAACACAATTTATGCGAGAAATTAAAATCATACTGTATTGTATTTGCAACTTTTATTTAAACAAAATCATTTTTATTATATAGCCCTAGAATGACTGATACTTAACGCTTCCAGAGACTTCCAGATACCGTATGCGTGCTAGTAAAATTAAAAATATTAGTTAAATTGCTTCCGCGCAGTACAAATGGAGATGGTGGCTCAAAAAATAAGGCAGCACTTCAATAAAATAATTAATAATTGCCAGTCACAAGTAATTGAAACATAACACAAAATGTTTGGAATACGTAAATTATGATCTTTTATCAATGTTTAACTCGTATACCCAAGAGTTTGTTTCCATGTGTTCTTCAGCCAGTAATGAACGTGCCTTATTATTTTCCTACCAGTTTTGGAGAAGGGGAAAAAGCTATTGCCTTATTCCAAACGGTTATTCATTTAAACTCGTTACTTACCAAACACTGCAATTGTGCCCGGTTTTCACTTGCATCGCTGTCGCCACTTTCTGCATTTAAACCTTGCAGCAAAGCAGGTAACACAAACAAAATACTTAGTAGAAAGACTCGATTATGGTGGAAGATGTGTTGCTGAAAGGCCATCTCTTGAGAATCTGTAACGAGAATGATAACATTTATATATTGTCTGCTCAATATTTAAATTTCCTCTGTTTACAGACTGAAATGAATTATTATGTTTTTGAAGTTTAAAACAATATCCACATTTTGCAGAACTCGCTACTTAAGACTGCCTCTGTGGTCGATTGGCAGTATTCTGGCTTCCCAAGCCAGAGTTCTCGCGTTTGATTTCCGAATGGGGCGCAGAACTTCTCTTTAAGCAAATAATCCTCTACACTCCGTAGAGTTTTGGAGTATGTACGTGAATGGGATTATTTCATTAGCAAAAATCTGATGTGTTACACTCACATGACTTTCTCTACTCTTGTACAAACTATTTTTACAAACGCTTATTCTCAATCTACTTCATGTTAATCGATGTATCGAGATGTTAATCGTATTGCTAGTTTTCTTGTAGAAGCAACTTTAAGCTATAGTCAAATATTTTAAGAGCTGGTTGCTATGTGGAGTATTCCATTCTCTTTGCATTACCAGGACAAAAAAATGAATAACGAATTTCCATTTGAGAAAAAGTATAAGTATTGGAAAATTTAAGGGAATAACAAGAAATATCTCGAAAATGGTTCACTCAACAACAAAAAAATGTACATGACATAAATTGTGTATTTTAACGCGATCTACATTTGCCTCTAGACGTGTTGCCTCTAGACAGTGCTCATAACCAGACGCGAGATGTGTCCTTGAGAAATTAATTACGTATTCGTGTGAGACAAAAATAGTATAATTGTTAAAAAGTGCAAGTATCTCACAGCCCTCGATATCAGTGAAGTGCTATTTAATTAAAACTTAAAATCTGTGTAAGCCTACACTCTTGTCGCATCACGTCCTGTCAAGACTTCCATGTCTCTAACAATAATACTGACGCAGCCGAGGCAAACATAAATATATAATATCCAAAGAAACAGTTAAATTATAAAGCTATTATTTTTAAACTTGGGGCAAAGACTACCTGAAAATACATTTGGGGCGAAGGCTACCGGGAACTGCTTACTATACGTGCGGTTGCAACTACTACGAGTTCGGCTCCGCAACAGTTGAAATATAATACAGCATCTACAAACTGGCTTTCAATACGTAACAAACCAACTACTTCAAATTGGCGTCCATACTAGGAGCTAAATAAATAACGACACGTAAAAGAACCTCAAGCCCGATAAAGAGGCCTCTGAGCAAAATTTTCGGTCCCCAATATAGAATGGGACGCTAAGGACCATAGCAGTTAAAGAGCGTCCATAAATAAAACACAATTTAATTTAACTCCGAGAAGTACTCACCGGGCCCAGTTACCTATATGTAGCGTCGAGGTACCACTTCTGCAGAGACCTTACCAACGTTGACAGTTCCAGAAGACAGAGGAGAACTAAGACTAAGCTTGCGAGCGCGTTTCAAGAATTATTTATACTAAACACATCTTAAGCAGAAGTGTGGGCGATTCTTCCCATACTCGTAAAACGCAAAATGACCTTGGAGCAAACACTGGATATGCTGCCACACGTCACCAGTACATGACAGTCAGGGGAAGAACAAGTCCTATAACGCTGTTGCAACTAATGCACCATTCTGGCACTGCGTTATATCTTACAATGTTTGTCTATCTAACATATAAAAAATCCGAATTGTTACATTCGCATGACCTTTTCTACTCTTGTACAAACTATTTTTACAAACGCTTATTCTCCATCTACTTCATGTTAATCGATATAAAAGTTTGCAGAAACTAGCGTATTGTTAATTTTCTTGTAGGTGCAAGGTGAATATGGTAGGCTTTAAGAGATAGTTAAATCTTTTAAGAGCTGGTTCCTATGTGGAGCATTCCATTCTATTTGTATGTCCAGGATATAAAACGAGATATTCCTTGTTATTTCTTTGAATTTTCCAATAGTTACACTTTTTCTCAACTGAGAATTCGTTGTTCTTTTTTCATGTTCTTGATATGCAAAGAGAATTACATTTTACACATAGCGACCAGTTCTAAAAATATTTGACTATCGCTTAAGGCCACTTTGTACCCCTTGTTTTGTATTTGCAAGGGCAATATAGAAATACAGTAGCCTTTAAGCATAGACATATTTCTTAATAGCTGGTTGCTAGGTGCAGCAGCATTTTCTTTGCCACAGATTAATACTCTTTGCATATCTGATGCAGTAATTTGTATCACAAATTATTTAAATGTAAAGAGTGATTATAGTATGAATATGCATTATTATGTGACATTGATTTGAGATGTTTGTTGATTGTAATTATTGTTGGGAAGTAAGTTTATACTGCCTTACTGAAACTGACAATAATAGCGTGCAATAATGCAGCGAGGGGGTGAGCTGTTTATCATTATTGGAAACGAGGAAGTTACGTAATATTGGCGCGTTTTTCTTTTAGAATCTTCTGGAACATTTCCCTAGAGCATATGTATTCATAATTTTCATTGGATATAAAAATAGACCCTAATGTTGGCGCGTTTTATTAGCCAATTGCAGCTCAGTTATAATCTTTAGGCATATCTGGGTGAAGGAGTATAAAAGGTAGGTTAGAGGTAAAGACCCCGTCAGTTCGTCGAAAATATTTGTATGATACACGTCGCCTTCAGTCCAGCAGAAATACTACACGTCGGCTATCGATTCACAAGTTACGCGTAGCAGAATTATGAAAAATCTAAAGTGTTGTAAAGTTAATTATACAAAAAGTTGAAGTACGCGAATTAAGAGTGATCAGTAATGAAGTTATTATAACAGTTTCAGTTTGGCGAGTGTCAAGATCAATGTGTAAATGTGATAGTGACTGTGTTCGACAATAAAAGTATAAAAGAAATTCTTTCATCGGTGTTATCTTTGGATAAAAGATTCCTTTCCGTTTACACAACCTGTATAAAGAGAAGTGCTCTACCAAAAGGATAATAGCTAGCCGGAGGACAGAGAACCAAAATTAAATAAAATAACAGTAGCATTCTTTCAAACAAAAACTAATACTGCCGCAAATTGCTAACACCAGATGGAGCTAACAAACCTAACAAATGAATCACGTCACAAAATGGCTTCACCATGTTGAGTAAACACATACACAAATAACATTATAAATTTACCATCGCAAATTGGCTTCCAAACGTGGGGCTCAACAAATTAAATAAATAAATAACATTAAAACACCCACAAATTGGCGCCCAAACGTGGGGCTCAATAATGTTAAATAAATATAACAGAAGTATACCACCGCAAATTGGCTCCCAAATGTGGGGCTCAATAAATAAATAATGTCACAAATAATAACACCGTCACATATCCAAGACAAAAAAAAATGAATAACGAATTCCCATTTGAGAAAAAGTACAAGTATTGGAAAATTTAAGGAATTAACAAACAATATCTCGAAAATGGTTCACTCAACAAAAAATGTATGACATAAATTGTGTATTTTAACGCAATCTACATTTTTTTGTGTAGTAAAATTTTATCTATCTCTTATGGTTTACCAGTTATGCAAAAGTCGTTCACAATGAAGACTACTTTTGGAGACATTCCCAGAAAATTCGAGATATACAATTCATTTACCATAAAAATGTCTTAAACTTATGGTATTTTATTCAAAATCGTTGGAGCCATTTTTTGAGAAAAATAATATTTTCGAGAAACGTTCCATGTAAAGGGCAATCTAGGTTGGGGGATTTTCTTGAAAACCTTCTTGTCGCATCTCTGGAAGATACTGAACCTAAATACCAAGTTTGGTGTTTATCCGACTGTTCGTTTCAGTGTTATGCTGTTCACAGACAGACACACACACGGACATGTTCCAAAAATGCTTTATCTGCATTCAGTACACCTCAAAACGTATTTCCTGTGAAATCTCGGTATCGAATTTTTGGGTGGGATGTAATACTTACTATACGTAGTAGAGAGAGTAATAATAACGAATTCCCGTTTGAGAAAAAGCACAAGTATTGGAAAATTCAAACATATGACAGGGAATATCTTGAAAATGGTTCACTCAAAAAAATGTATAAGACGTAAATTGTGTGTTTTAACGAGATATACATTTTTTGCGTAGTAAAACTTCGTACAAAATTCATTCAGAATGAAGAGGATTTCTGGGGACATTCCTAGAAAATTCGAGATATACATTTCATTTACCATTAAAGTATCTTAACATATGATATTTAAATCAAAATCGTTAGATCCATTTTTGAGAAAATCAAAATCTTCGAAAAATATTCCATGTAAAGGAGTGATGAGATTTTCTTGGAGATGTTCGTGTCGCTTCTTTGAAAGATGCTAAACCTAAATATCAAGTTTGATATTTATCCAACTTTTCGTTTTTAAGTTATGCTGTTCACAGACTCACACACGGACCTTTTTCTAAAATTTTCTTTTGATTCAGGGGGCCTTAAAACATGTATTTCCGCTTAAATCTCTATATCGAATTTTTGGTTGGAAGGCAATACTTCTCCCTACTTACTGTACGTGGTAGAGGAAGTAAAAATATCATGTGACACACTCACATGACTTTCTCAACCCTCTATCGTTTATTAGTGAGTACATAAATTATTCTTACTCAGACTTATTTTTCTATCTACTACATTTTAATCCAAATAAATCTTTGCTTAAATAGCTACATTATTCATTTCCTTATAGATACAAAGAGAACAGTGAGAATAAAATTTTAAGAACTGGACTCTATATGCTGGCCTTAAGATTCCATACCGTTTCAATGCAACCGCGAGAAACAAGTGAATGTTGAAAGACCAAGAATGACCAAGAAATGAACAATTCGAATCATTAATAATGGATTATCTCAGAAACGGCTTATGCTACAAAAACGTATTTTAAATAAATTGTGTGATTTAAAGAGATCTACATTTGTTGTGTACTACGTTTTCATCTATAGCTTAATACTTACTAGTTATACAAGGTTATACAGAATTTCCTCGGAATGAAGAGGACTTCATAGGCTATTCCCCGAAAAGTCAAGATATGGATTTTATTTGTCATGTAAATATATTTAATATATGGTATTTTAATCAAAATCGTTGGAGCATATAGAGAAAATAAAAAAATTCGAAAAATGTTTCCTGTAAGGAGCAGCCTTGCGGTGAGGGTATTTTGTTGAAAATCTTTGTGTCGCATCCTTAGAAGATATTGAACCTAAATACCAAATTTGGTATTTGTCCGACTTTTCGTTTTTGAGTTATGCTGTTTCCAGACAGTCGGACACACAGACACAAATGAACATGTTTTCAAAAATTCTTTATTTGGATTCAGTGCTCTTCAAAACATATATTTCCGATGAAATCTCGGTATCTAATTTTCGTGTGGAATGCAATACTTCCCCTACTTACTATACGTAGTAGAGAAAGTAATAAGCTTTCGTAAGAATAGTTTGTATACCCACTAATAAAGATAAAGGGTAGAGAAAGTGATCTGAAAGTTTTACAAAAGATTTTTTTAGTATTTGTGTTTCTGATGGCAGTGAAACAACCACAGGGATCAAATATACGTACCAAGGAGTTTTGTACTTTCTCCATTAAAGTATGACTGGAGTCGTATTTCATTTGCGAGTTATCTGGCTTATAACCCAGAGGGATGGCTCAGGCGGTTGCGTCTGTGGCCCGCATTCGAGAGGTCCCAGAATTGATCCCCGGCTAAAGCCCGCTCTGGCACATGGGTTTTTCGTATTTTTTCCGTGTCTCCAGGCGAATGTTGGGGTGGTTCATCTTCTATCATGACTCTTCTTCCTCTCATTTCTCGTGCCCATCATCTTGCTAGTCATTTGTTTCAGGTTTGTAAGACCAGGCGACGGCGTTCGGCGGATTGCGAATGGGCGATGGCTTGTGCTCTGTAAAGGTTTCTTCCCTGACGTCGCTGCGGTACCGCTCAGTTAGGTCTCTCCTTAGTGTAGGGCTCCGCTCCGGGAGTCCCTGGAGGTTGGTGGCATGTGGGCAGGGACCTGCGGCGTCGGATGCGTTCTATCTGAAACGTTAGGGACCCCATACATGTTTGCGCCCATCTGCATCCAGATCTGGTCGCCCTTCGGGTCTCTCCCCTCATCCTTCCCTCCCAGTGATCACGTTGAAAGCATAATGGGTCGACTGGTCTGCGTGTGGTGGTCTGCCTCGGTTCCGGGGGCCCCTCCGTGATACGTACCTTTCTTTACCTTTAACCTTGGCTCAAAGAACATGTGGTTTATTACAGGGATAGCAAGATGCTCAACAGCATACAGGAACTAACAGGCATGTTTGTATTTTGCCCTCCATGTGCTTCGAAAATAATTTCGTCTTTACCATCTGTTTCTTTTTTACTTTCTCTACTACGTATAGTAAGTAGAAGTATTGTATTCCACCCAAAAATTTGATACCGAGATTTCACCGCAAATACATGTTTTGAGACCCCCTGAATCCAAAAAAAAGCATTTTTGGAAACATGTCCGTGTGTGTGTCAGTGTGTCTGTGTGTGTGTGTGTGTGTGTGTGTGTGTGTGTGTGTGTGTGATTCTGTATGTGAACAGCATAACTCAGAAACGAACAGTCGGATAAACACCAAACTTGGTATTTAGGTTCAGTATCTTCCAAGGATGCGACACGGAGGTTTTCAAGAAAATCCCCCACCCCAGATTACCATTTACATGGAAGATTTTTTTGAAAATTTTAATTTTCTCAAAAATGGCTCTAACGATTTTGATTAAAATATCATATGTTTAAGATATTTTTATGACAAATAAAATGTATATCTTGAATTTTCTGGGAATGTCTCCAAAAGTGTTCTTCATTGTGAACGACTTTTGCATAACTGGTAAACCATAAGAGATAGACAAAATTTTACTACACAGAAAATGTAGATCCCGTTAAAATACACAATTTATGTCATACACATTTTTTTTGTTGAGTGAACCATTTTCGAGATATTGCTTGTTATTCCCTTAAATTTTTCAATACTTTTCTAAATGGGAATTCGTTATTCATTTTTTTGTCTTGGATATGCAAAGAGTATTAATTTGTGGCAAACAGAATGGTGCTGCACATGGCAACCAGTTATTAAGAGATATGTATGTGCTTATATTGCCCTTGCAAATACAAAACAAGGGGAACATATTAGGCCTTAAGCGATAGTTAAATATTTTTAGAACTGGTCACTATGTGTAAAATGTAATTCTCTTTGCATGTCAAAAGATCGTTTCTGCAAATGTTTATCTCGATTAATATGAAATAGATGGAGAATAAGCGTTTGTAAAAATAGTTTGTACAAGAGTAGAGAAAGTCATGTGACTGTAACACATCAGATTTTGTTTGTCCTGGTAATGCAAAGAGAATGGATTACTCCACATAGCAACCAGCTCTTAAAATATTTGACTATAACTTAAAGCCTAGCAATTCCCCTTGCATCAACAAGAAAATTAGCAATAAAATTAACATCTCAATATCTCGATTAACATGAAGCATATGGAGAATAAGCGTTTGTAAAAATAATTTGTACAAGAGTAGAGAAAGTCATTTGAGTGTAACACATCAGATTTTTAAATTAAACAAGCATGAGGCAATTTATGCATATCCACGATTGGCGAGCCTTTCATTCCACATGTAGCATGTGCTTTCCTGAAGCTGTAATGTTGGCTGTACACAGGAAGTAGGTATTCATCGATAAAATTTAGCATTTTTCTTTGGACAGTAACCGACACCCTCTAGATCAAATTCACCTGAATGATTTTTTTCCTGGTGAACCTTACATCTGTCTTTCCTAGCCGTAGCTAGGATCAATGTGAACATCTTGCTCAGAACGGTGAATTTCTTTCTCCAAGGCATTCACATGAGAGAACCTGTCGCATGCATCATAAAAATCATGTTTAGTTACATGGAAGGGTAAGTTAAAATCTGTATTAAATGTGTTTCGATAAACAAAATCTGGTATGATACATTCACATGACTTTCTCTACCCTCTATCTTTATTAGTGGATATACAAACTATACTTACTAAGGCTTATTTTTCTATCCACTACATTTTAGTCCAAATAAACCTTTGCAGAAATAGCTACATTACATATTTCGTTATAGATACAAAGAGAACAGTGATAGTCAAATGTTTAAGAACTGGACGCTATACCTGCCTTAAATTCCATACAGTTTCCATGCAATCGTGAGAAACAACTGAAAATCCATTATACACTAAATCCATGTACGTTAAAATAATAAATGTTGAACAATTCGAACTTTTAATAAGGAATATCTCAGAAATGGCTTATATCACAGAAAACTTATATGAAGTAAATTCTGTGTTTTAAAGGTACCTACATTTTTTTGTACGGTACGTTTTCGTGTATCGCTTAACGTTTACCAGTTATACAAGATTATACAAAATTCCTTCGGAATGAAGAAGGCTTTACAGGCTAATCTCAGAAAATTAATATATACATTTTATTTGTCATGTAAATATCATTAGTGTATGATATTTTAATCAAAATTGTTGGATCTATTTTTAAAAAGAAAAAAAATTTCGAAAAATTTTCCATGCTAAGGGTATTTGGGAGTGGAATATTATCTTGAAAATCTTCGTGTCGCATCCTTGGAATATAGTGAACTTAAATACCAAGTTTGGGAACATATCCGATTTTTTGTTTTTGAGTTATGCTGTTCACAGACACATATACACTCAGACACGCGCGCACACACACACGGACATTTATCTAAAAATGCTTTTGTTGGATTCAGGGGGCTTCAAAACACGTATTTCCTGTGAAATATTGGTATTGATTTTTGGGGTGGAATACCTTCTGTATTTACTATGTGCGTGGTAGAGAAACTAATAACTTAGGGGCGATGCTATAATTTTCTTAAGTTTCAACAAACATTAGATACGTTTTTCAAAGATTTAACTCACGAGACAAATACTTATTCTCCGAATCCTTCCTAGAATAATGTGAAGGAAGTTTTGGAAAGCTATTTATGTGAGATCTAAATTTTTGTTTCGTAACACCGTATTTAGTTATAGCCGGTCTGTGCCGTCCGCTTTGATCTCTGGAAATTATATTGTGTTCATTCCTTATTAACCGAACCTGACGTATGAATGATTCACTCAAGACAAACATCGTAAGGACGGGCGACCAGTTCCTTTTGACCATCTTTATTTAAGAAGTGTGCATTTCTGAATTTTCTCCTGCAAAAGTCTCTAAAAGTCCTATTACTTTGCTTATCCACCTGCAGTGACGCTGTTATGTCATTTAACCCCAGTACTGCAAAGGTAGCCGAAATGACATAAAAGACAATACGCTATTGTGACATTAAACATTAAAGTGAATTTGTAAATACTCTGCACACCATCTCGGGGCCAGTTGGGGATAGGAGTTCCACTGTTTCATCATTGAATAGGTTGGTTTCCCAAGACGATGGTGACACAGATATGGACATTCCATTTCAAATAGTCCGAAATGGTTGGAAAATCAACCTTGCATTTTTTAAACGAAACGAAACTTTTTATATTTGAAGATAAGCCCTAATCAGTGCTTTATTCAAACTCTTAAAATTCAGAATATCATAGCTTTGCAATTAAAACTGTTCAAATTTATCGTATCTTCCTAAAATTCTCAAATTGAAACTATTATAATTCTGAAACCTTTAAATCAAATTATTTAAATCCAGCTTTATTTTGATTTCGTAAACGTTGGTTTCATACTGTTAAGTAAACCTGTTCTCATTTTTATTTAAGTGAAGAAATTTAGACTTTTTCTAGTGTAGGTGGTTTCGGATTAAGAAAAATAATTTTAATATATGATGTAGCGTATGTGTGTGCATTGTCGCGTCGGACACATTATTGCTGTGTATAATGATATTGTTGAACTAATTATTTGCTTGTAACTTTGAATACTTGTCCGACGTGGCATACTTCCCTCCAATTCCTAGTTAAGGGGGGTGTAGGCAAGTTGAGGGAAGAGTCTCTTTGTCTGATAGCGTAGGTCTGGGAGTAGCGTCAGTGGAGTGTATATCTTCAGAATGTGTGGTTTGTATGGAGGAGTGAGTGTTGCCGTGTGTGTGCGTGGCGCATCTCCCCAAGTGTTTGTCTGTAACCTTTTGGGAATCATGCAGCAGTACCAAGGTGACTTTATAATAAACCAGAGTTAAATGTGAATTTATATGTATTATTTATAAATATCCCTCTTCCGCTTTAGTTTTGTGCAGCAAGTTCCTGGTGTCTCTTGTTTGCCTCTGAGTCTACGTCCCCCAAAGTTTATGCCGGGGTAACTAATTTTAATATTTTAGCTGCAAACCTTTTGGCCTCACTCCCGTGTATAAACTTTTTGGTGGAGGTGCCGGGTATGAAATATTTGTGATCACATCCCTGCGAAGAGAAAATTTCGTGTGCTAGCGCGTGAGTGTTTTCTTTTTGTGCACGTGGTGATTGTATCTCTGGTTTAAGGTAAGTTTTTTATATGTGAGTGTACGAAGGGTTTCTTTGTTTATCTGAATTTGCATAGTGAGTTGTGTTTTCATGTAGCATCGCAGTGATGTGATAGGATTTCGTTTTAAGGGTTGACGTACCACGTGTAGGGCAGCACGTTTTGGCTTTGTAAGTGACCATTACACGGAAATTCTAAATTATTTCAAAGTGTGGCGTGGCGATTATTTCTTTGGCATAGCAAAATTGTATTTTTTCCGCTCTATTTCGGCCCTGAAAATGTTTCACATTTAGTAGACTTAATTTTTTTATGTGATGGTTATAATTTTTTGTGTTGCTACATTACGTCTTCCTCCTCCTTTCCCCTTCTTTCCGCTGCTTACCCTTCCTTTTTGTCTCTTTTCTGCTTTTTATCGCATTCCCGGTCCCCACGTTGTTTGCAGTGTGTATGAGTGTGTGTCTGTGTATGGATTGCAACTGTTTGTCGCTAGGTAATCTCATGGCATATTTTTACAAAGCCTCTATTACTTAATTTCTCTTTAGGTATGAGGACCACACTCGTAGTGGGTGCGAGTTCTTTTTTATGTAGCTACTGTGTGTTTTAATCAGCATACCTTTCAGTTTTTTTAATTAAATTCCATTTTAGAAGCTCTGTTTCAAGCGCCCACGACAGTGAGTTAGAGACCTATAATTTGATGAATATATTCTGCATGTGAGCAGTGTCTCAGGCACTTTTATGAAATGTCTGTATTTTGTATGCCTGATACAACTACGTTAATCCTTCAAATTTGACTATTGGCTCATGATATTGTCTCATTTTTATGTGTGCTATGCCACCTTGCTACTATATCTTATGGCTCTGCTAATAACTTGTGTTAGTGTAATTATTGAGGATTATAAATCTTGCTTTCTTATGACTAAATTTGTCACTGTAGTGCATTACAAATGTGTTGTATAACCTAACATTTCTGACCAGTACTCAGATTGAATTTTCTTTTATTTATAACAGTGTGCTTACTGCTTTACATTTCAGATTCTATCAGCTTCATTTTTGTATGACTTTAGCACAGGCATGGCTAGTTTATGCTAAATACTAGCAAAATTTCTTTTTTATTTACCTTGCTACCTAGATTTGATTCAGAACAGTGCATTTAACTTTTTGAACTAATTTTGCAGCATCACATTACTAATTTTAGCATACTGTCACTTTGTGTGCAATTGTACTACTGAAATTATGTACATTTTGGTCATATTTAGCCTCATTAACTTATTTGCTTTTGGATTCACAATATAAATATTTTGCTTTCATTACACTGTGATATGATACTATAATTCTTTGCTACTGTCATATTTGTTTCTGTGAATGTTACTGGCCTATACAGCTTTATACTGAGTGATTCATTCTCATCTGTGTGTACCTTGCATATTTGATTTATTCCTAATTTCTGGCAGTGTCTATGGAAATGTTTTTAACGTGTTGTGTTATAAATGCAAACTCAACCTCTCTTACAGCATTGATATTTATGCATTTTGCTTATACCTATTTTTGTCTTTGATACAATAATATTTTTATATGGTGTATGTCCACTCATCATTTTTTACAGCTACTGTTTATTGCATGCGTGTGTCTAATTAATTCTCTTTGCCTACCTTTCTATGTTAATGCTGTACTACATAGTTTCACTATGACAAGGAGAAATAAGGGACAACCCTCAAACATACCTGTGGAATATCACCCTCCTACGCCTTCTACTTGTGCTGGGTCTTCGACCCTGTTGGCCACCAATAATGATTTAATTACACTTGTAAAGCAGTCTTTAATGCTGGAGTAGATAATCCTTTTGATGTTCTTTATACTTTTGAAAGAGTAGCTTCTGCTAATAACTGGTCAGATTTGCAAAAAGTGGAGTATTTGCCTTGCTACCTTAAAGATACTGCTATACAACGGTTTCAGACATTTTGTCACGGGCATCCCTCTCGTGATTGGGCTCTTTTAAAATCCTCTTTTATTACAGCTTTTCAGGTTGCTTACCAAGATGAATTGTTAGAAGTCAAAGTTCGACAAAGGATTCAATTAGTTTCTGAACCTGTTTTGCACTATGCTTATGATGTACTGTCTTTATGTGATCAGGTTAACCCTAGTATGACTCAAACTGAGCAAATAAGAAATTTACTAAACGGTCTGAAACCTGAGTATGTAAACATTATCCTGCCAATGAACCCTCTTACTGTAGATGAACTTTTACAGGCTCTTAAGCGGGTGGATAAAGCACAATTTTATATGACACAAAGAGAGCACTTGGTCGCTGCACAGGTATGAACTATAGATCATGTTTCGGCTCCTCCACCTCGGTCTCTACCAGATGGGACTACTAACCCTTTTCTTACAGATCATTCACCTTTGCCTGCTCTTTCAGCTCCTCCTACTAATGATGTCACTGAGTTAACTGCAAAGATGGACCAGTTGGCTAAACAGTTATATGCAATAAATACATCTCAACGAAAGGAACAGACCATCATCTTCCACACACAGAGAGGACAATGGCAACCACATTCACCACCTCCAGATCGGCGCCAACCCCTGATTTGTTTTAGGTGTGGCAAACCAGGTCATACAGCAAGATTTTGTTCGCAGCAGGTGCTCCATTCAAGGTAAAATGTTAATTACTTTCTCTATTACAGATAAAAGTTTTGTTTGCTTATTTTTCTATGTATTTTGTTGTAACACTACATTTTGTTTTGGGGTGATAAATTAACATGTACTTACTAAGATTCTTTAATACGATTCTTTCAAGCTTTGTGAGGATATTTTAAATGTTGTGTGATCAAAAGCGTAATTTTTTGTTTTGTTGGTCATGTTCTTGCGGAGGTGCCGTTGTGTACTTAGCAAGCCGTGTTCGTTACTGTGTTGCTGTATGCCCACAGTAGTATTTGTTTTGATGCACTGTTGAGTTTGCTTACAGTTGCTACAGGTACCTTGGTTGTGTTGAATAGTATGTCTCTAGCCTGGAAAGAGGGAAATGCTCATTGAGAGATCCTTCTATCCAGCAGGAACGCTACGCTCCTTCACTACATGTTTATCTGGGTGAGTACATGTTTCCAAAATTTGCAGGTCATGAAATCCATAACATGTCATAATGTTTACCTACAATAATTTCTTTCTTTTGGTCAGCTCTAACTAGTTTCATTTTTTGTTTGTGTCTGTTTTATGAATGTGTTTTTAAGAATCTCTTGACTGGGGCTTGGTCCACACTCCAACCATGACAGAATTGCAGAAGTGTACCTACCCTTGTTAGGGCTAAACTACTTCTTGATAGGAGAAGGTAATTGCAGGGGGTGGTTGAGAGTAAGGTAGTAGGGCTGAAAGGAGGTAGCAGTTTGCCTCTTCAACGACTGTAGGTCAAGATGCTATATGTATCTGTGAAAACAAAAAAAGAGTTCGAAACAGCCGCTGTGAACTGCGCATAGAGAGTTTCTTGGGCAGTAGATCCTTAGCATAGTTGGTAATGGTTCCTCTACCTATATTTTATCCTGTAGTTAATACGTCTGTAGCTTTATTGTAGTTTGCTATTAGATTGAACTAATAATTTTTTTCTCTCCTGAGGATGATATTATTTTTAAATTCTTAGTACCAATGTTTCAATGTGTTTCGGTTTCTTGCTTGTATTAATCTCACCGTAATACCATTTCTATGGTTATTTTCATTGTAAAGCATCAAGCATTTCATTGTCATGTTAAAACACTGAAAAGTTTTGTCATTAAATTTTGCCTTGGTGGCACCTACTTTAAATATATTCACGAATAGTTATTAGTCATATCCAAAACTTGAGTGCTCAATCAATGAATTTTTTTTTTTTTTGCAAGGCCTTCCTCTAGATTTAAGTTTTATTAGCTTTGTGTGCCCACTGCCTTTTTGTTTTTGTAATATTTGTTCTGTGTATCTTTTCTTGTATATTGTGACCCTAATGCTTTCCCCAAATCTTTCAGGAAACACTCCCCTCTACAGAAGTGAACAGCCCCAGATCGTCCGGAGAATGGTGGTACTGTCCCGGCCGCACCCGCACAGGTTTCCAGCTGCACTTCATCTATGTACCTCTCACTATGGCATTCTCGGGGGTGTTCTTCTTGGTTTGTCTGTGCTGGCAGGGCCCGTCGGTCACACACCTATTCTACAGAGTTCCAGCTATTTCACTGTGTTACCGTGGTGATCGAGTGGTATAACTATCTGTGTGATAAGTTTTCCATCTTTTCTTTGGCAGGTGTGGTTCAGTGGTGGGAAAAGTTACCGGACGAAGCAGTTTTTGCTCCATTCTCAAACAGTAGGTCGTGATACAGTGTACATACAGAAGAGGAGTTACGAGCTGGAGGACGGGTTCCTGTGGGTCTACTTCATTGTAAAATAGAATCATTATCCATGTGGGGATTCATCAGGGCTTTATATTTGTAATCTTTGTGTGTTCAATATTGTATGTTTATATTTTCTTTGTATTATTCGTTTTTTTTCTTTTTTTCATTGTTGTTAGTGGGGGAGATGTAGCATATGTGTGTGCATTGTCGCGTCGGACACATTATTGCTGTATAATGGTATTGTTGAACTAATTATTTCGTTTATAACTTTGAATTCTTGTCCGACGGGGCATACTTCCTCCCATTCCTAGCTAAGGGGGTGAAAACAGGTTGGGGGAAGAGCTTCTTTGTCTGATAGCGTGGGTCTGGGAGTAGCGTCAGTCGAGTATATATCTACAGAGTGTGTGGTTTGTATGTAGGAGTGCGTGTTGCCGTGTGTGCGTGGGGAATCTCCCCCAGTGTTTGTCTGTAACCTTTTGGGAACCATGTAGCAGTACCAAGGTAACTTTATAATAATCCAGAGTTAAATGTGAATTTATATTTATTATTTATAAATATCCTACGCCCGCTTTAGTTTTGTGCAGCAAGTTCCTGGT
This sequence comes from Deroplatys truncata, assembly GCA_030765065.1. NCBI lineage: Eukaryota > Metazoa > Arthropoda > Insecta > Mantodea > Mantidae > Deroplatys > Deroplatys truncata. Next base: position 196,448,396 of record CM060975.1, on the reverse strand, counting down.
GTCTCGTGTTTGCCTCTGAGTCTACGTCCCCCAATGTTTATGCCGGGTTAACTGAATTTAATATTTTAGCTACAAACCTTTTGGCCTCACCTCGGTGTATAACAATATGGCAAGTTTCCGTAATTTAAATGCAATCAAATACATATCTTACTGTAATGGTTACTGATAAGGTTTGGTCTAAAATAATTAGAGGAGTAAATTACTTTACGCGCCCATGGTAGCTCTCGCATGTTTGTTTTGAACTGAAGGTCAAAGAAGCTGCTATGCCTATGCCTATGAAAACGTTTACTAAGCAGTAAATGTATATATTATACATCAGTAAGTGCTACCTTAGGACATACTTCAACTCCATAAAAGCTTCTTTAGATTTTAATTTTCCTACCTTGATGAAGGACTCACAAGAACGTATCATAAACCAAAACATAATTAATAATCACCTGCGCTTAACACTTCCATCAACCTTGTTAGCACACGGAACGACTTGAAACAAACGAAGGCGAAGTACTAGTTTGTATTGTGCCAGGTTGCTTAATCACTTTCGAAGCCCGAAGCATGTTAGCAGGCTGAGGACAACCCAAAGGAGCTTTGTGAAGTGTACCTACCCTTGTTAGGGCTAAACTACTTCTTGATAGAAGGTAATTGCAGGGGGTGGTTGAGAGTAAGGTAGTAGGGCTGAAAGGAGGTAGCAGTTTGCCTCTTCAACGACTGTAGGTCAAGATGCAACGGCCTAGTGCACCGCTGGTGGAAGATGTTTTGAATGTTTGCATTGGGTTTAATTTAGAATGTACCAAGCAACTCGTTGTAGGACCATATAGGAGCTCCACTTTTGCTGCTGGTTTTAGTAGCTCCTAAGTTACTGCACGTAAGCCATGCGGGGACCCCGGTGACGTCTCAAGCGGCGTTTCCTAAGGTTATAGTCCCCTAGAAAGCGAACGAGGGCACTCCGATGGAAAGGGAAAGAGTCGTAGAGTTTTACAACCTGGCGCCAAATTTCATCCTCCAGATATGGTAGAGACCAGGCTTCATCAAGTAGTCTCAAGGGGAAAGCGCAAAATATAGAATAGATGACCCGGAGGTCCCTATTTTGTATCCGCTGCAGTCGGAGCAGATTGGAGTCTGCGGCCATGCCCCAAATCTCGCAGGCGTACAGTAGGACGGGGATTATTAATGATCTAAAAAGGCGCACCTTAAAAGGAATCGTCATCCCGGACCCCAGCATGGGAAACAAGGAGGCTGTAGCCCCCATGGCCCGCTGTGAGAGGCCCCTGATGCGACCGTCAAACGTTAGGCACCTGTCTAACTGAATGCCCAAGTAAGGGATGGAATTAGTCCACTCTGTCCTATGCCGTAGGTATGTGTATGAGGGGAGGTTGGCGGGAAAGTGGCGCTTGATGAAGAGAATGGCGTGGCTTTTCTCCAGGTTGATCGAAAATCGCTATTGAGCTATACTGACGTGTTGCTCTACTAGTAGTTCGGTCGCGTAGATGCTAAATAGCGTCGGGGATAATACAGAGTCTCTGCGGACTCCGACTCGTATTGGCCTGTGTGTATATTTTTACTCGCAACTGAGACAACAAAAGACCTTGAGGTATGAGTGTAGAAGGTGTATGTAGTGTAATGGTAGTTCCAGCTGAATAACATTGTAAAGGAGACCCACCTGCCAGGTCGCGGAGAAGGCCTTCCCAGGATTCCAGGCCCGCCCTGGAATCTTAGGGCAGCGGCTTCCACCACCCGCAGCAGCTGCTGGGTTGTCGAATGGAAAGGACAAAATCCAAACTGGTGGTCAGGGATGGCGTGAATGTCGTCCAGTACAGGACACAAGCGGACAAGTACTAGCCTCTCGAAAACCTTCGGAGAACCGACAGGAGACTAATGGATGGGTAGTTGGAAGGATGAATTGGATCTTTTCCCGGCTTCTAAATGCAGATCACCCGTACCTTTCTCCAATCACGTGAGGAGTGGCAGAGGCCGAGACACATATTGGAAACCTTGGTGAAAGACAACAGCCCGGGAGGGAAGGCGCAGAGCATGGCGGGTGTGAGCCCGTCAAGGTCCGTTGTCTTTTTGGTGTTTAGGCACCGGTGTGCGGTTTGGACATCACTTGGTTTGGTTGCGGGAATGTGATCCACCTCGTCTAGAGGACGCCGAAAAATCGTCGAACCTCACGACGGACACTTTCGGAAAAGGCGTCGTCCTGGGGATCATTTCAAGGCCTTATGGTCCTCTCAAGATAGCCCGCAAACACATTTTCTTTGTCTTGAGGTTCATAGGCCAAGTCTTGGGTGCCTTGGAGAGGGGAGGTGTATTGACCTCGCCTATTCCGAAGTGTTTTTGCCATCTGCCACATGTCGGCACTCTCGGGGTTCGTGCGGGCCATCGTATCCTCCCACGCGCGCATGAATCACGTGCGTTTCTTACGTGAAATATATTGTCCTGCTGCAGAACGCTTGGTGATCATCGTACAACAACCACGTAAATCGCTGCATTTATTCACTTTTTGTGTTACAACTACAAGCACCCTAATATATTCACTTTACCAACACTGTCCGCTTCCCTTAATGACACTATGGATTATTCTCAAAACTAATATTTGAGTTTTATAAAACTCCGAATGCATAGAAAAAGTAAAACTGTGAATGTAATTTTGTGAATATTATAAAAATAATTAATATGTACATGCTGTAATTAAATGCAGACTTTGGTCTACTAAATGAGATTTGGTACAATATTCTGAAATGGTTCTGGAGCTATGCGCAGTTAAAATACGACAAAATTTATTAATACGACACATTTATCGTTCAATTACGTGCCAATCGTTGGGTTTTTAATGCTAATATTTGATAAATATGCTTTCCAAAGCACCCCTTATTAATATCACAAATTACAACGAAAACAAAAAAATGCGAGTTTGGTTTTTGTCGTTCGATTTCACATGGAATGTCCCATATGTCAAAATGGCCAATCTGGTAGATACCTCTCCAAGTCTCTATTCACGCGGCAGCAGAAGTGTGTCACTGCGGAAGGGAACTATTTTGAAGGAGATGTGTAAATTGCTTTAAGGTAACTTGTTTCTGTGTTTTTGAGAAATTTCTGGAACTTTTTGAGTATAGTATTAGAATCTATTCAATCCGTTTTTTAAATTATACCGACAAACTTTGAAGTGGATGTATAAACTTCTGTAACATTTTTGTTGTAAGCCATAGTTTGCAATCCTTCGTTTCATTGCAAGAATGGTTTAATGTCACTAAACTTGCAAGAAGTTCTGCTGAATTACCGCAGCCACTTCCTTTTAATATCAAACAAGGAATGTCGCTTCAACATGATAGAGCACCAGCTCATTTTCCGGACACAACACAGCGTCATCTGACAGCAGCATTCGGCGGTCACTGGATAGGTCGGGGTGGGCGCATTGCCTCGCCAGTGCCGTTCATCAGATCCTAATTTGACCTTGATTTCTTTTTTGGGAGGGTGGACTGCTGACTCCAGAGGATCTTGTAGCAATGAATAATAATCAGCGCAGCAACTAAAATCAACTGATATTACAAAGTATCCCATGTCGATGTACTGAAAGCCTGGAAGCCAATGGGCATGTATTTTTCCAGTTGCAGTGAACACACACTAAATCATTTAACACTGAAGTGAGTTTCCTTTCCATTCGGGTCGTTTTGTTAGTGTATTCTGTATGGTTGAGGCAGTAAAGTGCATACTTACAACATTAATGATTTGCTTATTCATTTTAATATAACAAATACTTCATGTAGAATAGGCCAATTTAATGAAGACTTCGAATTTTAGGCTAAGTGCTTATATCTTTTGTTTACAAATAAACTTAAAGTAGTTGGATGTATTTTATCGGTTATAGCACTATTTTATAACAATGTGATAAATATTACTTTATAAAGCTCGAGATATTCAGGATAAAACTTTTTAAGTAAGTCCATGAAATTGAATGTAGAATTCTTGGGAGTCATTTCCCGGACGATCATGTAAGTAGGGGTTATATCGTATGATTTTTAGAGGTATGTTCACCTCAGATTCACGGAGAGTTCGACATTGGAGAGATTATACCTATCATGCTGATGATGATGACGTAGCTCTGTTACCACTTGGTCAGCTCGGCTGCAGTATTTAAAGTGACGTTTTTTTATGGTCTCGCTCGGCCGTCGTCACGTGCTTAGCCGCACTCTGTGTCAGTTGTCCCTTTTAAACCTATTCTGTTAAACTTACAATTTCACGCCGGTCTCCGAGGCAACGTGAGGATGGAACGCCGGACTTCTTCCATCCACAGGTAAGCTTAAAAGCTGTCTTGCTCCTTCCCTCTTGTCAATTAGTTTAAATTATTTATTAGATTATTTATCTCTCTCGCCCATTCCTTCCCGTCATACCGGCTAGGGGTGCAGAGGTCTCATTTAGTGAAGACGCCGTGACTCAGTCACATCTGGTACAGACGCCGGTTTGGCAAAGTAACGTTTCGTGACAATATCATTCACATTTTATATAAGCTATGTATGGAAGGCTTTTGTGGTGCCTGAAATGCCTCTTTGTATTTTCTCTACCACGTACTTGGTAGGTAGAGAAGTTATTGTATTCCACCCAAAAATTCGATATCGAGATTTCAACGGAAATATATGTTTTAAGGCCCCCTGAAAGGAAAAATCTTCGTGTGTGCCTGTGAACGGCATAACTCTAAAAGAAAAATGCTGGATACCTACCACCAAACTTGGTATTTAATTTAAGTACCTTCAAAAGATGCGACATGAGGATTTTCAAGGAACCCCTACTCCAAACGACTCCTTACATGATTTTTTTTCGAAATGTTTTACTTTTTCAAAAACGTTCAAACGACTTTGAATAAACTACCATACATTAAATATATTTATATAAAAATAATATGTATATCTTGGATTTTTTGGGAATAGTATATGAAACCCTCTTCTTTCGAAAGGGTATAATTTTGAATAACCGATAAATCATAAGATATAGACAAAAACTTACTACACGGGGAATACTCTTTACATTGAGCAAGCATCCGCGTCATCTTTCCGGCATCGCATATGCCACTAAACCTAGAAGTACACCTTAAACATGGGAAGGAATAAAAGTGAAATGATAGAAAGGCAATCTTGGTAGAGAAGAAACCACCCCAGCATTCACCTGCCGAAACCGGGAAAAACACGAAAAACCCATATGTAAGAGTGAGCAGTCGCCGGAGATCGAAGCCGGGTTCTCCCGAATGTGAGTAGCACACGTTACCACGGCGTCACCTCGCTCGATAGATAAGTTCATATTATGTATGGAATCCATGAATTTCATAATTTAAGGCACTTAACAATTTTTTAAAAAATAAAATTTACTGACTTCACTGTTTTTGTTCTGTATAGTATTTAATGCCCACCAGTTAGTTAATATCTTTTTCTAAATGTATTCCTAATTTAGAAAGTAGGAATACATTTTATATGCATAGAATTAAATGTTTAACTTGTAAAAACTGCAAATTTAGACACCTAAAATTCAGGCTTTAGTGGTTGCTTTGATAATTTTGGAGCACATTTTAAGTATCTAACAATTCCATTTAAGAGCCTAAATATCTGAGGTCCATTAATGATGCCAACTCATCTTGCATCAAAGGTCGGGTTTGTAGTTTCTTAAGAAAATATGTTTGAAAGAAGCTTACTATACAATTTCAAAGTTGTATGTTCCTAGCCTTCATCGACTTCCAAAAAGCTTTCGATACGGTTGAGCATGTACTATTACCTGAGGAAACATGGAGCCGAATAAAAATACACCAGAATCCTCGCCAAGATATAATTACAAACCACCGCCAGAATCCAGATGGACTGACAAGTAAGAGAGTTCAAGCTACAAACAGGGGTTCGACAGGGCAATACAATTTCACCAAAACTCTTCATTTGCTCACTCGAAGAGATTTTCAGGAATATCACAGGGAATAAACATAAATGGTACGAAAATATCTGAACTACACTTCGCAGACGACATAGTTCCCATGGCAAATATAGCAGAAGAACTACAGACCTTTTGGCAGAAGTACATGAGCTCAGTATCAAATTAGGATTCCATATGAATGCAAAAATTGCAAAACTAATGGCAAATGACAGACAAAAAGGCACCACAATAACGCAAGCTGAACCTCTGGAATATGTGCAGGAAATAATTTACCTGTGGCAATCTACTTCAAGAGAAGTATGACCAAGGAAATTACGAGGAGTATACCGACGGTGATCAGAGTTCTGGGCGCTGAAATTCATATTACTAGAAAAATCCTTCAATGTTAACATCAAGACGCATGTTATGAACACATGCATATTACCTGCACTGATACGAGGGCTATCCCAGAAGTACCCGGCCTAAGAAAGCAAACACAAAAATTTTGGGAAAAAGTATCTTTATTTCTCTACATAGTATCCTTTCAGCTCGATGCTCCTTTCCCAGCGATGTTCAATAACTTCGATACCCTGTTTATGGTGAGAAACGTCGAGTTCTGCAAAATAGTCATCAAATGCAAACTCCACCTCTTAGTTGTTGGCAAATCTTTTATCACCGAGCCATTTCTCAATCTTGGAAATAGAAAATAATCAGAGGGGGCTACGTCTGGCGAATAGGATACATGAGGAAGCAATTCGAACTTTAACGCATTGATTTTGGGCATGGCGATTGTGGACGCGTGATGGTGCATTGTCTTGATGAAACAGAACTTGCTTTTACGCTAAATGTGGCCGCTTTTGCTTGATTTTATCATTTAAATGCTGCAATAAATTTGCATAATACTCGTTATTGATTGATTTTCCTTATTGAAGATAATCAATGAAAATTATTCCACGCGTATCCCAAAAACCTGACTCTATGATCTTTGCCAGCAGATGAAACTGTCTTCGCCTACTTTGGAGCCGATTCTCCCCTTTCAATGCACTGCTTTGACTATTCCTACCTCTCAGGTGTGAGGTGATGGACCCATGTTTCATCCATGGTTATGAATCGACACAAAAACTAAGGCTTTATTGCAGCGAAACATCGCCAGTACTCGACTGAAACATTCTCACGACGTTTCTTTTGTTCCATTGTGAGTAAACGCGGCACCCATCTTGCGTACAGCTTTCTCATGTCTAAATTTTCAGTTAGTATGCGATGTACAGCACTTTTTAAATGCCTATGATGTCTGTTAGATTACGCACTTTCAGTCATCCAATATCATTTTGTGGATTTTCTTCACAATTTCTGGCGACCACTGCGAGTCATTTGGTCGACCACTGCGATGTTCGTCTTGGCAGCTCCCACGACCTCGCTTAAGCTCTGCCACCCAATATTTTACTGATGTAAACGAAGAAGCACACTCTCCCAGAGTAGAATCTAACTCAGCTTTAATATTAGTTGGACTAAGACCTTTCAAATGAAAGTATTGTATCACACAACGATGGCCAGTTTTATCCACGTTTACAAACTCGCCGAGAGGGTTCACTATTGATGGCTGCCAAACAATTACTAAACAATGTAGCATTGCCAAACTTCAAACTTAAGCTTTATAAGGGTAGTACTTTCTGCCAGTCATTTGTTTGAAACAACAACAGCTATATATACGTCAGGTCGGGTAGTGCTGGGACTGCCCTCGTATACGGCTCTCAAACTTGAAGCGCAACAAAAAAAAAGACAAAAAATCAATACAAACATGTCAGAGAAAAATAGAAGGAAACATTCTAGGCATCACATGGAGAGATAGAATTAGGAGCGATGTAATAAGAGGAAGAACTCAATGGACGCAGAGAAGACCAGCAGTTATAGCAAATGAAGATGGGCGGGAAACATTATGAGGCAGGACCGCAACCGATAGACCCACAGGTTAACATGGGAACCAAGGACAGGTTGAAGAAAAGTAGGCCATCGGAAGACACAATGGTCAGATGAGCTCAAGAAGACATTCGGCAGCAGATGGACTACAGTAGCAAAAAGGAGGCAGATGCAACTACTAATCAAAACAGCAACCCAGAACATCAGTACAAGAGTGCATCACCAAACTAGCAAGAGACAACAGGAGAAAAGGAAGTGAAGGACTACAGAAACAGAGCATGAACAAAAAGTGAACGATCTTCTAAAGGATCAGTGTATAGTGTTGAAGTCAGCCAAACTAACAGAGACAACAGGAGGAAAGAAAAATGAAGGACTAAAGAACCAGCGCATGAACCAACAGTGAAGGAGTCAAGGATCAGCGTATAATATTAAAATGCATATCGTATAGGACCATAAGTAATAGACTAGTTTTAAGAATAAGGAGGATCCTTCCCGGAATGGCTAACCAGGATCGTCAAACCAAGCCACCTGTCCAAGGAGAGAGGCCCGTGCTCGGGGACGTTATGGTTAATAATAATACTATCTTCAGAATCAGCCTGTATTTATGCTTGTGAATAAAATTAGCTAAGCAGTGATTTAGATGAAACATGCAGTGTTTAGTTTGAAAACCAAGGGGTGAAACTTTAATCCTTGTACATTAAGGAACTACAGAAAAATGTCGTTCGAGGTAATTACATAAGAGCACCTTTCGGCTCATCTACGAACTTTATTGCTACTTTAGCAATACAATCAAATGATACTGATATTCAGTAACATGTTGTTTAAAAAACAATATGTGGCAATTCTTTTCTACCCTTAGAACATATGCGTTTTACTGCATTGGCGATTAGTTGTTATTAACTTAGTTTAATCCTCTATTGTATGAATTATTTTGCTACATATGACGCTCTTCCTCTAATTCCTAAACCGGTTTTTATATCCCTGTCACAGGAACCGTAGCGGAAGCTATTCGAATAGATACGTATGTCTGCGGTAAAGGTCGGGGAGGGCTTACGTAAAATTATCGGTGTAATGACACGCATGGATGATGACGAGGTTACATTTGACAGTAGTTGTATGGATTTTGCTTCTTATTTTAAAAACAAAACACTACATTGGTATTTAAATAATTCAATAACGACATAAAATAGCGGTAAACATTGTATTTTATTGTTAAATCTTAGCATAGCATGAAAACAACAACAACAAAACACTTAAAATGAATATTATAAAACTTAACAAACCATCTTCGTTACCAAAGTGCAACACCGCGGAATAAAGACTTAATTTCTGCTCGGTTCTGCTTGGAATAAAAGCCTATAGAATTGTCAGTAGTTTACAAAGATAGCTGAAATCGGTAAGTCACGGTAAGGCCATGTACCAGCCAAAATAGCACATATTCCCATTGTAATTATCTCAGCTAATACAACTCATAAAAGCTGATAGATTCCCTTGGTAATTTAATTTAGATTCTAAAAACTCATGTTTGTTCCATTATATCACTATTTCCCAATCTTCGGCCTCAAAACGACAATCACGAAGCAAACTTTCGTTAAGCACAATTAAACTAGCAGAAAACTCGTGTTACGGAAGAAATCACAAAACACATGGATATATACAATGACCTTAGTCTAGGACACCTTAACTGTAAGCCCTTGGAAACACTAAATAACCCCCAAGATACTATAGATATTCTTAAAAATGTATGCTTCATGTAAATCACAAGAGGACGTAAGAGTCTTGAGTGCGGCCCTCTGTTCTTCGCCTAAATAGACGCTCTTCTGAGAGGATTAGCTTGTTGCATGTGCAGCATCGCCAATAAGAGGATAGGACGGTTTACCATCCCTTCTGTTTTAACCATTCGACCATTTCCCATTTTTTGTCGCGCGTGCACCTTTCTCGAGCTGTGCCGTGATTCCCCTTTGCTAAGGGATTGGCTCCTAAGTCGTACAGGAGTTGCGCAGCAGGAATATGTTGTCCAATTGCTGCGTCGATGAATGGAGTGTTACCATCGCTGTTCTTTGCTTCCAGAGGCGCACCTTTCTCCACCAAGAAGCGGATTACTTCCAAATGTCCTTCTAAGGCAGCCCTATTAAGAGGAGTATTACTGTAGGAGTTATGGTCACGGGAATCCACCCTAAATCCTGCTTCCAACAGACCTCGCAACCTGCCCAGGTCGCTACTCGCGGCAGCAGTCACCACATCGCCTTCGTTGTATCGTTCAAGCACCAGACTTCGCAGTCGGTTCTGAAATAAAATATTAACTTATAATAGTCTTTATTATAGCATTCGATTATGTAACTATCACACAATCTGGGAGCAACTATTACTCCAAATGACATAAAGATATTTTGATATTCAGAAGCTGTTCATCTTCCTAAAACCATTTTAAACTTATAATAAGGATTCCTCAAGGATATCAAGTGAATGACACGTGAAGTAGAATATAAAATGAATAATTCATTCTTACAGAGATTTCCTAAGCTATTTGTAAATACGTTTAACCAATAAGATGCTAATATCTTACAGCACAGAGAAAATCAAGTCACCTTCAACCAGTTTGTCGTTTCTCAATAATAAGTATTACCTACTGCACAGCAGAAGGCTCTAGTAATGTCTGCGGTTAAGAGTGCAATCGGATTCTCGTTTTCTTCTTGTTTAACTTCGTTATCCTATACAGTGAAACCTATTAAATAGAAAGATAATCTGTTTACAACTTTATCTCAGATTTGTCTGTAGAATACGAGTTCTTATTTTGGTGATAAACGATGTGATGACCCATTGTTCATATGTGTTGAGGTGATATTACAAAATTTCAGGGACGATGGATAAGGTAAAAGCATATTTTTAAAATAAGAAATTCCGATCCGGAAACGTCTGCTCAAAAGGTATGCCAAAATCGTTGTTCCTTGGCTGCAGGGCATACGGTACAATAGCTTTACCGCTTTGAAAAGTAATGTAGAGTGGAATATTTACTTAAGGTGACCATAGTTTTATAGGATACCCGGAAGCGGAACATGAATTATTATTGAATGATTTATAATAATATTATTATTACTAAATAATGTATTATTATTAAGGATGGAATTCATCTGTAATTACTGCACACTGACGCAAAAAAATAAAATAAGTAAAAATAAATTTATTTATTAGTTTGTTTCGCCGTTTGTGTATTCCAGCTTAATCACTTATACTTAAACAATTAAGGCTGGAATTAATTGTTCTTTCACACAAGCCGTGTATTGGACAAATTTGAAAGGTAGAATCAGACGACTGAAATATTCAATGTTATAGCCGTGATTTGAACCACGGATCTCCCAGTCTCTGTACGGTTGCTCTAACCACTGAGCTACCATGGTAACATGCCGGTACTGCATTACATTCCCCAAATGATTCGCATATTTCCCGGTAAACCACAAGGAGATCTCAATGGCGACCTACAATGTTGTAAGTACTTTAAGTCCTGGCTTCATTATTTCAACCACTATTAGGTCAATTAATGCAATTAATTTATTGTCGTATCGACATTTTGCCATAGTAGCTCAGTGGTTAGAGCAACCGGACGGAGATCGGGAGATCCGTGATTCAAATTTCGGCTATGGCAATGAATTTTTCAGTCGTCTGATTCTACCTTTCAAACCTTGTCCAACACACGGCTTGTGCGGAAGAACAATTAATTATATTAATTAGCGTAATAGTGATCGAAATTATGAAGCCTGGGACTTAAAGCACTTACAGCATTGTAAGTCGCCATTGGTGTATGTCATCTCAATACAATTTGAGATCTCCGTGTGGTTTACCGGGAAACATGCGAATCAGTTGGGAAATTTAATGTCGTACCAGCATGTTGCTATGGTAGCTCAGTGGTTAGAGCAACCGAATAGAGCCTGGGAGATCCGTAGTTCAAATCCCGATATGCATTGAATTTTTCAGTCGTCTGATTCTACCTTTCAAATTAAGGCTGGGTTAGTAAACATAACAATATTGCTTCATCAAAAACCCATTGAGTTACTTCAAATTTCAATCAAAGTGAATGTTATCTCACAGTCGTAAAACCTCTTTAGCTAAAAAGTAAAATAAGCAGTTTTAATTTCTTTGCTTAAAAAACCGGGACAACATTTTAAAAAACCTGGACATGCTCCAGAGTAGGATATATAGGAGAGAGCTGGGCCACTTTTTGGGCATATATGGGAAAGGATAGGGAAAACGAGGCTGGATGGGGTGGTTCAATTAGGAAAATGGGTTTATATGGAAGAGATAGGGAATACGACGACCGATACTATGCTAAAGAGGGTTGAAGGAGGGAAATACATTTATATGGAAGAAATAGTAGAGAGGTGTTAGGCTAGGAGGGTTTAAGTATGCGTTTATAAGGAGAGACGAGAAAACGGAGAGAGATCCTATGTTAGGATACACAGGTGTTTAAAGCTAGAATGTGTTTTATATAGGCTAGATAGGAAACCAAAGAGATACTCAGCTAGACAGGGGACAGGAGAGGAATGCGCTTTATGAGAGGTAGAGGATACGGGGAGTGGTGTTAGGCTAGACAGAGGTTGAGAGTAGAGTATGCGTTTATATGTATGAGAAGTATAGGAACAGGAAGAGGGTGCTAGGCTAGACAGAGGTTGAGGAGTAGAGTATAGGTTATATGAGAGGTATAGGAAAACGAGGGGAGGTGTTAGGCTAGACAGAGGTTGAAAATAGAGTATGGTTTATATGAGTGGTATAGGAAAACGAGGAGAGGAGTTAGACTAGACAGAGGTCGAGGAGCAGAGTATGGTTTATGTGAGAGTCATAGGTAAACGAGAGAGGCGTTAGGCTAGACAGAGCTAGAGGAGTAGAGTATGGTTTATATGAGAGGTATAGGAACAGGAGGAGAGGTGTTAGGCTAGACAGATACTAAAGGAGTAGCAATATGGGTTTATATACAGGAGAGATAGGGAATAGGAGGTGCTAGACTTGAAAGCGACTTTAGACGTGAACTTAGTGGAAAACTGTTTCATGTCAATGTTCTAGACATGCCCATCACGTAACCTATTCAGGGAAAAAGGTGGTCCACAAAGGGAAAAAGTTGACTAGCAAAGGGAAAAACGTGACCAGCAAAGGGAAAAAGGTGACCAGTAAATGGAAAAATGTGACCAGCAAAGGGAAAAAGGCGACCACCAAAGGGAAAAAGGTGAGCCATAAAGGGAAAAAGGTGACCTGCAACGGGAAAAGCTAACCCACTAACACTAACAGGTAAGTAATTCAGCTAGTATTGCAAGAGGCTGACTGGATCATAGCAGTGTATGATTTCACAGGTAATTCAGCTAGTATCGTATGTATTTAGGCTAATTCGTCTAGTAACACAGGATAGATTCCAGATGCTAACTGCATCATGGCTCTGCATGATTTCACAGGTAATTCAGCTAGTATCGTAGGTATTTAGGCTAATTCAGCTAGTATCACAAGAGGATAGATTCTAGGGTTGGGTATAGCTTAGTGTCGTATTTCACAGGTAATTCAGAGAGTATCGTAGGTATTTAGGTTAATTCAAGTATCACAGACGTTTAGAGTAATTCAGCTAGCATTACAGGAGGGTAGGTTCCAGGGGTTGGTTATAACATAGCTTCGTATTTCACAGATAGTTCAGGTAATATCGTAAGTATTTGAGGTAATCGACATAGCTTCACAGATATTATTGATAATTTCGATCAAAGATTTGTATCACAGCTATTTAAGGTAATTTAAGTTGCATCAATGGTATTTGAGTCATTTTAACAGATAATTCATCTAGTATCATTGGTATTTAAGGCAAACCAGATAGTATCACAGGTGCTCGTGCTAATTTAGAGCAGGAATTCGTATCAGAGCTAGTTAAGGTAATTTCACATGATTCGGGTAGTATCACAGGTATTTAAGTCATTTTCACAGGCAATTCAGCTAGTATCGCCGGTTCTGGCCCACAGAGAGATGCCGACATCTGATAAGCTTCTTTGTTCTATGCCGGCATGCCCCGCCCATTTTATTTCTACTGTTTAATCGCTTATATCTCCTGAATGAAAAGAGATACAACAATCAGATAAAAACTAATCAATTCTTTGGAATGCGCCACGTCATTAAGGTATTGTTCCAAGTTGACCGGGATGCCTGGGTTCGAATCCTACGAGTGATTACAAATTCATCTTCTAATAACTCAGAGGCTAAGTAAGATAAAGACGCCAAATAAACTTTATTACAATAATGTGATTAGGTAGTTTCTTGTAAATGTATATTTGGGTACCTGGTGTCCTGGGTTTGATCCTTAATTTTAAAAACTCCATTATCTCGGAAACTAAGAGAGGTAAAGGGCTAAACCAAAGCATGTTTGATAGCTGTTATAATGCGTAATTAATACTGTATATAATTTCCAATCAGATGCCCTTAGTTCGAATCCCGATCTTTCAATCACTTCCTTAATTTTCCTCTATACTCTAGAATATATCGGTTAGATTGATACTGTAACTGTATACAGCTCTTTTAAACATATCAAACTAATATTGTAAATAATTTTGTTTCTAGTGTTCTGGGTTCGAATACCGATAAAATGTAATTGAATTATAAATTTAATAACTCCTAAACTAATTAAGATAAAGACACCAAATAAACTTTATTGCATTTACGTTATTAGGTACTATCTTGTAGATGTGTAATTAGATACCTGACGTTCTGGGTTCGATCCTTAATTTTTAAATTTTCATTATCTCGGGAACTAAGTGAGGTAGAGGAGTGCACCAAAGCATGATTGATAGGTTCTGTACTGGGTGATTAATGTTGTATATAATTGTCGATCAGTTGTGCTTGGTTCGATTCCCCATCTTTTAATGACTTCCTTAATTTTCCTCTGTACACTAGAATATATCACTTAGATCGATGATGTAACTGTATACAGCTTTGTTTAACATGTCAGACTAAAATTATAAATTATTTTGTTACTGGTGTTCTGGGTTCGAATACCGATTCAATGAAATTTACTTGCAAAAATTTAATAACTCGTAATTTAATTCAGATAGACCTGTCAAGGTAAACGTGAACAGAGTATCTAGTCCTTAAATATCGCTATCATGACAAATATTACTTTAAAGCACTCAGATCGAATCCCGAAGGGGTGATTTCATAAATCTTCAAGCTTATGGATCATATCAGGTTCGAGTAAAGATTAAATGCTAGATGCTGATATTGGGGAGCTAAAATACATTTATTAAAAGTAATACCGGGTTCGATTTAGAAGCTTAGAATCTGTGTAACTCTGGAAAAATTGCTTTTCTCATGATTGTAGTGAAATGTGATGGTCTTTCTGTGAGAAGATGGAAAGGAAGAATTGAAAAGGGAATGAAAACATGAAATAATTAAGTAAATAAGGGGGAAAATTTTCTACGTTACCTTTTAAGCTTTTACTTTAAGAATTGTGATAATACAGCTGGAATTAACCTTGGTACAATAGGTGATGGTGGTGGTGGTGGTGGTGGTGGTGGTGGTAGGCTTTGAATTTGAAATATATGCCTGAATGAGCGTTTGCTTTTCTCGTGATTGCAGTGAAATGTAATGGTCTTTCTGTAGGAAGATGGAAAGGAAGAATTGAAAAGGGAATGAAAACATGAAATAATTAAGTAAATAAGGGGAAAAATCTTCTAGGTTTCCTTTTAAGCTTTTACTTTTAAGTATTGTGATAATACAGCTTGAATTAACCTTGGTACAATAGGTGGTGATGGTGGTGGTAGTGGTGGTAGGCTTGAATTTGAAATATATGTCTGAATGAGCGTGTGGAATACTTCTCTTGCTGGTGTGACAGCATAAGCAGGTAGTTATGAGACGAGTTTAAACGTGTTTGATGCTGCCAGACATCCTGTCTCTGGGTGTGACGTCATAAACATCCTGTCTCTGGACTTGAGGTTATATGGCTGGGGGGTTAATACACGTTGAGCGATCATATACAGCTGATTATGGAGCGAGTTTATGATTGATCTAAAAGGTTCGTGCTCCCTCTATAAATATGGTGATCTAGGGCATTGGACTTCATTGTGCTAATTAGTCTTGAGGTGTTAACATCGTGTTCTCTCCAAGAATAATCAGGTTTCTAAAGTGGTATCAAGGTGAAGAGGTCTACATTTCATTGATCAGTGATTCATACGTTATTACATCAAGAATAAAGATGAATAACTCATCGTATAAGGATATTATTCCAAGCGCTACTGGATATGCATGCGGAAAATGTGGGAAGAAGTTCCTTCGAGGTTATCACAAGAGAAGACACGAGATGAGTTGCAAGAAGCTCTTCAAATGTAAACATTGTAATGTAACCTTCAAAGATGGTTATAAGGGGCAGCGACACGAAGATATATGTGAAATAAGCAGCCCTCAGAAGAAAAGAATATTGGAGCCAACTAAACATCAGTTGCTGTCAACAATGGAGGACTGTGATATGAAAGAATACGAAACTTCATTCGAAGGACGATTGAAATCGTATTTTATACGATGCGAGTCACCTAAGGACCTGAATATGTATCTGCAAGAGGCAAAACAACGGATAATCCAGGCTGTGCATAAAGAGCTTAGCATTCATAAGAGTGTTAAAATTAATCTGCTGGCTGAGTGTCGATTTGTTAACAGTATTGGTGAAACCTGTGACAAAACATTTAAAACACGGAATCAAGCTGTTTTCCTGGAAACTGATCTGGAGTCAGCGATGGAAGTGAAATTCAAGAAATTGGTGACTGAAATGGAGGAATCTCAGCTTAAGGGTAGCAACTGGGCTTTGCTTGCAGTGGAAGGACTTCGACTTCGTATCAACAAGTACAATCCGTTGCGAGGAAGTAGCTACATACCACTACCGTCAGCTGTTGAAGCAAGGCGATGAGAAATGTTTCATGTACTCCGTATTAGCTAAATTCGTGAGCACCAAGCCTCAACGCGTCAGCAAATACAGGCAGCTTCAAGACAAGTACGACTTCAGCTGTGTTTCCTATCCTACTCCACTTTCTCAAATACCTAAATTTCAGAAGTTTAACAAGATATCTATTAACGTTTTCGGGCTAGATGAGAAGTATGAAGTGTATCCAATAAAGGTTGTTGATATTGAACTACCTGAACACTGCGACCTGCTACTATTGAGTGATAGTAGTGGAAAACATCACTACGTATATATAAAGAATTTTGAGAAACTCATTCGACGCCAGAAAACTAACCATAATGGACGGGTTTATAGTTGTAAGCGCTGCTTTACACATTTTGATGATCGATATGGACGAAGTGGACAGGAAAAACTGCAAGAACATGTAGCCGTCTGTATTCAACATGGTGTTGCGAGGGTAGTTATGCCTACCAAGGAGAAATCAATTGTTCAGTTTAAAAATTTTGAGAGGATGCTGAAAGTACCTTATGTCATCTATGCTGATTTTGAGAGTATTCTCACTCCATGCCATACGTGTATACCCAATTCTGAAACTTCCTATACAACCCCTTATCAAGAGCACACACCAATGAGCTTCTGTGTTTACGTGAAGCCTACATCCAGTGTTGAACATCTCCAAACTGGTCTTCCTAAGCAACCCTATGTGTATCGTGGTGCTGATGCTGCTCAGAAGTTTATGCTGTACCTGACATCTCTTGCAAAAATGATTGATGACATATACAAATCTGCTAACCCTCTGAAACTTACGGAACAACAGCAAAAGGATTTTGAGTCTTCTACGGCATGCTACTTGTGTGGAAAAGGCTTTACAGGAGAAAATTACAAAGTACGCGACCATGATCACATCAGCGGTGAATATCGTGGAAGTCTTCATAATGAATGTAATTTAGCCTGTAAAGCACCTAAATATATACCAGTCTTCATGCATAACCTTAGCGGATATGACTCTCATTTCATTGTTAAGGAGCTGGGTTGTACAAGTGAACGTGTGGAGGTAATTCCTAACTCTGAAGAAAGCTATATCTCATTCACCAAGTATGTAGGAGATATAAAGCTTCGATTTGTGGATAGCTTCCGATTCCTCAGTACAAGCTTGGATAAGTTGGTAAAAAATCTAACCTCGTATCCTGAAACGCTAAAGTACTTTGGAGAAGACAAATTGAAGTTGATGACCCGTAAGGGTGTATTTCCCTATGATTTTGTTACGTCATGGGATGTCCTGAACGAGACCTGCTTGCCTCCTAAGGACTACTTCTACAATAGATTAAATGAAGAAGAAATTACTGATACTGACTACGATCATTCTAGAAATGTATGGGAGCTGTTTAATATGAGAAACCTGGGAGAGTACAGCTATCTCTACTTAACTTCGGATGTACTTCTCCTAGCTGATGTCTTTGAGACGTTCAGAGAGCAAACCCTTAAAACACACAAAGTTGATCCTGCCCATTATTTTACCTCTCCAGGTCTTACATGGGACGCCATGTTACTGTATACTGGAATTAAGCTGGAGCTGTTACAAGATTATGATCAACTACTCATGGTGGAATCAGGTATAAGAGGAGGTTTATGCCAAGTTTCCCATCGGTATGCTGAGGCTAATAACACTTATATGGATAAGTTTGATCCGTCGAGACCAACCCAATTTATCACATACGTGGACGCTAATAACCAATATGGGTCGGCAATGTGTCACGCCCTTCCTTTTGGTGGATTTCAGTGGGTGTCACCTGAAGAAATCAACTTAGAAACACTACAAGAAGATGATCCTAATGGATACATATTAGAAGTCGACATCGAGTATCCTGCTGAACTTCACGATCTACACAACGATCTACCTTTCCTGCCAGAGTGTATGAAACCATTGGAATCATCTACAAAGAAACTGATACCTCATCTTGGACCTCGAAAGAAGTATGTAGTGCATTACATGGCTTTGAAGCAAGCTCGTAGTCATGGACTACGACTAACAAAAATCCATCGTGTGCTACAATTCGACAGTCTCAGTGGTTGAAACCTTATGTGGAATTTAACAACAGGCTACGACAACAAGCTGCAAATGATTTCGAGAAGGATCTCTACAAGCTCTTTAACAACGCTATGTTTGGAAAAACTATGGAGAACCTGCGTAACCGTATGGATATACGACTGGTGACCAATGAAAAAACTCTAGAGAAGCTGATCGCCAAGCCTACGTTTATCGACAGGACGATATATGCTGATAATCTAGCTGCTGTACATATGGCCTCTCGTCAGATTGTATTCAACAAGCCTATATACATTGGTATGAGTGTGTTGGACATCTCCAATACATTAATGTATAACTATCATTACGACGTTTTGTTGCCTTATTATGGAGCTGAAAACCTGAAGCTTATGTATATGGACACTGATTCGTTCATTCATCGTGTAACAACTGAAGATGTGTACCAGGATAAGCTACGTTTTCTTGAGCATCTCGATACAGGTGATTACCCTGTCAACCATATATGTTACTCTACTCAGAACAAGAAGGTATTGGGAAAATTTAAAGATGAGGCTAATAGCAAAATCATCCTACGCTTTGTTGGACTACGTCCTAAGATGTATGCCTTAGATATTCAAGGGTCAATGATAAAAAAGATTAAAGGTATAAAACGTAGCGCTATTAAGCAGTACATTTCGTTTGACAGCTATACAGACTGTCTTAAAACCAGTGAAATCATCAGAACACCTATGAATCTGATCCTATCACGAAAGCATGCTCTTGCTACAGTGCAAGTGAATAAAATTGCATTGACTCCGTTGGATGATAAAAGAATTATTGCTGAGGACGGGATAACGACATATGCGTATGGACATTACAATATTACAAACAGTGCTTAAAAGAATGTAAGTTAAAGATAAAGATTTTCTCGTGAGTCTACAATCTTAAAAAAGAAGGTTATCTGTGTGCTGTATATGCTAATAGCTGACGCCTGATGAAGAAAGAAGAAGATGGAAGGGAAGGTGGTAGGAGCAATCCTAGTGCTAGTCTCAAGCCTAGATAAAAGTGGGGAGACATCTACAACGAACTAAAATAAAGGTATGTTGACGTAAAGCTTTTCAATTTGTGAACCAATATGCAGTTTATCCCTCTCCGCATCGTACAATAACTGTTTAACATATAATAAGTTTGTAAGATTTAGAAAAAAGTATATAAATTGTTGTAACGTTGGATGAGAAATGTTTTATAATTTAATTACTCTCTATATTACCATGCGTACCTGTGATACTACTTGAATTGCCCGTTAAAATGACTTAAACACCTGTGATACTACCCGAATCATGTGAAATTACCTTAACTAGCTCAGATACGAATTCCTGCTCTAAATTAGTACGACCACCTGTGATACTATCAGAATTACCTGTTAAAATGACTCAAATACCATTGATACAAACTGAATCACCTGCATTTACCTTAAATAGCTGTGATACAAATCTCTGATCGAAATTATTACGAGCATCTGTGAAACTATGCTGATTACCTAAATACTTACGATATTACCTGAACTATCTGTAAAATACGAAACTACGTAATAACCAACCCCTGGAACCTACCCTCCTGTAATGCTTGCTTAATTACTCTAAACACCTATGTTACTTGAATTATCCTAAATACCTACGTTACCCTCTGAATTACCTTGAAATATGAAACTATGCTATACCCAACCCTGGAATCTAGCCTCCTGTGATACTAGCTGAATTAGCCTAAATACCTACGATACTAGCTGAATTAGCTGTGAAATCATGCATAGCTATGATGCAGTTAGCCTCTGGAATCTAGCCTCCTGTGATACTAGATGAATTAACTTAAATGCTCACGATACTAGCTGAATTGCCTGTGAAAATGACTTAAATACCTGTGATACTACCCGAATCATGTGAAATTACCTTAACTAGCTCTGATACGAATTCCTGCTCTAAATTAGCACGAGCACCTGTGATACTATCTGGTTTGCCTTAAATACCAATGATACTAGATGAATTACCTGTTAAAATGACTCAAATACCATTGATTCAACTTAAATTACCTTAAATAGCTGTGATACAAATCTCTGATCGAAATTATCAATAATATCTGTGAAGCTATGTCGATTACCTCAAATACTTACGATATTACCTGAACTATCTGTGAAATATGAAGCTATGTTATAACCAACCCCTGGAACCTACCCTCCTGTAATGCTAGCTGAATTACTCTAAACGGCTGTGATACTTGAATTCACCTAAATACCTATGATACTCTCTGAATTACCTGTGAAATACGACACTAAGCTATACCCAACCCTAGAATCTATCCTCTTGTGATACTAGCTGAATTAGCCTAAATACCTACGATACTAGCTGAATTACCTGTGAAATCATGCAGAGCTATGATGCAGTTAGCATCTGGAATCTATCCTGTGTTACTAGACGAATTAGCCTAAATACATACGATACTAGCTGAATTACCTGTGAAATCATACACTGCTATAATCCAGTCAGCCTCTTGCAATACTAGCTGAATTACTTACCTGTTAGTGTTAGTGGGTTAGTTTTTCCCGTTGCAGGTCACCTTTTTCCCTTTATGGCTCACCTTTTTCCCTTTGGTGGTCGCCTTTTTCCCTTTGCTGGTCACATTTTTCCCTTTACTGGTCACCTTTTTCCCTTTGCTGGTCACGTTTTTCCCTTTGCTAGTCAACTTTTTCCCTTTGTGGACCACTTTTTTCCCTGAATAGGTTACGTGATGGGCATGTCTAGAACATTGACATGAAACAGTTTTCCACTAAGTTCACGTCTAAAGTCGCTTTCAAGTCTAGCACCTCCTATTCCCTATCTCTCCTGTATATAAACCCATATTGCTACTCCTTTAGTATCTGTCTAGCCTAACACCTCTCCTCCTGTTCCTATACCTCTCATATAAACCATACTCTACTCCTCTAGCTCTGTCTAGCCTAACGCCTCTCTCGTTTACCTATGACTCTCACATAAACCATACTCTGCTCCTCGACCTCTGTCTAGTCTAACTCCTCTCCTCGTTTTCCTATACCACTCATATAAACCATACTCTATTTTCAACCTCTGTCTAGCCTAACACCTCCCCTCGTTTTCCTATACCTCTCATATAACCTATACTCTACTCCTCAACCTCTGTCTAGCCTAGCACCCTCTTCCTGTTCCTATACTTCTCATACATATAAACGCATACTCTACTCTCAACCTCTGTCTAGCCTAACACCATTCCCCGTATCCTCTACCTCTCATAAAGCGCATTCCTCTCCTGTCCCCTGTCTAGCTGAGTATCTCTTTGGTTTCCTATCTAGCCTATATAAAACACATTCTAGCTTTAAACACCTGTGTATCCTAACATAGGATCTCTCTCCGTTTTCTCGTCTCTCCTTATAAACGCATACTTAAACCCTCCTAGCCTAACACCTCTCTACTATTTCTTCCATATAAACGTATTTCCCTCCTTCAACCCTCTTTAGCATAGTATCGGTCGTCGTATTCCCTATCTCTTCCATATAAACCCATTTTCCTCCTTGAACTACCCCATCCAGCCTCGTTGTCCCTATCCTTTGCCATATATGCCCAAAAAGTGGCCCAGCTCTCTCCTATATATCCTACTCTCCAGGTAAACTGGAACGTATTATCTCCCTAATTTACTGATCATAAGCAGTTTACATTGAGAATTATACTGTACGGGTCAGATATAACCTACGTACGTGCTTGTATAACCTACACTATACTGTTTCAGTCTATATTCGCCAAAAAACTTTTAAGTTAATACTATTTTATAAGAATTGGAAAGAAATAAAGTAAGTTGGAAAGTAGCTATAATTAGTTGTGTTACTTTCGCGTCGTTGCGTTGTTCTCAGCCCTTCTATGTCCGCGCTGCCTATTTCCATTTCAGTAACCCACGGGAAACAAAGCACTCCCCCCCTTTATAGCCACGTAGACCAGTAGCTTTGTTGTATGGAGAGGGAAGCACTTTTGCTCTTTTATTAGCACGCAGATTCAGAAGACTATCTTCACAGAGTGGTATTTCTGACGTGATATCCTTGACGACAGGCGGTTTCCTTTGCTTTTCAGTTTTATGGCAGCACTTCAAACTTAGGTTTTTTGCGCACAGTGGGGAACCATAAACCCAACTCATAGAAAACAATCCGCAGATTGTGCCTTATATTCATTTCAATTGGGGGTCTATGACCAGATACCATTATTAAACTGAAAACCAAAACCGCTACTTTTTTACGGTTCACTTGCGGCAGCATTCATTACTGAGGATAGCACGAGGACAATATATTATAGTAACAGTATTTCTGGAGGTTATACATCTCCATTTGTTTAGTCCTTCCGTGTAATTTTTTTCTGTTTTTGCCATTCATGAATAAAGACTCATAACTTTCAAACGTCATTGGTAATTATTTTCTTGCCATTGCATGGGTTACACCCTTCTACAGCCTTGTTCTTATTAGGAAAGGCTACTGCAGGTTAAGGTAGCGGTGTGACTATGGTGTTTATTTCACCAATAGCGAAGGCATGCACACTTCTATCTTAAAAGAAAACATAAATCGCTATATATATTTCTGGGAATAGCCTTTGAACCCCTCTTCATTCGTAAGCAATTTTGTATAATTTTGTGAAACTGTAAACCATAAGAGATAGACAAAAACTTACTACACAAAATGTGCATATTTCTTTAAAACGCACAATTAATTTCAAATAACCTTTTTTGTGCCATCAGCTGTTTCCGAGATAACCGTTGTTATTGGTTAGAATTTTCATTATCTGTTCTCATTTTTACTTTCTCTGCTACGTATAGTAAGTAGGGGAAGTATTGTATTCCACTCAAAAATTCGATACCGAGATTTCACCGGAAATACATGTTTTGAGACCCCCTGAATCCAAAAAACGCATTTTTGGAAACATGTCCGTGTGTGTGTCTGTGTGTCTGTGAACAGCATAACTGAAACGAACAGTAGGATAAACACCAAACTTGGTATTTAGGTTCAGTATCTTCCAGAGATGCGACACGAAGGTTTTCAAGAAAATCCCCCACCCCAGATTACCCTTTACATGGAACATTTTTCGAAAATTTTAATTTTCTCAAAAATGACTGTAACGATTTTGATTAAAATATCATATGTTTAAGATATTTTCATGACAAATGAAATGTATATCTCGAATCTTCTTGGAATGTCTCCAAAAGTATTCTTCATTGTGAACGACTTTTTCATAACTGGTAAACCATAAGAGATAGACAAAATTTTACTACACAAAAATGTAGATAGCGTTAAAATACACAATTTATGTCATATACATTTTTTTATTGAGTGAACCATTTTCAAGATATTGCTTGTTATTCCCTTAAATTTTCCAATATTTATACTTTTTCTCAAATTCGTTATTCATTTTTTTTTGTCCTGGACATGCAAAGAAATGGAATGCGCCACATATCAACCAACTCTTAAAATATTTGACTATCGCTTAAAAGCTATCAATTCCCCTTGCATCTACAAGAAAATTATCAATAAGATTAACATCTTCATTAACATGAAGCATATGGAGGATAAGCGTTTGTAAAAATAGTTTGTACAAGAGTAGAGAAAGTTATGTGAATGTAACACATCAGATTTTTTAAATACTTCTCTATTCAGTTGCTCTTTTAAGGTGTTGTCGGTATTCAGTTGTTCCTTGTGATGTCATGAAAAGAGTATGATGTTTCTAGGCTAGCATAAGCAATTCAGTTTTCTCTACCCTCCTGTACTATCAACCAAATATGTAATGAATCTACTTCTGCAAAGGTTTATCTCGATTAACGATGAAAGAGATAAAAAAATAAGAAGAATAGTAAGATTGGTAAGGATAGATTGTATAAACTGTATAAAAATAAACGATAACAGGTAATCATGTAAATGCAGCACGTTAGACTTGTTTTATACCCTCGCTTATTTCTCTCCCTTAGTGCGTTCCGATCACACAACAAATTTGTCCTCTAAAAGCAAGGCAAGCCAACAGGAATGTGCCCTAATGGAATCAAGACCTTGCAAGTAAATTCACAGAGTGTTTAACTTTACGAAGCGAACCAAACAATGGATTGCTTATAGCAGATCATTGACAGAATACAATGAAGTCTCAGAAGGCTAAGAAGGACTCTTGGAGGAAGCACTGTGAGGAGATAGAAACGGCCGCAGAATGTGCTAGATTCAGAAAGCTCTTAGAAAAAATCCACAAAGCTTTACTATAAATATAATTTGAATAATTAAACATAACCTAGAAGAGAACCAAAATTTCATCATGATGAAATATTTGAAGGTGTTGGTAAGTCTACTTCAATCTCCAAGTGGAAAATTGAGAACATACTAAAACAGAGAAGGCGACAGTGGAAGAACTTCTTCAAGTTCACTTCCCTGGATCGATTATTATACTTGATGAACCTGAGGGAGGATGGGAAAGTCTGGAACTGAAGCTCTCTGGGAAGAGAAGAAGATCGCCAAGGAATTCATCAAATATGAAAAATTAAAATGGGCGGTGTTCTCAATTCAATCCCATAAATCTCTAGGAAGCGATGGAATAATGCCCGTTATGGCTTTGATGAATTATAAAAAAATTTGATACAAATTCTAAGAACAAGTTTGGCCTTAGGATACATACCAATGAACTGAGGCATCTTAGGGCAGTATTTATAGCAATGCCAGGGAAACGCTTGATCCTGGCTAAGTCCCTAAGACCCATGAATTTAATGTCAATAATTCTCAAATCTCTTGGGAAATTAATAGATAGGCATATAAGAGGAGGCACTTTGGAAGTAGGCACCTATCATACAGGTAGATCAAGACGCAAATAATGTTTTCCTTTGGGTGAACATGCTACTGCTTTTGTAACAGAAATTTATGCTACTATTCAATGCATACACGAAAACATATTGGGAGCTTACGCTGGTAAACAGATCCTTATCTTCTCACATATCCAGGCTGCACCTAAGTCTCTAACTAGTATAAGGTAACGTCAGGACTGCTACTATTTTTGGGCCATATCTCTCTAATAAGTTCTTTTCCTCCATTCATTTGTTCCATTTCATGTCATGAAAATGTGTATTCCATCTTCAATTTCTCCGCATATTGCTTATATAACATTATCTTTGAGTACCCTAAGTAAGCCTAAACCATACTATTGCTTCCCTTTCCTTTATTACTAATTTCTACGCTTTTTCCCCCCTAATTCCGCGTTTATCGTTTTGTAAATACCAGTGATCTCATCCATTACTCCTTGCCCTCAGCTCTTGCTTATCGATATTCTCATATCTCTCTCTGGCAATTTTCCATAATGCCTGCATCATACCATGTATTTGCTCCCATATATCACCTAGCCCATCTCTCTCTAAGAGAACTTTAATTTTACTCAACCAATATTCATGGTTCAAATACATTTTTTGGTAATCTAAACAATTTTTCAAAATAATACCTTCTGACAACTGGCTTATCCTATTATATAACAATAAAATACCTTAGTATGAACAGAACTTACCGCTTCGGATTTAGAATTCTGTAGGCTTTCCTTGCACTCACTTAACTGCTTCTGGAAAAAAAAGAAATTAAAAAGATAGTAAAAAGAATAACGCAAAACATTTATTTCATTTAACCAGAGTTATATCCGTTTATATTAAACCTGAAGAAATCATAGTAGCTGAAAACAGGAATCTGGATAAAGTTTGGTTATGGATTTAACGCATATCAAATACGATAAAATTACGTTCAGTTTCAACTGCATTTATATTTAAAAGAAGTCAATACCACTATAAACTTGGGGTTCATTTAGCACCCACAAGTGATTTTTTTTTGAGAAACCCAATATCATTAATTCATTTTCAATTGTTGTAGCCATTCAGTAACTTGCAGTTATACGTATGAAGATTATGTGTACGTGTTTAACATGTTTTAGTGTCGATAATCGGCAGTCTTGCCATGTTGTTAAACTCCTAAACCACGCTAAATAAATAATCAGGGTAAAGCTTACGCAAAAATGTAGTATTAATTCCACCTGTGGTGCTATTAGATGCGCGCGGATTCCATTTCAGGTTTCTACTCCGCAATAAGCAAAGGAACTAAGCTTGCTGGTCTACAAGGCAGCAAATGCACGCGTAGTGAGGGGACCATTCACGGCGACTGAGACTGCGTTCCTCACCGAGTTTCTGATTTCTGTTCCAAACTGATGTGCACTGTCATTGTATGTTTTCATTATTCATCATTCTATATACGTATTTAATTTTCTGACTCTGTAGGCCTGTTTGAGTTGTTACAAGAGACGTTACGCATTTCAGAAAGAAAACCCCTTATTTAACAGCTGCATAAATACAGTTTTATCTCAGTATGTTTATATTTTACCGTATGTTCACAAAAGTACCTGTCAACTATCTATATTTATTATATTTTATGTAGTGTTTCAAAATTATTCGATTTTTATCGGGTCCTTCAAGCAGAGTGCACAGAAAACGACAAATATTCATCGTGTTTCAGGTGAAATCATAGTATTTGAGACACGAATAACCATAGCTAATTTTTCTTTTCTCACTCCTAGATATTTTCTGCAATATGCTAAAAGCAACAATTCAAAAGTAAAATTTGTGTAAATGAGCTAATTAGTTTTAATTTGGAACAAGTTACAATTAATGGTTTATTTTTTCAGTGTTTCATATTTTAAAAAAGGCACACCAAAATGCGAAAAACAAAGAATCAATTCATTAACGTACATTCCATGTTGTACGACAGCCTGAATGAAGTTTTATTTGAAGATCTATAATACTTAAAGATTTCATGAGTAAATATGATTAGGACATTGGGAAGCGATTCTTAAAAAGAAAGAACAAAGTTCTGATTTTAATCGAGATAAACCTTTCCGGAAATAGCTGAATTATACATCTCGTTATGGATATAAAAAGAATAACGGTAGCCAAGTGTTTTAGAACAGGCCACTATACGCTGACCTTAAAACTCCAAACTATTCCTGCGATATCGTGAGAAACAGTTGAAAATCGCGAGACTTAAAAATAAATAACTTAAGTATTGACAATTGGAACCATTAATAACGGATACTGGAAATGGCTGCTGCTATAAAAATATTATTTGGAATAAATTGTGCGTTTTAAAAATATCTACATTTTTGTATAATACGTTTCCATCACTTAACGTTTACCAGTTATACAAGATTATATAGATTTTCTTCCAGATGAAGAGGACATCACAAACTACTGCCAGAAAACACAGTCCACAAAAAACATAAATCTCTTTAAAAAGCACAATTTATTTCAAATAAGCGTTTTTGTGACATAACCCTTAGGTATGGGTCTTAGGCTCAGGTTCGAATTGTTCATTTTTTACTTTCTCTACTACGCATAATAAGTAGGGGAAGTATTGCATTCCACCCAAAAATTCGATACCGAGATTTCACCGGAAATACATGTTTTGAGACCTCCTGAATCCAAAAAAACCATTTTTGGAAACATGTCCGTGTGTGTGTCTGTGTGTGTGTGTGTGTGTGTGTCTGTGTGTGTCTGTGAACAGCATAACTCAAAAATTAACAGTCGGATAAACACCAAACCTGGTATTTACGTTCAGTATCTTCCAGAGATGCGACACGAAGATTTTCAAGAAAATCCCCCCACCCCAGACTACCCTTTACATGGAACATTTTTCGAAAATTTTAATTTTCTCAAAAATGGCTCTAACGATTTTGATGAAAATATCATATGTTTAAGATAATGTCATGAGAAATGAAATGTATATCTCGAAATTTCTGGGAATGTCTCCAAAAGTATTCTCCATTATGAACGACTTTTGCATAACTGGTAAACCATAAGAG
The DNA here is from genome assembly GCA_030765065.1 of Deroplatys truncata. Lineage (NCBI taxonomy): Eukaryota > Metazoa > Arthropoda > Insecta > Mantodea > Mantidae > Deroplatys > Deroplatys truncata. The sequence goes on along the minus strand of CM060975.1, from coordinate 196,419,766 downwards.
ATAGACAAAATTTTACATCACAAAAAATGTAGATCGCGTTAAAATACACAACTTATATCATATACATTTTTTTTGTTGAGTGAACCGTTTTCGAGATATTGCTTGTTATTTCCTTAAATTTTCCAATACTTATACTTTTTCTCAAATTCGTTATTCATTTTTTTATGTCCTGGACATGCAAAGAGAATGGAATGCGCCACATAACAACCAGCGATAAAATATTTGACTATCGCTTAAAAGCTACCATATTCCCCTTGCATCTACAAGAAAATTACCAATAAGATTGACATCTCGATATCTCGATTAATATCAAGCACATGGAGAATAGGCGTTTGTAAAAATAGATTGTAAAAGAGTAGAGAAAGTCATGTGAGTGTAACACATCAGATTTTTTATTATTTCTTTTAAGTCCTGTCAACATTCAATTGTCTCTTGCGATTGCATGGAAACCGTATGGAATTTTAAGGCGGATAGTGTTCAGTTCAACACTATCCGTTTATCGCTGTTCTCTTTATATGTATAACGAAATGTGTAATACAGCTATTTCTGCAAAGGCTTATTTGGATTAAAGCGTAGAGACAAAAAAATAAGCTTTAACAAGAAGAGTTTATATACGCACTAATAAACGATAGGCGTAGAGAAAGTCATGTGATTGCATCACGTCAGATTTCGTGTAGCAACTCTTTATGTATTTAAGCAGTGAGAATTAATAGTACATAATAGTACATTATGGTGGCATAGTAGTAATGTTGAATTTAGTACTCCTTGGAAAGAAATGCTGTACTGGTAGATTTCTTGCGGATACAGTATGTTTTGGAAAGAAAAACACATTTTATAACCTAAATTTAATGCTTTTTAGTACGTATTGCCAACATTTTCTTGCCAAAATCAATGTAACTCAAAGGAATGCATTAAAAACCTTACTTACCTCAATTTGTTTAATAAAAGGAATATAGTAGCTTTTGGAATTCACCTTGTCAAATTCGGGCGACTCAAAGGAACCCAGCTCATTTGAGCGTATTCCGCCCATTTCATTTATCCTCTTTGCAGACTGAGTTCTTAAAAGGGACGTTAGACGTTTATAAGGCTTGTTAAATTTTTAACCTGGTGAAAATTACTTTGCTGGGTATTAAGCTTAAACTCTAAAGCAAGCAATGCATTATTTCAGTAATAGCGGTACATATAGAATAAATAGTCATTTAAATGAAAAATGTAGCTTTAGTGTCACTTCCGAAAATCTAAACGTCCTTACTCATTGAATAAAAGTACAGTTTTAGGATCATAAATGCTTTTAAGGAATTGAAACCTATAACGTTTACTAAAGTAACCAGCCTTAAATCATTTTCTAGTGACTAGAAAACCCTGCTGAAGAAGAGGCCGAAAATTTAACTGGCACGGTGCCTATATTAGGTAGGGACCAACAAAGAAAGACCGGACCGATCCTTCAAGAATTACGGTTGTCAGTTTTTGGACTTTCGCGGATAGTTGCTAAGACCAGCAACCAGTGTTCCATTCCAAATTTGCATTAAAGAAATATGAAATCAGTTATTACCTGGATGATAAATATTAAGTTTACATTCTTTCCATAAACGGTATTAATATTACTGATTGTGCTATTGTATGAGGCAGGAAAATTGCTAAAATTCATCGTTTGCATCGACCAAAAGTTTAAAATTCTACATTTTGTGTAGTATATATAAGCACTGTAAATAAATACTACATATTCCTTAAAATATGTTGTTAATTTCTTGAAATATGTTACATTATTGCAACAGCACCTTTCATTTTAGGGGAGATAGGTGACTGAAATAAGCAAAAGCCAAACTACATATGCATGGGTACTGGTGACGTTCTCGTGGTCTAGGGGTACTATGCTAGCCTCTAGTTCCCGAGTGTCGTAGGTTCAAACCCGGAGGAGGGCGATGGATTTATTCGGACATAAACATCCTTAGCATGGCTTCCTTCGGTAGGTAAGTAAAACGGGAGGTCCCGTGTCGTAGATTTACGGCACGTAAAAGAACCAAAGCCTCTGAACAAAATTTCCGGTCTTTCATGTCCAATATAGAATGGGAGGCTAAAAACCGCAGTAATTCAAGAGCGTCCATAAATAGAACTCAATTAAACTTTTTAGTGCCTACTACGTACACATACACGGTATAACGTTTGTGTATATCAGATAAATATCTTTCATGAATCAACTGTTTTTATACTTTTGTTATATTGTTTTTATTAAAACTTTATGTTCCTATTTTGCAGAAACAATCAATAATACAACTTTTAAATTTAGTACAGAGACTCTCAGTAATATGTTCTTTAATACGACATAAAAAGAAACGCAATAGCTGAATTAAAGCTTTCACAAAAAATTATAATTAATGAAAAAATATGCTAGAAGAAAAGATGCATATGTTTTATTAATGATACTTACTGATGTCTGTTATTCAAGATACACAGATAATTGTAGCTCAAACTAAGCAGGAATTATGTTTACAAGTTACTGCAGAATTTTACTAGGCTTGGCCCACTACTTTCAGAGAAAAATCTATATAAAACAATGAGTTTTTTGAGAAAAAACAATTTAAAGTGGAGGTATGGTAGGCGTTTAAAGGGCGCACTACCCTATTAAATAGATATTCAAGGGCCTAAATAACATCCCAAACATATAAACCCATATATCATTCTGTTCAGCAAGATTTCCACAATTTTCTAAAGATAAAAAAGCAATGATATTTTGAGACTTCAGCCATCTCCGCTTAATTCCAGAACACTTAGTTGAAAATATCTCTTACAATGTGTAATTGATTCTACAGCTTTGAGGAAAAGAATAATTTTAATAGGTTTATTTTACGGTACTTAAAATAGAAAGTGGATATTCTGCTAAAACTGAGCCTAAGCGTGACAATTGGTTTTTCTACTTTCACTGTAGAAAAGCAAATTAAACAATTTACATGAATAATTATTAGAAATTTTCATGTTAACGAAAACACATGCTTTCTTTGTTTGTCTCTGTAGGTGATGGGGTTATTGTCCTTCGTGATCACGCTTTGTTAGTGTTTTGCATCCTAAGAAGCACATTCAGAATTATAGAAGAACTGCCAAAATTTATATTCGAGCACGAGCTCTCTTTGGACGTAGTCGATTTCAAATTCAAATCGATACCTACATGCGTCCAAATTATGAAACTGCTTCATAGTGCACTTATTTTCTGATAATGCTGTCTGCAGCCAAGTCATTAAGTGTTCGTCACAAACGTTAGTAACATGAAGCATAATACGCCAAATTGATTAAAAATCAATTATTACTTTTTCTACTACTTACCCATAGTAACCGAGTGAGGTGGCACGTATGACTCGCATTCTATACGTCCCGAGTTCCATTCCTGGCGACCGCCAACTCTGGCCCATGAGTCTTTTCGGGGGTTCCCCGGGTCGTCAGGCGATTGCTGGAGGCGTTTCTGTCAGCCCCCGAATTTCCTGTACCTCCATTTCGTTCCATTCATCATTTTATTTAACCTTCAGTCGCTTCGGGATCTTTTAGGATTAAAAGTGTCGGAGATGGTGTTTCGATGCGGCGTGGCAGGGAAAATTGATCCTCTCTGTGGAATTTTCTCCGTCCCTCGGCTTTCGGCTGGTTGCCGGGATAAACGACCCCCCCACTTCGCAGCGGAGTGTTGTAACCTCTGTGTGGGGCGGGAGTCCCCGGTCTGCCTGCCCGACTGTTGAAGCGTCTCCATGACCCTGTCATTGCTGTGCCGTCGCTCCTGGTTCCACCCGCCGGTGTCTTCTCTCACCTACTCCTTCCTCCAGGAATCGCCCCCTTACTGGGGGTAAGTACAATATGCTCACTGGAGCAGTGCCGAGTCTCCTCCGATCATCAGGGGGAAAAACTGAGGAAATGGCTCTGCGGTAACGTATGGGGCTCGCATTCGCGAGGTCCCGGGTTGGATTCCCGTCTACCAGCCCACTCTGACTTAGTTTTTTCGTGGACTTTCCTGATCGGTAGGAGAATGCGGGGGTGGTTGCTTATCTACCACGATTTCCTTTACATAATTTTTCTCTTATTCCGTTTCCTTCTCCTCTTTCAGGTGTGCTGCTTTCGTGGCATGACAGTGCCAGCAGTTTGCGCGGATGCTTGCTCAAAGGAAAGAGTGCTCTCTATGGACACTAGAAGCCCTGTTTGGTCGAAGGATCGTTCATCGCTCTATCTAGGCTGCTGCAGCAGTGAGGCGGATCTTCGAGCTGGAACTGTTAGGGAAATCCGTGCGTCTCTGTGGCCTGTCTGCCTGCGGTCTGGAGCCCCCTGTAGTTGCTTTACTTCACTCCTTCTTCTAGGGGTGATAGCCATAATGGATCTATGTAGGTCGCAGTGCTCGGGGTGTCCCCCTTTGTTATATAACCTATAACCATATCCGTAGTAGAAGAGAAGGCATTGCATTTCACCCAGAAATTCGATACAGAGATTTCACTGGAAATACGCGTGTAAGATTATCTGAATAATAAAAAATGCGTGAGACAGAGAGAGAGAGAGAGAGAACGGCTAACTCCAAAACGAAAAGTGTCTTAAACACCAAACTTGGTATTTAGGCTATCTTCCTAAAATGTGACACGAGGATTTTCAAGAAAATCTCCCCATTTCAAACCGCCCTTTACATAGAAAATTTTTCGAAGTTTTCATTTTCTCAAAAATGAATAACGATTTTTATTGAAATACAATAGTAGTAAAAAGATTGCAGAAACAGAGCACAAAGAGATACTGATAAGATGTAATTTGATATCCTGTGCTCCACGCCGCCGACGACGCCCCCTCTTTGTGCACTACTAGCATGCCGCATAACACAGGATTAGAACAATAGGCTATTGTCCTTTGTGTGCTGGTCTGAATGCCGGGCGGGCACAAGAGTAGAACAATGGGCTATTGTCCTTGCACAAGGACAATGGAGTATTGTTCTCGTCGCTAATGGAGGTGGCTCTTTGTGTGCTACTGATACCGGCAGCCGGAGATTGTCGAACAATGGGCTATTGTTTTTGTCGCATGCCGCCACCACCGCCCCCCGCAAATCGATGGAGGAGATAATTGTCAATCAATCAGCCAGCTAATGTTCGTCCATGCATAACATCAATGAGTTATACTGCTAAGGTCCCGGCATCATGCGTCTAAAGGGGTGGACGCAGACCCTCGATCGAAGTATCCCTGCGCATGTATTTTAATTGATTAATGTAATTAAACGCTGCTCGTCGAACGATGAATACAATTATTCCAATTAAGTATTCACTTAGGTGAATTAAACAAAAATCCATGACTGAAGGACTGAGTTAGCGTGAACAGCTAACACGAGACGATATCGAGTGAATCTTTCACGGAAAACCGAGCACTCAATCCACCTCCTGCAGGCGGTCTAACATTAATGATGGGCTTTCCTGATCGGTTCGCTCTTCACCTAACATCCCCTCCATCGCGCGACAGCCGCTTTCCTTACAGCGCTCTAGTGGACAGCGATGGAGGTTCACTCTTCCAGCCTGCGACGAAGAAGGCGAAAGTATGCCATCTTGAGATTTTTTAACATACGGAGGGCGGCCATGTTGATTCATTATTATTCCTAGGAAATAACTAGCATAAATCATTTGAAAGGGTGATAAGGAACTTAAGCGCTTCAAGATTTTTTTCTGAGGCTTGTTTACAAGCAGGATGTGGTCTGAAAAAAAAATAAATACGGTTTAACATTATAGTTAAATGGTACATACGTTATTCATAAATAAATAATTAAATAAATAATTAAATATGGAGAGTACCCTAAACAAAATATTCCATCTGTTGCTCTTTTAATTAACACCGGTTAAAGAGCGATCATAAATAAAAAAGCTATTTTCTTTTATTCCCGTAACAAATATGAAAAGTCTTCTGTAATAGACCCGCGATTGTTTAGATATGCAATGCCTAAAGGATCTGTTGCCTTCTGAAGTAAAATTTTGTGGTCGGTATAGATCTGTCGTAGGGTGAGCTCTGAAAAATAAATAAATACGGATTAACATTATAGTTACATTAATACATACGTTATTCATAAATAAATAATGAAATATGGAGATTACCATAAACAAAACATTCCATCTGCTGCTCTTTTAATTAACACCGGCTAAAGATCGAACATAAATAAAAAACTATTTTCTTTTATTCCCGTAACCAATATGAAAAGTCTTCTGTAATAGACTCGCGATTGTTTAGATATGCAATGCCTAAAGGATCTGTTGCCTTCTGAAGGAACGTTTTGTGGTCGGTATAGATCTGTCGTAGGGTGAGCTCTGAAAAATAAACAAATACGGATTAACATTATAGTTACATAATACATACGTTATTCATAAATAAATAAATAATGAAATATGGAGATTACCCTAAACAAAACATTCCCTCTGTTGCTTTTTTAGTTAACACCGGTTAAGGAGCGATCTTAAATAAAAACTCTATTTTTTTACTCCCGTAACAAACATGAAAATTCTCCTGTAACAGACCCGTGATTGTTTAGATATGCAAAGTCTAAAGCAGTATTCAATACCAGCGGGAAATCGAATTCTGAACCCAAACTAAAAAATACATGGACTTTCAAAACATGCATTCGTTTCTTAGTAAATATATAAGTATTGCGAAAGGGTGTAAATAACATAGGGAGGTGACTTCTAAACATTCCCCATTGAAGGATATGTTGACTGCTCCAGCAGAGAGATCGAACCATTACGAAGACTTCAGATATAAAATTGATATTCGTTTTAAAATCTTTTTTCTAAAGACGCACACCAGTGTCTTCGAGAAATTCGACAATGAGTTATTCAGTTGTACACCCGTGCAAAAATATGTAGTACACCTTTTGAAGAGGGTAAACCTGGTTTTAGGAAATATCATATACCTGGGATTGCTTCAAATATAACCCTTTGAGTGGGTTTTTAGCAATATATGCGTTCAAAAGAATATCCCAGACTTATACATGCAGAAGGACTCCTACATTGCTCCAGGAAAATTAAATCAAGAGAAACAATACTTTCTTTTCATTACTGGCACTAAAATTATTGCTAAATAATACATACAATACGTTATTAACAAATAAATAATAAAATATGGAGAGTACTCTAAACAAAACATCTCCATTGTTACTCTTTTAGTTAACGCTGGTTAAGGAACGCTCATAAATAAAACTCAATTGAAATAAATAAAGACACTCGAGGTAAAATACAGAACGTCTTTGTGCATACAGTCTTCGATAAGTAAAATAACATGGACACGAACTTTAAAACAGGCATTGTCGATAAAGTACCTCATTCGTCACGTAATACGCTCATAGGTAGGGACTTTAAAACAGTCATTGTCGATTACGGTACCCCCACCACTCGCGAAGGCACGCGCATCGACAGGGACTTGAAAACAATCGTTGTCGATAAAGTACCCCACCCACCACGCAAGCACGCTCATAGGTAGGGACTTTAAAACACCTGTTGTCGATAAAGTGCCACACCCACCACGCAAGTACGCTCATAGGTACGGACTTTAAAACAGTCACTGTTGATAAAGTACCCCACCACACGCACAAGCACGCGCATCGACAGGGACTTTAAAAAAATCGTTGTCGATAAAGCACCCCACCCACCACGCAAGCACATTCATAGGTAGGGACTTTAAAACAGTTGTTGTCGATAAAGTACCACACCCGCCAGCGCAAGCATTCTCATAGGCAGGGACTTTCAAACAGTCATTGTCGATAAAGTACCCCACCCACCACGCAAGCACGCGCTCTCTCTCTCTCTCCCCTTTACGCTAGTACAATGCTGCTGTAATATAATTACCAATGCACTAATAAGTTATGCCGGAGACACCAAAGATTTATATACCGGTTTACACACCCCTTGCAAAATATGTTGTTTATCCCTGAAGAGGGTAAACCATGGTGCGCTAGGGTTTTCCCAGTTTGGGACCATAGCTTAATGGACGGGAACCTAACAGTGGGTTTTTAGCAGTACATGCATTAAGCAATAGTATCACGAAAAATTATATCAAGAGAAGCAATACTTTCTTTTCATTACTGGCACTAAAATTATTGTTAAACAATACCTTATTTATAAATCAATAATGAAATATAAACCATCCTAAACAGACTGGTGTTTCAGCCACCATGTCTAAAAAGTATATGATCCGCATCGCTCTACTTCACTTTGGAGAGGTCCCGAGTTCGAATCTCGGTTAGGTGAGTCCCGGACAAGGGCGAAACCTCCTATTAAGCGTCTTTAAAAGCGCAGGTGTATATTGCGTGTTTTTTTAAAAATGATTTCTCGTTCGCTTGAAAAGACCGTTCTTATCGGAAAAAACCGCCCCATGTAGACGATGCTGTAAATCTTCTAATCGCATTTTATTTATAAACTGTCAAATACATGAATTGTTTGTATGATACCGATAATAAACTGATTTTTATGGAATGTTAAACAAAGAAATGCGATTTGGAAAGGGTGATAAGAAGAGTATGGTATTTAGAATTAAAATGGGAGAAAGTATTCAACTTAAGCATCCCATCATTTCTAGGTCATTCTCTTAAATATATTTTCAATAATGTGATCCAGGGCTTATTTTGGAGTTGTCTTTTGTATCGGAACAAGCTTCATAGCTTGTTCTTGAAGAAAGAAGATGCGTAACTAGCGACGTCTGTAATCAAGATAGTCCTCTAAGACGACTACGCAACTAAGGTCATTTGCATGTAACACACTAACTAATCGACCGGAATGGTTCAGGCGGTAACGTCTATGGACCGCATTCGGAGGTTGTGAGTTCAATTTCCAGCAGCTGACAGTCTTGGCCCCGGGGTGTTTCGGTGTTTTCCCTGGTCGCTAGGCGAATGCTGCGAATTTACTCCATTCTGTTTCACCTACATTCTCATTTTACTACACCTTTTATCTCCCAGACTCTAACCGGTAATATTTAATACTGAACACCGGGACTCATGCGTTACAAATGCTTTATGAATAAAGAAACGTAGATGTATATTGCATGTAGCTAAAAGGATAAGAATGGCGCAGTGTTTAAAACAGACATTTTCGCACCATCCAGGTAAAATACAAGAATCGCCCTCAAAACATACATTTCCGATAAGATAAGGTGTAATGGTCCTGTATATAGACTGCTATCCTTAAATAATCATAGAAGGAAGGGAAAACCATTCGGGTGTATGGGTTTTACTTCTCTTTTGATCTGACAATACATACAGCTAGTAATGATCCATGCTTAGACATGTCGGTCGGTGACTAGACCGTCTATCTCATGGTGTGATGTCATATGGTGAGGGTAGAGTATTTTTACGAGTGGTATACAAAATCCCGTTCTTGTTTTACGACAGGGTTCAGACGGTAACATCTGCTGTTCGCTTTCGAGAGGTTCCGGACACGATTTCTGTCGGTCGCTCTCTCTAGCCCCGGGTTTCTCGTGGTTTTCCCTGGTTGACAAAGGCGAATGCCGGAGTGGTGTATGCTACCACAATTTACTCTTCCTGTCATTTGCATCTGTCACGTGTGCTTCTAGGTTTCGTTGCGCATGCTGAATGCTTGCTCAAAGGATGCTTGTCCCTTGCTGGGTTCACGGATCGTTCATCAGGCTCACTAGCTAGCTTGTGTTTACTCGCTCTCACACACACGCACACTCAACCATGCATAAACAGACATAAATACCTCTGAGATAAGGTGTATACGTCCTGTATACAGAGCGGTGTGCTTAAACACCCGTAGAAGGAAGGGAAGGCCATTCGAGTGTATCATTTTCTTTTTGTGTCTTTGAGGCAACCCCGTTTTTAGGACTTGGGTTATAGATGAATGAAATACTTGATGAATGAAAGTCTTATTTAACTTGTGTAAAAGATGTTTAAAGCACGTTTTGATAAAAACTACTTCGCGGTCACGTGTAAGGCCTGCATTCGAGAGGTCGCCAGTTCGATTTCCGGTGACCACCCCTGTCTGACTTTAGGAGCTGCACGAAGGTCTACGAATGCATAGATATGCGTACACTTCCACCAAGCACCCGAACCTGCACGTGACGTGCGAACATACTCGAGCAATACATACAACCTCGCAATACTTTAAACTCTCACTCTAAGCATCCGAACCTACACGAAGGTCTACGAATACATAGATATATGCGTTCACATCCATCAAGCATCCGAACCTGCACGAAGACATACGTTTATACCCGAACAATACATACATCCTCACAATACTTTAAAGACTCACTCTAAGCATCCGAACCTACACGAAGGTCCGCGAATGCATAGATATATGTTCACTTCCACGAAGCACCCGAACCTAGATTGGCGATATATAGATGGCAGGTACGAGCGACTAGCTGGAACGGTCCGAGAGCTGGAAATATTAGGCACACCCAGCGCAATGCAGGCTGTACAGATTTAAACCGACCACCGACCTTTACTTCAGAAGGCAACAAATCGTCAACATACAGATGACAGAGACGCGCAACGAGCTGGAACGGTCCGGGAGCTGGAAATATTAGGGACACCCAGCGCAATGCAGACTGCCAACCACCAATCTCATCCTTCAGAAGACAACAGATCGTCGACATGTAGATGGCAGAGACGCGCGACGTGCTGGAACGGTCCGAGAGCAGGAAGTGTTACAGACACCCTGTGCATCGCAAGTTGTACAGCTCTATACCGACCACCAAACGTTCATTCTGAAGGTAACAGATCGTTGACATGAAGATGGCAGAGATGCGCGACTAGCTGGAACAGTGCAGGAGCTGGAAGTGTTACGGACTTCCAGCGCAATGCAGGCTGAACAGGTCTATACCGATCACAAAACTTTTTTTTAGAAGATAACAGATCGTCGATGTGAAGATGGCAGAGGCGCGTAACCAGAGTGAGACCAATCGCTGTCCGGAGAACGTCTATTTTAGAGAGCATCCTTTTCCTCTGCTCCCAGCCACCATCTTCTGGTTACGTCTGCTTGTTATGTTTACTGGTTACGTTGGTTATGTTTATTGATTACGTTGGTTACATATACTGGTTATATTGGTTACATTTACTGTTACATTGGCTTCATTTACTGGTTATATTTACGGGTTGCGTTGTAACATTTACTGGTTAAATTGGTTACATATACTGGTTACGTTGTGACATTTACTGTTAGATTGGTTGCATTTACTGGTTACATTAACTGATTACGTTTGTTACATCACTGGTTACATTGGTTACATTTACTGGTTAATTTAGTCACATATACTGGTTACGTTATTATATTTACTGGCTACGTTGGTTACGTTTATTGGTTACGATGTGTTACGCTGGTTTACGTGATTACGTTACGTGATGTTACGTGTTTGGGACGGCCCAGGAGACACGATAGTCAAAGGGCGAGGCCCCTACCCTTTAAAGATTTGAACTTGGATCCTGTTCCGTCCAACCTGACGTCTACTGCCTCTGTGAACAAACGTGGTCCGGATGACGTATGTTTCCAGAGAGCATCCTTTTCCTCTGCTCGCAGCCTCCATTTTCTGGCTACGTGGCAGTGTAACGTGATGTTACGCGGTTAGGACAGTCCAGAAAGCATGACAGCCAAAGGGCTGGGTCCCTAGCTTTTAAATATTTGAACCTGGAGTCTGTTCCAACCAACGGGAACTCTACGGGTTCCTGAGTCCGATCACTGTCTGGATGACGAATGCTTCCAGAGAGCATCCTTTTCCCTTCTATGTATATGCCTAGGCTCCCCTCCATCATCCTCATTCGAGATATATACATAGTTGCGTGTTATGAGTTCATTCGTTCGCTTTTAAGTCCTTTGAGTGTTAGCATTCACATATTCATTTAATTTCTTTTAGAGTTTCAGCATGAGCTATTTAGGGAGAAAATCGATGCAATCTACTTATAAGAAACACAATACTTCACCCCTTATACTCGGAGGAAGACGAGTCGTTAAATGCTGTATATGCCAACGGATTTTAAAGAATCTTTCTTTGTCTACACTTTAGATGCACACAGAGAAATGTTATACTGAATCCCCTCTCAGTCCTACACTTGAGTCTCCTGCGGGCTAGGAATCAGAATACAGCGGAAGTCGTATGTGTACTAGTTTTACGTTTCCACATGGCGAGAATTCAGGAATGTCGACGCTCGATCACTGACCTGCACTTGAGGCTCCTGAGTGTGAGGAAACAGAATATAGTGGAAGTTGTGTGTTTACTAATTTGACATTTCCCTATGATGAACACTAGTTAGTGTGTTACACACAAATGCCCTTTGTTGTGTAGTCGTCGTAGAACACCTTCTTGATTACAGATGGTCAGAGTTATGAATCTTCTTTCTTCAAGATTAAACTAAGAAGCCCGTTCCGACAAAACGATATCTCCCTATCAGGCTCTGTGTCACCTTACTGAATATATAACCGAGTATTTATCAAGCGTCTGAGCAAACCCGTGAACAAATTAGTTGATTGTCAGATACGCGCGCCTAAAGTCGTGAACTCGCAATTGTAAGCATATATAAGAAGCATAATCCTGCAAATGTTGCTGTCGTGCGTTCCTTGAAGAGAATCCTCGATAAAATTATCTTAAATTTAAGAGCACCCTAAATTGTCTACGAATGTTTTCCGATATGTAAGTTTAGGACCTCTATTGAGCCTAAACAAGCAAATAGCATACATAGCGTACCTTAAAAAGTAAGTTTCTGTCTAAGACGCTATTTAGGTGTGAAGTGTTCTTGTTTGGTTGTAAATAGATATCCACCTTAAAGTCTTCATTCAAACCTAATTATGGGTTCTAGTCAGAGCATGTACGTAAGTCTGCGAGCATGGTCGAATATTTAGAGGGGTGCTCAGAGATGTTTATGTGTGATTGCACGTTTTCACAGGCCCTTTTATAGCTACGTGTGCCTGAACGAAGCTTTATAATGGGTAAGGATATATATCAACATGTTCGGACGTCTCCGTAGAAGTTCGGATTCTTAGAGTAGGTGTGAAGTATTGCGAGGATGCATGTATTGTTCGGGTATAGTCGTACGTCTTCGTGCAGGTTCGGGTGTTTGGTAGAAGCGAACGCATATATCTATGTATTCGTAGATCATCGTGTAGGTTCGGATGCTTAGAGCGAGTGTTTGAAGAATTGCGAGCATGCATGTATTGCTCGGGTATGATCGCACGTCTTCGTGCAGATTCGGGTGCTTGGTGGAAGTGTACGCATGTATCTATGCATTCGTGGACTTTCGTGCAGGTCCTGAAGTCAGACAGGGGTGGGCACTGGGAATCGAACCGGAGACTTCACGAATGCAGGCCTCACACGTTACCACGAATCAATTTTTATCCAAACATGCTTTAAACATCTTTTACACAAGTTATATGAGACTGTCATTCATCAAGTATTTCATTCATCTATAAATCAAGTCGTAAAAATAGGTTTGCCTCAAAGACACAAAAAGAAAATGATACACTGGAATGGCCTTCCCTTGCTTCTACGGGTATTTAAGCACAGCGCTCTATATACACGACGTGTACACCTTATCTCAGAAGTATTTATGTCTGTTATGCATGATTGAGTGTGTGTGTATGTATGGGAGCGAATAAACACAAGCTGGCTAGTGAGCTTGATGAACGATCCGTCAACCGAGCAACGGACAAGTATCCTTTGAGCAAGCATTCACCATGCGCAACGAAACCTAGAAGCACACGTGACAGATGCAAATAAAGGGAAAGGAAATCGTGGTAGCATACACTACTCCGGCATTCGCCTTTGTCAACCATGGAAAACCTCGAAAAATCCGGGGTTAGAGAGAGGGACCGACGGGAATCGAGCCCGGAACCTCTTGAAAGCGAACAGCAGACGCTACCACCTGAACCCTGTCGTAAAACAAGAACGGGATTGTTGTATACAACTCGTGACAAGACTCTACCTTCACCATGTGACATCACACCATGAGATAGACGGTCTACGCACCGAGCAACATGTTTAAGTATGCATCATTAATAGCTGTATATGCAGTAATATCAACAGAGAAGTAAAAACCATACACTCGAATGGTTTTCCCTTTCTTCTACGACTGTTTAAGGATAGCACTCTATATACAGGACCTTTACCCATTATCTTATCGGAAATACCTGTTTTGAGGGCGTTTCCTGTATTTTACCTCGATGGTGCGAAAATGTCTGTTTTAAACACTACGCCATTTTTATCCTTTTAGCTACATGCAATATACATCTACGTTTCTTTATTCAAAAAGCATTTGTATCGCATGAGTCCCGGTGTCCAGTATTAAATATTACCGATAAGAGCCGGGGAAATAAAAGGTGTAGTAAAATGAGAATGTAAGTGAAAATGAATGGATGAAATTCGGTGCTATTTATTTATTATTACCTTGGAGCGATGCGGATTATATACGTTTTAGACATGGTGGCTGCAACACCAGTCTGTTTAGGATGGTTCATATTTATTATTTATTTATAAATAAGGTATTGTTCAACAATAATTTTAGTGCCAGTAATGAAAAGAAAGTATTTCTTCTCTTGATATAATTTTTCCTGAGGCTATCGCTTAATGCATGTACTGCTAAAAACCCTCTCAAGATTTAAATTTGAATCATTCCCAGGTATGTGGATGGTGTTAGGATTCCGTCCATTAAGCTGTAAGCTGCAGATAGTCCCAAAATGGGAAAACCCTAGCGCACCATGGTTTACCCTCTTCAGGGATATACAACATATTTTGCAAGGGGTGTGTAAACCGTATATAAATCGTTGGCGTCTCTGGCATAACGTATCAGTGAATTGCTAATTATATTATTGCAACATTGTACTAGCGCAAAGGGGAGAGAGAGCGCGTGTTTGCGTGGTGTGTGGGGTACTTCATCGACAACAACTGTTTTAAAGTCCCTGTCTATGCGCGTGCTTGCGTGGTGGGTGTGGCACTTTATCGACAACTAGTGTTTTAAAGTCCCTACCTATGAGCGTGCTTGCGTGTTGGGCGGGGTACTTTATCGACAAGGATGGTTTTAAAGTCCCTGTCGATGCGCGTGCCTTCGCGAGTGGTGAGGGTACTTTATCGACAATGACTGTTTCAAAGTTCGTGTCCATGTTATTTTACTTATCGAAGACTGTATGCATGAAGACCTTCTGTATTTTAGCTCGAGTGTCTTTATGTATTTCAATTGAGTTATATTTATGAGCGTTCTTTATCTAGCGTTAATTAAAAGACTAACAATGGGGATGTTTTGTTTAAGGTACTCTCTATATTTCATTAGTTATTTGTTTATAACGTATTGTATGTATTATTTAACAATAATTTTAGTGCCAGTAATGAAAAGAAGGTATTGTTTCTCTTGATTTAATTTTCCTAGAGCAATGTAGGAGTCCTTCTGCATGTATAAGTCTGGGCAATTCTTCAATTCTTTTGAACGCATATCTTACTAAAAACCCACTCAAAGGGTTATGTTTGAAGCAATCCAAGGTATATGGACGATTTATCTCCACCCAGGAATCCCATCCATTAAGCTGTAAGTACAGATGATTTACCCTCTTCAAAGGGTGTACTACATATTTTTGCACGGGTGTACAACTGAATAACTCATTGTCGAATTTCTCGAAGACACTGATGTGCGTCTTTAGAAAAAAAATTTTAAAACGAATATCAATTTTATATTTGAAGTCTTCGTAATGGTTCGATCTCTCCGCTGGAGTAGTCAACATATCCTTCAATGGGGAATGTTTAGAAGTCACCTCCCTATGTTATTTACACCCTTTCGCAATACTTATATATTTACTAAGAAACGAATGCATGTTTTGAAAGTCCATGTATTTTTTAGTTTGGGTTCAGAATTCGATTTCCCGCTGGTATTGAATACTGCTTTAGACTTTGCATATCTAAACAATCACGGGTCTGTTACAGGAGACTTTTCATATTTGTTCGGGAGTAAAAAAATAGAGTTTTTATTTAAGATCGCTCCTTAACCGGTGTTAATTAAAAAAGCAATAGAGGGAATGTTTTGTTTAGGGTAATCTCCATATTTCATTATTTATTTATTTATTTATTTATGAATAACGTATATATTATGTAACTATAATGTTAATCCGTATTTATTTATTTTTCAGAGCTCACCCTACGACAGATCTATACCGACCACAAAACGTTCCTTCAGAAGGCAACAGATCCTTTAGGCATTGCATATCTAAACAATCGCGAGGCTATTACAGAAGACTTTTTATATTTGTTACGGGAATAAAAGAAAATAGTTTTTTATTTATGATCACTCTTTAACCGGTGTTAATTAAAGGAATGTTTTGTTTAGGGTACTCTCCATATTTAATTATTTATTTAATTATTTATGAATAACGTATGTACTATTTAACTATAATGTTAAACCGTATTTATTTTTTTTCAGACCCCATCCTGCTTGTAAACAAGCCTCAGAAAGAAATCTTGAAGCGCTTAAGTTCCTTATCACCCTTTCAAATGATTTATGCTAGTTATTTCCTAGGAGTAATAATGAGTCAACATAGCCGCCCTCTGTGTGTTAAAAAATCTCAAGATGGCATACTTTCGCCTTCTTTGTCGCAGGCTGGAAGGGTGAACCTCCATCGCTGTCCACTAGAGCGGTGTAAGGAAAGCGGCTGTCGCGCGGATGAGATTGCATTAGGTGAAGAGTGAACCGGCCAGGAAAGCACATCATTAGCGTTAGAGCGCCTGCAGGAGATGGACCGGGCGCTCGGTTTTTTATGTGAGAGATTCACTCGATAGCGTCCAGTGTTAGCTATTGTGCCAAATTCACTATCCCCGGAGAAATCTACTCTAGGCGACTACGGGCAGCACTAAAGGAGGGTTTACGGCTAGAGAACTTACGTTGCCTTGTAAGGAAACGTCGAGACCAAGAAGAAAGGGCACAGTTAATTTGATTCATGTAGTACGTCGGCGAATGTGGTTGTCGACTGCGCAGGCGTCGGTTCAGTCCCAGCTCTCCTCACCGTGCAGTGGGCAAAGCTGAAGTCGGTCTTTCTTCGACGGTGACAAACTTCACGAGGAAAACAGCAGGGCAACGTTTAGGCAGAAGGCATTGCGGACAGTGTTTCTAAATTCCTTTTGGTTTAACTTATTTAAAATTATCTTTAGTAATTATTACCTGGGAAAAACTTATCGTGCGAAATATAGACTTAATTGGTGTTCTAAATTTGAAACATATCGGTAAATGTAAGAGCAGGGAGCAACTATGTCATAATTGTAATTTAATTCAATGGATTGAAGCCGTAAAGGATTTAGAGAATTGTGGAAGAATAAGGGTTTCTGAAATTGCAAATATGTATTTTATAGAAATGTAAATTTATTAAATGAAAGAAATTCGGCTTATTAATTAATTTATGTAATATATTGCAAAGTAGTAATCTGCCATCATTCCTACTTCAATCCACTTCCTATTAGGACAGAAACACAAGTTTCACATTTCACGCTAACTCAGTCCTTTCAGTGTGGATACTTTTTAATTCCCTAAGTGATGTAATATTCTTATAAACCCCAAAAAAGTTTTCCCTCAAAAGCAGAATTAAATAAGTGTTATTAGTCGTAATAATTATACACGCTAATAATCACACACATATATACGATGGCAACCGGTGCGTGAGTCAATTCCTATACACTTATTTGCATTAATCAATCAAAATACTTAATTGAAATGATTGTACTCATCGATCGACGAGCAGCATTTAATTACATTAATCAATCAAAATACATGCGGCAGGGTACTTCGATCAAGGGTCTGTGTCCACCCCTTTAGAGGCATGATGCCGGGAGTTAGCAGTATAAATCCTTGATTTTTTCAATAATGTTAGATGATGTTATGTATGGATGAACATTACCTGATTGATTGACACAGATATTTAAGAATTTATCTCCTCCATCGATTTGCGGGGGCGATGGTGGCGGCACGCGACGAGAACAATAGCACATTTCTTGACGATTTCCGCCTGCCGGCATCAGTATCGCACAAAGAGCCATTAATAGCCTATTGTTCTATGCTTCTACCCGGGCGGTATTCAGATCAGGCCACAAAGGAACAATAGCCCATTGTTCTACGACTCTACCGGGCGGCATGCTAGTAGCGCACAAAGAGGGGGCGTGGTCGGCGGCGTGGAACAAAGGATATCACACTACATCTTATCAGTTCTCAGTATCTCCTGTGCTCTTGTTCCGCTATCTTATTACTAGTTACCATATCTTTAAGATATATACATGACAAATAAAATGTCGAACTTTCTGGAAATGGTCTGTGAAGTCCACTTGAGTTGGAAGAAATTTTGTATAATATTGTACAACTGTTAAACGATAAGGGATAGACGAAAACGTACTACACAAAAAGTAGATCACTTTAAAACACACAATTTACTTCAAATAAGCTTTCTTTTTGGAATAAGCCATTTCTGATATATCCGTTATTAAATGTTCGAATTGTTCATTACTGGGTCATTCTTTACAGTCCTTTCAACATTCAGTTGTTTCTCGCGATTGCATGGAAACAGTATGGAATTTTAAGGCTAGCGTATAGCGTCCAGTTCTTAAACATTTGACTATCGGTGTTTCCTTTGTATTTATAACGAAAAGTGTATGTAGCTATTTCTGCAAAGGTTTATTTGGATTAAAATGTAGTAGATAGAAAAATAACTTGAGTAAAATGGTTTGTATACCCACTAATAAATGAAAGAGGGTAGAGAAAGTTATGTGAATGTATCACATTAAAATTTTTTATACCTGCAAACCGGTTGCTAGGATAATGAATGTCATTGCAAGCACAAGGTACTTGCAGTTTTTGTGTACTGTTAAATCCTTTATTTATATTTTAATTGTATTATTACTCCACCAGAAGCAGTTTTCATATGGGTTTTCAAAACATCACATAGCATATTAGTTGCAGGGAAGGAGATCGAGGGTGAAAAGGGAGGGAGAGGGATAGAGAAGTCAAAGGAAAGCTTTGAGGGAGAGAAAGGCGGATATTGTGGGGGGAAATGAGATAGGAGGAGAAACGGAGGTAGACACCAGAAAATATTTTAACGCAATAATGCTTGAATCATATAAATTTGATTTAGCTAATTTTACATAATGAATTGTTAAACAAATATAACTCACCTCTGTGCGCATTAGTCGATCTCTGTCTTGCTGCGCAGCCGTAAGAATTTGAACTTTGTTCTTCAGCTCCTTGACTTCTTCAGTCAACCCCTGAAAACAGATTCTTATAAGAGAATTTGACAGGTATACAAACTAGATCTTATAAATCATATATTTTTACTTTCTTTATTGCCTACCTTAGGTAGGTAGCGGAAGCATTGTGTTTCGTAAAAATCTGATGTGATACATTTACACAAATTTCTCTAACCATACATTTATTAGTGGGTATACAAACTATTTTTACTAAACCTTGTTGTTCTATATACTACGTTTTAATCCAAATAAACGTTTGCAGAAATAGCTATATTACACAGTACGTTATAGATAAAAAAGAACAACGGTAGTCAAATGTTTTAGAACTGAACACAATACGTGGCCTTAAAAGTCCATACTGTTTCCATGCAATCGCGAGAAACAATTGGATGTTGAAAGGACTTTAAAGAATGACCAAGTAATGAACAATTCGAAACTTTAATATCGATATCTCAGAAATAGCTTATGCAACAAAGAAAACTTATGTGAAATAAATTAGGTTTAAAGAGATCTATATTGTTTTGTGCAGTACCTACGTTTTCTTCTATCCCTTAAGGTTTGCCAGCTATACAAGATTATGCAAAGTTCCTTCCGAATAAAGAGGACTTCATAAGCTACTCCCCGAAGTTTCAAATATACGTTTTATTTGTCATGTAAATATCTTTAACATATAGTATTTTAATTAAAATCATTAGAGAATTTTTTTAGAAAATAAAAGATTTCGAAGAATGTTCCATGTAAAGTATAGTTTGGGAAGGGGGGATTTCCTTGAAAATCTTCGTGTCGCATCTTTGGAAAGTACTGAATATAAATGTCAAGCTTGATACTTATCCGACTTTTAGTTTTTGAGTTATGCTGTTCACAGTCATAAAGACGCACACACGCACCTTGTTCCAAAAATGCTTCTTTTTTCGATCCAGAGGGCCTCAAGACATGTATTTCCGGTGAAATCTCGATATTGTATTTTTGGGTGGAATGCAATACCTTCCCTGCCTAATATGTACGTGGTAGAAAAAGAAAAAATAAGTTCATTTTTCACCGAAAATATATGTTTTGAAGTCGTGTGAACACAAGAACAGTATTTTTTTAAAAAATAATGCAATGAAAATTAAAAACCGGGTGAACATACTTGAATACGATTGATCGTAAAGATCGATTTACAGTTTTCCATGTGCGGTGGTTATAAAAATCATATTATATGCATTTAGAGGAACAAAAGGTTTTTAAAATAAAATATGTAAACTTTAACCTTGAAATAAGTTAGTGTTCAGGAACAACAAAATTTACGATTCTCTTCAGGGACGTAAGAGGGCTCCGAGGGAAGGAAAGTAAAACGTTAATACAATCCAATTTAGGTGCATTCTGCGAAAAACAGACCTCTAAACTAGTTGGAAAATTACTGACATTTAATCACCTTACAGAGATTCAAAGGAAAGTAAAACTTATTAAGGAATCTGTACACTTGCACTTTCTGTTGGTTACAGCGGTTAAATCATGGAATATTCGAAAATGTGAAGTACCTGACGTCACCACTGGAGTTAGACTATAAAGGAGGACAGACTTCAACAGAAGTTGTCGCTGCATGGGGAAGGGCAGGGTGATCACCAGTTATCCTCCCTACCCCGGCTCGACATCAGCAGGTCGACCGAGGAAGTGAGAAGACAGAGACTAACTTGGTGCGGTTGACGACAGACAGCACTTTTAGGAGGGGGCTTGCGAGTAGCGAACTCCGCTTACATCTAATCGTTTTGGCTCATTCAAAATTTCAGCATAACCACCTTTGTAAGTAGAAAGTTTCAAAATTTAACTTGATAGGACGCAGTGTAGTTTTGAAAAGACATACCTAGAGAAGTGATTGCTACACTGAAATTAAACAGATTTAATTCTTTCTAAAGTTTGTGTTTTTGGTAATTATGTATTGGTCGAGATTTTGGCAAGAAATCGATGTATAAAGTCCTTAAACGAGGGAACGAGTTGAATAGCTGCAATGGTACATATTGATTTGAATCTTTGTAACAGTATATATTATTCGGGGAAATATGATTTGTTGGAATTAATCTAATCGTTGATTTGTTTTAGAATTTTATGTTTAGAGTAAAGGTAGAGATAAAGGTACACATCACGGAGGAGCCCCATTATGCGTAGGTCTCTTGAACTAAACAATTTCACAGTGAACATTTAGTCATGTTAAAGTGTTGTATTACTGAAAACGTTATTTAAAGGATTCATGTTAAAGCTATAATGTAGAAGGGATATACAGTGAACGTTATATAAATATAGTTAAACCAGGTTTATACTTTTTATTGCACAGTTATTGGGAAAAAAATTATCTTGTCATTATCTCATTTCACGTCCTTCTCGTTTTAGGCATGTAAGTTAACCAATTTAACGAACATCGACCCTCGGAATTGTGATGTGTATTATTATCTATTTATATAAACGTACCACATTACAGGGTATTCGTTAACTGACAGACGAAAGTACACTACACAAAAAGTAGATGTCTTTAAAACACACAATTTATTCCAATGAAACCTTTTTTGTGTCATCAGCCATTTCCGAGCTATCTGTTATTAATGGTTCATATTGTTCAATACAAACCATGCTGTCCTGTCGATTTTCAGCTGTTTTTCGCAATATTATGGAAAGTGTATGGAATTTTAAGGCCAGGATATAGCGTCTCTTAAACATTTGATTAACTCTGTTCACTGTGTCTAAAACGAAATGTGTAATGTAACTAATTCTGCAAAGGTTTGCCTGGATTAAAATGAAGCAAACATAAAAATAAGCTTTTGTAAGAATCGTATTATATCCACTAATAAACAATAGAGGTTAGAGAAAGTTATGTGAATGTAACACATCATATTTTACTTTAAGATCAATAATAAATCAATATGTGGAAAGTATTTTACTAAGAAAAGCACAGTGTTTTAAAAAGTAATGTAACAATAACTATAAAAATGTCATACCACAAAAATATTGTTTGGGGGCTCCATTTTGTAGCTCTCCAGCTTCACCTGTGTAACAATCAAAGTATTAAAGAAAGATAGAATAAGCTTCCAAAAACAAAGGAAAGAAAGGAAGGAAAACAACACAAAGAACAAATTCAAATTTTAAGCATAAAACATTAATTTAGCTACAATAGCTTATTTATTACTCCATTGCCCATATTCCTAAATAATATATCATGAACTAATAGGAATAATACAAATTAGTCCTATAGTCATTGTGAGATAAGTGCGATTTGAAGAGTCCGTCTTTATTTACTTAAGTTATGTATGTTTAAAGATAAATTTATTCAACACTAGGCTGTTTCTGTATTATTTTACTTTAACTATCAACTGTATGTAAATTAATCTGTGAAAATTAACTCTAGACACAACTGAAATAGTAAGTATGAACGCGATTGTAATGGTAGTAATTAAGACACGAGTATGTTTTTGAAACGAGCGGCAGCGAGCAGCTAGATGCAGCTTGGGAGGGAAAAAGAGTGCACTCTGTGAACTTTCTCCTTCCTTCGCCCTTCGGCTGGTTGCTGGGGTATAAGGTCCGCCTCCTTGGACGGGCATTGGAAGCTGTGCGGGGTGGTGTCCCCGGTCTGCCTGTCCGACTGCCGGAACGTCCCAAGCTGGAAACTGCAGGGACCCTCATTGCTGCGCCGTCACTCCTTATTCCGGCCGCACGGTGTCTTCCTTCACCTCATCCTTCCCTACCGGGAGCACACCCTCGATGGAGTCGGTACAGTAACCTCATCCCTGGATCTATGCCAAATCCCCTGCGCTTACAATCCAATCCAATCCAATCAACCAAACATTTAAAAAAAAGGATTAACATTTTCAGTATTATTAAGTCCATTACCTACACTACAACTATTCTAAAACCATAGGAGAAATGTTTGATGTTGGTGGTTTAGGATTAGGACGAAGTCAGACAGAGGGGTCTCCAGTCATTGGAGTACAGCACCGCACGTTAGCCACAGTAGACATTCAAAGTGGCCTCTGAGAGGCAGAGATGAAGGGGATACCCGAAGGGCTAACAGATCCGGGTGACGATGCGCGCGCTAACGAGATTGGGGTCCCTAAGGATGTCAAAGTAACCAATCCTGACGCTGACATTCCTACCTTAGCCATCTTTAAACTGGAATGAAACGAGCCATTCCCAGGAAGGGGCCAAAGCCGGCCAGCCAAGCGCCAGGGAGAAATCCTTGCACCGACCCGCGGCAAAGCACCAATCGCCGTTGCCTGATCCTACAACCCTGAATTATATGAAATAAAGCAGATGAAAGCAAATGATGGGGACAGAAAATTCGTGGTAGAAGGGAACCACCCGAGAATTCGCCTAACAACCTGGGCAAACCACGAAAATAACTTTGTGAGAGTGACCGGTGCAAAGGGAATGGAACTCAGGACCTCCTGAATGCCAGCCTCAGACATTACAGCGGAGCCATATTGCTCGATTGTTGATGGGTTCTCTTTACTTATTAAAAAAGACAAATTTGAATTTAAATTACTATTTTCCTAATACGTTACTGTTATTCTATTTACTTAAACTTTGATGAACATTAAATCGTTGTATATATTACTCCCAGAATGGTTGGCATTTTCCTTTTTGCATTTTTGGCGACATAGGTTGGAAACATATAGCAGTTCTGAGGATTGCAAGGTATACGTACGTCCAAATCCTGGAGTTTTTGGAGAATATCGGGCTGAGGCACAACCAGCCTTTCAAGACGCTCTGTGAGGTTGCCATAAGCGTCCCATAGGGTATTCAGCATGTAAGTTGAGGGTTGATGGCAAGATGTTTCTTGGACCTCCAAAATCTTCCAAGCGCAGCTCGACAGACATTTTCCCACAGAAGCCTGCAATTAAGCATGTAAACAAATCTATTATTTTAGCTCTAAAACCTTTAAACGTATCTCACATAAATGGGGTAAGTTTTTAACTCTATTGGGAAGAAGGATAAGAGCGACATTGACTTTCAATGGAGATCTACTCTAAGCTGAGGTTTTTATTATGTATGAGTAGTTTCTCAATCATTTTCTTTCTTGTTTTATAAATCATTAGTTCGACAGCAAATATTGTGCTATATAAAAAGCGAAGTATAATTTCTGCCATTGAATCTTTAAGTAGGTTATCGTAGACAAAAGAATAACGTCTTATATCAAAGAAAGCAAAAGGTTTCCAATATCTACAACGAATTGCGATAAATTGAAGTACGCCGATTTGTATTGTGAACAGATAATGCGAGCGCCATGAGAAATTAATCGTGTAAAAAGACAATGAAAATAAAACCTAATCAATCCAAGTAGAGCTTTAAACATGTGCAAATACAAAGGGTAATTGCCATGTGATTGGACCTGAAACCAAAGCTGATCACAATGAAGACTATTTATCGCACTAGTACAATGATTTAAAGCTTTTAGCTCGTGTGCACTGTGTTAGAAGTTATAGGGGAAGGAGGGGCAAGTGAGTCAGGCGGGGCAAGAGCGTCACCTTCATTTTCTTCCACAATACACATTATTTGGGACCTGGTAGGAGACTATCAGTAAGAGCTTGGCTGCCCGGAAGTGTGACAACAGAGAAAGTAACGCTCCAGGAGAAACTACAGTTTTGGCAGGTAAATATTGTTTTTGGTGATTTTGATGTAAGAACTGCTATTTCTAAGAGCAGGTGTATTGTATTCTAACAAGTTAATTTCATGGCAGATTTTATGCTCCTTAAATGGCATTGTTTGAAGCATATTCTGGTGCAGTGGCGGCAGAATACCTAAGGTAGCCTCTATGACAGGTACCAATTTATTCCGAGTAGTAGTGGCGGGGCAAGTGAGGCCATTAGAATACTGGCACTGACGCACTTGCCCCACCATTCGTGTGTGCAAAACTACAAGTCTATATTAAATTTATTTAGAATATTTAGTAACTACTGCAGGTTTTGACAATATAATGAAGAAGTTATGGCAAAAGCATAGTTTAATTATATTGAAACTCGTATTGCTGGTATAGTCGGAACTATAAAAGGAAAACTGATAGAGGGAAAGGGTGGACAGAAGATGATGCTCAAGTGGCATTAAACGAGATCAGATCTGGTTTAATACAAAGTTTCGAAAAGTAGATTAGCTGCATTAAGTGCAAGCAGTGGATGCATGAGGAATGCGCAGATAATGAAAGTGGCAGTAACAGTTTTGTATGTAATACCTGCCGTTAAAACAAGTGACGATTCTTTTATTTGTCTTTCTTTCCATGGTTCATGTTATTTTATGCAATGTTTACAACTAAGAACATCAGCAGTCTTGCGAAATTAATCCAAGTGAATATCTACTGAGCTTAAGATGTGACAATAGCAGTTGAACTATGGACCTCAGCTATATTTTATTGGATTAGACTTGCCATGTGTTATAGCTTCAGAAAAAAATTAGTTTTAAATAAAAGTCGTTGCATTTCTTTACTAAAATTGTTTAACATGTTTAAAGTCCGACTTGCCTCAAGGGGTGTCTCACTTGCCCCACTCATTTCTACATTTATATTTCTATTTTAGGAAATTGTAAACAAGAACAAAATATTTTAACATAGGTATTTAAGATTCTGAATGTATTAGCTGTAATTTAGCGTATTCCTAAAACTTAAACTTAAATATCATGTACATTACAAAGAGAAAACGAAAGGTAGGACTCACTTGCCCCACTCTCCTCTACTTTTAGGCTTTTTTGTCTAAAAATTTATTTTAATGTGGATGTAATAGGATATGTATGTACTTCATACCTTCCTTTAAAGGGCACATAATATGAATATTTGCAAATAGACACCATAGTGTAATAGATCATATTCTGAACTGAAAAAAAATGGAATTCATATTTAGTGCACCGGTGCTGCGTGATGAAACGAACCTTCTAGCAGGTTAAACCATCTAACAGGTAAGCCGTAATAGACAATGCAGTTATTCTTGAAGCATATATTGTAGAACTTGTGTTGCTTTTGGACCACAAGTCCAGGTATATAACTTGAAAACAATGTATACGTTTAGAAGAAAAAACTCATAAACCACATAAAAATATAAAACAAGACTTTTTAATCAATTTGGATTTAATGATAGTCCAGTAAATAAAGGATATCAATGGATAAATCCTGCTATAATTGAGAATAAAAGTGGAATTGGTTGAAAATAAAGACAATCATTCTTGGGAAATAGTGCACAGACGCTCAAGGAAACGACAGCCTCAAAATTCATCACAGAAGGTTGCATTATGAACCCCAAAAGTCTTATAAACAGGAATGCCCAACCTTACAGATAGAGGGGATAAAGGTAGTTTCCCTTCCTATTCATTTCCATTCGTGCTGCCAAGGACTAAAGCTTGATTGGTTTTACTTGGCAGTCTCTTCAAAGGAAGAGGTGGGGGTGAACTATGGACTTTGAAGCTTAGCAATTAGGGGAACATTTTGGGCTTCACAGGTCATACTATTAAGTTTGTTAGTATTATTATTTATGTATTTATGGAATATTTGTCCTTCTTTATTTTACTTCTTTGTCACCTATGTGTTGAAATCGGTTTTTCTTCACAGAAAGCAGGAATTCGATCGGAGATTGGAAGAAGACAATAAACACAATTTATGTGAACAATTAAAAACATAGTGTTTAATATTTGCCAATTTCATTTAAATAAATAATTTTATCGTATATGTCTAGAATGGCTGATACTTTCAGTTTTAAGACTACTCCGGATACCGTATTCATGCAAGTAAAATTCAAAACAGTAGTTAAATTGCTTTCATGCATTAAATAATGGAGATGGCGACTCAAAAATATATTAGCACTTCAATAAAATAATTAAGAATTATCAGTTACAAGTAATTTAAACAAGTAATTCTTGATACGTAAATTCTGATTCTTTATCAATGTCCAACTCATATGCCCAAGAATTTATTTCCCTGCTTGGACGTAATGGACGTGGATTACTTTCTTCCTAACAAGTTTGGAAAAGTGTAAAATAATCTATTTGTTGCCATATTGCAAATGACTATTTGAACTCGTTACTTACCAAACACTGGAATTGTGCCCGGTTTTCCGCCAGATCACTGTCGTCGCTTTTGGCATTTAAACCTTGCAGCAAAGCAGGTAACACAAACAAAATACTTAGCAGAAAAACTCGATTACAGCGAAAGATGTGTTGCTGAAAGGCCATCTCTTGAGAATCTGCAACGAGAATGATAAAATTATTTATTTTATGCTAAATATTTAAATTTCCCCTGTTTTCAGACTGAAATAAATTATTATATTTTTGAAGTTTAAAATAATATCTTTATTTTGCAAAAATTCTTACTTAAGACCGCCTCTGTGGTCGATTGGTCAGCATTCTGGCTTTTAAGGCTTGAAGTCTCGGGTTTGATTCCCGGCTGGAACGGAGAACTTTTCTTTAACCAGAATAATCTCCTATACTCCGCAGAATCTGAGGGTATGCATGTGTGAGTGAATGTGAAGTGTTTATTAGTAAAAATTAATAAAATGTTAAGAAAGCCTACGGCACAGCCAGTAATAACACCACTAGTTGATCCTCTATATGACCTTAGAGGTTAAGGAGAGGGATGGCTCAGGCGGTAACGTCTATGCCCGCATTCGGGTGGTCGTCGGTTCCAATCCCGTGGCCGACCTTCCTGACACATGGGTTTTTTCGAAGATTTCACCGGGTCGCCAGGCGAATGCTGAGAGTTCCCCTAATTTCCTGTCCCTCCATTTCATCTCAATTCTCATTTCACTTCACCTTTCAGCTGCTTGGTTTCTTTCAGGGTTGCAAATGTAGGCGGGAGGTCTCGGCGTGTCACGGCAGAGGAAAAGGATGCTTTGTAGAAACCTCCGTTGCCGGACTGCGAGCGGTCTCCGGGTCCTGGGCACCCAAGGGATGTGTAATCCCACAGGGGGAAGGGGCCGCCTGCGTGAGCCAGCACTCGGGAAGTTCAGATCTGGAAATGGTAGGAACCCTGCCATTTCTTCTCGTGCCTCCTGGTCCGGCCGCCCGTTGTCTTCTCTAACCTCATCCCTCCCTCCCTGGGGCTGCCCGTCAGAGCTCTAGGCACAAAACTCTGCATAGGTCATGGTGCTTAGTCCCCCTCCGCTTCTAGTCCTATCCTATCCTAGAGTTAAACTGTGCTACTAATGAAACAGAAAAATCTGATGTGTTAAATTTACATAACTTTCTCTACTCTCTACCGTTTATTAGTGGGTATACAAACTATTCTTACTAAAGCTTACTTTTCTATCCACTTCACTATAATCGAGATAAATCTTCGCAGAAATAGCTGCATTACACATTTCGTTATAGAAACAAAGGGAACAGTGATAGTCAAATGGACTAGGATAGTCACTGGACGCTATATAAACCCACACTATTTCCATGCAATAGCGAGAAACAACTGAAAATCGACAGGACTTTAAAAGAATAACAAAGTATTGAACAATCCGAACCATTAATCACGGATATCTCAGATTCTCAGATACGGCTTATGCCACAAAAAGCTATTTGAATTGATTTAAAAAACATCTACATTTTGTGTAGTACGTTTTCGTCTATCGCTTAACGTTTACAGTTATACAACATTCTACAAAATTTCTTCTGAATGAAACAGGACTTCATAGACTGTTCCACCAAAATTCAAGATATAAATTTTATTTATAATATAAATATCTTTAATACTTGGCCTTTTAATCAAACCGTTAGAGCCATTTTTTTAGAAAATAAAAAATTTCGAATGGGGAATTTTCCTGAAACCCTTCGTGTCACATTTTTGGAGGATATTGAGCTTAAGCACCAAGTTTAGTATTTATCCAACTTTTCGTTTTTGAATTGTGCTGTTCACAGTTTCGCACACACAGGCACATTCACGGACCTTTTCCATTGTTTTTTTCCTTGTTCACCGAACCTCAAAACTTATAATTCCAGTGAATCTCGACATCGAATTCTTGGGTGGATTAGGTACAATACCTCCCTCCTTCGTATACGTAGTAGAGAAAGTAGAAAAAATTGTGTTATATTCACGCGACTTTCTCTACCCTCTAGCGCTTTTTAGTGAGTATAAAAATTATTCTTACAAAAGTTTATTGTCTCATCTGCTTCATTTTAATCGAGATAAACTTTTACGGAAATAGCTGGAAAATAAAAAAATTCAAGAAATGTTCCATGTAAAGAGTAGTTTGGGGTAGGGGAACTTTCTTGAAAGTCCCCGTGTCGCATCTTTGGAGTACACTAAAATTAAATACCAAGTTTTTATAATACTAAATAACAAATACCGACTTTTCGTTTTTAATTATACAGTTCACAGACACACATACATACATACATACATACATACATACATACATACATACATACATACATACATACATACATACATACATACATACATACATACATACATACATACATACATACATACATACATACATACATACATACATACATACATACATACATACATACATACATACATACATACATACATACATACATACATACATACATACATACATACATACATACATACATACATACATACATACATACATACATACATACATACATACATACATACATACATACATACATACATACATACATACATACATACATACATACATACATACATACATACATACATACATACATACACACACCATTTTCTAAAAATACCTTTCTTTGGGTTCAGGGAGCTCTAAAATTTCCGGTGAAATCTCGGTATCGAATTTTTGGGTGAAATTAAATATTTTCTCTACCTACTATGTATGTGGTAGAGAAAGCAAGAAATCTTTTCTTATCCACAAATCGAAAACGTTGACAGTGTATCTGTTTGTCTGACGCACATATATTTATTTAAACAAATTTATGTTTGTATTGTACTTTTTGAACAAATAATTCAGCAGATAAAAGTATCTTTACTTTTTAAATATTGGGAAATTTTTCTCTGCAAAATAAACATGAACCTCAACGTTAAACTGTAATAGAATCTACAACAAATTAAAGAGCCATATGCATATCTGATGCTTAAACAGTGCATTGTAAAAGGGTAGCCAGAAGAGAAATTATTGTAAATTATTATTGGAAGTTATCTGGCATGATAGACTAATTAATATAACAGAAAGAAATAACGAAAGAAAGAAACGAAAAAAATCTTATGTGATAAATTCATATGAATTTCTCTACCCTCTATCGTTTATTAGTGGATATAAAGAATTAGTCTTACTAAAGCTTATTTTTATATCTATTTCATTTTAATCCAAACAAGATTTTGCAGAAAATACATTTCGTACAGCGATAGTAAAATGTTTAAGAACTGGACGCTATACGCTGACCTTAAAATTCCATGCTGTTTCCATGAGATTGAGAGAAACAATTGAATTTTGGCAGGACTTTAAAATAATGACTATGTATTGAACATTTCGAACCATTAATAACGACTATCTCGGAAATGGCCGATGCCACAAAAAGCTATATGAAATAAATTGTGTTTTAAGAGATCTACATTTTTTGTGTGGTACGTTTTCGTCAGTCGTTCAACATTTACCAGTTACAAGATTATACAAAATTCCTTCCGAATGAAGAGGGCTTCATAAGTTATTCCCTGAAAATTCAAGATATACATTTTATTTGTTATGTAAATATCTTTAATGTATGGTATTTTAACGAAAATTGTCAGAGCCATTTTTTAGAAAACCTAAAATTTCGAAAAATGTTGCATGTAAAGGAAAGTTTGGATTGGGGGGATTTTGTTGAATTTGAAAGATATTGAAGCTAAATACCAACTTTGGTACTTATCCGATACTTCGTTTTTGAGTTGTTGTGTTCACGGACAAACACAGACACACATGGGCATGTTTCCAAAAATGCTTTATTTGGATTCACAGGGTCTCAAAACATGTATTTACTTTGAAATATCCCTATCGAATTTTTGGGTGGGATGCAGTAGTTCCCCTGCTTACTGCAGAAAGTAAAAACAATATGTTGTGTTGCATTCACGTGACTTTCTCTACTCGCTCGTCTACAAATTATTCTTACAAAATTATTCTTCTAAATACTTCTTCTTAATAGAGATAAAACTTCCAATGCACATCTACATACTTCGTTGTAGCTATAACGAAAACGATATTACACTTTTTAAAAAAGCATATCGCTCTGTAATGTCTTAATTTCCACGCTCTTTGCATGATAACTAGAAAATTTTCCAATTAGAAAAGTAAAACAATTTTAACATTTAAACAAATAAATTATCGTAGATGTTCAACAACAGAAAAATGCAATTTGGTATAAAGTGTGTATTTTTACGAGATCTACATTTTTGTGTAGAAAGATTTTGTCCATCTCTTACAGTTTACTCATTATAGTAATGTCCTTCAGAATGAAGAGGACTTCACAGGCTATGCCCAGAAAACTCAGCATACATACACATTTTATTTTTCACACAAATATTTTAAACATATAGTGGTTTAGTCAAAATCGTTATAGTTTTTTTTTTTGAAAATAAAAACTGACGAAAAATTTTCATTTAAGGGGTAATGTGGGGTGGGGATTATCTCTTGAAAATTGAGAAGCACCCTTGGAAGATGCAGAACTTAAATGCCCTACTTTTTCCTTTTAGCTTATGCGTATCACAGATACACACACACACACACACACACACACACACACATGGACCTTTGCAGGTGCCTCAAAACGTAAATTTCCGGTGAAACCTCAATATATAATTTTGGCGTGGAATGCAATACCTCCTCTACTTACTATGGATAAGCAGTAGAAAAAGTAAAAACGGAAAAAACAATTGTGATTATAATATTCACATGACTGTTTTCTATCTATCGTTTATTTTTATTTCTCTTCTACAAAATAGTCTTGCAAATCCTTATTTTTGCATCTGCTTTATGCTAATTGAGATTTGCAAAAATAGTTTCATTTAACATTTCAAGGGATCCCGAAACGACAATTGTTTAAAAGCTGTCGCTAAATGCTGAATTTTAAATCCCATACCCGTTCCATGTCATTTGGAGGGAACAATACATCGAAAAAGAAGCAATGAAAAATTCAAACCAATAACAACGCATATTCCCAAAATGGCTGAATGCCACAACAAACTATTTGGAATTAATTATATGTTTTTGTCTAACCGAACAAGGTGGTGCCACTGTAATGTATGCGACTCGCATTCGGTAAGTCCCGGGTTCAAATCTCTGGGCTGACCAACCTGACTGAAGGTTTTTTTCGCGGTTTTCTTCGGTCACTTGTCGAATGCCGGGTTGGATAATTTGATCTGCGAATTTTCCTGTTAGTCCTTCGTAAGCCCTACGAAGAGGAAGGTAATCAGTTCAAGAAGAAGAAACCTTTGTCGAACTCTGATAGTTTACCATCTATACAAAATTACACATTTTTTTTCAGAATGAAGAAGGGCTTCACAACTATTGTCCCGATCCTAATTTGAGGATGATATAAGGCCTTAGGATCGGACGTGGTAAGGGAACGTAGCCCTAACCTAAAAATACCGACAGCAGGCAAGCAATTCAACAATACTTATTAATAATGCTGATTAGAAACGAGAGATCCATCATAAGAGACAAATTTGGAACCCGGCGAGAAGTACATCGGCCCAGTTACCTTATGCAGCTTTGAGGGCCACTTCTGCGGCGAATCTCACAGCGTTGACGGTTCCAGAAGACGGGTGAACTGAGCGCCTTTCAAGATGTATTTATACTAAAACCAACTCCTTAAACAGAAGTCGTGGCGATTGTTGCGATAAAAGGCAAAAAGACCTTTGGTCGAACTCCGAATATATTGCAACACATCACCAGCGAATGGTCATGCTACATCACGGGAAAACCAAGTTCCTATAAGGTCGACGCAATTATTGAAGCCATCTGGCACTGCATTATATTTTAGACTCTTTGTCTAATTTATAAAAAATTGCTGATTTGCACAATCTTGGCTCCTATACGTGACACCATTCCCAATAATCAAAACCATTACAGTCATTTTTGAGAAAATAAAAAACACCAATGTAAAAGATAGTTTGGGATGGGAGATTGTTTTGAAAACCTTCAATGTCATTAGCATTATATACTTACTACCACTAGTGGTGCCGCAACTACCATCATCAGCACTGCCTCTGCTTAACTATTAATTGAAAAATCTGATGTGTTGCACTCACATGACTTTCCCTACTCTTATACAAACTATTTTTACACTCTTATTATCCATCTATTTCATATTAATCGAGATAAACATTTGCAGATACGATCTTTTGACATGAAAAGAGAATTAAATTTTACACATAGCGAACAGTTCTAAAAATATTTGACTATCGCTTAAGGGGTACTATGTTCCCCTTGTTTTGTATTTGCAACGGCAATATAGAAATACAATAGCCTTTAAGCATATACATATCTCCTAATAGCTAGTTGCTATGTGCAACACCATTCTCTTTGCCACAGATTAATACTCTTTGCATTTCCAAGACAAAAAATGAATAACGAATTCGCATTTGAGAAAATAAGTATTGAAAAAGTTCAGGGAATAACAGGCAATATCTCGAAAATGGTTCATTCAACAAAAAAATGTACATGATATAAATTGTGTATTTTAACGCGATATACATTTTTGTGTAGTAAAATTTTGTCTATCTCTTATGGTTTACCAGTTATGCAAAAGTCGTTCATAATGAAGAATACTTTTGGAGACATTCCCAAAAAATTCAAGATATACATTTTGTTTGTCATGAAAATCTTAAACATATGATATTTTAATCAAAATCGTTAGAGCTATTTTTGAGAAAATCAAACTTTTCCATGTAAACGGTAATCTGCGGTGGGGGGATTTTCCTGAAAACCTTCATGTCACATCTCTGGAAGATGCTGAACCTAAATACCAAGTTTGGTGTTTATCGGACTGTTCGTTTTTGAGTTATGCTGTTCACAGACACACACACGGACATGTTTCCAAAAATGATTTGTTTTTTTTGGATTCAGGGGTTCTCAAAACATATATTTCCTGTGAAATCCTGGTATGGAATGTTTGGGTGGAATACAATACTTCCCCTACTTACTATACGTAGTAGAGAAAGTAAAAATGGAAGCGATAAATGAGCAAATATTTTGACTAACGGAAAGTGAAAGCTACGCAATATTCTACAGTAGCCACCGCACAGTTGCTCGCGCGCCGGTCGCCGCAGCTCAGATAGTTATAGCATCCCCACAACCACCTCATATTCTCATTGCTGCAATTACAATTATAATAAGCACGTAACTTATCATAAGAGATGTTTGAAATATTGTCCTTCACCATCCACACATTTCTGACATTACAGGAAATTTTCATTCACACGCGAGAGTTCAATAGCAAAACTGGATGAATTTCTCGCCTGAAACTCTGTGTAAAATGCTCATTTAAGAACACCTACTTTTTATAAATCGTGACAAAAGGTTCTAAAATGCAACTAATTTTATCACTGTTGGGTTTTATCTGATATATGCTAATTTTTTGCAATGCCATGTTCCATTGCATCTTCAGTAAACCATCTTGTTTATATCACTGTAGAATTGCTTATATATGAGAATTTTGCCACTATATACTTACTTAAAACTAGCTGCTCTTCGATGCCAATGTCATCATTCTCCGTTTCCTCAACAGACAGTGCTATATGCTAATATGCAACGCACATTATAAGATAACCTTTTATAAACTGTGACCTCCGCCATTAAAATTGATCCTGGTAGTGACAAAGAAGTAAGGCTAGTTCCTATGCAGGGTGGACCTATTAAGTTGAGACTGTGGAATATCTCCAAAACTAAGCGCTCTAGAAAGAATTGTCTTTAATAAAACTTACTTGATATTATGGGGAAAAGTAAATGCCATTAGTCGTGTTTTATTTGGAGGACGCTGTGATAGTCATTTTAGGGTCAATTTAATTTCTACTTTCTCTACTACGTAGAGTAAGTAGGGGAAGTATTGCATTCCACCCAAAAATTCAATACCGAGATTCACCGGAAATACATGTTTTGAGGCCTCCTGAATCCAAAAAAAGTATTTTTGGGAACATTCCGTGTGTGTGTGTGTGTGTGTGTGTCTGTCTGTCTGTCTGTCTGTGAACAGCATAACTCAGAAACGAACAGTCAGATAAACACCAAACTTGGTATTTAGGTTCAGTATTTCCAGATATGCGACAGGAAGGTTTCAAGAAAGTCCCCCACCCCAGATTACCCTTTACATGGATCATTCTTCGAAAATTTTAATTTTCTCAAAAATGGCTCTAACGATTTTGATTAAAATATCATATATTAAAATATTTTCATGACAAATAAAATATATATCTTGAATTTTCTGGGAATGTCGCCAAAAGTATTCTTCATTGTGAACGACTTTTGCATATCTGGTAAACCATAAGAGATAGACAAAATTTTACTACACAAAAAATGTAAATCGCGTTAAAATACACCATTTATGTCATATACATTTTTTTTCTTGAGTGATCCATTTTCGAGATATCGCTTGTTATTACCTTAAATTCTCCAATACTTTTACTTTTTCTCAAATGGGAATTCGTTATTCATTTTTTTGTCCTGGTAATGCAAAGAGAATGGAATACTCGACATAGCAACCAGCTCTTAAAATATTTGACTACCGCTTAAAGCCTACCAATTCCCCTTGCATCTACAAGAAAATTAGCAATAAGATTAACATCGCGATATCTCATTAACATGAAGCATATGGAGAATAAGGGTTTGTAAAAATAGTTCGTACAAGAGTAGAGAAAGTCATGTGAGTGTAACACATCATATTTTTTTAATGGGAACCTATCTTTTTTATGTTGTTTTCTCACTCCTCATAAAAAATTAAACAAAACTTGTATAAAGCACTTTCCAATTGTTCTTACATCAACGTAAATAACAACAAAAATTTTGAATGGCTGTGTACGAAGAGCGCAATGAATTGTTGGACCATCCATGAATGGTCATTTGAGGGTAAAGTTAGGTTTCGTAATTGGGAACCAACATTTTTTATTTTGTTTCCATATTCTTCATCACAAAATAAACAGATTTTTATAAACCATTTTATACTGAGAAAACAACATACAAAATGTAGGTTTCTATTTAAAAGAAATTAAATTGACCCTAAAATGAGCATCATAACGTCCTCCAAATAAAACACGACTAATGGCATTTACTTTCCTCCATAATATCACGCAACTTTTATTCAAGGCATTGCTTTCTAAAACCCTTAGTTTTGGAGATATTGTACTGTCTCAACTTAAATGGTTCACCCTGTATATCGAAACACAAGATGTATACGTATGCTACTTTGTGAAGGATAAAAAATGTGGCGACAACATATGAGGTAAGGCCAAGTATGGTCGACATAAAAACAACCAAATATCTTCAAAGGATTTTTGTCATATATAATGCATTTCCCAAGCATTTGGGAGCCCTTGGATTACCTATGCTCAGCGTTTTATATGGAACATTGGAGGACTCGGAGCATGCTCGTAGCAAACTGTGATAGTTTTTCATTCAGGAATGACCAAATCGCCATCTTTCAAGGATTAGGTACAAGAGCTGTTCCAGTTTCACTGTTAGAATGATTTTTACTGGATTCTGTAGTTTAGAAGTGGTTTCAGTAACCTACAGTACGATTTATATAGATGTAACATATCTTTATTTATTTCATGACGAATTATGCTAGTCAGTAGTGGGTGTTCACTAAATTTTAGAGTCAGAGAACCCTGAAAATGTGAAATAGCATCTGCTGCATAATAGTAGTTAAGTTGTTGCAACAGCCGTTCCTAACAACAGTAATAATAATATTAATAATAATAATAATAATAATAACGACACATACTTATCTGACAAAAGAAAGGTTTTTTTGGTGGATGTTTATTTTTTTGTACATAATTCAGTACACACTTTTAGGGCAAGAATGAAGTAATGTAACTTAAATTATGGTTGAGATTATGAATGGAATGGAGAAATTGGGAGGTTTCCGTGCTTGTACATGTTACCTACTTCTGCTACAGTAGCTCTAAATTCTGCCATAGTGTGCTATTACCAATAGAAAAAAATCTGATGTGTTGCACTCACATGACTTTCTCTACTCTTGTACAAACTATTTTTACAAACTCTTATTCTCCATCTATTTCTTATTAATCGAGATAAACATTTTCAGAAACGATCTTTTGACATGCAAAGACAATTACATTTTACACATCGCTTAAGGCCTACTATGTTCCCCTTGTTTTGTATTTGCAAGGGCAATATAGAAATACAGTAGCCTTTAAGCATACACATATCTCTTAATAGCTGGTTGCTAGGTGCAGCACCATTCCCTTTCCCACAGATTAATACTCTTTGTATATCCAAGACAAAAAATGAATAACGAATTCCCATTTGAGAAAATAACTATTGACAAATTTAAGGGAATAACAAGCAGTATCTCGAAAATGGTTCACTCAACAACAAAAATGTATATGACATAAATTGTGCATTTTAACGCGATCTACATTTTTGTGTAGTAAAATTTTGTCTATCTCTTATGGTTTACCAGATATGCAAAAGTCGTTCACAATGAAGAATACTTTTGGAGACATTCCCAGAAAATTCAAGATATAAATTTTATTTGTGATGAAAATTTCTTAAACATATGATATTTTAATCAAAGTCGTTAGAGCCATTTTTGAGAAAATTAAAATTTTCAAAAAATGTTCCATGTAAAGGGTAATCTGACGTGGGGGGATTTTCTTGAAAACCTTCGTGTCGCATCTCTGGAAGATACTGAACCTAAATACCAAGTTTGGTGTTTATCCGACTGTTTGTTTTTGAGCTATGCTGTTCACACACACACACACACACACACACACACACACACACACACTGACATGTTTCCAAAAATGCATTTTTAGGATTCAGGTGGTCTCAAAACATATATTTCCGGTGAAATCTCGGTATCGAATTTTTGGGTGGAATACAATACTTCCCCTACTTACTATACGTAGTAGGGAAAGTAAAAAGATCGATCTAGCCTTAAAGCGGACTTGATGTAAACAAAACATGCTTGTATCCCTCCGCGTTAGCCTCGTGTTTGTATCAGCTGCTCATTATCGTGTGCAGCCGGAAGAGTGGTGAAAGACAGCACATAGAATTAAAGAAAACTACAAATTTATTTAGTTTTACTATTCATATTATTTACTGTTTCATAGGAATCAAACGTCCCTAACTATTTTTGATTAATGGCAAGATTGCTAATACTTCTCTCTTTATGTACAGAAACGTTAATCCTGGCATCTAGCGACCTAGAACGTGTTAGTGCACGCCTTCAAGTGTCCGCTACCCGTATGTATTTGATCCCATAAGGTAATTACGTCATACCAGTTGTGCGG
The DNA here is from genome assembly GCA_030765065.1 of Deroplatys truncata. Lineage (NCBI taxonomy): Eukaryota > Metazoa > Arthropoda > Insecta > Mantodea > Mantidae > Deroplatys > Deroplatys truncata. The sequence continues at coordinate 196,381,188 of CM060975.1, read as the reverse complement.
GAACTAAAGCTCCTTAAAACGTATACAAGTTAAGATGCGCAAGCGACATTGTAGCCATGTTTAAACGATTTTAGAGGTTAAGCGCGGTAGATTTTAAATTAGCGTATATGGGACATTCCATGTGAAATCGAACGAAAAAAGCTCGCATTTATGTTTCGATTGAAAGGGGTGCTAAGAAAAGCATACTTATCAAATATTAGCATTTAAAACTCAACGGTTGTCACGTTATTGAAGGATAAATGTATCGCAAAAATTCATTTTGTCGCACTTTAAGTACGCATAGCTCCAAAACCCTATATTTCGGAATATTGTACGAAATATCATTTTATAGATAAACGTCCGCATTCTATTACAGCTTATACTAATTGCTTTTATAATATTCCCAGAAATCTAGGATCTTTCAACAAGAGTGTCCTATCCTCGAACTTGAATAAAACACGTGCTATAAATGATAGAGGTTTATTTGTTTTTTATTTTGAAATATAATTAATGTCATTACGTGTGGAAGAGAACATCAGTTAAGTGACCGCCGCGACTTCGTTGGGTTGCGCGTATACGGTTGACCTAATTTTCAATGACAGAAGAATGTAAATTAGGTCCAACTTCACGAATAACACACGTGATGTATTCATAAGGTCATTTACTGTTTCGGGCTTGTTGACATAAACTGGAGATTTAACATTACCCCACAAGAAGTAATCCAACGGCGTTAAATCATATGACCTCGGGGGCCAGTTAACATCACCACCACGGGAAATGATGAAGCCTCTGAACTTCTCCTTCAAAATATCGATTGTTTCGAGAGCAGTATGACATGTGACACCATCTTGCTGGAACCAGATGTTTCTGAGATCCATACCATCCAATTGAGGCCAAAAATAGTCCCTTATAAGAGCCTGGTATCTTTCTCCATTGATAATTATAGCTTCTCCATCTTCATCTTGGAGAAAATATGGACCAATGATTCCACCATACCAAAATCCACACCACACAGTAACCTTTTGGGGATGAAGTGATCGTTCTTGAATTTGCATTGGATTGTGATTGCTCCAATAGCGGCAGTTTTGTTTGTTAACACAACCATACATCCAAAAGTGGGCTTCGTCGCTGAAGATGATTTTTCAACAAAAATTCCAGTCAGCTTCCAATTGCTCCATAGCCCAGTCAGCTTCCAATTGCTCCATAGCCCAGTCAGCGAATACACGGCGCTACCTATTGTCGGTGGGCTTTAGTTCTTGAGTTAACACCATTTTGTTAGTGTGCAAATTCAAGTCCAGATGCAGAATTCGCGAAGTTGTGGTCTGCGAAAGCCCCAATTCTTGCGCTCGATGAGCAATTGATTTGTTTCCGTTCTCCCGTGCACTCTCACGAACGGCGCCTATGTTTTCGTTGGAGCGCTTACGTCGATTACGTACAGGCGTTCTTTGATCGCTGACAGAACCACTTCTTTCGAATTTATCAATCAAACGCCGAATCTTCTCCCGCAGGGACCATTATGCACACCGTAAACTTCACGCAATACACGGAAGGTTTACTGAACAGATGATCCATTTTGATAATAAATTTTCACAATTTCTACGCGTTGCTGAATGCTGTAACGTTCCATGGCTATTTGTCAAAAACAACTGTAACAACATGAAACAATGACTGCTGTAACCCAATAACAACGGCAGCTATCACATGTTAAAGATAGGACACTCTTGTTAAAAGAAACTTTATATACAGTTTATACTTATTTTCAGTGTCTCCGGATTTTTATAAAACTAAAATATTAGATTGAGAATAATCCATAGTGTCATTAATAGAAACCGGCAATGTTGGTAAAGTGGTAATGTTAGGGTGTTCGTAGTTATAACACAAAGTGAATAAACTTAGCGATTTACGTGGTTTATGCATTTTGATCATCAAGCGCTCTGTAAATTTGTGAGGAAATATCTAAAACCACATATTGCTCAGTAAGCGTTCTTATTATTTAATCTTATGCACAGCAGCTTGCTTGACTTTCAGTTCAAAATAAATGTGTGAGAGTGACCCTGAGAACGGTTTTACTACTCCCGCGAGTAGTATATATAGAGGAATTCTGGCGCAGTTTTGCGTTTATATGGGAAAGGATAGGGAAAACGAGGCTAGATGCGGCGGTTCACGGAGGAAAATGCGCTTATATGGGGAAGATAAGGACAACGGGGATCGATGATAGACTAGACAGGGGTGAAGGAGTGAGGATGTGCTTTATATGAGAGAGGTGGGGGGAATACGAGGAGAAGTGCTAGACTGGACAGAGTTTGAGGTGCGGAGTATACTTTTATATGGGAAGGATAGGGAAAACGTGAACAGATGATAGCCTAGACAGATGCTGAAGGAAGGAATATAGGCTTATACGGGAGAGATAAGGAATACGAGGAGAGGTGCTAGACTAGACAGGACTTGAGGGGTAAAGTATGGTTTTTTATATGGGAGAGCTAGCAAACCGAGGAGCGGTATTAGGCTAGGAGGGTTTGAATAGCGGAGTATGCGTTTATATGAAGAGACTAGGAAAACGAGGTTATATGCTAGGTTGAGAGAACCTTCAAGGAGGAAAAATGCGTTTATATGGGAAAGATAGGGAAAACGAGAAGAGTTCCGAGATAGAACAGGGACTGAAGGAGGGAGGGATATGCTTTATACGACACAGATAGATCATACGAGGAGAGGTGCTAGTGTAGACAGAGGATAAAGAGTAGGGTATACGTTTATATGAGGAATATATGGAAAACGGGAAAGATGCTAGGCTAGACAGATAATGAAGGAGGGGGATGTAAGTTTATACAGGTGAGCTAGGAAGCTAAGGAGAGATGTTAGGCTAGACAGATGCTGAAGGAGGAGGGGGATACGCTTTATACGGAAGAGATAGGGAATACGAAGAGAGGTACTAGACCATACAGGACTTGAAGGGCAAAATATGACGTTTTATATGGGAGAGCTAGCAAACCGAGGAGAGGTATTAGGCAGGAAGGTTTGAATGATATGGTATGCGTTTATAAGGAGAGACGAGGAAAACGAAGGTAGATGCTAGGTTGAGAGAATCTTCAAGGAGGAAAATGCATTTATATGAGAGCGGTAGGGAATACGAGGAGAGGTGCTAGTCTAGACAGGGTTGAGAAGTAGGGTATGCGTTTATATGGGAAAATATGGAAAACGGGAGAGATACAAGGATAGACAGGGGTTGAAGGGGGAGAAGTGTAGGTTTATACGGTAACATAGAGAGTAATTAGATTATAAACATTTCTCATCCAACGTAACAACACCTTTATATACTTTTTTCTAAATCTTACAAACTTGTTATATGTTAAACAGTTAGCATGTGAGACGGAGGGGGATAAACTGCACATCAGTGAAGGTATATAGAAGTATACGCCCTATCCTATCCGTACCTTGACTTCTCATTGTCTATTCATTCCTATCATCGTCTAACATAACCACGTAACAAGACGTAACAACAAACGTAACCACGTAACAAGACGTAACACAACGTAACATACCAGCATGACAAAACGTTACACTACGTAACATAAGCACGTAACCACGTGTCTAGCCGTAACACCATGTAACAAGACGTCACACTAAATAACATAAACACGCAACCACGCAACATCACGTCACATCTCGTAATCAGAAACGTCACACAACGTAACAGCACGTAGCAACCATGTAACCACGTAATAAGACGTAATCAACCCATTGTTAAGACAATCTAAGCTAACCCATCCTTCATAACTTAGACAATCAGTACGAGGGCCTAGCCTAGCTTAACCAAAGCAATCCCAGACTATCCTCTCATCATCTATTCTACTCAGTCAACGTCTAACCTAATCTGGCTAACTAGAGATAACCTTGACTTTCTTTTAGTGAAATTGCAATGTTTTATTAGGTTTTATTATTTGAGAGTCTTAATTGAAAAGTTTACGTTAACATACCTTTATTTTAATTCTTCGTAGGTGGCTCTCCCCTTTTATCTAGGCTTGAGACTAGCACTAGGATTGCTCCTAATGACAGGTGAAGTAGTATTTATTAATGTTATTTATTTAACATTAATTGTAGCCCCACGTTTGGGAGCCAATTTGCGATGGTTATTACTTATAATGTTTGTGTATTTGTGTTTACTTCACGCGTGGAAGCCATCTTGTGACGTCATTCATTTGTTCGGTTTGTAGCTCCATCTGGTGTTAGCAATTTGCGGCAGTATTAGTTTTTGTTTGAAAGAATTTTAAACTTTTATTTTTTATTTAATTCTGTTTTACTATCCTCCGGCTAGCTATTATCTTATTTTGGGTCGAGTACTTCTCTTTATACAGGTTGTGTAAACGGAAAGGAATCTTTTATCCAAATATAACACTGATGAAGAAATTTGTTTTACACTTTTATTGTCGAAACACAGTCACTATCACATTTACATATTGATCTTGACACTCGCCAAACTGAAACTGTTATAATAACTTCATTACTGATAATTCTTAATTCGCGTACTTCAACTTTTTGTATAATTAACTTTATAACACTTGAGATTTTTCATAACTCTGTTACGCGTAACCTGCAAATACTTTCGACGAACTGACGGGAATGCGACGTGTAGTATACAAAGAATTTTGACGAACTGACGGGGTCTACCTCTAACCTACTCTTTTTATACTCCTTCACCCAGATATGCCTAAAGATTATAACTGAGCTGCAATTGGCTAATAAAACGCGCCAACATTAGCGTCTATTTTTATATCCAATGAAAATTATGAATACATATGCTCTAGGGAAACGTTCCAGAAGATTCTCAAGGAAAAAACGCGCCAACATTACGTAACTTCCTCGTTTCCAATAATGATAAACAGCTCACCCCCTCGCTGCATTATTGCGCTATTATTGTCAGTTTCAGTAAGGCGAGATAAACTTACTTCCCCACAATAATTACAATCAACAAACATCTCAAATCAATGTCACATAAAAATGCATATTCATATTACAATCATTATTTACATTTAAGTAATTTGTGATACAAATTACTGTATCATATGCCCCACTAGAAACATAATTATAAATATTTACAACTTGTTTGGAAATTTTATAATTGGGTTTTTAGTCTCCTAAATCTTGGAACACACGCTATCACTTTCACTTAACACTTCACACGTATTTAACACACGACATGTTTTTCCTCTATCTTGCCACTACTTACTGGCTCTGGTTTAATGTGTTTAGACTTTAATCTGACATTACAAATCTTTTTCTTTTTATAGCAAATACTGTACCCTGAATTATTTAATTACTGTTACAAAATTGATTACTGTCTTAAGTTGTTTAGAAAAATTTATGCATTTAAGAATTTTTTTTTTAAATATTAAACATATTTACCAAAAATATTCACCCTCTACATAAATATATTTACATCTCTTAAATCTAGACACTGTTTCACATGTTCTGTTTGCTACATAAATATTTGTTTTTTTAATTATTTTTACCCATTTTTTGTTATTTGGTACTTTATTTTAACAATACTCTTGGAATTGTATTTACGTACTGTTACTTTAATATCATATTAAGTTTCAATCTTTACATTCTTAATTTTCAAATACTGTTATAGTTAAAAAAATGTTATTTTCCTTTAAAAAATTTAATTATGTCCAAAATTTTATTTCTCCTTTCACATGACGTACATATTTATTTAACCCTCTTACGTTCCAATACATTTCTCTGCGAGTCATCTTTAACTATCCAGCATTTACTTTACATCTCATTGCTATTTACCCTCCTGGATCAAATTTTCTATGGCTAAACATTACTCGTAGCCGTATCCTAACCTTCCAAAATTTGTTCATGAATAACCTCTTGTATTCATTAGAAATTTCAAACGGCAACTCTAGGCCGAGCCCAAGAACTGTAATTACAGATAATTTATTAATTAACTTTTATTGATGTTAAATCGTACTATGTAAATATCTTTTTCTCATACTGCTTGTATATTTTAAGAAGGGTGATTTAACGTTATGTATCTATCTAGGTTACTAATATTAGTAGAGTTATAAATGGTTTAATGTAAATAATTTAAGCGCTATATTAAAATACTGTCCACGATGGAATGTTTTAGCTACAGGAATAGTGCTTTCGAAGGCAGAAAACCTAGTTTTATTACCTCTCTTCGGTCGCAGTGCTATTATTCCTACAGCGAGGGTGTAGAGCCTTTGTCCCATTATTTGATAATTCGCCGTGACCAAGTGAGCGAGAAAGACAACCTAACGGTAAATGTAGGAAAAGCCGCGATTTATATTAAAATTGGACCAATGAGATCCCTGGAAGGTTATTCGAAATAGTTAGACGCGTCGAGTCGCGCTAAAAATGGACCAATAGGAAAGGAAGCAGCCTCAGAAGCCTGAGACTATAAATGGATCTGTTTAGGGAAAATTCGGGACAGTTTATGTCATGTGTGGTCAGGGAGAGATGCTGCAGGATGTGTGAGACATCGCGCCAAAAAGGGAATAAAGACAGTTTTATCATGGATTTGTAGCAAGACAGTTTTGGTAATGTGTGGTCAGGGAGAGATGCTGCAGGATGTGTGAGATATCGCGCCAAAACAGGGAATCAAAATAGTTTTAGCAACACACCTAAGATCCGCTACTCTGAAAGCGACAATAAGAATAGTTATATTTCGTGCCATATCCACGCCATAGTTTAACAGCGGTGGACAGTATTTTACAGCGGCAATACCAGTTTTGTATACTACGAGTGTTAATTAAATAAAAAGAAACGGCAGTGTCATCTTTTCATAAACAAAGCAAGTCTATGTCTTCCTATATCACCACCCGAGATCTACGTTTTCCTTTACCGAGGATAAGTCCATGCTCCCATATAGTTTAAGAAAAATTACTGCAGCTAGCCGAGGATAAATTGAAGAGAACCAACCCACTGAGAACTTCTGGAAGCAACGGGAGAAGCATCAAGGTAAGCCTAACAGCAACGGATGAGGAGGTGATCGCCGCAAATTTCGTCCCATGATAACATTTGAAACCAATCTAAAGTTTCCTGAACAACACATCTTTTACCAACTGTCATTTTCAATTCTTCTGCTATCTTTTTAATCTGAGAATACTCTGACAATTCTGTAATAATCTGTACTGGATTGGAGTTTTCATTTTGAACAGCTTGGTACTTGTTAATTTCAGAAGTTAGCTTTTGATTATTTACAGGCAAAACTTTAACTTCTTCGTACAATTTATTTCTTTGCATTACTGACTCCTTCTGTATTTCTGATATCTCCCCTCTGAAATTAACTTGCGCCTGATTCACATCTACATTCATAACCTCTTTCATCTCTCTTATCTCATTTGAAATGTTACTCATTCTACTACCTGACTCTGTACATTCTACATCAACATATTCACTTTTAATATTAACCTCACTTTCTTTGTTAGATATTTCCCTGCTCATGTCTAACAATTTCTTTGAAACTTCTCCTACCTCACTTGCTATTATTTCCTTTTCATCACTCATTTTTGGCATACTACTATCTAGCTCCATAGATTTCTTTTCAATTTCATCACTGCTTTGATCTACGTTTTGCTCTAATATCTCATTCCTCCTACCAATATTTTCCATTAATTTCCTATTATCTTTTTTTATAGCTTCTCTCAATTCCATATGACTCTTTTGCATATCTTCCCTGTTTTGATCTATTTTCTTTTCTAATTTCTCATTGTTCTTACAAATTTCTTCCCTTAACTGATCTGTAATACTCTTACCAATATATTCCCTCAATTCTTTCTTATTCTGATCTAAATTCCTATCAATATCTTCCCCCGTTGCCTTTTAATCTCGGAATTACGATGTCCAATCATCCGCGTAGTCTGTCGTTCCTATAGTTGTTTCTGGAATCTGCGTCTTGTAGTTCAGTTCACTGCTCTATTCACTCCACGTCCTGATTCCTTCTCTCCTTCCTGGTTATTTCACTCCTTTCCTGGTCACTCTGCACCACGTTCTGGGTGCCAATTTGAAGTAGTATTTATTAATGTTATTTATTTAACATTAATTGTAGCCCCACGTTTGGGAGCCAATTTGCGATGGTTATTACTTATAATGTTTGTGTATTTGTGTTTACTTCACGCGTGGAAGCCATCTTGTGACGTCATTCATTTGTTCGGTTTGTAGCTCCATCTGGTGTTAGCAATTTGCGGCAGTATTAGTTTTTGTTTGAAAGAATTTTAAACTTTTATTTTTTATTTAATTCTGTTTCACTATCCTCCGGCTAGCTATTATCTTATTTTGGGTCGAGCACTTCTCTTTATACAGGTTGTGTAAACGGAAAGGAATCTTTTATCCAAATATAACACTGATGAAGAAATTTGTTTTACACTTTTATTGTCGAAACACAGTCACTATCACATTTACATATTGATCTTGACACTCGCCAAACTGAAACTGTTATAATAACTTCATTACTGATAATTCTTAATTCGCGTACTTCAACTTTTTGTATAATTAACTTTATAACACTTGAGATTTTTCATAACTCTGTTACGCGTAACCTGCAAATACTTTCGACGAACTGACGGGAATGCGACGTGTAGTATACAAAGAATTTTGACGAACTGACGGGGTCTACCTCTAACCTACTCTTTTTATACTCCTTCACCCAGATATGCCTAAAGATTATAACTGAGCTGCAATTGGCTAATAAAACGCGCCAACATTAGCGTCTATTTTTATATCCAATGAAAATTATGAATACATATGCTCTAGGGAAACGTTCCAGAAGATTCTCAAGGAAAAAACGCGCCAACATTACGTAACTTCCTCGTTTCTAATAATGATAAACAGCTCACCCCCTCGCTGCATTATTGCGCTATTATTGTCGGTTTCAGTAAGGCGATATAAACTTACTTCCCCACAATAATTACAATCAACAAACATCTCAAATCAATGTCACATAAAAATGCATATTCATATTACAATCATTATTTACATTTAAGTAATTTGTGATACAAATTACTGCATCACAGGGTTACCACCTTCCCTTCCATCTTCTTCTTTCTTCATCAGACGTCTGCTAGCTGCGTACACAGCACACGGATAAACTGCCATTTTTATAAGATTGTAGACTCACAAGAAAATCTTCATCTTCGACTTAAATTCTTTTAAACGCTGTTTGTAATGCTGTAATGTACATACGCATATGTCGTTATTCCATCCTCAGCAATAACTCTTTTATCATAAAACGGAGTCAATGTGATTTTATTCACTTGCACTGTGGCAAGAGCATGTTGTCGTTATAGGATCAGATTCATGGGCGTTCTGATGATTTCTCCGGTTTTAAGACAGTCAGTATAACACTCAAATGTAATGTACTGATTAATGGCATTACGTTTTATGCCTTTAATCTTTTTATCATTGAGCCATGGATATCTAAGGCATACATCTTAGGTTGTAATCCGACAAAGCGCTGGATGATTTTACCATTAGCCTCATCTTTAAATTTTCCCAACACCTTCTTGTTTAGAGCTGAATAGCATATATGGTTGACAGGGTAATCAGCTGCATCTAGTGTTCGAGAAAACGTAACTTATCCTGGTACACATTTTCAGTCATCATACGATGGATGAACGAATCAGTATCCTTATACATGAGCTTCAGGTTTTCATATCCATAATATGGCAGCAACACATCATAATGATAGTGGTACATTAATGTCTTAGAGATGTCCAACACACTCATACCAATGTATATAGGCTTGTTGAATACGATCTTTCGCGAGGCCATATGTACAGCAGCTAGATTAGCAGCATATCAATAAACGTAGGCTTGGCGATCAGCTTCTCTAGAGTCTTCTCGTTTGTCACCAGTCGTATATCCATACGGTTACGTAGATTTTCCATAGTTTTTCCAAACATGGTGTTGTTAAAGAGCTTGTAGAAATACTTCTCGAAGTCATTTGCAGCTTGTTGTCGGAGCCTGTTGTTAAATTCCACAAAAGTTTTAACCACTGCGACTGACGGATCTGTAGCACACGATGAATTTTTGTTAGACGTAGTCCATGATTAAGTGCTTGCTTCAAAGCCATGTAATGTACTACATACTTCTTTCGAGGTCTAAGATGAGGTATCGAGCCCTTAGGCTTCATACACTCAGGCACGAAAGACAGGTCGTTGTGTAGATCGTGAAGTTCTGCAGGATACTCGATATCGACTTCTAATATATATATCCATGAGGATCATCTTCTTGTGATCTTTCTAAGTCGATTTTTTCAGGTGACATCCACTCAAATCCGCCATAAGGGAGGGTGTTACATATGGCCCAACCATATTGGTTATTAGCGTCCTCATATGTAATGAATTGGGTTGGTCTCGGTGGATCATACTTCTCCATGTAGGCGTTGTTTGCTTCGGCATAACGATGTGAGACTTGACATAAACTTTCTTATGCCGGATTCCATCATGAGTAATTGGTCATAATCCTGTAACAATTCCAGCTGAATTCCTCTATACAGCAACATGGCGTCCCATCTAAGTCCTGGAGAGGTGAAATAATGAGCAGGGTCGACTTTATGTGTTTTGAGAGTTTGATCTCTAAACGTCTCAAAGACATCAGCTAGAAGTACATCAGATATTAAGCAGAGGTCGCTGTACTCATCAAGATTTCTTACATTAAACAGCTCCCACACGTTTCTAGCATGATCGTAGCCAGGATCACTAATTTCTTCTTCATTTAATTTATTGTAGAAGGAGTCCTTAGGAGGCAAGCAGGTTTGGTTCAAAACATCCCATGAAGTGATGTAATCATAGGGAAATACTCCTTTACGAGTCATCAACTTCATCTTGTCTTCTCCAAAGTGTTTCAGGGTACGATGTTGGATTTTTCACGAACTTATCCAAGCTTGTACTGAGAAACCGAAAGCTATCTACAAACCGAAACCGAAGTTTTATATCTCCTACATACTTGGAGAATGATATATAGCTTTCTTCAGAGCTAGGAATTACTTCTACCCGCTCACTTGTGCATCCCAGCTCCTTAACAATGAAGTGTGAGTCATATCCACTAAGGTTGTGCATGAAGACTGGAATATATTTAGGTGTTTTGCAGGCTAAATTACATTCACTATGTAGACTTCCACGCTATTCACCACTGATGTGATCATGGTCGCGTACTTTGTAGTTCTCTTCAGTAAAGGTTTTTCCACACAAGTAGCATACTGTAGAGGAGTTGAAATCCATCTGCTGTTGATCTTAAGTTTCAGACGCATGACAGATTTGTATATATTATTAATCTCCTTTGCAAGGAATGACAGGTATTCCATAAACTTCTGAGCAGCATCAACATCACGATATACATAGGGATGCTTAGGAATACCAGTTTCCAGAAGTTCAATGCCGGATGATGGTTCAACGTAAACGCAGAAACTCATAGGTACATGCTGCTTATAAGAGGTTGTATATGAATTTTCAGGATCGGGTATACATGTATGACATAGAGCGAGAATGATTTCAAAGTCTGCGTAGATAACGTAAGGTAGATTCAACATTCTTTCAAAATGTTTAAGCTGTACAATTGATTTCTCCTTTGTAGGCATAACTACCCTTGCAACACCATGTTGATTACAGGTGGTGGCATGTAGTTTTTCCAGTCCACTTCGTCCATATCGATCGTCAAAATGTGTAAAACAACGCTTACAGGTATAAACACGTTCCTTACATTTAGTTTGCTGACGTCGAATAAGTTTTTCAAAATTCTTTATATAAACGTAGTGATGTCTCCCACTACTGTCACTCAATAGTAGGAGGTCACGGTGGTCAGGTAGTTCAGTCTCAGCGACCTTTATCGGATACACTTCATGCTTCTCATCCAGGCCGAAGACATTGATAGACATCCTGTTAAGCTTCTCAAATTTAGGTATTTGAGAAAGCGGAGTTGGACAAGTAACACAGTTGAAGTCGTATTTATTTTGAAGTTGTTCGTATTTGCTCACGCGTTGTGCAAATTCAACGAATTTGGCTAATACAGAATGCATAAAGCATAGCTCATCAGTTAAATTCTGGATGTTAATGCCTGCTTTTCTTGCTTTAACAGATGGAGGCAGGGGAATGTAGCTACTTCAGCGTAACGGATTGTACTTGTTAATACGAAGACGATTTCCTTCTACAGCAAGCAGAGCCCAGTTGCTGCCCTTAATTTGTGATTCTTCCATTTCAGTAACCAACTTCTTCATTTTCGTTTCCAGCATAGAGTCCAGGTCCGTTTCTAGGAAAACAGCTTGATTCCGGGTTTTAAATGGTTTGTCACAGGTTTCTCCAACACTTTTAACAAATCTACATTCAGCTAGCAGATTAATTTTCACACTTTTGTGAATACCAAGCTCTTTATGTACAGCCTGGATTATTCGCTGTTTCGTCTGTCTCATACAGGTACATATTCAGGTCTTTAGCTGATTCACAACGTATAAAATATGATTTCAAGCGCCCTTTGAATGACGTTTCATATTCTTTCATGTCACAGGCATCCATGGTAGATAATAACTCATGCTTAGTAGGTCCTAATCTACGTTTCTTCTCAGGTCTGTTTATTTCACACTCATCTTCGTGTCGGCGACCCTTATAACTATCTTTGAAGGCTATATTACAATGTTTACATTTGAAGAGCTTTTTACAACGTAGCTCATGTCGTTTTTTATCATATCCACGGATAATCTTCTTACAGCATTTACCACAAGAATATCCTGAGACACTAGGAATGATATCCTTATATGAGGACTTATTCATTTTTCTTCTTGATATAATAACGTATTAACCTTCCTTCAAGGAAATGTACGCCACTTCACCTTGATAACACTTTAGAAGTTCGATTATTTTCTGAGAGAACAACGATGTTGTCACCTCGGAGATGATTAACAGAATGAAGTCCAATGCTCGAGATCGCTCTATGTATAGAGGAAGCACGAAACTTTTTGGATCAATTATATAACGTATTAACCCTTCTTCAACGAAATCTTCACCTTTTCACCTTGATAACACTTTAGAAATCCGATTATTTTCTGAGAGTACAACGTTGTTGACACCTCAGAGTTATTTAGCAGAATGAAGTCCAATGCTCGAGATTACCCTATTTATAGAGAAGACACGAACCTTTTTAGTTCAATTATATACTGAATTTTAATATTAAAAACGGTGATGAAGCGTCTAAGCTCTTGTACGTATTTCAATTCGTGTTACACTGATGTTCAGGCGTCTCCGTACAGGTTCGGGTGCTAAGAGAAAGTGTAAAGTATTGCAAGCGTTCACCATGCGCGCGAAACCTAGAAGCACAAGGATGCGAATGAAATGAAAGATGCAAATGAAATAGACTGGAAGGAAATCGTGATAGCATACACCTCTCAGGCATTCGCCTGCAGACCAAGGAAAACCATGAAAAATCCCAGGCTAGAGTGTGCGACAAACGGGACTCGAACCAGGGACTCTAGAAGCACACGTGAAAGATATAAATGAAAAAGATTTAAAGGGAAAGGAAATCCGAATCGACGAGAAACCACCCAGGAATTCGCCTGCAGACCAAGGAAAACCATAAAAAATATGTCAGAGTGAGCAAACAATGGGTATCGAACTACTGAACCCTAAAAGCACACGTAAAAGATGAAAATTATATAGAATGAAAGAAAATCGTGATAGATGGGAAAACACTCAGGCATTCGCCTGCAAACCAGGGAAAATAGTGAAACATCTGATGTCAGAGAGAGCAACCAACGGAAATCGAACCAGGGAGACCTTCAGATTGTACACGTGAAAGATGAAAATTATATAGAATGAATAAAATCGTGATAGATGGGAAACCACCCAGACATTCACCTGCAGACCAGGGAAAATCGTGAAAATCTGATGTCAGAGTGAGCAACCAACGAAAATCGAACCAGGGAGACCTCCAGATTGTACACGTGAAAGATGTAAATGAAATAAAATAAAAGAAAATCGAGATAGATGGGAAACCTCCCAGACATTCACCTGCAGACCAGGGAAAATCGTAAAATGTCTGACGTCAGAGTGAGCAACCAACGGATATCGAACCAGGGAGACCTTCAGATTGTACACGTGAAAGATTTAAATGAAATAAAATGAAATAAAATCGTGATAGATGGGAATTCACCCAGACATACATCTGCAGACCAGGGAAAATTATGAAAAATATGTCAGAGTGAACAACCAACGGGGATCGAACTCCTGAACCCTAAAAGCACACGTAAAGATGCAAATTATATAGAATGAAAGGAAATCGGAATCGATGAGAAACCCCTCAGGCATTCGCCTGCAGATCAAGGAAAATCGTGAAAAATATGTTGTCAGAGTGAACAACCAACGGGAATCGAACCAGGGAGACCTTCGGATTGTACACATGAAAGATGTATATGAAAGAAAATCGCAATAGATGAGAAATCAGCCAGGCATTCGCCTGCAGACCAGGGAAACCCGCGAAAAATCTGATGTCAGAATGAACAGCCAACGGGAATTGAACCTGGGAGACCTTCAGATTGTACCCGTGAAGGATGTAAATGAAAGGGACAGAGCATCGCGATAGATGAGAAACCACTCAGGCATTCGCCTGCAGACCAGCGTAAACTGCGAGAAACCTAAGGTCAGTGATCGAGCCTACGGTAATCGAACAAGGGTTCTCCGAATGCAAACCAAAAACGTTATCGTTTGAACCAGACCGTAAAAATAGGTTTATACCATACAACTCATAACAATAGGATACCATGCCAGATGACGTCATACCTGCAGACAGACTTCTGGGATCAGTCCGACATGTTGAAACTCGTAGAGAACGCCCGCGATCATTCAGACAGATGTTTACATTCAATGCCTACCATATCAAACACCACAATCCATTACACAGAAAAGTTAACATAATTTCTATTATAATACTTTAGAAAAAGCGTAGAAATTTTTCTCTGCTTATTTAGTTAAATTCATGTATATACCCCATTATTTCGTGTTTTCAATATTTTCTTTCCCTCATCCCCTCATCCATCCTAAAGAATCAGTACACAATATGACATTTTTATACGCTTAATATCCATTTATCAGAAAAATCCGCACTTAAAATAATTTCTTTATATCTCACCCTCCTTCACCCCAAAGAATCAGTACACAATATGACATTTTTATACGCTTAATATCCATTTATCAGAGAAAACCACGCTTAAAATACATTATGTGCCTCATCCCCTCATTCTCCACAGAATCTGTACGCAATATGACATGTTTATACCCTTAATGTCCATTCATCAGAGAAAACCCCGCTTAATACCCATTTATCACAGAAAACTACGCTTAATACACAGTTATCACAGAAAACCGCTGCATTTGTCTGTAATCCCGAGCAAAGTAATTTTTTTCCAGAGTTACACCGATTTTAAGCTCGTAGGATCGTATTAGAAAATTTATCGTATTTTCAGTTCAAAGTGCGTAAACATTTTAAAGTCACCGACCTCAGCTATTTACACTTAGCGTGAAGATTATCATATTTCATTTTTCAAGCCGTCTTGTTAAATATAATGTCTCGCAATTGTACTGATTCTTTGGGGTGAATCAGGGTGAGATATAAAGAAATTATTTTAAGCGCAGTTTTCTCTGATAAATGGACATTGAGCGTATAAAATGTCATATTGCGTACTGATTCTTTGGGGTGAATGAGGGTGAGATATAAAGAAAGTATTTTAAGTGCGGATTTTTCTGATAAATGGATATTAAGCGTATAAAAATGTCATATTGTGTACTGATTCGTTAGGGTGGATGAGGGGGATGAGGGTTCTACTGTGGTCCTTAGCGTCCTATTCTATATTGGTCGTGAAAAACCAGTAATTTTTCTCAGAAACCTCTTTATCAGGCTTAAGGTTGTTTTATGTGCCGTTAATGTACGGCAGGCGACTACCGATTTTACATCCCTTCCGAAGGAAGCCATGCTAAGTATTTTTCCGCCCGAAAAAATCCATCGCGCTCCGCCGGGTTTGAACCCGTGACATTGGTGTGTGGGATGGGGTCCCCGGTCTGTCTGTCCGTCTATCGGGGTGTCTCTATCTGAAACTTAGGGGCCCTGCCATTGCTGTGCCGTGCCTCCTGGTTCCGGCCGCCCGGTGTTTCCTCTCGCCCTATTTTTCCTCCCGGGTACGCTTCCTCATTCTGGATCGGTGTCGAGTCGCCTCAATAGTCAATCCAGTCCAAACCTATATGGTATTTATTGAGCCAGAGATGGCTCTAGGAACATTTCGATGTTTTTTAAAAGAGGTTATTAAGAACTGGTACAAAGTAGAACATCACAAAGCCCAGGAAACAAACATGGTAAACCATGTAAGAAAAGAGCTGAAAGCTTACTTAAATGTAACAGACGAGCTGTAAACAATTATTGCTTTCTCACAGAACATGCTCGTGTGAAAAAAACGTCTTAACACAATGGGAGTGTTTTACGATAAATTAGAATGAAACTGAAACAGCCCAGTACATTATATGCTCCTATGAGACTTTGGCTCACAGGAGATATATTGTTTCTGGGAAAATGTTTTTACAATCAGAAGAGTTTGTAACCATATCTGTTATGAGACTGTATTCCCTGGTAAAGGGTGCAAGCATAATGAATTGGTATTAAAACGATACAGGTAGTACAATAAGCCCAAGGCTGAAGTGCATCCGGATGAATGATGGAAATCTATATCGAATAAGACAAGACAAGACCCTATAAGTTTTAAATGAGCAGTGTACGCAGTCTCCAGCGACAAATGTCTTAATGACTTCGCAATAGGCGCTATAAAACTTAAAATATACAGCCTAGTAGACACTGCAACAACTTCAAAATAGGCCCCTTAGGCACTCACTAACCATAAGCATTGAAGTAGGCACAATCATTTATTCATTTACCACTTAAAAACACATTTTGACACGACAGAACAGCGTAGAAATATAAATAGCTAATTCCCATATATCATACATTAAATTTGCTAAATTCCTCTATTTGTTAACGAAGTTTAAACTGTAAACATTATTACTTTAAATTTTTACACTTCAGTTACTGTGTATTTTTTATGGCAAACCCTATTATCAGTTTTTAATAATTTCTCTCTTGAATACCTACATTTACGCTCTCACGCTAGTTTGTAATTATGATCCGACTTCCAGAAATTGCGCATTCCATCCTCTTATTGGTCCTCCCACGTTTCTTCTCCCTTTTGGCTTATAGCTAAAAAGTATTCTGGTTATTCTTCCCTCGTACGTATTAATACATAATTTTTCCATTTTTACTTTCTCTACTACGTATAGAAGTATTAAATTCCACCCAAAAATTCTATACCGAGATTTCACCAGAATTACATGTTTTGAGCTCACCTAGATCCAAAAAAAGAAAAAACGCTTTTAGAAAAAGGTCCGTGTGTGTGTCTCTGTGTGTGAAATAGCATAACTCAAAAACGAAAGGTTGGATAAATACCAAACTTGGTATTTGGGTTCGGTATCTTTCAAAGATGTTACACGAAGATTTTCAAGAAAATCCCCCCGCCCCAGACTATCCTTTGCATTGAAAAGTTTTCGAAAATTTTGATTTTCTCAAAAATGACTCTAACGATTTTAATTATAATATCATATATTTAAGATATTTTCATGCCAAAGAAAATGTATGTCTTGAATTTTCTGGGAATGTCCCCAAAAGTCCTCGTTTTTCTAAATGGCTTTTGCATAACCGGTAAACCGTAAGATATAGCCAAAAAAGTTTACACAAAAATGTAGAACTCGTTAAACACACACAATTTATGCCATATACTTTTTTTCTGGAGTGAACCATTTTCGAGATTATTCCTTATTATTTGTTAGAATTTTCCAATACTTACTTTTTCTCAAATGGGAATTTGTTATTCGTTTTTTATGCCCTGGTCGTGCAAAGAGAATGGAATGCTCCACACAGCAGATTTGACTATCGCTTAAAGCCTACCATATTCCCTTTGCACCTACAAGAAAATTAGTAATAAAATAGTTTCTGCAAATGTTTATTGGTTTAACATGAATGGATGGAGAATAAGCGTTTGTAAAAATAGTTTGTACAAGAGTAGAGAAAGTCATGTGAGTGTAACACATCAGATTTTTCTCTATATTGTTTAATAATTTTATTTATACTTAAAACTCCTAACTGTCTTCTAACATCTTCTAACATCTTAATGTGGTCTAGAACTGTGTACCTAACTATAGCTCTAAGAAATTTCATTTCTGTTGACTCTGTTCTTCTCATTTCGTCTTTAGTTAATGTCCAGCATTCACTTCCGTATAGCAAGGTGTGTGTTTTATATAGGTTAAGTATAGTTTCTTTTCTAACTTTATTTTTCAATACACATAGGTACTATTGTACCACAGAAGCGTCTAAATCTGTTTAGTTTTACTTTCAGAGCATTATCTTTTGAGTGTATTATTTTATGAGCCAGGTAATTGAATGCATTAACCGGTTCTGTTTTCTTATTTTCACGGACTATTTTTGCTCTTATTGGTTCATATCCTTTAAATGTCATCATCTTTGTTTTCTGTATGTATATGTTTGTGTTATATTGTTTAGCTATTTCCTTTCTCTTGGACAAAGCATACAGTGAAACAATGTTAGAAGAAAGTACGAGTAATAATGTTAAGATTGGAAAATATTTTAAAAACTTTTACAAATATCCATGTTGAAGAAATTGTAATATAAACTGTTGTTATAATGAAAATTCACGATGATTTGGGGGAAGCCAGTAGAATAACCTGGAAGGCATTACTGTGGATAACAAGGGCTATAAGGATGACTTTTAAAGAGGACTACTTATGCTTTCAAAGCGGACGTTCCAAATGATTTGATGTCAATAGTGGGTTAGCCCAACATCTTGCAGGTGTCAGCGAACAACTTTAAGTGTTCTACGGGCACCTATTAACAATCAATCACCAATCACCTCAATGTGGCCAAGAGAATACATTTCTTCATAATATGGAACTATTGGCTGGTAGATATTCCTTTTCCCTTCATCGATCTACTTGGCTTGGGTAGGACTCATTTTAAATCGTATTGTTGGACCTAATGTGTAACCCGTATGTGAGCCAGGTTTAAAGGCAATTAGCAATTCCGAAAATTTCTTCATGAGTCGCATATCCAACCTTCTGTCAGTTTATAACAGGTGAGTCAGCTGTCCCTGTTTATTTTTTAATTTATGCAACGTGCTAAGCGACATATTTGACTTACGCCTTTCTTGAATGCCTTCTAATGGCTCATCTGCATAACACTTTATAGAGGAGGGATAGATAACTCAGTGCATAAGTGTTTTACAGGACAGAATGCAATCGCTATGTATGTCGATACAAAAAACATCCCACCCTGACACTGTGAGCTGAAGAAGCACCTTTAACCAACTTTACAAACTTTTATTATTTAGCATACATTCATGCACACCTTTGAAAACGCTCCTGAAGGAACAACCTATCACATGCATCGGTTGGCAAAAACATTTGAAAACAAAATGGTATATCTACGCAGTGTGACAATTGGATTTAAGCCGTCAGCCAACGTTGTACAGCCTTGTCCAAAAATCCTAAGTATTGGGTAGATAATTTCTCTTATGTCACAAACTATGGTATATTTCAGATCATACAGTAATTGTAATGACTGATGCAGTTTATTTGTTTGTATTAAAACCACCAAAACGAGCTCAAAACGTTGTATGACGCTGCAAAAAGCGTGTAAAGATTCGAGGTGGGATCTAGTTCTGCGATTACTAATTCGTATAGGAAGCTGAGCTCGCAAGGTAGCATTGAGCGAATGGTATTATCATGGTTGCTTTAACGCTGTACAACTTTAGTTTGGGTTCAAATCCTTCGGGTTAAGTTCGAACTTTTTATTACCTTTTGTTTTATCTCTTTGGGCCAGATATTATGATACAAATAGCATTTTGTATGGCATAATGTGTGTACAATGTAGAATAATTGCCATGCTTTCCACTAGCAGGTGGTTAATTTATACTTCGTATATCTGGTGCGGTATATTAGGATACCAGCTAATTGGACCGTACATTTTTAAAGGCAAACTCACAGGACCACGGTACCTTGCATTTCTGCAAGAACACTTGCCATTGCTACTAGAAGATGTGCCACTACTGAAACGGATAGGAATGTGGTTCCGGCAGGATGGAGCTCCACCACACTGGTCACTGATTGTAATGAATTACTTACATAGAACATATCCACAAAAATGGATTGGCCGAGTGGCCCAATCGCATGGCCACCTAGATCAGCTGATCTCATACCAATGGGTTTCTTTCTGTGGGATCATTTAAAGGAACGGGTCTATGCTCAAGAACTGCAAAGCCCAAATCATCTACGGGCAGTCATACTTGAAGAATACAGGCAGATTACATCGCTCATGTTACAGCATGGAAGAAGGTCTCTCCGGCAACGTACACAAATGTGCATTGATGAAGGGGGTCGTCATTTTGAACATTTACTTCGTTGATGAAATCCACACTCTTTAACAATTTATTATTCTGTTTTCCCATGAACTTAGCACATTTATAACTCCTTTGTCAATAGAAGAAGTGAAACATGGCTTTAAACATGAAACAAAAGTTGTTAGATTTAATATCTTCGATATGCACCTAAAAGAATGAAAGCTAACTACGTAACACGGTTTACAACACCAGATACGGTACAGATTATTAGGGAAACATGATACACAATAATCTGATTGTAATTCTTGTGTCACAGGAGAGCAAATAACAGAAATAAATAAACTAGTGCACTAAAATACACAATATAAACACAAGGAGAGGAAAAAAAGAACCAAAACAATTTGAAGTTTGTATCAAATTTGAACCTCCGAAGCTAACCTTTACTTTACCTCATTCAGGCAGCTAACGCGCTCGGCCAGAAGCCAAGTAGTCTATGCCGCTCTTCGGGAAAACATTCCTTTATCTCCTTGCAAGCATTATATCCATGAAACACCGTCTTTTTTTAAGGCTTTCGTTGTTCCTTGATTCTCATTCAAGCCTTTAAAATTACTGCTGGTTGCGTATAGTATCGAATAGAAAGGCAGAGCTACGATAACAGTTTGTTTGCTAAAAGGGTCAATGTTTTCACATTAGAATAAAAACTGCGGGTTGCATAGATACGAATACCTAGGTGCAGCTGACTCACATGGTATATTGCTTCTTGGTTAGTATTCGTTGAAGAACTTAATAACACCTGGTCATCCACAAATAACAGTGTGTAGTAAAATCTGCATGATTTATTATAAATTGTCTGTTTAAAATAAATAAATAAAATTAAAAATGTGATATGATGCATTCATATGACTTTCTCCATTCACACTTCTACAAACTATATTCTTACAAAAGTTAGGTATTCTTCTGTCTACTTCTTATTAATCGAGACAAACTTTCATTACATATTTACAAATTTCTTTGCCGGTATTAGAAGGATACAATAAGCTAAAGCGATAGTCAGATTTTTAAAAGGTGGATCGCCATGCGATGGCTTTGAAACTCCATGCTCCCTGCATGACCACGAGAAAAGACGAATTGCGACTTACCTCTTGAAAAAAGTGTTAGTTTTTGAAGATTCAAAGAAATAAGTAATAATATATCGGAAATATTAAAATCACAAAAAATCTTGTTTGACATAAATGTGCTTTAACTAAATCTAAATGTTTTGTATAGCAAGATTTTTGCCTATTCTTACGGTTCACAAAAGTCATTCCGTACGAAGAGGACTTCACAGGCTATTCCTAGAATATTCAAGATATATATTTTAATTGCTATGCAAAACGTGTGGTGTTTTAAACAAACTCGCTGGAGTCATTTTTGGGGAAATCAAAAATAACAAATCTTTTTTAGTAAAGAGTAGTTTTGGGTAGGATTATTTTTTATTATCTTCGTGCCTCGTCCTTAGAAGATGCTGCACGTAACCGTCTTTTGGGTTTTACTTTCTCTACTACGTATAGTAAGTAGGGAAAGTATTGTATTCCACCCAAAAATTCGATGTCGAGATTTCACGAGAAATGTGTGTTTTGGGCCCCCTAAGTAAAAAAAAAATTTTTTAGAAAAAGGCCCGTACGTGTGTCAGTCGTCTGTCTGTCTGTCTGTCTGTCTGTCTGTCTGTCTGTCTGTGTGTCTATGAACAGCATGACAAAAACGAAAAGTTGATTAGGTAGCACACTTGATATTTAAGTTCAGTGTCTTCCAAGATGCAACACGAAGATTTTCAAGAAAATCCCGCACCCAACTACCCTTTACATGGAACATTTTTCGAAACTTTTTATTTAAAAAAACTAACGATTTTTATTAAAATACTATATATTAAAGGTATTTGCATGACAAATAAAATGTATATCTTGAATTTTCTGTGTAACCTTTGAAGTCCTCTTCATTCGGAGGGAATTTTGTATAATCTTATATAACTGGTAAACGTTAAGCATAGACAAAAAGTACTATACAAAAATGTATATCTCTTTAAAACACACAATTTATTTCAAATAAGTTTTTTTTGTGGCATAAGCCACTTCTGAGATATCAGTTATTAATGGTTCGAGTTGTTCACGTTTTGGTCATTCTTTAAAGTCCTATTAACATTCAGTTGTTCTTACGATTGCATGGAAACAGTATAGAATTTTAAGGAGCGTATAGCGTCCAGTTCTTAAACATTTGACTATCGCTGTTCTCTTGGTATCTATAACGAAATGTGTAATGTAGCTATTTTGCAAAGGTTTATTTGGAATAAAACTTAGTAGATATGAAAATAAGCTTTAGTAAGAATAGTTTGTACACTCTGTAATAAACGATAGAGGGTAGAGAAAGTCATATGAATGTATCACATCTGATTTCTTTTTAGTTATGCTACTCATAGGAAACCCTTGTTTGTACATATACAAACGCAAAGTTCAATATCCATCCCTCCCCATCACGTTTAATTTTGTATCTAATTAAATAAAACGTAAAATATGTAGAAAATGTAACCCAAACATACATACTTGTGATATGTTCACACAAAACTGTAAAGTTGTAAGAAACTCTCGGAATAAAATAGCCTTAATTGTTCACCTATTCCAACAACATTTGAACACATACATGCAGGATTCATGTGTTGCTTCATGTATAAAGACGGCAGACAGTCAAAGCGACCTTCTTAGGCGAACTGCAATAGCAAACGCTCCTAAAAGTTAATTGTTTACGGCACGTGAAGCCTTTATAATCTACTTTCAAGCTGTGTAAAAATGATTAAACTCCCAGGGAAAGGATTTGTGTCGCTTTTTCCTTCATTAATTGAAATTATTAGCTTTCCCCGATGTATTTTTGCGGGTTACAACGGTTGTTTACCGAAAGTGTGCTTGAATAGCTTTGCGCAACCTTTAACATAGAATTCTGTTTTTGTGTTTAACTTTGTCTCCTTACAGATCCAGTATAAATTCAAAATATTATTATTGGAATATACCTACACTATTTGTATGGTATATCTTTAACTTTAAAGGAAAGACATATACAGCCTTTCAGAATCACGCATTAATCAGTAGGTTCGAGTTTTGGAAATCTATTCGTAAAACCAAAAATAAGGTGCCTTCATTAACGAATTAACTTCAGATAGTATGCTCTAACCGAGCGGGATGGCCTTGCCGGTAACGTCTGTGGCCCGCATTCGGATGGTCCGGCTCGATTTCCGGCGACCGCCCACTCGGTCCCATGGGATTATTTAGGTTTTCCCAGGTCGTCAGGCGAATGCTGAGTTATTTCTTTCATCCCCTGTATTTCCTGTCCCACTATTTCGTTCCATTACTCATTTCATTCATCCTTCATCCCGTTTGGTCTGTTTCAGGGTTGAAAATGTCGGCGATGTTCTTCCGTGTAGCGTGGCAGGGAAAAAGGATGTTCTCTGTGAACTTTCTCCATCCCTCAGGCTTCGGTTTATTGTCGAGGTATAAGCACCGCCCCTTAGGGGGGCGTTGGGCCCTGTGTGGGGGGCTCCCAATCTGCCTGTCCGACTGGCGTCTCAATCTGAAAACTGTAGTGACCCTGTCATTGCTGTACCATCACTCCTGTTTCCAGCCACCTGGTGTCTCCCTTCATCTCATCCCTACCTCCGGGGACGCCCCTCGTGAGGCGTCGGTACAATATCCTCAATCATGGATCGATGGCGAATCCCCTCCGCTTCACAATCCAAGCCAAGTATACTGTATAAATTATAGTACACCCAAACTGTAAGGCCAATGTGAAGAATGAAAACAACATAGGCTGAGGGAATATGACTGGTAGCTAAACCAGTTGAAGTTACTGGGTGCAAAGTGAGAGGAGCGAGCGAAGTTTGTGACTTGTGATCTTACACTCTCTAGTAGCGAGCTAGGTGGCGCTGCGGTAATGTGTGCAACTCGCATTCGGGAAGTCCCGGGTTCGATCCCAGCGACCCATGGGTTTATCATGGTTTCTGCGCGTCGGCAGGCGTATGCTGGGGTGATTTATCTTATACCACGACGTTCCTTCCCCTCATTTCTTGTAACCCTCTTCTTCCTTTTCATATGTTTCAGGGCTGTAGGACTGGCGACGGCGTTCGGCGGGTTGCGGCTGGGCGGTGGCTGTGAGCTTTATAGAGATTTTTACTTTGGCGTCGTTGCGGGATGGCTCAGTTTGGATCTACCTCCGAGTGGGCCTCACCACGGGGGATCACCGGTGTTTAGGGATCTTGTTGACTCCTTCGGATGCATTCGATCTGGAAACGTTATGCACTATGTCTCCATTGTTGCTCACGTCGACATCCGCATGTGGTCACCCTTCTGGATTCTTCCCTACTCCTCCCTACAGGATTCACGGTAGAAGCAAACAGGACCTTTGCGGCCTACTTGCGATGCTCTGCCCCGGTTTTGGGGTCCCCTCTGTTCTTCCGTACTTTTACCTTTATACTCTAATTCAGTAGCAATATATAGAACCAGGAGCTTAGCAGCTCGTCCTACGGATATCTTGTGTACCTAGGCCCCTTACGGTGCACCTCGGGAGGGAAGAATAAGGTGGGAGGAGACAGAGGGCGGCCGGACCAGGTGGCACGACAGCAGAGGACAAGGTCCCTATCGTTTACAGATTTAAACTCCCTGGGTGATGGCAGGTGCAGCCGGTTCCCTTCCCACCTGTGGGCTTACACATCTCCTGGGGAGGCCGGGATCTGGAGACCGCTCCTCCGAGGGACGAAGGTTTACGCATAGCATCCTTTTCTCCTGCCATGCAAGCCGAGACCTCTCGCTGACACTTGCAACTCTGAAAGAAATCAAGCAGATGAAGGTGAAGTGAGATGAGAATGGAGATGAAATGGAGGGACAGGAAAGTCGGGGGATGTAATTATCCTTCCCGGCACTCGCCTGGCGACCCGGGGAAACCCCCGAAAGTACCCATGCGTCAGAAAGGTCCTCCATGGGAATAGAATCCACGACCTCCCAAATGCGGGCCACAGACGTAACCGGCTGAGCCATTCCGCTCGTAATAATAATAATAATAATAATAATAATAATAATAATAATAATAATAATAATAATAATACACTTTCTTTTCCTTTTCTTTTGAGTTTAGTGCATGGACATTTCAATGTTTAGTCATTACTAAAGCACAGCAGCATGAAACATTAAGACTACACTAAGGTCACATTTCATATTTCCACAACACTTGACCGATAACTTAGAGCATTGAGCCTCAACCTGAGAAGTTTTGCAACCAATAGTACAATAAGTTAGCTGTTGCTGCTGCAAATAGTTTAGAGGATATTAATTGTTTTATGTAATGTAAACATTTTAATTATATAACATGTCGCAAGTGCTAAATTATTTGAGTTTACACAGTGAAATTCTTCCTACGAGTGGTTTGAAGCATTGCTTAGGACCTAGTATAGTATTATTTCTAAGTCATTTAAGTGTTTAAGTGTTTTGAGTTAGTTGCCAACATTTTCGGCCAAAGTTGTGTTTCTTCGGGACTTATTATGAAAATAAGTATTTTACTAATATCCTATAAGTATTTAGCCTAAACTAAAGTACTAAGTTTTCTTTTTCTGACCTATGCTATTTCAAAACCTTTTCTTTAATGTTTTCTAATTAAAAAATTTAAAAGGCTTTGTCACAATTTCACGCTTCTCTCAAAATCTTGAAACGTTGTTACTTAATTCCCTCAATCTTCCCTGAGGAGGTAGTTATCCCATTTTCAAAACTGTGTTCTCATGATGTATTAAATCCACGAGTGGGAACCGCTTACACTAGCCGCCACTTCTCTGAAGGTGTCCAATAAATACCTCGGAATTGCTAATAAAATACAGAGCGATTAAAAATCGAAAGAAGTTAAATGAAATTACCGATGTTCTGCTGAACATTTTAAATAAGAAACCTGCGATCTTTGAAGCAAGACGAACATGTGGATTGGATACAGCTATATATGCTGCCAATCTTATTTATAGGCAATTTCTTCTCAACCCGTTACAAACCAAGTTTGTAAGGCACCCCTTTCGAAAAGGTTTCCCTTGCTCTCCACAAAATCACATAAGGAGGCATTGAGTTACATCGGCGCCGTGGCTTAGTTGGTTAAAGCGCCTGTCTAGTAAACAGGAGATCGAGGGTTCGAATCCCTCCGGTGCCTATAGGAATTGGGTTCCTTTTTAAGTTTGCTGAATGATTTGAATTTGGGCTCAAATGGTTCAGAGCATATGAAATCGTTCTAAACAAATCTACTACTTCATAACCGTAACCAGTAGGTAAGTGTTGCAAAACTCCTATCCGAAATTTATTCTTCAAAAACACTGGGACCGAAGCGTTACCATAAAGAAGAACTAACGGCGGAAATGGTTATATATTTTAATAATTATATTTCGATTATTACGACTCTGTATTCATTAGCATAACCTCAATATTAACTGAAAGGTTTCAACGTATTCATAATGTATGTATTAGAATAATATGCAACAGTTGTAAATTTGGATACATAGGTCGTACTCCCGTGGGTTCCACTGAAGAAAAGAAGCATACACTTTCTGTTGACTCTTTTCTACTTTCTCTACCACTTACATAGTAGGTAGAGAAGGTATTGCATTCCACCCAAAAAACGCAATACCAAGATATCACCGGAAATAATGTTTTAAAGCCCCTTGAATAAGAAAAAGCATTTTTAGAAAAAGGTCCGGGAGTCTGTGAACAGTATAACTCAAAAATGAAAAGTCGGATCAATACAAACTTGGTATTTAAGTTCAGTATCTTTCAAAGATACGATCCGAAGATTTCCAAGAAAATTCACCCACCCCAACTACCTTTACATAGAAATTGTTCCAAAATTTTTATTTTCTAAAAAGTGGATTTAACGATTTTGATTAAAATGCCATACATTAAGGATATTTACATGACAAATAAAAGTATATCTTGAATTTTCTGAAAATAAACTGTGAAGACCTCTTCATTCGGAAGGAATTCTGTATAATCTTTTATAACTGGTTAAGCGATAGGCGAAAACGTACCACACAAAAAATGTAGATCTCTTTAAAACTAACAATTTATTTCAAAATAGTGTTTTTATGGCATAAGGCATTTCTGAGATATACGTTATTAATGGTTGGAATTCTCTTTAATGTTCTGTCAACATTCAGTTGTTTCACGCGATTGCATGGAAACAGTATGGAATTTTAAGGCCAGGGTATAGCGTCCAATTCTTAAACATTTGATTGTCGCTGTTCCCTTTGTATCTATAACGAAATCTGTAATGTAACTATTTCTGCAAAGGGTTATTTGGATTAAAACGTAGTAGACAGAAAAATATTAGTAGGAATAGTTTGTATACCCACTAATAAGCGACAGAGGGTAGAGAAAGTCATGTGAATGTTTTGTATTGAATACCTCCACTGTAGATTACTTAGCTTCAACTTTTTGGTTCCTCCCAACTGGAAGAAATCAATACTATGGATTCCTTTCCATACCGCGTCCTTAAACCGGGAATTTTATAGTATGTACTAGGGCTTAGCCGATAGTGCACAGATGCCTGTTTAAACCTCGAAAGATGATTAAATTAATTTCGTTTACTTCCCCCAGTATTCGAGAAGATTTTACGTCTTATTATCGTAATTTCATGAAGTCCACGTGATGACATAATAATGATTGAAAAACCTCTGACACTCACCAAAATGGGTTATGAAATAAAGAGGTATGTTGTGTATCTGATTTTCTTTACCTCCATCAATACTCTTCCAAATTCTGAAGATTTGCATGATCTATAAGTAAGCAATTTATAGGACGAAAGAATTGTCGGAATAATCTGTAAATAAGCACAGTAGATGAAATGCTTAATTTTTACACCTTCTATTTGGTCCGTAGTTATTTAGTAGCATAAACGTTCCACGGCTTTCGCATAACTGAAACCCCTGGTACCAATTCAACGAAATGAGGGCGAAGCTGGAGAATATATAGGTTCCTCACCCCCAGGCCAGGAAAATAAACTATAACCACGAATCTCCTCAGTTTTTTATTATAAATATCAGTTGAGTAGTTTTTGATGTTACGCTGGATTAAATTTCTCCTTCTGTAGCACACAGAAATGAACTTCGTTAATGCACACAGAAGAAATAAAACCAAGCTTCTTAATCAGGGTATATTAAAATATATTAGAAGCTTCACTATACAGCCTGTAAGGGAACTAATATGTCCTAATATGTACAAAGGTATTTTATAACAAAAAGCAATAATAGCTCAGCCGTTTTCCAACCCAAAAATTATTCGTTTTTCTAAATTATATGTTTATTTCACCAGAATGTATGAAGATAATACTGTGTAAGATGGGTAAAGTAACCTATTTCTGACCTAGTATCGGTATTAACTGTGTGACATCATCCACGATTTTGAAATCATTTTCCGAACACCATTTGCAGACATAATGTGGTCGAAGTCATAGGCACCGTTACTAGGTCAAGATAGGTCAGTGTGAGAACCGGCTCCTGGACGTAACCAAAATGGCATACCTGAACTAGGATGTGGGGGGACTAGCGGTTTTGTTTTCCACATGACCCTTAATCCATACAAACACGACGAAAGGATGGTGTAAAGTTTTGGTGAAATGACAAGTACAACTTGGTAGCTATTGATCTACATTAACTGTAAGGAAGTAATGCCTTCATCGTCCAATGAGCGTTTCGCGGTCGCTGACTGAAAAGCACAGCATGTTTATGTCACTCCTCCAGAATTATTAGATAATATCGTACTACGCATTGAAACTCGCAGGTTTAGTGATAAAAGAACCAGAGGTGTATTTAGTAGTTAAACATACGTACAACACAAGGTTTACGAATTCCCAGCCTTTTCATCTAGCATCCCGTAAACCTCAGGAGCGTGCGGCCAGCTTACGAAGGAGGACGAGTATGAAATACCGTCGCCGCAGAAGAGGCAATTTTAAATCTTGTAGTCAGGGAATAGCTGGCATGGTCAGCAAATCCCATTGGTTTGTTCTTAGAACGCTGAAAGAACAATTATTGCGACCGTATCATATCCAAAAGATATATGTCTCACCGCAACGGATTACGCGCTTAGGCTGGCTTTCGTCTATTGGCTCCCAGAAAAATTAATTATGGGAACAGATGAAGCCATCTTTACAAAAAATGGCATTTTCAATTTTTATAACATCCATACATGGGCGAGAGAAAACCCTCACAGCAACAGGGAGCACCATTTTCAACAGAGATTTGCTGTGAACGTATGGGCAGGAAGACATGAAACGTTTATCTACACTCAAGAACCACGCGCCAGCTGGTTACGCGCTGGTCTACTTCTGGTTTTGAAGGAAAGCGTTCCCCTCCTGTTCCGAGTTACCGTTCGCTACCGCGCGCTACCACGTTGCCAACTTGTGCGTTTTATATTCTCGAAAAATCTAAAATATCTCCGCAGAAAATGGTCATAGGAAAAAATGAAATATCAAAATATGCTCCAAATAATGAGATCTATAAAAGGTTTAAGTTAAAGGAATGAATTCCCTTCCACACGTTATACACGTGTAGAATCATAATAAAGTGTATTCAGTTGTTAGAATCCTAACCCTACATACATCTCTAGTATTTAAATAACATTGATTAAAGAAACAAGTATCGATACAGTACCATTATACAAAGAAACTGATTGTCTTTAATTTTCCTGTGACTTTTGTGCCACACACACACATTAATATTTTTATTTTATGTTTTTTATTTTATTTATTTATTTATTTTTGCTAGCAATCTTCCTTAGAAAATGGCTATACATCAGCCCAAGCTCTTACCTTGCCATATTTTACCGATATTACATTCTTTAATTATACATAAAAATGATAATGATAATAAAATGATAGTAGTAATACCAAAATAATAATCTAATAATACTAATATTATAATAATGATAATGTAATCAGATAACTTAACATCACATCATGCAACTAATTCACATCTCTTTTTATTGTCCATAACCATTTCTTTTTTACTTTGGACAGGTACTCTCCTACCTTTTTACTATCCTTGTTAAAAATCTTGCTTAAGGCTACTTTCCTGTCCAGTTTTAACCATTTCCCATTTATAGCTTGCTTTCTCCAATGACATTAATATAAGTGTATACTTTTACACGCGTTTTCTGTGGAGTAAAAACAAAAGTAAAGCTATGTTCTATTCCACAACAATCTCAACGAGAAGTTAAAACAATCTTCACTAGCATGTTCTTTTGACTCCAGTGTGTGCAATTTCCAGCATATAGACCTTGTAAATCCTTGCAAATGCTTTGTCTTTGTAATATTAGTATTCATAAACCCCCAAACACGCATGCAACTATGCACGAAAACGCTTTAAAATATGCCCTTAGCTATGAATTAAGCGCTAAAAATATTAGTATACATAAACCCCCAAACACGCATGTAACTATGCACGAAAACGCATTAAAATATGCTCTTAGCTATGAATTAAAACGCTAAAAATATTAGCATACATATACCCCCAAACACGCATGTAACTATGCGCGAAAACGCTTTAAAATATGCTCTTAGCTATGAATTAAAGCGCTAAAAATATTAGCATGCATAAACCCCCAAACACGCATGCAACTATGCCGAAAACGCATTAAAATATGCTCTTAGCTATGAATTAAAGCGCTAAAAATATTAGTATACATAAAACCCTAAACGCGCATGCAACTATGCACGAAAAAGCTTTAAAATATGCTCTTAGCTATGAATTAAAGCGCTAAAAATATTAGTATACATAAACCCCCAAACACGCATGTAACTATGCACGAAAACGCATTAAAATATGCTCTTAGCTATGAATTAAGCGCTAAAAATATTAGTATACATAAAACCCCAAACACGCATGCAACTATGCACGAAAACGCATTAAAATATGCCCTTAGCTATGAATTAAAGCGCTAAACATATTAGTATACATAAAACCCCAAACATGCATGCAACTATGCACGAAAACGCTTTAAAATATGCTCTTAGCTATAAATTAAAGCGCTAAAAATATTAGTATACATAAAACCCCAAACACGCATGCAACTATGCACGAAAACGCATTAAAATATGCTCTTAGCTATGAATTAAAGCGCTAAAAATATTAGTATACATAACACCCCAAACACGCATGCAACTATGCTCGAAAACGCATTAAAATATGCTCTTAGCTATGAGTTAAAGCACTAAAATTGCGTGTAGACAGCTAGGCACTTAACATTAAAGTAGCCAATAATTCATAAAGTTCCTTAGGACAGTTTTAAAAACACTAACATAATGTTAGAGTGTAAAATTAGAATAAAGCACCTATCTTCTATAGCGAATTTCAGACTGAAAAAAGTTATGTTTGATCTGAGTAATATTTTAAGAAATTGCGCCTTAGTTCAAATGAGAAACAGTAATACCCTTTTCCGAAATTGTGAAAGAATGACGTTTTTCAGTAAGAAAAGCCTATAAACTAAAAAATATCTGATGTGCTACACTCACATGACCTTCTCTACTCTTGTACAAACTATTTTTACAAACGCTTATTCTCCATATGCTTCATGTTAATAGAGATATCGAGATGTCAATCTTATTGCTAATTTTCTTGTAGATGCAAGGGGAATATGGTAGGTTATAAGCGATAGTCAAATCTTTTAAGAGGTGGCTGCTATGTGGAGTATTCCATTCTCTTTGCATTACCAGGACAAAAAAAATGATAACAAATTTGAGAAAAAGTATAAGTATTGGAACATTTAAGGGAATAACAAGCAATATCTCGAAAATGATTCACTTAACAACAAAAATGTATATGACATAAATTCTTTTTATGAAGTAAAATTTTGTCTATCTCTTATGGTTTACCAGTTATGCAAAAATCGTTCACAATGAAGAATACTTTTGGAGACACTCCCAGAAAATTCGAGATATACATTTCATTTGTCATAAAAATATCTTAAACATGTGATATTTTAATCAAAATCGTTAGAGCCATTTTTGAGAAAATTAAAATTTTCAAAAAATGTTCCATGTAAAAGGTAATCTGGGGTGGGGGAATTTCTTGAAAAACTTCATGTCGCATCTCTGGAAGATACTGAACCTAAATACCAAGTTTGGTGCTTATCCGACTGTTCGTTTCTGAGTTATGCTGTTCACAGACACACATACACACACAAACACGGACACACACACGGACATGTTTCCAAAAATGGTCTCAAAATATATATTTCCGGTGAAATCTCGGTATCGAATTTTTGGGTGGAATACAATACTTCCCCTACTTACTATACTAGTAGAGAAAGTAATATATATATATATATATATATATATATATATATATATATAGCATCACAGTTTGCAATTGGGTCAAAGTTAAAAATAGGAATCCCTCTATAAATAAGCCCTGAATTATCTGAAAAAACCTGACGCTAGTTTTAGTTATTATAATTATATAGAATCGCAGATAAACCCGAAGATAGGCTTACAAAGCCTTATGCTGAGGAACAGTAAAGATAGTAATTCATTATATTAAATGCAAATATGGTTATACTTACGTTATATGGCAATCTATAACAAATAAATTTAAGCAGAAGTGAATTACTATACTAACACACTAAGAGTTTGTGTTTCAATCCAATAAACATTTGGATATATAAACTTGAGTTTACTTATCTGGAAGGTAAATGTTTCCCTCTGTACTATCAACGGATTTAACGTAATGAGTAGGGCTGGGATTCTTAGGTAAGTACATATTTTGTTTGCGTCGTAACATAAAATTGAAACTGAGCTTAAAGTTTGGATATTCACACCGGGGCATATATTTTAGATTGTATTTATTATAAAACACATATTTTCTTATTTTTATCTAAATAAATATTTTCTGATATTCACATAAATAGCATAAAAATCACATAAACGCAGCCTTTTTGAAGAATAATTTTAACAAGTCGCCATCCAACCTGCTGACTGTTCAATTAAATAGGCCAGATGTAGCATTCTTTATTGCGAAGTGCAAGAATTGATTGTCAGCTATGTATCCCTCCAGAGGAAAGAAAATGTAAACATCTTGCTTGCTCAACCAGGAACGCAGTCGATGCAACAACTGCTATTCATATGTGACCTTCATGACCCGATAAACTGAAGTGGGGAATTCCCACATTACCGTTTTGCTGCTGTCATAAATGAGCTAAATAGTAAACATGCCAGTTCAACTAACATTCTTCACGGGCTTTTAAGTGACACAGTATTAAATTCTGGTGTGATAATTTACATACTTTCACTATCATGTATCGTTTATTAGTGGATATACAAACTATTCTTATTATAACATATTTATCTATTATATTTTAATCCAATAAAACTTTGGAGAAATAGATACGTTACACATTTCGTTATAGAACAAAGGGAACAGCGATAATCAAACGCAGGGGCCAATGTGGCTAGCGCAGGGGCATCCAACCTTGCAAAGAGAGGGGATGAAGGGATTTTTCCTTCCCACTCATTCCTACTCACGCTGCCAAGGACTGAAATTGATTGGTCTAACTTGTCAAACTCTTCAAATATAGTAGATGGGGCGGACTATGGACTTTGAACCTTAGCTCTCAAGAGAATAGGTTGGACTTCACTGGTCAAATATCTATAAACTGGGCCATATGCTGGCCTTAAAATTCATACTGTTTCCATGCAATCGCGAGAAACAACTGAATGTTGACAGGACTTAACAGAATAACCATGAAATGAACAATTTGAACATTTAATAACGGATATCTCGGAAATGGTTTATACCACAAAAAAACATATTTAAAATAAATTACGTGTTTTGAAGAGATCTACATTTTATGTATAGGACGTTTTCATCTCACTTAACGTTTAGTAATACAAGATTATACAAAATTCCTTTCAAATGAAAAGCACTTCATAGGCTATTTACAGAGAATTCAAGATACACATTTTATTTGTCATCTAAATGCCTTTCATACATGGCGTTTTAATCAAAATCGTTATTGCTATTTTTAGAAAATCAAAAATTCTGAAAGATGTTCTACGTAAAGGGTAGTTTGGGGTGGAGAATTTTCTTGAAAATCTAATGAGGCATCTTTTGGAAGACACTGGACCTAAACACTAAGTTTGGTATTTATCCTACTTTTCGTATTTGAGTTACACTGTTTTACACACACACACACACACACACACACACAAGACACGTGGACCTTTTTCTAAAATGCATATTTTCTGGATTTAGGGGCCTCAAAACATGTATTTCGTTAAAATCTCGGTATCAAATATTTGGGTGGGATGCAACACCTTCTCTATCTAGTATGTACGTGGTACAGAAAGTAATGGCTTGGCATACATTTCTGCAAATCTGTTTTTCCTCTGCGATTCCATAATGAAACTTGAATCAGTAGGAATAATTCTTTTGAAAGAAGAAGTTAAAGTGGTTCAGGATGTGGAGAAAAACCTGAATATTCTTTCTACTCCTGCAGCAGAAAATATACAAAGAAAATACAAGGAATTATATGAAAATAATAATAGATTTAACATAATATGTAAAATTTCGAATCTGTTCAACGTGCAACGTGAAGAAAATGTTGATGTGAATGAGAGTGACATTCCATGCTATAATTATGCCAGATTTACTTATTGTGACGTGGAGCAGTCATTTTCCAAAATCGAGTCACTTCCTTGCATGAAAGAAGTCAATCATTGTGATGGACAATTACGAGGCGTTTTTTCAAAGTAAATACCGAAATTTGTATACAAAATAAGAAACATTATTTTCCAAATACTTTATTATCATTCATTACCTTACATCTTATATTACCTTGCACCTTCACATAGTCACGCCGTTATTCAGGCACTTGTAACGGGTTTTTGTATGCCTTCGTCAAAAAATGATGCCGCCTATGATGAAAATCAAGTCTGCACTTCTTGTTTCACTATATCATCGTTTGAAATGTTTCCAGGAAATTCTTCAGATACATAACCAGATGAAAATCGCTTGGTGCCAAATCCGGACTGTAGGTAGGGTGGTCGGTTTGTTCCCAACCAAATGTTGAGATCTGAGAAAGTAATATTTTAGAAGGAGTTGTATCGTATTTCAACTGTTGGGGAGCCGAACTTGTAGTTGTAATCGCACGTATAGTAAACAGTTTCCGGTAGCCTTCGCCCCAAAATGTACTTTCAGGTGGCCTTTGCCCCAAGTTTAAAAAAGATATTAACTTTGAACTGTTTCTTTAAATATTACATATTTATGTTTGCCTCGGCTGCGTCAATTTTATTGTTAGAGACATGGATGTCTTGGCAGGGTTGTGGTACGACTAAGAATGTAGGCTTACACAGATTATAATTTCACTTCACTCCTTTTATTAATACTTGATATGATTTAAATAACACTTCAATGATACAGAGAGCTGTGTTTCTTTAATTAATTACTTGCACTTTTTTATCACGTCAAACTATTGTTGTCTCACACGAATACGTATTAAATCTCTTGAGGACACTTTTTGCGTCTGGTTAGTAACGCTGTCTGCAACCAACTGAACTCTAAATTTTTAAACTTTTCTCCTTTTCAGTTTCTGATTGGCTAATCCTACTCCAATAGAATACCTTCATTTAACTAAAGCTTTTTCTGGTTGTTGATTGGCTATTTTATAAACTGTCACTAAAATTACATTATTGCTTCCAAGAATCAGAAGTAGTATTGTTAAACTCTCAAACTCATTATTGCCTCAAGGCTACCCCATTGTTACCTCATTGTTAGCAACGTTTAACCTATTATTCTCACAGCTCCTACATTATTAAATTACGTGATATATTCACATAATATTATTACACATGGATACAATAATACAAACATATACAATGATTGTAATATACACTTTTTATATGTTGTTACATACACATATTGCTTTAAGGCGGGCTGTTATTGAATTTATATATTATATAATTTGACTGAAATCATTTAAGTGTTAAAAACACTGCCTCAGATCAGATCTCGAGTTTGTTTGATCGTGCGTGGCCGGGCATGGTCACTCATTATTGTTTCCCCATAAACTTCACATAGTTGGCGACGAATGTTTGCAGGCGCAACATTTCTCGCATTCAAAAACCGAATCACTGATCTTACTTCACAGTCGGTGACTAGTTCGACTTTTTTGAACACTTCGAAAGGCTCTAACAACAGGAAAACACACAGTGACGATCGCTCACAATTACGTCTGGCTTCCTAATGAATGGAGGACGAGATCGCGCATGCTCAAAATCGCGACTGCAGCGGTAAAACATTTCAAAGGTACTTATTTAAGAACGCGCCTCGTATTTGAGTAACCATGTTGCCGTGTACTGTAACTCTTCAATACTTAGTGACCCTTTCAGAATGATGTCTAGTGGGTACCATGTACTCTTCGCTTCAAAAATAAAGCGCCAACTCTTGGACACAGAAGCGCGGTTCACAATATGCGACAGGCAGGAGGACGCCTTTGCCGCAAATTGTATCGATCGAAGGCGGGTCGGACCTCTATAGTGTATTCGCTGCCAGTAAGACTAGGAGTGAGTGGCCTGGGGGAACGTCCTTGTCTTCGGATTCGCTGGTACTGAGCTTTTAAATATTTCTGTTAATTGGGTTGTAACATGAAATTTTATGATAAAACCTATTATTCTAACGACATGCTAACGAAAATATTATTGCCCATCACTTCTTGGCTATTAAAGGCAACACTAAGCCATAATAGATACAAATAAATGTAAAAATAAACGTTTTTCTTGTTCTTGAAAATGTAAAATAAATAAAACTCATAAACTAACTAATAGGGCTAATACCTCGTCCACAAACCACTAGCGTCAACTGCCCTCATTCTGCGAGGCATAGATTCAACAAGTTGTGGAAAAAATTTCATTCTCTAGCAACTTCCTCATACGTATATAGCACCCTGTCCCACATCTGCTGTATGGACGAGTGGTTGCTCTGCCCATTTAGAGCGTAACACTCATTTTACCATGCATAGTCCACACATGTTCAATGGGATTCATATTATAATTGGACGTGAGGGCCAGTCGGCGGCGCCGTGGCCGAGTCGTTAGACCGCTCGTCTTTCACCGAGGCGGCTCGGGTTCAATCCCAGGGATTTGTGGTGGACAAAGCGGCGCCATTCATTCCACCTACTGCTCCATCATCACCTTTCCTTTCATCCATCTCGCCATCATTTCGTTTCATCTACTTCCTTCCTGCCATACCAGGCATCGGGCTGATCACCCATCCTGTCTGCTCCTCGACAGTCTCTGACCCCAGGCACCCGCCTGTAAGTCCTGGGGGGTGTAAGTCCTACATAAGAGGAGGTTAAATAGATAAAGAAGAAGAAGAAGTGAGGGCCAGTCGAGCAGCTCGATTTCGCATCTCCTTATAAAATCCTTGTATCCGATTCGGGGGTTATCCTGCTGAAACAAACGAGTATCTTCGAGGTAACTTTCTCGGGCTGAAGGAACCATTGTGTTTTCCAAGATGTGTTCATAAACATCCGACGTGCATTCTTGCGTTCTAGAGTTCTGCCCCCTCGTATAACACCCGTCTCCAAGATGACCCGACCTTACAAAGCACTCGTCATATTGGTAGTTATCCATACGATCGCGACAATTACTTCGTCTGAGAACATCACGTGTGCTAG
Organism: Deroplatys truncata; assembly: GCA_030765065.1. Taxonomy (NCBI): domain Eukaryota; kingdom Metazoa; phylum Arthropoda; class Insecta; order Mantodea; family Mantidae; genus Deroplatys; species Deroplatys truncata. The sequence goes on along the minus strand of CM060975.1, from coordinate 196,343,049 downwards.
ACGGTCTATGGTCTCTTCTGCTAAGCTTTGCTTCTTTGTACCTCGACGATACCTTATTTCACGCACTTTAATACGCTTGCCTCTATTCATGTGAAGCCAGGAAAGCTGAAGATCGTTTTGAGTCGAAAACTGCATTTCTGCTGTCTCAACAAGGTGGCGTCCCATTCCTCTGTAGAGATGCGTGATCGTCCAGGATGTGATCAGTTTGTAACTTCACCTTGCTCGCGAAATTGTTTAGCCCAACTTTTAGTTGTTGACAACGGGACTTCGACTGCTGCGAATCTGAATGAGTTGGTGACGTAGATGTCATCTGTTTGCCATTTCGAAACGTAATTACGTAAACATATGTGAGACGGCCTTCTTGTCCACTGGAATTTCAGATATATGCTGTAAGGTGTTGCATCATCACTCTAGCGTTCTAAAACTTTACGAGGAAAAAAAAAGTCGTTTGTTATTACGACGGGACTCAAACCTAGAGCTACGTCTTTCACCCACTCCGCACACATGTGCGTAAACTATCTATGTCATTCCTTTCCTTCACAATGCACTCCCTATATATGTGTAGTCATCGTTCTTGTATTTGCTTACCAGATATTACATCTAAAGATGAACCTCTTATTTTCACTCTTAGAGGCTTTGATTGTTATTAGAAACAACCATACAGGCATTAGTCGAGCAGCACGTTTCAAAATTAAACAAAGCGTAAAGTATCTAAAATTTAGTTTTATTACTGCTACCTTGTGCACCAAGGCTGCGCCACGACGAGTATGCGTAAAGCTTTGTATTGAGAACTAGAATCTTGCGGCGGCAAGATATTAAGTCAGCATTCAGATGTTACCAAACATTTTACTTTTTAGCACACACTTTTTTTTATATTTTCAGCACATAAAAATAAATATTTCTCAATTTATAGCATCTAAAAATCTGAGCCTTAGTAACGAGATTATAAGATACGAGGGCTGATCAACAAAGACTGAGAATGATTTTTTTCACAGATGTTTATTACTCCAATTCAATGTTTACATGATCTTTTTCAAAGTAGTCCCCTCCTACATCAATGCACTTTTTATAGCGTCTCTGCCAGTCCTTGAACACGTGTTGCAGACCATTCTTTGTCAGGTCCTTGAGAATCGCCTCACTTTTCTTGAACACTGCTTCAGAGCTCTCAAATTGAATACCCCTAAGCTTTGCCTTTAGTGATGGGAATAAAAAAAAAGTCACAGGGTGCAAGATCAGGGCTATAAGGTGGATGTGGTACACAGGTAATGCTGAATCGAGCCAGAACTGCATGACTTGATTTGCGACGTGAGGCCGTGCATTGTCATGATGAAGTCGCCACCCAGTACGAGAAAGCTCTGGTCGCTTCTTTGCAATGTGCTTCCTCGGTGTAGCCAATACTGACGTGTAGTATGCTGCTGTAATAGTAGTGCGAGGGGGAACTGCATGCTGGTAAATCATTCCATTACAGTCAAAAAATGTGATCACCATCACTTTCTCTGCAGTTGGAACAACTTTTGCCTTTTTTGGTGTTGGAGAACCTGGCGATTTCCACACTGTGCTGGCTTGTTTTCCTTCAGGATCATAATGATGCAGCCATGACTCATCACCGGTGATAATCGATTTAAAAAATGCATCACCTCCATTGTCTGGTATGCGAAATGCACGTAGGGTCTACAAAATAGAGCATTACTACCAAACTACCAATACGATACATAAAAACCCGCTCTTTTCAAATATTTATGTTACAGATACGAAACTATCACGGAAGCTACAGGAAAAAATCAGCCTCAGTCTTTGTTGATCAGCCCTCGTACAATAATTGTGTTACATTGGCCATAATTTACAACAAATATTTTGACGTTGGGCATTTAACGTAGGTAACTGAGCTCTAGCAACGTGCGAGGCTCGTATTCGGGAGGTCCTGGGTACGATTCATGGGACAGGTCACTTTGGCCATGTGTTTTTCCTGGTTGGCAAGGCGAATGTTGGGGTGGTTTCTCTTTTACCGCAAATTTACTTTCACTCATTTCCTATTATTTCGCTTCCGCTTTCATTTTTCATTAAAATTAAATTGAGTTTAATTTATGGACGCTCTTTAACTGCTGGGTCCTTAGCGTCCCGTTGAAGCAGTATTTTTAACACTTAAATGATTTAAGTCTAATTATATAATATACAAATTCAATAACAGCCCGCCTTAATGCAATATGTGTATAAATAACATATAAAATGTATGTAACAGTCACGTTATTATGTTTATGTTATTATGTACATGTTTAATAATCTTATGTGAATGTATTATGTAATTTAACAATGTAGGAGCTGTGATAATAATAGGTCAAAAGTTGCTAACAATGAGGTAACAATGAGGTAACCTTGAGGCAATAATGAATTGGAAAGTTTAATATTGCTACTTGTAATTCTTGGAAACAATAATATAATTTTTGAGACAGTTTATAAATAGCCAATCAACAACCAGAAAACCTGAAAGTAAAATAAAAGTATTCTATTGGAGTAGAAATAGCCAATCAGAAACTTGAAATAGATGAAATTTTCAAATTCAGACGGTAGAAATCAGTTCAGTTCAGACAGTGTTCATAACCGGACGCGAGACGCGTCCTCGAGAAGTTTAATACGTATTCAGTGTGAGACGAAAATAGTTTACGTGTTTAAAACGTGTAAGTAATTAATAAATAATCTCACAGCTCTCTATATCGGTGGAGTGTTATTTAATCGTGTCAAGGATCATTCTTCAGCCGCATTGTTAGCAACGTTTGACCTATTATTATCACAGCTCCTATATTGTTAAATTACAATACATTCACATAACATTATTAAACATGTACATAATAATATAAACATAATACAATGACTGTTACACACATTTTATAGCCAGCCGGTGAGACCAGGTCCTGAAACTTGGAAGCGTTAGGGACCCCTGCGCATCTCTGTTGGCCGGCCTCTCCTGCGGCCTATAGCCTCCTGCGGTTCCTTCACCTCATCCGCGTTGGGGTCGATAAGCACAAAAGATCCGCGTTGGATCGAGGTGCGAGGTATCCCCTCTATTCCCTGGTCATGTCACACATCAACGTAGGTACAATAAATTAGTTTTTTTTCTTACTTACCGTAGATCCTTTTTTGTTGTTTATTTCATTTGTATATCCCTCTTTAACTTCTATGGTCATATTCGGGTCTCTGACTTGGTGAAAAAAAACTCGCTGAACTGTTCTAACGTTGTTTTATTGTTTTTATCATGAAAGACGCTCTCATTCACTCTCCTACTTTCAGAGTCTGCTGAGGACAGGGAATGAATCTAGTCAAAGAAAACTTCCTCCAATCCAGCTGGGAATCTAACCAGGGACCTTTGATTTGAGAAGCCAAAACGTTGACGATTCGATACAGAGGCAGTCAACCAGCAGTTTTAAGGTTAGTAGACATTACAGCAATCTCATTATTTCTGCGAAATGCCAAAGAATGTTAATTAAAGCGTGTTTTAATATAAACATCAATCACTGAAATAACAAGGGAACTTCTAAATTCACTCCACAACACAAATAAATATAAATAATATTCAGGTAAATACATATATTGTGACGATGTAATGGCTATTATCTTAGGTTTCCTTAGTAATATTGTAAGTTTACGCAAGGTGAAATTAAAAGATTTCGCGTGTTAGTTGAGAGTTCAGAAACCCAGTACAGCTAACGCGGAAGATGCAGCATCAGGGGACACTTACCTTCAGGGCAGTGTACGTCTTTCTGCTGAATTGCATGAGATCGATTCCCTGGTTGTATTATTGCTAAGGTCTGCCTGGGATTAACGTTTATTACACCGAGTTTTCGGTCTCGGGGCCGGATTTTTGGAAGGTGCTACCAGAATTTTTGTCGATCGCCATTTTGAAACATCAATTGCAAAGCAAATACTTTAAAGTGAATGGCCATGCATCGGCCAAAATCATCTTCTGCCCAGGTAAGCCCACTGGAGGTCTAATTATTTGTATTTCAACCATAGAGTTGGAGCCTAAATGATCTATTAGACCTTGTTAATTTAATCTGGCCTAGTATGTTGGTGTTTAGGGTTGCCCTAACCAAATCCTCACTACCTCTCTCATGTCTGACGTAATCTAAGACACCCTGCACCATAGACTCTCCTGTCCTTCCCTTACCCTTCCAGCAGTCCACCCCATTGGTGGGTGCTCAACCTCGTGGATAGCCGTGACAAATGGTTAGGATCTCCGAGCTCACGAGATATCCTTAGGAGGTTCCGTGACAAGTGGTGGAGCGCCATAGGTGAAACAGTATCCTCATCTAAAATACAATGAAGTGTACGATGAAATGAGAGTACAGTTATCTTCTGCGAAATGAATAGTTCCAACAAATGTCACCTACTACATATTTCGCGTGCCTGAGTACGATCAGATTCTTCAGATCCACCTGGATGTCATTTTTTAAAGACAAAGGACAAGTAAGTGAAGTAATAAAGCTGATGCCCTATAGAAATCGAACCCCAAAAATATCGATTTCCCAGACAAAAGAGAACTTAGTTGTTTGATCCTTTCGGCGAACTAATTACCTGTCGAAGGCGATGCTCGTGTGTAATAACACTTTGTTCCACTGAAGTTAGAGCGGTATCATGTATATGTCTTTATTGAGTGTTCACCTAAATTAAACACTCAGTAGTTCACTTATGTACAGGTTTGTTTTAAATAATTTTGAGATATTTAGTGCCTACATCGACATAAAAGACTAAATAAAGCACAGAAATATTGGAAATGAAGAAACTGCTTAAGTGGATATCCCAACGACTCATTTATTTTTCACACACCTCTGAACTCTACCCACGCCTGAAATACACTGACCTATAAAAGGAATGTATTTGCTTTCTTGAAAGAGTGTAAAAGAACTCATAAAGATATTTTTGGTAGAGCTTATACGTTATAAATTCAACATGAGCACGGTCATCTTTGTTTCTTTGAGCTCTAACTACTAGATTACTCGTCATCACTAATTTAGAGGATATTCCTCCAGATTATGAATATATGGAAATTGTGGTATGCGTTTGCAATGTAACCTTCAGATAAGTGTGCAAACTAAGTACAATTCCGCATAGTGCAGATATATATATATGACGAATAAAGCATGACAATAATGCACTGCGATTATGAGAAGAATTAAAGTAGTAATACACTGTGAATACCGAGTAAATATTTAATTAAATAATATACATCGGAAAGAGAAGACATACACCACCAAATAAGATTCCATAGCAACTGAAGGAACAAGAGCAAATCAAGCAGGAAACTGAGGCATCCAACAAGAGAGTCCAACATCTTTAGCCTAGTAGCAATGAACGTCTTATGCTCTCTTCAATATCACCATAAATATTCTAATCAAAATTTTGTGACAAAATTTATTATAAGAAATTTTAGGGCGCATGTTTACAGGACTTATCTTTTTTGTTTTTGTGTATATTACCTCCTCTCCAAATATTGGAACCTTTTGTCAGAACATTCTATACAACACAGATTTAAACAACCCGTGGAATGAAATTTGAGCATGCTGATTCCAAATATATCCTTGTTTATCAAAATATTGTTCGGTTTCAAGGTATACTACTTCTACTGTCTTCAGTATCAGCTAAGTTATTGGTTGGGGGACAATATCCTGAGTAGGACATAACACCAACGCCCCAACGCGCCATAGTGAGTCTGTAATACTACAGCTAGATATGGACTAGTTTACAAAAGAAATTAAGAAAGCTTAATAATAAAACAATTTATGCTAAGAAGATATTACCAGTGAATAATTAATTCAGTGCCTGAACTGAGAGTTATTAGATGTTCTTGATGCTTTCACTTTCTCTACACACGTACCTAGTGTACAGAGGGTGGATTGGATTGGCAACGGAAGGGACTCGGCACTGATCCTCATAGAGAATATTTACCTACGACCTACAAGACGGCGTCCTCGGGAGGAAGGATGAGGGGAGAGGAAACACCGGGCGGCCGGATCCAGGAGCGACGGTGCAGCAATGGCAGGGTCCCTAAGTGTTCCAGATACAGAATCCTCGGTAGATGGATAGGCAGATCGGGGACCCCACCCCGCACAGAGGGGGTCCAACGCCCTTCAAGGGGGTTCGGATACCCCCGGCAGCCAGGCGAAAGCCAAGGGACGGAAAGAGTCAGAAAGAGCATCCTTTTCCCCTGACACACTGCATCGAAACACCATCGCCGACACTTCCAACCCTGAAAGTGACCAACGGATGAAAAATGAAGTGAAATGAGACTGGAGAAGAAGTGGAGGGAAAAGAAATCCGGGGAATGTGAGAATCCTTCTCAACATTCGCCTGGTGAGCCGGGAAAACTCCCGAAAAAACCAATGAGTCAGAAAGATCGGCACGGAAATCGAACCCACGATCTCCCGAATGGGGGCACAGATATAACCGCCTGAGCCATTCCACTCGGTAGTGCATAGAGGAACTATTGCATTCCACCCAAAATTAGATATCGAGATTTCACCAGAAATACATGCTTTGAGGCTCCCTGAATAAAAAGGTATGTTTAAAAAAATGTCATCTGTCTCTGATCAGCATAACTCAAAAAATAAAATGTTGGATAAATGCTAAACTTAGCATTTAAGTTCAGTATATTCCAACAAAAATGCGACACAAATGTTTTCAACAAAATGTTCCTACTCCCAAAGTACCTGTCGCACGGAACTTTTTCGTTATTTTTTACTTTCTCAGAACTAGCTCTAATAATTTTGATTTTAATTAAAATACTATACCGAGAAAGTTTCTTGGTGGAGTAGTATACCTTTTAGATGGCACTATAACTGGTGATTTGTATCTGGAAATGTTACAAGATGTAACTTTACCCCAGCTACAAATTCATCCTTTGTTTAAGAGTTTTACAAACTTAATTTGGCAACAAGATGCCACTCTGTCACATTACAGTTGACCGGAAAGGGAATGAATCGACAGGATCTTTAATGAATGGGTCAGAAGGCGTAGTGCAGCTGATTGGCCCTTAAGATCATGTGATCTAACACCATTAGACTTTTCAGTTTGAGGAATTAAAAAAAAATGCTTTTATGCAAAGGCCTACAAATATACATCTGAAAGCAATCATTGAGCAAAAACATGAAGTGTTAAATAATAACAAAGATTAACGTAAGCACCTTACTATACTGTAATACAAAGTTGTGAAAGATGTATTGAAGTAAATAGCATTTTGAGCAACAGTAAGTTAAAGTTTTCAACAATTTAAATAACAGTAAAAACGTTAATGCACAAGCGTTGTTTACTTGGCTTTAGTTTGTCGTTTTTCAATTTCTCGGTCAAGCGACTTTAGGGACACCTGTATGTATATTTAAGATATTACATAACCAATAAAACCTATATCTTAAATCTTATGGAAATAATCTGTGAAGTTCTATCATTTTGGAAGCATTTTGTAAAATTACGAGTGTGACACTAAAATGTTTATAATGCCATGTTTCTAAAAACAAATTAAATATGTTTATATTTGACGGTTTCTTTCTGATATTTTACGAGTTGATTGCCGTATAGATTGTTCGATTTTCTCTAAAAATTGTTAGCTATCATCATCTAAAGATTTTGTGTTCTCCAAAAATGAATTTGACTAGAGAACATGTCCGGGCTATGATTGTTTACGATTTTAAATCATATTAACGCCTAAAACTGTAAAGATCGGTTTAGAAATGCCTTTGGCGAAGAAACGCTATTAGGCAACCGTTTATAATTGGCACAGTGAATTCAAAAGGGTTTTTCTTAGCGATGACGCCCAAGAACTGCTGTTACTGATTAAAATATTGCTGCTGTTCCAGCAATGCTTGAAGATCGACGGGCATCTTATGAATTTATTCAGGCGACATTGGGCATTGGTGAAATCAATCCAAAACATTTTATATCAACAGTTAGACGTGAGAAAACTTTGTGTCGATGGATTTCACATAGACTAGTTCCCGATCAAAACAAAAACGCATTGATTGGTGCAGAAAAACTCTGGAAAAATTCCAAGGCGGCACTTCAAATTTGGTTTTGATTATCGTTACTGGTGATGAATCTTGGATTTATTATTATGATCCTGAAAACAAAAGTCAATTGGCTCAAAGGATCTTTCGAACAGAACCTAAGCCTACAAAAGTCCGACGTATTCACAGTGATGATAAGAAGATGGTTGCTAGTATCTTTTTCTAAAGCTGGTCATATGCTACTACAGCATTAGAAGAGAGATGGTTACTGCCAATTGATACATAAATGTCTGTTTACAGCAAATTTTTAAAAAAAAAATCGTGAAAAACGTCCAAAAGGAAAAATAACATTATATCACGACAACGCATCTTCGCATACAGCAAAACTAACAACTGAGTATCTGGATGCTCTAAAGGTAAGCACCATAGACCCTCCACCATACACCCTGACCTAGCACCTTGTGATTTCTTTCTGTTTCCAAAAATTCAAGATAAAATGCAGGAATCACTTCTTCGTCATCAGATGAAGCAATGCAACATTATAAAAACGTGGTTTCTAAGTGACTCATGAAGAGTGGCATGTACTGATGTTAAAGGGAAATATTTTGAAAAACAATAAAAACATTTTCAGTGTCGCCCTCGTAGTAAAGAGATAGACAAACACCTACTACGCAAAGAATGTATATATCTTTAAAGCGCACAATTTATCTCAAATAACTTTTTGTGGCATCCAGCCATGTTCAACATATTCCTTATTATTGGTTTGAATGTTTCAATTATTTGTCAATAATTTGTAGAAGCTATATAAAAATAAACGATAGAGGTTAGAGAAAGTCATGTAAATGTAACACATCAGATTTGTCTTCAGTAGTATCAGAAGATTTGGCTGTACTTAATCTGTAATGCAAATAGCTTTGCCAGAGTTTCACTCAGCTGCAGAACCGTGTAAGTTTTATGAGAACAGCCTCAATTTGAAGGAGATTGTAGATCCGTTCCGCGAGATGTCCTTGCAAGTTACTATTTCTTCACACTTTCTCCCAGAGCTGTTTCCTTTTGATGTACTGGCTACGCTTTGCATTAATAACCGTTAAACATCTCCTTAAGTCTTTATTATGGTTGTTAATATGATAATAAAACTGTACAAAATAAGCAACGTTGAACCTTGACCGTTATGCACATACATGACCATTAACAACACACAGAAAGCATGTATACAGACCTAATTATCTTTAGGACTTCCTTCCTTCCTTTCCTATTAGTGGTCCATGATGCCATCTAAATTAAGGAGAGACTAAATAGCGAAAATTGCCAAAAAAGTGGCAATCTAGATTTTTGGGGTTGACAGACTTATAAATAATTTGCTCTTGAATTTTTTGGCACAATATATTTTACATTTTAAATATGTTACTGTTTTCCCTAACACGTACATTGTAGTAGAGCAGGTATTGCATTCCTCCAAAAATTCAATACCAAGATTTCACAAAAATACATGTTTTGAGGCCTCTGAATCCAAAAAAAGCACTTTTTAGTAAAAGTTCCGTGTGTGTGTGTGTGTGTGTGTGTGTGTGACACACTCGGATAAATATTAAGATTGGTATTTAAGTTCAGTACCTTTCAAAGATGCGACGCGAAGATATTAAAGAAAATCCCCCACTCAAAACTACCCTTTACATGGAACATTTTTGAAATTTTCGATTTTCTAAAAAATGGCACTAACGATTTTGATTAATACCATATATTAAAACATTTACATGACAAATAATCTGTAAATCTTGAATTTTCTGGGAACAGCCTATGAAGTCCTCTTCATTCATAAATGATCTTGTGTAAACTTGCATAACTGGTCAAGGATAAGCAATAGATGAAAACGAAAAACAACCCCCCCCCAAAAAAACTTAAAAACACCCTGTTTATTTCAAATAATCTTTTTGGTGGCATCAGCCATTTCTGAGATATCCGTTATTAATGGTTTGAATTGTTCAATTCTTTGTCATTCTTTTAAAGTTCTGTCGACGTTCAGTTGCTTCTCGTGATTATATGGAAACTATGGAATTTTAAGGCCAGCGTAGAGCGTCCAGTTCTAAAACATTTGACTACCGCTGTTTTCTTTGTGTCTATAACGAAATGTGTTGCAGCTGTTTCCGAAAACGTTTATCTAGATTAAAATGAAGTAGATAGGAATATAAACTTTTGTAAGAATAATATATATACACCCACTAATAAACTATAAAGGGTAAAGAAAGTCATATGAATATAATATTAGAGTTTTCTTACATGAGTTTTTCTAGAGTTGACTTAAGTAATAAAACTGATTAAGGGTATAGAAGGAATAATATGTAATTAACGTAAAAAGAGTGGCCTATCCATTTTACTTAGGAAAAATAAGATAAACATTACAAGGGATAAAGCTAAAATGACGATTACTGTGTGGCATTTTCAACATCAGCCTTGGCACAAATGAAAGCAAGCATTGATGACGCTGCTTAATAGTTGCAGGCAGTGGGTACGGCACGGCAATATATTATTCCAAAAAGTAAAGCCAAATCGCAACTGACTCGAAAATTAAATTACGTTGAAGTTAGGATTCTAGCCCTTGAAAGGTCCTGCTCTGCAAACGAATACACAAGGGTAGTCCCAGAAGTACCCGACCTGATATAGTATATACAGCGGTTTTTGTTTCAAACAAATGACTATGGTAGAAAGTACCACCCTTATACAGCTTAAGTTTGAAGTTTGACGATGATAATTTGTAGTAATTGATAGGCAGTCATAATAGTGAACTCTCTCAGCGAATTTGTAAACATGGATAAAACTGGCAATCTTTATGTGATACAATACTTTCATTTGAAAGGTCTTAGTACAACTAATATTAAAGCTGAGCTAGATTCTACTCTGTGGGAGTCTGCTCCTTCGTTTACAACAGTAACATATTTTATGGCAGAGTTTAAGCGAGGCCGTACGAGCTGCCATGACGAACATCACAGTGGTCGACCAAATGAGCTGACCACGCCAGAAATTGTGAATAAAATCCACAAAATGGTACCACACATCCACAAATGACCGTCGACTGAAAGTGCGCGAGCTAACAGATATGGTAGGCATTTCAAAAAGTGCTGTACATCGCATACTAACTGTAAATTTAGACATGAGAAAGCTGTGCGCAAGATGGGTGCCGCGAAATTCTCACAAGGAACAAAAGCAACGTCGTGAGGATGTTTCGGTTCAGTGTTTGGCGATGTTTTGCTGTAATAAAGCCGAGTTTTGCGTCGATTCATAACTATGGATGAAACATGGGTCCATCACTTCACACCTGAGACGAAGGAACAGTCAAAGCAGTGTATTGAAAGGAGAGAATAGGCTACAAAGAAGGCGAATACAGTTCCAACTGCAGGCAAGTTTATGACGTCAGCTTTTTGGGATGCGCGTGGGATAATTTTTATTGATTATCTTCGTGAAGGAAAATCAATCAATGGCGAGTATTATGCAAACTTATTGCAGCGTTTGAATGATGAAATCAAGCAAAAACGGCCGCATTTAGCAAAAAAGAAAGTTCTGTTTCATCATCACAATGCACCACTTCATACATCCATAATCGCCATGGCCAAAATCAATGAGTTAAAGTTCGAATTGCTTCCTCATGCACCCTATTTGCCAGACTTAGCCCCCTCTGATTATTTTCTGTTTCCAAAGTTGTAGAAATGGCTTGGTGGTAAAATATTTGCCAACAATGAAGAGGTGGAGTTTGCAGTTGATGGTTATTTTGCAGAACTGGACGGTTCTCACTATAAACAGGATATCGAAGCTATTGAACATCCCTGGGAAAAGTGTATCGAGCTCAAAGGAGACTATGTAGAGAATTAAAGATGTTTTATCCCAACATTTGTGTGTTTTCTTTGTTAGGCCGGGTACTTCTGGGACAGCCCTCCTACATGCAGGCGAAAGCTAGTATGTTATATTTTCAAAACATACAAGAGTATATGAATTATTGCACAATACATGCTTGTGAAATGTTTTATATAAACTCGAAATAAATAATCGGTTTGCTTGTTTAAACGATTCTTCGATTCCGTAAAGCCTACTGATACAGCCTGATACAGTTTCACTTTTCTTACATAATTATAAAACTAAACTAACTTAATTAATTCTATTTTTATAAGTAGTGAAGTTCCTTTAGATCAGGGGTGACCAAGTTGTTTTGAGTTTGGGCCAATAAATTGTTAAAGGATCATCTAACTATATTTATATTAATAACTATTTTGAATCTTAACCAAAGTATTATATAATTATTAATAAAGTATTCAGGTAAGAGTAACGCAGGCCGATGTTTAAAACATAATGTTTTAGAAGAAATTCAGTTATTATTCTTACTCTTATTATTCAATTTTTAATAGTTTTCTCTACCTAATAGTAAGTAGATAAAATATTGCATACTATCCGAAAATTCGATACCGAGATTTCACCGGAAGCGCATGTTTCGAGGCCCTCTGAATAAATAAACGTATTTAGAAGAAGGCCCTTGTATGTGTGTGTGTGTGTGTGCGCGCGCGCGTGTGAACAGCAGCATAAATTAAAAACGAAAAGTCGGATAAACATCAAATTCAGTATTTAAGATCATTATCTTACAAAGATACGGCACGAGGATTTTAAAGAAAATCCCCCTCCACAAACTACTCTTTGGATTGGATTGGCTACGGAGGGGACTCGCTTACAAGGGGGTGACCCCCGGGAGGAATGACGAGGCGAGAGGGGACACCGGGCGGCTGGAACCAGAAGAGACGGCACAGGGATAGCAGGGTCCTTAAGTTTCCAGGTAGAGACTCCCCGGCAGACGGGGGATCCCTTCAATACAAAGGGGGTCCAATGTTCTCAAAGGGGTTCTGATACCCCGGCAGCCAGCCGAAAGCCGAGGGACGGAGAGAGTCACAAAGAACATCGTTTTCCCCTGTCACGCTGCACCGAAACAGCATCGCCGACACTTCCGACCCTGAAAGAGACCAACGGATGAAAAATGAAGTGAAATGAGAAGGAAAATGAAATGGAAGAACAGAAAATTCGGGGGATGTGGGAATCCTTCCCAGCATTCACCTGGAAACCCGGGAAAACCCCGAAAAAAACCATGGGCCATGAAGGTCAGCCACGGAAATCAAACCCACGACCTTCCGGCCTGAGCCATTCCGCTCGGTAAACTACCCTTTAGTTGGAAAACGTTTCGTTATCTTTCATTTGCTCGAAAACAACTCTAAAGATTTTGATTAAAAAATCATTCTATATTTAAGATATTTACAGGGAAAATAAAATGTGTATCTTGAGTTTTCTGGGAATAGCCTATAAATTCCACTTCATTCAGAGCTCAGTATAATTTTGTAGTATTTCGATGGCTTATTTCAACATAGTCTGGGAAGTGTCTGTTAATACATCGATACCAAACAAGGCGTCCTCTGGTACATCTGATATAAGCAGTAATGTTTCTTCTACTTCAACACGAATGTCAAAACTAGTTTACCAATTAGAGAAATGAGTGAAAGATCAATAATTAATTATTGATCTGTTAAACTGTGACCTACTTTTGACAAACGTAGTCTGTAAGCAACCGCCATACTTTGACCTTGCTGCTGTTAGCAGTCATAGACCTCCACACAAGTCTCCGGTGACAAGCGTGAATCTCTACAGGCTAATACTTCCAGTGAAAAATGTGAATGCAAAAGTTAGTGAATCGTAATGAAATAACCTCAAGTGCAACAAATGATGTTTCAACTTGGCCAGAGTCAGGTGATCTCACGAAAATCTAAATCTACTGCTACAATAGGTAACAAAATGTCTATTATACTAAAAAACCACTGATAACTTATCGTACATTGTATCACGTTTTTCACAAGTATCAAAATTCAATATGGTTGACTACCTGAAAGACTCCAGTTTTCAGTGTGATTAACTGTAGACTAAATATAATACATGTAAGTCGTTCTAAACAGGAGTTGATGTCAATATGTCGAAACCGTTCTAAGCCCTGAATTCCTATCAGTGGGAACATTATTTAAAAAGTTGTATTACACAAAACTGACAGTATTAAGTTGGATCCGCCCCCTTGTTAGCCAGGAATTCAACATTAGTAAAGCTGTCACGATTGCTTAAAGTATGTGTGCTTGTACTGAACATTCAATCACTATTAAGTAAAATAGATGATCTTTGAATGTTCTGAGTAGTAAACATTTCCATGTTCTGTTTTACATGACCATTGGTGTAATAATTTTAATGAACATTGATGGTTATGTATGTGCTAATATATTTTTCACGAAATTACATATACACGGTGGTGTGGCCATATATGTAAAACTTAATATATTATATTCGATTATAAAGTAGATACATTTTATACAGAAAAGTATTGTTACTAAATTTTAAGTCAGTGGTCTTAACACTTAGTGACCATATCAATAAGTTTTTACTTTCTCTACTGCGTATAGTAAGTAGGGGAAGTATTCTATTCCACCCAAAAATTCGATGTGTAGATTTCGCAGGAAATATGTGTTTTGAGGCCCCCGAAACCCCCAAAACAGCATTTTTAGAAAACGATCCGTGTGTGTGTGTGTGAGCAGCACAACTGAAAAAACGAAAAGTCGGATAAATACTAGATTTGTTATTTAACTTCAGTGTGTTTCAAAGATGCAACACGAAGATTTTCAACAAAATCCTCCCACCTCAAGCTACCCTTTACATGAACATGTTTCGAAAATGGTTATTTTCTAACAAATGAGAATTGATTTTGATTAAAATACTATATGTTGAAGATATTTACATGAAAAATAAAATGTATATCTTAATTTTCTGGAAATAGGCTATGAAGTCATCTTCATTCGGAAGGAGTTTTGTATAATCGTGTATAACTTGTAAACGCTAAATGGTAGATAAAACGTACAACACAAAAAAGTAGATTTCTTTAAAACAAATTTATAATAAAAAGATTACAAAAACAAAAAAAACTATTTGTTTCAAATAACCTTTGTGGCACAAGCCATTTTTGAGATATTAATGGTTCCAGTTGTTCATTACTTAAGAATAGTTTGTATCTACCTATACCTACTAGTAAACGATAGAGGTAGAGAAAGTATGTGAATGCATTAATTATATGGACAAACTTTTAGCTTTTATGTCAGCATTCAATAGCATTACGTTGTGACTTCAATATACATATAAATAATAATAATAATAATAATAACATTAATAATAGTATTACTTTTGGGTAAGTTGCTCTTCCGGGGTCCCCGACAGCGATGGAAGTAGATGTCTTGTATGTGAAAGTGTGTTTGAGGACAGAATTATTAGTCGAGATTTGTGGTCGCTCGGTCCCCCGACCTAAACCCCTGCGATTTCTATCTCTGGGGTAACTTAAAACATAAAGTATACAAGCCAAACCCACTCACCCTGGAAGAATTAAAACAAAATATTCGCCAGGAAATTGCCAGCATTTCTCAACGTGAACTACGGCGAGTGATGGATAGTTTCCTAAAGAGGCGCCAAAATGTATGGAGAACGACAGTAGCCAGTATCAACATAAAGTTGGTACTAAGTAAAGACTTTAAAAGTAGTTTTAAAAATGTTGTACGGTTTCATCCGTGCCTTTCTACTATAGGGCAGACGGCAACGAGCGCCGAGGACGCGGACAGGAAGAACACCGCGCAGCCGGTTCGTAGTTTTTTGACTATATACACACACACGCACGCGCGCACACATACACACTGTACATTGCAGCTTCTTTGCATGTTACAAAATATAAAGAGACCATTTTTCCCTAAATGTCCTACCAATTCTTGTGGAATACATCTTGTAATTGCAATGTTCCTTCACTTGATTAGAGGGCTGCTTGTGTGTTGCAAAAAACAAACGAGAAGGAAAGGGGTGGAGCTCGCTTAACACGCGGTGACACGAAGGTCAGGAATGCCCATACCTGGTTTAGCGTGTCGCTGTTTCTCTAATGCCCCATGGATAGACGTGTAGAAACACTTCCGAATTTGTAAAAGGAAAACGGAAAATCTACTACAGGATGTAGCAGGTTGCGAAACGAAAGATCCGGTAAAAATGCTTAACTGATACATCACGAAATGCGTGAGCGATCTTTAGGCATACATCCTCACTTAGGTTTGTTTCTCCTTCGAAAACACATAATTTGGGTATTAATTACTGTAAAATTATTCCACAGAAAAAGAGAAAGCAAAGATAACAGTGAAACAATGACAGGGATGTTCAAAAGACAGGCATAAAGCGATGAAAAATTGTATTAATTTTAAATACGCAAAATAAAAGAAAACTGTTAAACGGTAGGTATACTTAAGTTCCAAATGTACTGTGGAATAAGCCGCTTTTTTTATTGCTTACCAGTCTAAGGTAGAGGAAGCATTGTAATCTGCCAAAACATTCGGTACCAAAATGTCACAAACAGTTTTTCAGGTTCCATGAACCCCAAAAAAGCAAAGACCCGCATATACGTATTTGTGTAAAGAATAAGTTAAAAAGTCTTATGTGTTGCACTCACATGACTTTCTCTATTCTTGCACATACTATTTTTACAAACTCTTATTCTCCACCTACTTCTTATTAATCGAGATAAACATTTGCAGAAACCATCGTATTGCTAATGTGCTTATAGGTGCAAGGGAATATCGAAGGCTTTAAGCGATTGTCGAATCCTTTAAGAACTGGTTGCTATTTGGAGCACTTCATTCTCTTTGCATGTCCAGAACATAAAAAAAGATTCTGATGTGTTACACTCACATGACTTTCTCTACTCTTGTACAAACTATTTTTACAAACGCTTATTCTCCATATGCTTCATGTTAATCGAGATATCGAGATGTTAATCTTATTGCTAATTTTCCTGTAGATGCAAGGGGAATTGGTAGGCTTTAAGCGATAGTCAAATATTTTAAGAGCTGATTTCTATATGGAGTATTCCATTCTCTTTGCATTACCAGGACCAAAAAAAATGAATATCGAATTTCCATTTGAGAAAAAGTATGAAGTATTGGAAAGTTTAAGGGAATAACAAGGAATTGTTCATTCAACAACAAAAATGTATATGACATAAATTGTGTATTTTAACGTGATCTACATTGTTTGTGTAGTAAAAGTTTGTCTATCTGTTATGGTTTA
The DNA here is from genome assembly GCA_030765065.1 of Deroplatys truncata. Classification (NCBI taxonomy): domain Eukaryota; kingdom Metazoa; phylum Arthropoda; class Insecta; order Mantodea; family Mantidae; genus Deroplatys; species Deroplatys truncata. The sequence goes on along the minus strand of CM060975.1, from coordinate 196,325,911 downwards.
CCAGTTATGCAAAAGTCGTTCACAATGAAGAATACTTTTGGAGACATTCCAAAAAAATTCGAGATATACATTTTATTTGTCATGCAAGTATCTTACATATATGATATTTTAATCAATAGAGCCATTTTTGAGAAAATTAAAATTTTCGAAAAATGTTCCATGTAAAGGGTAATCTGGGGTGGGGAGATTAACCTTCGTGTCGCATCTCTGGAAGATACTGAACCTAAATACCAAGTTTGGTGTTTATCCGACTATTCGTTCCAGTGTTATGCTGTTCACAGACAGACACACAGACGGACATGTTTCCAAAAATGCTTTTTTTTTTGGATTCAGGGGGCCGCAAAACATGTATTTCCGGTGAAATCTGGGTATGAATTTTTGGGTGGAATACAATACTTCCCCTACTTACTATACGCAGTAGACAAAGTAAAAATGAATAGTGAATTCCCATTTGAGAAAGTATAAGTATTGAAAAATTCAAACAAATAACAAGGAATATCTTGGAAATGGTTCACTCCACACAAAAAAAATGTTATGTCATAAATTGTGTGTTTTAACGAGATCTATATTTCTTGTGTAGTCAAATTTTCTCTCTTACGGTTTACCAGTTATGCAAAAACCATTCAGAATGAAGAGAACCTTTGGGGACAGTCCCAGAAAATTCATTTGCCATGAAAATATATTAAATATATGATATTTTTATCAAAATCGTTCGATCCATTTTTTGAGAAAATCAAAATTTATGAAAAATGTTCCATGTAAAGGTTAGATTGAGGCGGGAAGATTTCCTTGAAAATCTTCGTGTCGTATCCTTGAAAGATACTGAACCTAAATATTAAGTTTGTTATTTATCCGTCTTTTCGTTTTTGAGTTATGCTTTTCACAGGAACGCAGACATACACACACACGACCTTTATTTAAAAGTTTTTTTTTAATCAGGGGGCCTCAAACATTTATTTCCGGTGAAATATAGGTATCAAATTTTTGGGTGGAATGCAACTCTTCCCCTACTTTACCTAGTAAAGTCAGATGAATGTCAACCTTCATATTTAAGTCTGCCATGTTTCAAGGAGGCGGCGCCGTGGCCGAGTGGTTAGACCGCTCGTATCCCTCCCAGGGACCTGCATATGGGATTTGTGGTGGACGAAGTTGCGTCTGGGCGGGTTTTCTCCGGGTTCTCCCGTTTCCCATTCATTCCAACTGCTCCATCATCACCTTTCATTTCATCAACATTTCGTTTCATCTACACCCATCCTGGATGCTTTGTCTGATCCATGAGTGTCTGCTCCTCGACGGGCCTCTGGCATCCGCTTGTAAGTCATGGGGGGTGTAAGTCCTACACAAGAGGAGGGCAAACAGATAATGAATGAATGTTTCAAGGATTCAAATGATGATATTCACGAAATTTCCCGCATCCAAACTACGGCGTAGAAAAATGCCTTAGCTTTCATTTTTGTAACGATTTTAATTAAAATATCATGTGTTTGAGATACGTGTATTATGAAGAAGAAAATATTTATCTTTAATGTTCTGTAAGTAGTACCAGTAATGTTCCATGTAGTACCAGATTGAGTTTGGTGTATTTCAGCATAAGGCATGCAGAAAAACTTACTACCCACAGGAAAAACGCATTAAACTACATAATTAGTGACAATGCTCGTAGTGTTAGGCATTTTGGAAATATCCCATGATGTATGCACATTTTCCCAAGAGTAAGTGTGCCAAATGTCGGGACATGTTTGAAAGTTCGTAAAACCTCGTTGCAATGGTTTCTAATCTTATTCTTCTAATATTCTTCTTCTCCATGCCTGATAGAGGCCTCCGAGCAATATGTTCCGGTCTTTCATGCCCAATATAGAATGCGACGCCAAGAACCATAGTAGTTAAAGAACGTCCATAAATAAAACTCAATTTTGAACGTTGTTGCCCACGTCGGTTCAGACTAAGCACTTCCTGTCTAGCTTAAAGCCATTTCTAAGCAAAAATGCATCTAAAATAACTTAAGTATTCACTTTTGTTATTCCACTTACAACCGTGTTATACTTTAATAATTGGGTATCTATATAACTTTGTAACGGCAGAGAAAGTCGTATGAGTTTACCACATCAGATTTTTAACTCTTGCTATGTTTAGGTCAAAGCCGAAAAGTTCAATCACGTTTGAAAATTCTAATAATCTAGCTGGTATTCACATTACAGGTCTTAAGTTTACCTACTGTACCGAAGTACTATTTCTGAGTCTATCGTGACCGGTGGCTTCAAATGTGCCTCATACACGCCTTTAAGCCGTGAATTATTTTAAGATATCGTAGGTACTTTGAAGGCGATGCGCAATGCTGCAAGTACTTTTTAAGTTTCTGACTTCTTGGTGAGTACAAGATGCAACAAGAAAATACGAAGTTTAGTTTTTATCCCGATTTTTGTTTTAGAGTTGTGTTGTTCACAGACACAGACCGAGTTTAATGAACTCTGTCCCAATAGCCCTTTTCGCATACGAACTCTGTATAAGCAAACCATGAATTATGTCCCAACAAAAATGTTCTCAGGTATTAATCGGCCACGATATAAGGTTTTGTTGAAAATGCAAGGCTAGGAATCAGATTGGAGTGAGGGGCAAGGCGATAGGGGAATGTACAGTCGCACAATGAAAACAGCACTACATTTGCAGGTCTCAGCCTCGTTAGTAAATGTAGCTCGGAACTGTTTTCTTTACCTGACTGGCCTTCCGATGCCTCGCCCGTTTGTTCCGTAATTGTTTAGTTCCTCTTCCCACTGCACGCACTCATATCACAGCCGACTAGTTCAGCAGCTTCGATCCCAACAGTTACTACTGGTACGATTAAACATCGTAGACTCAACAACTTTCTTCCATTTAAAACAGGCTTAGGACTGGCAACAGTTACTGCACGTAACTAAAAACTCACTGCTGGTATCTAAAAAACTAACAAATTATTGTGGGAGAAACTTAAGTTACGTGTCGTACGAAGTCGTACCACGTCATACACTTTGATCCATAGTCAATGATATGCTGTAGCAAGAATGCATTTTATTTCTGCTTTCTTGCTCTTGATGGCAATGTGTGAACGTGCTAAAACGTATCGCTTGAATGTGTTTTAATACCTATAGATTATAGGATGTTCAACAGAGGGGAACACCTCGGCACTACAACCTACAGAGAGCAATTGCACCTACCATCTCCAGTAGGAAGAGATAAAGTGAGACAGGCTACAGAAACACGCGAAGTCCCTAACATTTCCAAGCTCGCAGACCATGCGTTATTGCCTGAGCTGCCGAGATAGGGCGATGAACGTCCCACCAGTCGAGCGGCTCTCTTTCCAGTGAGCACATATCCGCGCCATTTGTCCGGCACCGCCATACATCACTAGACAAGGAAGTACACCTGAAAACTGAGAAAGAAAGGGAATGAATGGAAAATGGCGGAAACGAATTCGTGGTATAGAAGAAACCATACCAACATTTGCCCTGTCGATCCCATGAAAAATCCATGGTGAGAGTGGGCGGTCGCCGGGGATCGAACCTGGAACCTCCCGAATGCGAATCACGGATTTTACCTCCTGAGCCATTTCAGTGCTTTAGTACCTAAATCAGCTGGAATATGCGAGGATGGGATGAGTAAAACAATTAGTTTAGTTTTAAGGGAGGGATTAGAAGTTGATAGTTCGAACGGAAGTTGCACTAAAATCGCTCCACATAGTAGGTGAAAAAGGCTGCTATTACATATGTAGTTTTCGAGCACATAATCGCAGAAAGCTTCAACACATTTATTATTTGCATCACAGAAGCCAAGTCTTCTGAAAGAACGGAATGGCTCAGGAGGTAACGTCTGTGGCCCGCATTCGCGTGGTCTCGGGTTTCGACCCGCGAACGCTCACTTCGACCCATGGTTTTATTTTTCCGGGGTCGTCAGGCGAATGCTGGAGTGATTTCTTTCGTCCCCTAAATTTCCTGCCCCTCCATTTCGTTCCATTAATCATTTCATTCATCCTTCACCCCGTTTGATCTTTTTCAGGGCTGGGAGTGTCGGCGATGATGTTTCGGTGCAGCGTGGCAGCGAAACAGGATGCTCTCTGTGAACCTTCTACGTTCTTCGGCTGTTTGACGGGATATAAAGACCAGCCTCTGGAGGGCGTTGTACCGTGTGGGGCGGGGTCCCCGGTGTACCTGCACGACTACAGAGGCAGGCGTCTCAATCTGGAAACCGTAGAGATCCTGTTATTGCTGTGCCGTCACTCCTGGTTCCGGCCGCCCGGTGTCTCTCTTCACCTCATCCCTCCCTCTCGTGGGCGTCTCCTTTGGGACTCGATACAATATCCTCATTCCTGGATCTGTGCCGAATCCCCTCCGCTTCACAATCCAATCCAAGTCCTCTGAAAATGAATCAACTTCTTCCAGTTTCAGTAATGGCAGCTCAAAGAAGCACTAAAGGAAATTGCCGATTTCAGATCGTTTATCATTATTCATTCATTAGTTACACACGCCTCTACCGAATACAAGAGATAATATTGCTACTCATATTCAACCCACTATGCTATTAAATAAACCAATCTCAATATATCTTAACATTGTAACAAATCAAATAAATTAAAATAATTATTTCCGGAAATAGTTATTTTAATTCATTTGATTTGTTACAATCTTAAGAATTATGTTTACTTATATTTTGCAACGATGGTTATTCTCAACAAATTGTAAAGATATTGGAACGTTATATTTTATTTTGGGTGCATGAGCAGTAATATTAGGAACAGTCTTAAATATTTTAATTCGAGCAAATGAATTAGGGTATGTTTCAGTTAGCTTATTCGGAGGAAGAAAACATACCAGTGATATGTAATTGTTGAATTGCCCATAGACTGTAAAAACTTAATGAAATAATTGTGGATTACTCTCAAAGGTATCATTAACGATTATTGTATCCGTTCGACAGAAAAGCTCCAAATTAACTTTATTTGTGAATCCCACTATATCGATAGCACTATCTCAAATGATTAAAATGATTATCTATAGCTTCTACAAACCACTCTTGGGAAAGCTTATTTTTACTTTTTCTACTAGGTACAGCAAGTAGGGGGAAGTACTGTATCTCACCCAAAAATTTGATACAGAGATTGCACCGAAAATACATGTTTTGAGGTCCCCTGAATAAAAAAAAGCATTTTTAGAAAAAGATCCTTGTGTGTGTCGGTGAACAGCATAACTCAAAAACGAAAAGTCGGATCAACCCCAAACTTGTATTTAAGTTCAGTACCTTCCAAAGAGAAAGTTTCTCCACCCTAGACTACTCTTTACATGGAACATTTTTCGAAAACTTTGATTTTATAAAAAAAAGGCTAACGATTTTGATTAAATGCCATATACTAAAAATACTCACACGACAAATAAAATATATATCTAGAATTTTTGGAAATAGATTGTGAAGTCCACTTCATTTGGAAGAAACTTTGTGTAATCTTGTATAACTGGTAAACGTAAGCGACAGATGTACAACACAAAAATGTAGCTCTTTTTAATACACACACTTTACTTAAAATAAGTATTTTGTGGTATAAGCTGTTTCTGAGATATCCGTAATTAAATGTTCGAATTGCTCATTTCTTAGTCATTCTTTTAAAGTTCTTTCAACATTCAGTTGTTTCTCGCGATGTCATGGAAACAGCATGGAATTTTAAGGCCCGCATATAGCGTCCAGTTCTTAGACATTTGACTGTCGCTGTTCCCTTTGTATCTATAACGAAATGTGTAACGCAGCTATTTCTGCAAAGGCTTATTTGGATTAGATAGAAAAACAAGCTTGAAGTATAATTTGTATACCCGCTAATAAACGATAGAGGGTAGAGAAAGTCATGTGAATCTATCACATCAGATTTTTCTATCTACTAACCGAAATAATCGTTTGCAGTTTCATTACACATTTCGTTATAGGTTCTAGAGTGTATAGGAAACCGAACCGATAGATGTTTAAAATCGGTTCGTGATATTGTAGCGGACCAGGTTGAGCATTGAGAATTGCAACATATTTCGTTAGCCAGCGCAAGTGTGGAATTCAGGTTAACAGAACGCGTCCACGCTGCACAACGCCGAGTCAGCGCTTCTGTATGTATTTATACTACAGGGTTTTGACTCGGTCGCGGAAGTTGCTACACGAGAGTTGCCACGAGAGAGTTATCAGAGAGTTGCTAGAGAATTGCCAGGCGGTTATCGCGGGCCATTAATCACGAGAAGTGATAGAGAGTTACGAGAGAGTAGTCAAAGATCATTTGTCAGACTCGCCACCAGTTAACCAGGTAAGCATGCGTCTCATCTAAGTTCTATTGACTTGCCGGGGCTTCACCCCAAACTGAATGTACGCACACTTAAAGCAACAGTATAATTCATTGGGCCAATACATCCCCTGTGCTTTATTTAAATACCCCCTATCCTAGAACGCCACCCTGGCCTGCCTAACACCCCGGTACCAACACATCCCCCCTACCTCTGAGCTACAAACTCCCCTGTGTAATCACCTACTGCGGGGGTAACCATCCCCGTGGGGTGTTACAATGTGGTGGAGGCGCCGGGTACATGTAGTAGGCACCGACTACAATGTGACGGAGTCTCCGGGTATAATTGGGGAAAACATCCTTACCTCTTCCAGCCAGGGGATGTAATCATTTTTTTCTCTTTTCTTTTTGCAAGGTGTAAAACACGCCTCATTTTGGGATAACCTTTTACCTGAGGTTATCTGCGGAAGACCCACCCTCCCACCCTTTGCATCATGAGTTACCTACACAGAATATAACTTCTTTTAACTTTTCTCAAGTTATGTATATTGTTTTAGTGTAGTACATTTAAGTTATTATGCATGGTTGAACCTGCTCAAAACTCTACTAGTCCTACTACTAAAGAGATTAGAAATCTGTGCGCAGAATTAGCAGCTATACAGGGGAACAATTTAAATTCCAAGAATTTCTAATCACAGATTTGAAAGGAATTTCAAACGAGATCGCGGCACACGCTGAGACGGCAAATCAAATACGTCTCCGCTCCGGCAAGATCATTAACACTTCTAGCTCAAGCACAAGTAGGGTAGAAAAACAGTTAGCCATGAATAAGGGAGACGAACACACAAATACTATGAGTAAAATGGACTCACCTGTTTTAAGTAGAAGGGTAACTGAAGCACCTCAACCCATGCACATTAGTCGTCCACCATTGGATCCGGGTAGCTTCGCGGGGAAACCAGGGGAAACTGTAAGGGACTATCTCCATAAGTTTGAGTTGATAGCGCGTGCCAATAATTGGGATGACCAGCATAAAGGGCAGTATTTACCATGCTACCTTAATAGTACCGCACTAAACTGGTACAAAACCTTTGCCCATAGAAATAGGGACGCCCAATGGGAAACATTGAAGCAGGGGTTATTAAAAGCCTTCATTCACGCGGCAGAGGAGGAAATGATGGAGGTCAGACTAAGGCAGAGGGTGCAGGACCTTAGTGAGCCCACAGAGCAATACGCTTATGACATTATAGCTCTGTGTGATCTAGTCAACCCCGAAATGACAGAGAAGGAACGGGTAAAACACATCGTGAGGGGCCTTAAACCATCACTAATAGAACAGGTACTGCCCTACAACCCACAAACAGTGGACGCTCTCATACAGTTCGTCCGCAGGGTAGAATCAGCCCGCTACCTAGCAGGAAAAAGGGTAGACCTAATCGATGCACAGGGAATTCCCCCTAGTATGCCAGACGATACCCTCCAGAAGCAGGTATCAGAGATGTCAAAGATGGTGGGTGAGTTAGCAAAACAGGTGCAAAACCTGACAATGAACCCCCGCCCTCCACCCCTGAATTACAATCCACAGCATCAATCCGTTAGGAATTACGGACAGGCCCCCAGCGGCTATAGGAGCACATATAGTCAAAGAAGAACGGTGTCCGCCAGGCCTGTGTGCGCCTACTGCAAACGGGTAGGCCACGTAATCGCTAATTGCCAGACACGAAGGAGGAATGCAAATTTTCACGCAAAGCCTCGAAACAATCACCCCCCATAAAGGCCGCGGTAAAAGCATAACAGAAAACATCAACCCTGGGAACACATTAAAAACTATAGGAACATTAGCAGGGACAAGGATCGACATTCTCATAGACACAGGCAGCTCAGTAAGCATAATCAATGACGACCTGGTAGGTACAAGCAAGCAACCAGCACCCCCAAATATGATTTTGCGAACTGCAAATAACAATTTGCTTGCTGCACAATACCAAACTAACACTAACTTCCAAATGGGTGACGGAATTCAAAGAACAACTAATAGTAGTAAAACACTTCCCGCATAGTTTATTGCTGGGCATGGACTTCCTTCAGAAACACCAAGCCGTTATAGATCTAGGGAACAACACAGTTACACTAACACTGCAAAATTCGAAGAAGGTCACGGTAAGCTGCCAGCGAAAGCGAGAATGTCCTCTCATGCAAATTACACTTGAAGCAGATGCTGAACAGACAAAAATTAAAGCAACATGTCAGCATGACGTAGAAATCCTTCCATTTGCAACCACACAGATAGACGTCAAAATACCCTCACTTCCTACAAACACATTATTACTGGAACCATGCATTAACACTATGCAGAAAAAACACGTTAACATTATACCGGGTCTGTGCAATAATAATCAAAATCAAAAGATACAAGTCCACAATAATACCGCCGCCCCTCAGAGAATATTTAAAGGGACAACACTAGCACTCATACACGAAGTTGCATTAGTCCAGGCAGACACTTTCACACGTGAGACAACAAAACAAATAGACATCAAAGACGCCAAATTTAATATTAATTCACGACTAGAACCAGGACAACACGAACAGCTACGAAATTTTCTCGACAGGTACAGACATACCTTCGCCACTAGCCTACAAGAGTTAGGGACAACAAACATTGCGGAGTTCAAAATAGAGTTGACAAACACGACACCAATTAGACAGAAGCCATACAGGGTGTCCCATAAACAGCGGGAAATAATAAACCAACAAGTGGAAGAAATGAAAGAGGCTGGGATAATAAAAGACTCACAGAGTAGCTGGTGTTCACCAGTAATTTTGGTCAAAAAGAAATCAGGAGAATATCGGTTTTGTGTAGATTACAGAAAACTCAATGCACAAACAGCTGCATCCGCCTATCCCTTACCACTGATTGACGACATACTTAGCTATTTAGGAGGTTCAAAATTTTACTGTACCTGCTAAGTGCATACTTCCAAGTACCTCTAGCTCAAGAAAGTAAGAAATATTCGGCCTTTTGTACGTCGGACGGAGAGTACGAATTCCAGACCTTGAGCTTCGGGCTCGCGAATGCCCCTAGAGCATTCACAGAGATCGGAAATAAACTGTTAGGCGACCTGCGATACGAAAAAGCACTCATATATCTAGACGATATAATAATGTTCGCAAATACATTTCAGGACTTATTGGCAAACCTGGAAGCAGTATTTAAGAAATTAGAACAACATACGTTTAAGCTAAAACCCCAAAAATGTTTTTTTGGTATGGACAAAATAAAACTCCTAGGATACGAAGTATCGGCAGCAGGCATAGAACCTGATAAAGACAAAATTCAAGCTATTACACAGCTCAGAACGCCTAGGAACGTCAAAGAAGTAAGGTAGGTCTTAGGTTTATTTTCTTTCTACAGGAGGTTCATTAATAACTTTGCAGCGATCGCGAGGCCACTAAACGAACTAACAAAGGCAGACCAAAAGTTTGTATGGGGCCAAGAACAGCAAGAAACCTTCCAAAAGCTGAAGGATTTAATGGTTAGGGCTCCGGTGTTGGCACATTTTATGCCGGGAGCCAAAACCCAAATGAACTGCGATGCCAGCATGTACGGCATAGGCAGTTGCCTCCTCCAAGAACGAGATGAAAAATGCACCCAGTAGGCTTTGTGTCTAGAAGTCTAAGCAAAGCTGAAAAGAACTATAGCGTTTCGGAACAAGAGCTGTTAGCAGTTATGTACGGTTTTTCGAAGTTCCGCCAGTACATATATGGTTACCCTGTAACCGTAGTTACAGCCCATGCTTGCCTGTGCCACCTAAATAGGTTGAGAGATCTAACAGGGAGACTGGCACGTTACAGCTTGATGCTACAGGAATTTGATTACACAATTCAACATAAATCAGGGATTAAACATAAGGACGCAGATTGTTTGTCTAGAATGCCAATAGACCCCCCTGAACCCGAAACAGCACAAGAGCAGGAAGACAGAATTTCCTGTCTCATAGAACCCATAGAATTAGCTAAAAAAAGAGGAGGATCCCCAGCTAAAACCCCTAATACAAGCCGTAAGACAGCCGGGTACAGCGAATGCTAAACTAGTACGACAAGCTGCAACATACGTGCTGAAATCGAATGTCCTGTACCGAAAAAATGCTGGTAGTACAGGGAACATGCACTTGTTAGTAGTACCTGATAGTTTAAAGCAGGAAATACTATATAATAGTCAAGACGATCCGCTAGGAGGACACTTCGGGTTTTCAAAAACTTTTCACAAAATTAATTCACATTCTATTGGATTGGAATGAAGAGGGACATACAAAATTATGTAAGAAGATGCACTTCCTGTCAGCAACGAAAAGGTCCAGTTAATCAGCAACCCGCAGGTTTAATGCAACCCATAAAGGTCAACTATATAGGAGAAAGGTTCTCCATAGATATCTTGGGGCCTTTCCCAAAGTCCTCTAGAGGTAATATTTATGAACGAAGTGACACAAGAACTACTTAAGATGATGGGAACAATACCGACTTTCACAACAGCCTACAGACCCCAAACTAATGGCCTAATAGAAAGGGTGAATAGAACTATCGCGCAAGTAATCAGTAACTACGTAAACACACAGCACACAGACTGGGATAATAATTTACATCAAATTCGGTTTGCCATAAACACAAGCAAACAGGGGAGTACTAAGTTCACGCCCTTCGAATTACTGTATGCACGGAAACCGGTATCAGTCCCAGACGTTCAATTACAGGGCACCTCACAAAACCTATTTGTGCAGCAAACACGCGAGGCAATAATAAAAGCAAGGGCGTTAGCATCCCAAAACATAGTAAAGAGCCAGAGGAAAAATAAAAAATTATATGATTCAAAGAGGCGGCACGTCGAGTATAAAGTTGGCGATTTGGTGAAGCTATATACCCCTAAAAGGAGGGTAGGTAGAGCCACGAAACTTTTGATGAACTACACAGGACCGTATAGGGTAATGAAAAAACTGGGGCCCTTGAATTACGTAATTAAGGCCAGAAATTCCGTGAAACGCCAGAATGTCCACGTTAGTAGAATTTCACCATATTATGCATAGTGAGCATACAGCATACTTGCGACACTTGCACAGCGAGTAAACACAATCTTATTGCCACATATAAATGACACAAAAAATCGCCTACGTATCACTCAATGTCCATCAATACACAAGTGCTGACATTATTACATGACGGAATGCGTTACACAAATGCGTCCACGCTGCAGTAAGGCTGAGGCATAAAACAAACAAACAGGAAAAAGAAAGAGGTTAATACATTAAACATCAGCAATAGTTCTCAAATAGGTTAAGTAATAGGTTACAATGCAAGACGTAGTATATCTTCGGACCTCCAGCTTAAGTTAGGCTAAAAGTGATAATCCACGCGATTCACTTTTACTTCTTTAATTTTTTTGTTGCTCTCTCTTTCTCGCGATGAAGAGAAAATATATCTGGAAGTGAAAATATAATGGGAAATCCGAGACGCGACCCTGTTATTCGCTTAATACAGATATCTTTGTTCAGATACAGGAATTTGAACAATATACATTATCCCCCCCAGGAGTTCAGAGTAGGGCCGAGGGACACAACAGAGAGCAAGTATAAAGAAGTATTGTTGTTCTTAAGTTCGGGGAGCAGAGTTGAATAAATAGGAAATAAGATTTAGTGGAGATCGAAAAGTTGTTTCATAGTACTGTTATTCATATAACTGTTAGTATAAGATTAATTTAAGATAGGTATTTGATAATGTGTTTTGAGAACTATAGGTTGATGCCAGGAATTCTTTTCTCCGCACCTTACACATTCGTTAGCGCATATAGAATAAATAATAGTAGGAAAAAAATCCAATAACGTACACTCTGGTACGACAACCAAGCGCTGTTAAATAAATAAATGTTAATTAGCAGATAAGGCGAAGCAAATCAACGTGCAAAATAGATAAATGTAACGTGGCAAATAAGCAAGTGTAAATAAATAAAAAAAATTCTCTCACGACCAGGGCAGATAATACACGAGATGGAGCAGGGACATAGAAATTTTGAAACTCGCATCCTGTTTCAGAGCAACGTGAAAATGACCAACGGTAAACTGCAACTATTGTTGAGTCTACTCCCCGTTCTGTTAGGCCAGGAGCGACCCCTGCCAGTGGTAATAGTGACCGGGGCCGTCTGGATACCGCTTCCACAAACCACAGCATACCAAGCGTCAGTAATCGTCGAAATCATAGAAATAGTATTTATGACTGTTTGCATAGTAGTCATGGCCTTGTTAGCATACAGAATATTGAAGAAATTTTGTAAGGAAAACTCGAACTTTTCAAACTCGACCACGGCGGAACCACAGCACACGTCACATCAGGGAATTATAATTCTGGCAACACCAACCGATGCCGCCTCAGAATCAACACTAACATGACGGAGAAATACATAAGAGAGATAAATAAAATAAATAAATCAAAAGGCTCAAAATAAACAAGGGGATGAAGGCAGGAAAGGCACAGGTATCCGCCACGAATTACGCAACACAAGATACGTAACACATTCCACACACGCGGAAGGGTACAGAAATTTTGGTTCACAAACTTAGAAACACAGATATCGCTTTCATAAACATACAATTCTGCATGAACGGTAAGTGTCGAAAGCAGCAGTCTGGTCATGAATTCCGCTGACACAAGTATTCGTCGCCTCACGCACAGAGCTTGACTTTGCACTTCTCAGTGGCGTGTAGCACTGCGACAAGTATATGAATAGAAAATGGAGTGTAAATATGGTTGTTTTTTTGTGTTTGTTGTGTTTCATTGGTCACAACATCTGCAATATTCGTATTTCTGTGTACTAATTTCAAAAACTAAGTCTATTTTAGAGGATGCCCTCCAGCAGGCAAGAGAAACCACAGTCTACAGCAGCCTCAGCGACCCTCTTCCCCGGGTTACAGAAGCGAGGTATCAGCAAAATGCCAAAACCGGACATCTAACCACCGCTTACATACAATGCAACACACACACACAAAAAAATCAGTTTTGGACAGTTACAGAGAAAAATCATTGTATAATGTACAAATTTAATTTAATTTTGTTCGAACGAACATATCAAGTCAAGCAGAACTTATGAGTAGTCGCATCACACCTGGATAACAGAACTTAATGTTTTCTTTCTGTTCCGTGTTTTTTTTCTTTTCCCTCTCTCGTTTTTTTCAAAATTTGGAGAGACAAGGAATCGGCAGGGGTACCAACTCACTTTCTAAATTTACCTTTTCTCTGCTGTGTTTAGTCTCATCCCGTTACATTTTAAAACGCAATATAATCCTTCCAACCTTATCCTAAGTGACATCCATCTTTGACAACCCTGTTGCTGCGCACCAAGAAACCACCAAGAAGAGAAGCACCCGACAAAAAAAGACCCAGGTAGAACAGTGCCCACCAGTATGCGCACGCCTGTAACTCACCACGGGAGTCGCGCCAGAACACGCAGAATTGGTGCGCTCCGAAGGAACGCCACTGCTTGACCACAGCAATGCAGCATGCGCGGAAATAAATACTACGTTTCCGAGAAAATAGCTAAGTATGCAGAGTCACTCAGCAGTTCTGTCCCAGCACCTTATTCATTCAAGGCAGAGTTCACCTCCGGGCACAACAGTAAGCAACCAGCTGAGAAGAGTCCAAGATTGGTAGCAGGCTGCGGTGCGCAGCCGAACCCACCCCTAACGTACTCACCAACCCTTAAACAAAATTTTCCCTGGTATCCGAGTCTTGGACAGCAGAGGACACCAGAGCATTTCAATTGTTTAAAGCTCAACCATGTTTTGTTTTTTTTTCTCTTTTTCTCTCCGCCCTCGTCTAGGTAGACTGTTTTAGTACCCCTAAGATGTTTGTCCTCCTTTTCAATTTTAAATTCCGGGTCGGAATTTGGCGAACCTGGGACCGATGTAGCGGACCACGTTGAGCATTGAGAATTGCAACGTATTTCGTTAGCCAGCGCAAGTGTGGAATTCAGGTTAACAGAACGCGTCCACGCTGCACAACGCCGAGTCAGCGCTTCTGTATGTATTTATACTACAGGGTTTTGACTCGGTCGCGGAAGTTGCTACGCGAGAGTTGCCACGAGAGAGTTATCAGAGAGTTGCCAGAGAATTGCCAGGCGGTTATCGCGGGCCATTAATCACGAGAAGTGATAGAGAGTTACGAGAGAGTAGTCAAAGATCATTTGCCAGACTCGCCACCAGTTAACCAGGTAAGCATGCGTCTCATCTAAGTTCTATTGACTTGCCGGGGCTTCACCCCAAACTGAATGTACGCACACTTAAAGCAACAGTATAATTCATTGGGCCAATGCATCCCCTGTGCTTTATTTAAATATCCCCTATCCTAGAACGCCACCCTGGCCTGCCTAACACCCCGGTACCAACGCATCCCCCCTGCCTCTGAGCTACCAACCCCCCTGTGTAATCACCTACTGCGGGGGTAACCATCCCCGTTGGGTGTTACAATATGCTGATCTTGAGGTTCCATACTCTTTACAACTGCACAGCAACACGGCCTTAAAAAATTGAAAGTATTGAACAATTCAAACCAGAGTAACGAATATCTCGGAAACGACTGATGCTACAAAAAGTTGTTGGAAGTAAATTGTGTGTTTTAAATATTTCTACATTTTTTGTTTACGCTTTTGTCTATCTCTTATGGTTTACCAGTTATACAAAACGATACAAAACGCTCTCCGAATGAAGAGACCTTCAACCGTGCAGGGTGACTCAGGAGGCAACGCCTGTGCCCCGCATTCAGGAGGTCCCGGGTCGATCCCCAGAGGCCGCCCTCTTTGACTTCGGCTTTTTCGTAGTTCTCCCTTGTCGGAAGACGAATGCTGAAGTAGTTTTTTCTAATACCACGAATTTTTCAGCTTCCTCATTCCCCCCATTATTTCGTTTTATTCTTGAGGCTTGACTGGGCAGATTGGTGGTGTGTGATGCGAGATGGGCATGGACTTGTTCATCAGTTGCCTGAAGGAGTATTTCCAGCTGTGAACTTTAGGGATCCCGTATATTCAGGGCCGTATTTAGAGGGGGGTTTCTAGGGTTCAAACCCCCCCGAAACTTCTGACAGTTTTATTTATTTAAATTCATAGCAAATCAATATGGCAAAATGTCGTTAGATAACAGGTCTATTGCTAGTAACATATTTACAAGCAAAGGGGAAACTTAATATCGTCGCCTTACATAGGTAAGGTGACCATACATCCTGGTTTTCGAAGCAGTCACAATATTTTGTGCTGTAAGGTGGAATATCCTCATTCTGGTGAGTTTTCTTGTCTATATAATGTCTCCAAGCAATCACCTTATCCATGTAACGTTTATATACTACGGGGTAGATACATGGTAACTGTGTGGGGTACTGTTAAGTTAGAGCTACTTGTGGAAAACCCTCCCGGAAATTTTTTTTCTGGGTACGGGCATGCGTATATTCGCACCTACCGCTTCTTGTCCGGGCAACCATACTTCGGAATTTTCATCTTATACCTTCCTTCCGGAGATTGCATACGACACAATAGGCCTCTTCGGCAGTGCTTAAATTCTCATGTGTCCCTTTCGAAAAAATAGACCTTCACAGGCTATTCCCCAAAAAATAAAAAATGTATTTTGTCATGTAACTGTCTTAAATATGTGGCATTCTGATCAAAGTCGTTAGAGGTAATTTTTTTCATTTATACCCCGCCTTTAACTGCTATAATCATATCAGCAGCCTTTTACTTTAGAATGTATTGTTTTATCGGCAATGCTGTTAACTCCTATGCACTTGTTGATTTCTAGGTTTCTTTGGGTTTTGTGCATTAGATCAGTCACATATTTACACATCATTCTAAACTTCCAGGCTCTAGAGAGGATAGAGAATAAACTTGGCTAGAGAAATGTCCCTATCCCTAGCCAGGAATCGAACCCGGGACCCCTCGCTCCGCAGCCAAGTGCTCCACCGATGAGCGACGAGGCCAGCCAGAAATATTTTTTTATAAAATAAAAAATAACGAAACATGTTCCATTTAAGGGAAGGTTTGGGGTGGGGATTTTCTTGCCAATCTCATTTCGTATCTTTGGTATTCGTCGAAAATGTTGTTTGCGAGTTAAGCTGTCCACAGAAACAGATAGACATACCATAGACACGCAGACATACACCGGATCTGCTTCTAAAATTTGTTTTTTCCATTCAGGGTGCTTCAAATATGTACACCCTAAGACAAGATAAAAAAAAGCAGCAAACTGTCGAAGCGTATATTTAAGTCCAAGTCGTTTCCGCGGCCGGTTCATAATGGTCTATAATATTGAGTGCCACCGCTAAATATGCTGTTAAGAGCCGGTGTAATGAGGCCTACCGAGGTTCGCGTCCCGAGCATAATTTTAGTTTTTTCAAGAAAAACGCAATGTTTATTACGCATACTATAATATACTTTCCAATTGCCAAGGCTTTTTCTATTTTATGCTCACACATAAAAACTTTCCTTTTCGTTTTCAAACTAAATCAAGAAATAAGTAAATATTGTGGTTTTAAATAAAAATTCTGATGTGATACATTCACATGACTTTCTCTACACTTTATCTTCATTAGTGGGTATATAAATTATTCTTACTAAAGCTTATTTTACTGTCTGTTACATTTTAATCCAAATAAACCTTTGCAGAAATAGCTGGATTACACATTTCGTTATAGATACAAAGGGAACAGCGACAGTCAAATGTTAAGAATTGGACGCTATATGCTGGCCTTAAAATTCCATACTGTTTCCATACAATTGCATAGAAACAGTGTGGAATGCACTTTAGAATGCTTACTAATATGCACTTATTTTGAAAATGAAAAGAGTAATTTGTTGTGTTCTTATGCATGAATGTCTCAAAATTAATAGATGTCTTATGCATGGAAAATATACAGCATTGACATATATTTAACAAATTAAAATTTAAATAATAAAAAGCAATTATACCAAGGATTCGAAACTAGGTTGTTCCAATTGCAAGACAGATTGCGTTTCACCGCTCGGCTATCATACATACAGCCAAAGTAAAAGGCATCTTCCTACTTATCGTATAGCTTTGAAATGAACGCAGGGTGGTTTTAAGTCTAGTATAAACGAAGCGTTAGCGAATCCTTCCGACGTTTTCCGAATGAACTCTGTTGCTCATTTATTTTGTCTTAGGCTGTACCTATTTCCGGTGAAATATCGATATCAAATTTTAGTAGGAACACAACACTTTCTCTGCCTGTTAGTTCGTAGTAGAGAAAGTAATGCAAACATGCTAAAAGTCTGATGTGTTGCATTCACATGACCTTCCCTGCTCTTCTACAATTTATTCCTCTATCTGCTTCTTATTAATACAGATAAACCTTCATTACTAATTTACATATTTCTTGTAGGTATAGGAATAAAAACAGTACGCTAAGACGATAGTGATTTTTTTTTTCAAAACTGGTCGTTATGTAATACCTTTGAAATTCCGTTCTCTTTAAAGGAACACGAAAGAAAAAGAAGGAAATAAAAAAAAACTAATCGCGATTTATAGTTAAGAAAATTATAAACTAAGTCTTTCAAAGTTGAAACCAAAAACAAAGAATATCTCGGAAATGCTTAATGCCACAAAAATTTATTTTACATACATTTTTAACGAGATTTTGAGCCGTATGGTTTTATATCTCTCTTACGGTTTACCGATTATTCAAAAGTTATTCACAATGAACCAGATTTCACAGACTATTCTCGGAAAATTCAAGATGTACTTTTATTTATTATGCAAAGATATAACATGTTTATAAAAAGCGTTAGAGCCATTTTTGACAAAGTAAAAACCAACGAAAAACGTTCCATGTTTAGGGTAGTTTGGAGTGAAGGGCTTCTTGAAAACCTTCGTGTCGCATTCTTGGAAGTCTTCAGTACCAAGTTCGGTATTTCACCGACATTCCATTTTTGGGATGTGGTATTAACAGAACAAGGACACACACGCACACGGACCTTTTTCTAAAAGTTTTTTTTTTATTCAAGGAGTCTCAAAACGTGTGTTTGTATTTCCGGTGAACTCTCGGTATGCAATTTTTGGGTGGAATGCAATGCTTCTGATTACTACTGGTACGTACAGGGCGTTTCAGTCACACCGCGCCAACACTCTGCTGCTCGCAGCTTGGACGCCCGCCGAAACAGTTATAACATCCCCGAAACCGCCTTACATTTCCAGTTATAGTTACAATGACAAGAGCTGATGGAAATGTTCTTTTCTACCCAAACATTTCTGGCATCTTCTCAGGAAATTTTCAGTTCTTCCAAAGTAAGAGGGTTTATTGCACACACTGATTTTTCGCTTGACCATCACTGTGGGTAAATTTCTGTAATTGGGTTTTGCGAAATGTCAGTGATGAGTAATTGACCCACGCTTAATATTCTTCTCTGACAAAACATCGATCCATTTGCACGGTTGTGTTTGGTCATAAAATAACAGATACTGGAGCACAGAGAACCCCGATTTTACACATGATTCCTTTGCATGGTGCGGAATTTGCTGTGTGTGGTGCGCAGTAAATGTATACAGAATAATAGGTCCTATATTTTTTTTAACAAACAATAAATGCAGAGAAGTACAGTAATGACTTACATAACTTCTTGAAAAGCTTGCCGAAGTTCAATGTCAATCTGGATTTTTCCAAAAAGACTGCTACCGCAAATACAACTGACATCATTAGATTTAATTCCGAAAAAATTTATTGTAGGGTAATTAGTAAAGAGTTGTGGCCCTGGTTTAAATGTATGCAATTGCTATCTATGGGGAACTTGAAAAATAAAGTGTATGCAACAACTCTTATACTTTGCAAAAAAACTAAAATAAAACATAAGGCGAGAAACTTACTCAATTTCGGATATTGAACTATCTAATGTGATGAAAATTTCCTGAGAAGCAGCCAGAAATGTTTGGATAGAGAAAGACAACATTTCCAACATGTAGATGCTTATTATCATTGTAATCGTGAGAATATCAGACGGTTGCGAGGATGTTACAACTGTTTCGCCGGCAGTCCGAGCTGCGGTGGCCGGCGCGCGAGAAGCCGTGCGTTGGCCGCAATGTGAAGGAAAAACACTGTAGTGGAGAAAATAAAACAAATCGCACAATTACATCACTACGTAACGTCTTGCTGTGTTGTACATTTTCTGGTAAAGATTGGCGAAGCATGGTGATAATACGGTGCGTTGATTTAGGTGTTAAATAAACATTATTACAGAATAATTTATCTCAGAAGTTTAGGAAGAAAGAAGGTGCGCTCATTCAAGAGCATTGAGGAACTCTTGCAGTAAAAGAAAATAAGTCAGTAAGACATAGTGAAAACGATTAATCGCTTCAAGCTTACTTCCACCAAGGCCAGATTTTACAAATTATGATGTAGCACAACTAACGACTAAATCTTAGTTGGATAATTGCACGTTACTGAAGTAATATTTTGGCATCTCATTCATGATTTGTCCTTTCACTCACTTCACGAACACTTTCTGATCATCTCTGTATCTCCTGCAGGATTGCAACGATCGCACATTGGACTTTCACTTATCGTTCACCTATTAGTCATTCTTGGTTCGTTTGAGGTAACTTTGTGATTTTTCTATGTTTCTGGCTTTCTATTCGTAGAGGTATCTGATGTCCAAGGTTAGCACCTTTCACTGTTAGGTCCCTTTCTTTTCTTTCAGTTTTACAAACTTTGCAGTTCAAATACAAACAACTGAATGTGTGATTGTTAAAAGGGAACTTAAGTCAAGCTTTTACTATTTTGAAAGGGGGAAAACTTTCTAACATGTTCAGTTATTAGGCAATAAACCAATTATGGTTTACTCTCTCTGTTGAAAGTAAATATTCAAGCACATTTACAAGGACTTCAAAAATTCTATTGCAATAAAAAGGTCTTTTTGGGAGGTCCTTGGTCGTCAAGGACCATTTAGCTTCCAAAAAAAGTTGAATTCAATTAATTTGGTCCCATTTTAAAAATCAGTCGCACGACCCGTCCTTATTTCAGTATAAATTCATTACCAACTGTTTAAATAAAACACTTTACATTTATTTTTTATTTTCTGAAGCTCACAAGAACTTAAATATGCCAAAAAATTACAATTAAGCCACAATAAAAAAGCTTATCTTTCGCCCTTGGATTAACATTCGTGGCAGATAATTGGAAGATTTCAGTACAGAAGTCTTGGTGTTCATCTAAAATGTGTAGCAGGAATTAATCCAAGCACGCTTAATTTAGAAGACTGACAAAATATTATTTATTTGAGGAAGAAGGTAGGAAAAATGTAAAATAAAAGAATGCAAAAGGAACGTTGAAATTTATAGCATCATACCAAGAGAAGAAGAATAATAAGAAAGTCATAAACATATGTCAAATTTAATATGTAACACTTTTAAATAACTTATATATGGAAAGAAAACAAGCAAAACATATCGAGAAGAGTAATGATAGTAAACATTTAAAAGAATACATACTAAAATATGCTGTAAATAATAAACCCAAATATGTGAAGGACACTAGCAACGTGAGCGTACAATAAAGCAATACTTGTCAAAGACGAAGAAAATCAACAAGACAAAGAGATGCCATTGTGACTTTGAGAGCATCAGAGGTAATCATCGAAGAAGAAACTTTGCAGAAGAACTTCGAAGTAGAGAGAAGTAGTGTTAGTAAATATTGTGAGGTTGAGAGAGTATATACCTCGAGACTTATGTATAATAATATTTATGTAGAAAGTCTCCATGAGGGATAAATAAATACTTCCGCGAGAACTCGACAAGAGATTAATTCCACGTATAGGAGTACCTGAACTGGATCTTCCCATAAAATCCATTTTCCCATCCATGCCTTGTCAATACGCCAACACACCTTTTAAACACAAAAAGCCTATCATAAAACAAAACACCTACAACACCAAAAGAAATAATAATTATAGAGCAAATCCTCTCAGTTTTTTTATTAAGCAGTTAGGTAGTAATACTAAAATCAAATCTAAACCTAAACAAACATTACCCACTGCTTCCGAATTGAAAATGCCAAGGGCAAGGAACAGTTCCACTACCAGGCATTTTAGAGTTCATAAATTAACTAGAGAGGTAACCAATCAGTAATTTAAGAAAACTTGGTAGATTGCGATGAGTATATGATTATTAAAATTGGACAATTAAATGCCCGGAGAAGTAAACAAGTGATGTCTGAACTTAGGAAAACAGCGGAGGAATTAAATTTAGATTTATTATGTATAAAGAAACCTTACACGTACAAAGGAAAAGTAACAGATGTTCCAGTTGAAGCTAGAGCGATAAGTTACGGCGAAAATTCAATGGCATCTATTATTATTATTTATAATTCAAAATTGCAAATAGTTAATATCACACAACTAGAGGACTCGCATACGAATTCTATTGAAATTACATACGATAGTGGCAAATTTATTTTAACAAATCAATATTTTCAATACATCCACCCCATTGATCAATTCATAAACAAAATAAAAGAAATTAGTAATATTTTTAAAAAACTATGAGCAAATGGTTACCTGCGATGCCAATGCCAAATCTGATTGGTGGTATAATAATATCAAGGATGAAAGAGGAGAAAAATTGGAAGAACTTATTTCTGAACAAAATATGTTTATTAAAAATGAAAAAATAATCCTCCTACATTTGAAAACACAGTTGGTGCTATAGCAAATATTGATTTTACTCTATATGGCTTACTTTCAAAAAATAAATCCTAAACTGGAAAGTTGATCATGATATAACTACCAGTAACCATGGATTAATTTATTTCTATTACCTAATTGGGAAATCTAAATATAAAGAAGGAAGAGGAGATAACATTTATAATTACAAACAAGCATATTGGTATCTTTTGAGACAGGAGTTTGATAACTTAGAGCCGGAATATGAAGGGGAATATGTAGACAAGGATGCTAAAAATTTAGTTCAATCAATACAAAAGGCGATAGAAAAATCAGTTCCAATTATTAAACTTAGAAAGTTTTATGACAATAGTTGGACAGATGCTTACAGAAGGCACGTAGAAATGTTAGGAAACTTAGAAGAATTGATCAAAGATCAATAATTGCGGACGAAAGAGAGAAAATTTTGAATAAATATAGAGAGGCGAAAATGAAATATAAGGACAGCTTAGAAGAAACTAGAAAAAGTTCGTGTAAAAATGTTGTTGAAAAAGAATTAGAAATAAATATATGGGGTATGTCCTATAAAATAATAATGGAGAACATTAAAAGACCCGAGATTTTAAATACTTTGCAAAAGAATAATGGGAAAATGACAACAAATTGGCAAAATTCAGTAAATGTTCTCCTGGATAAGTTACTTCCTCAGGATGATAAATGTATGGATAATATTTTACAAACACAAAAAATAGATATGAATACGCCATATAGTAATAATAGATTAATATGTACCTTTGATATTTCCTAAATTAGATTAATTTTAAATAAGCTAAAAATAAAGAAGGCAGCAGGGCCAAATGGCATAACAAACGAAGTTATAGTAGCCTTGGAAGATAAAATTACACCGTTTTTATTACAACTGTTTAACGACTGTATATGAAAAGGGCGTTTTCGTTATTGTTGGAAAGAGGCTAAAGTAATTATTTTGAAGAAAAGTGCTGAAAAGGACCCAAAGGAGCCAAAATCATACAGATCAATGTGCTTATTGAATACTTTAGGAAAGAATTTAGATTAATGATAGGTATGTATGGAAACCAATTTGGTTTTAGGAAAGGGAAATCTACAGAAGACGCGATAAATTGTGTAATGGAAACTGTTAATACAACGTATTCTAAATATTTAATTGGAATTTTAATTGACATTTCTAGAGAATTTGACAGCTTACGGAGGCCAGTATTATTTGAAAGATTACGGGGGAAAGGATTCTCAAAATGCCTGTATGCCATTTTAAAAGATTACTGCAAAGATAGAAGAGTTTATATAAAGGGAATAGAACATATAGTGCATAGAGATATTACCAAAGGTTGTCCCCAAGGCTCGATTTTGGGACCAATCTTTTGGGATATTGTATTGGAAATATTGTTGGATGAGTTAATTACTGATGCAAATGATGCATATGCGGACGATGTGTTATTTTTAATAGAAGTAAATAGTAGAAGTGAAATAGAAAACAGAGCAAATAATTTAACTAATAAACTAAGCAATTGATGTAGCAGTACTAAATTTCAAGTAGCTCCAAATAAGTTAGGATCTATGGTTCTCAAAGGCAACCTAAGAGAGATCCATGCATAAAGTATGATAATCAAAACATAAGACGCCAAAGAGATGCTAAATATTTAGGTATTTATTTAGATGAGCGTCTTAATTTTATAAAACACACGGAATATGAAAAAATCTGTAAAAGTAATGATGATATCAGTTAGATTACTTCAATAAAATTTTAATATTCCATTAAATGCCATATCAGCTTAGCAGACATCTTTGCCTCATTAATAACGTATGGAGCAGGGATCTGGGCAATAAGGATGAATGATGTACAGATAAAAGCCTTATTACGAAGATCTCAGAGAGAAGTGTTGTTAAGATTTACTGGAGCGTTAAGCACCTCATCTACCCTGGCCCTATTAGTAGCTACAAGTATATGGACAATTGATTTAATAATAAAATTAAGAGGTGCAGTTTTTTGGTTTAAGAAAGGAAACATGGAAAAAGTATATGCAATAACTGGCAGACAATGTAACAATATACGTAATATAAAATTTAGTTTAAAAACTCAATGGCAGCGGGAATGGGAAAACACTGAGGCTGGAAGAAGAAATTTTAATTTATTTAATAATATTTCGGAAAGATTGATATTAAATCATATTCAACCTACCAAAGGATTGATCCATTATCTTAAAGGTCATGGACCATATAAAACCTACTGGAAAAAAATTAACAGAACACAGGACGATATATGTAGCCCGTGTAAAAGACAAGCCAACAAAGAGCACGTTTTGTTTGAATGTGTACAATTTTCAGATCAAGTCAGAGAAGAAAAAATAGCGTTGAGTGGTCATCAAGTGTATAATATATTGAGAAATAAAGAATTATATATGCATCTAGAGCAATGAACCCTAAAAATAAGCAATTTAGCGAGGGATGTAGTGATACCACAACAAGACATTTTAGGAACCAATGAAGAGGAAGTAATGGAAAGAAGATCAGAACGTATACGATTACAATATCAATTTATCTCACAGGAAGAAGAAAGAAGAACTGAAGAAGTAAGAGAGGATGAAGGGAGCGAAGAAGAAGAGGAGGATATTTATAATAATGATAATATAAGAAGATAGCTTGGGATTAAAATAGGAAGAAGAAATGTGAAGATAGATTTTATTTAAAAGCAGTGGAAATTAAATGTACGTAAAAAGATATGAAGCGGTAAAGTCGGGAGAAGAAAGACGGATTTATAGATGAAGAAAATTATGAGGCGGTTAAGAAGAGAGATAAAGTTAAGGAAGAAAAATAAAAAAATAATAAGAATAAAAAAAGGAAACAGAAAAGTGAATAGAAGAGAGAAGAATTTAGATAAGGAGATTTAATAGTGATGGAGGATGTAAATTATAAGGAAGAAGGAAGAGGAGAAGTAATTGAAGAAAAGAGGAGGGTAGGAGAAGAAAGAAGAGAGAGAGATGGGGAAGAAGATGGAAGAATAAGTGAACGAGAAGAAGAAAGAAGATAAGGAGTAGAAAAAAGAGGGAGGGAAAGAGAGGAAGAAAGAAGAATGAGAGATATAAAAGAGAAGAAATGAAGATCTAGCACATATTAATACATATTGAAATAATGACCCTATGGTTTACATGACAAGAATATGAACTATCACAGCGACGATTATTAATGATATAACCATAGGAACAATAACAAACCTAAACAATATTACTAATAACTAATGGACAATATAATGACATTTAAAAAGCAACTTTACCAGTTGTATGATGACAATATAAAAACAAAATTCAACCTTTTGACTGTTACAACCACTATACGTAAATAAATATATAAACAAAGCAGTAGATATATTATGGAAGGGGCAGAAGGATGATCTATGATGGAAGGAGGAGAAGCGTAATGACCGAATGGGATGGATGACTAATAGCAAAGGAGGCGATATACGATACGAGCCGTTACATATTAATTCTAATCACAATGGCGCTTGGTGTTAGCTGAGTAGCCCTGGGGGCTTTTCGTACTACCTGTAGTTGGGATGAACCATCCCTTTGGATACGACAGGATATTCTTCTTTGTAATTATGCCTCCGCTTTGCGTGCACTGCCGTCTCACCCCGTCTGTTCTATGTTCTTTGGTGCCGCTCTGGATTATCGTTATCGCAATAGTCCGTCTGCATTGTTTCCCGCGGGGTGTAGTTTTCGGAACTTACTGTCCAAGTTGGATGTAGTTCTTCCTTTGCTTTTCCGTAGGGGATTTCATCGTTTTCCTCATGGATATGCCACACCCCTCTGTGTCGTATTTATCTGGCTCGGTTGCCCAAGGACACTGCTGTTCCTCCTATATATGCAACCCATTCGCGGATTTCAAACACGACTTTCCTGGATACCACTTTCTATATACAGATGGCTCTCGAACGGATCAAGGGGTAGGCTGCGCTGTAGTTGTTGATTCACATGTTGTACACAAAACTTGTTTCCCCTTTAGCGCTTCTGTTTATACTGCCGAACTGTATGCTATATTTAAAGCCACATCTTTCATCCTCTCCTTTCCCTGTGCTTTAGTGTCCTTTGTTCCGATTCCCTCAGCGCTATACTTATTTACGGGATCTCTACTGCCAACATCCACTTTTTCAGAAAATCCATGAACAATTGCACTCTCTCACTCTTGATGGCTCTTGGTCTTTGTCTGGGTTCCTGGACATCGTGGCATTATAGGAAATAAACTGGCAGATCAGGCCGCCCCCCAGAGGATCACTTCATGTGAGTACGGGTTTGGCCCACCCGGGGTCCCGAGCCACTCATCGCCATCGTCATCCTTCCACCCTCGTCTGGTCGAAGTGGGTTCGTCCTCGTGACCAGGGACACAAGGTAGGCTCTCGTTCTGTGTATTTCATTCCATGCCGCCCCTCGCCATCGTTTCTTTCTTCCCTAGTCTCTATTTCCAAACATTTCGCACCACCACCATTCACACATCTCCTTTCCTCCCTCGTCGGCCTACCTTGCGTGCGAAACGCCCACACACTTTTTGGTTTCTTTTACGCTTTTCTTTCTTTTAATTCTCCGTGGACACAGCCTGATGGATCCCGCCCATTGGGTGCACAGCTGGGTGAGTGGGTAAGGGCGTTATCCCCAACAACCGGGGTCGTCATATAGGGCCTGTGTTTGTTTCCGCTGTTTAACTGCTTTCTCGTGGGTGGCCATTGCATGAGCTGATGACTCCCCACGGTCATTGCGTCCCTCTGTCTATGTTCTGCGAGGTGTGACCTTGGGTTGAGACCGGTATGGATAGGCCACTCACCCAAGCCGGGATAACGCCCGGGAAGTCAGAGCCCAAGGTCGGAGACTTGTAATGGTGAAGGATTTATTTCGCTATGGGACCCCCTTTCTCCATTACTTTTAACAAGCGCCGAAAAGTTTTCGTAACAGAAGTAGCATCACCGCCATCTGGTTGTTACTTGGTCATTACCCGCACAGAGGAAGGACAATGTTTTGAGAAGGTGAACCCTTCTATTATTAGGAAGGGCATTGACACTGTTGCTGATTCGGTTCAGTCCTGTACTCGCCTTCGAAATGGTTCATTGTTAGTTCAAAGCAAGTCCATCCACAAAGTAAGTCCTTGTTGCGCGCCACCCTTCTCCACGGTTATTATATACGTGTTGAGAAGCACCGCACCTTGAAGACTTGTCGAGGCGTCTTCGCTACTCATAGCCTCGGTGGTATATCGGACGATGAACTGGTCGATTATCTTTCCGATCAAAAAGTAGCAGCGGTTCATCGTGCAGGCTAAACCACTCGTACCCTGTTTCTAACTTTCGATGGCGTCGATCTGCCCACGAGTATTTCAGTAGGGTACGAATATATTGCGGTGAGTCCCTATATTCCCATACCTCTGCGTTGTTTCAAATGCCAACGTTTTGGACAAACGCAAGTCTCTTGTAAGAGTGCCGTTTGTAGTCAGCCCTCACACGATGGTATTTGTTCATCGCCCCTTGTCTGTATTAATTGCAAAGTGTCTCATTGTGCATCATTTGCTGACTGTCTGCGGTACTTGGACCAGAAGGCGATCCAGGAGATCCGAGTAAAGGAGAAATCTCCTTCGCTGAAGCCCAGAGGCGTTACCATGCGCGTCAACCTGCGCTCCTGCGATCGGGTACATTCACCTCTGTTGTTGCCTCGCCAGTACCCCGGAAGGATGCCGAAACCCAGACCTGGACCATGACTGTCAAGATCGTAACTACCATCCGGCCGTCCATCTCTGGCACCCTTATTAAGCAATCTAAAGCAGGTCCTAAGGTACTGAAGTCTCAAGGCACTGAGAAGAAATCCAAGCAGAAACTTCGTAAGCAAGCTTTTCTTAAAGATCCTCCGCGTGCGCGCAGTAAGAAAGGTTGACCTCCTCCTTGGAGGTGGCAGTCCCAGGAGGCTACCGCCCTGAGTTGCACCCTTCACCTATTGCCACCCAGAACCGATTCTCGGCGCTTGAATCGGTTTCTGGCACTGAGCGCGTGGGCCCTCCCTTGGAAGAGCCTATGGAGTTGACCAACTCATACCAAAAGCCCGAACCCCAAGGTTAAGCAGAAGATTATTTTGAACCGCCCTTCTGAGTAGGAAGTTTATCCCTTTTATTCATGGCTATCCTGACCTGGCATTTCCGTGGTGTACGATCGCATAGGGCGGAACTGCAACTTTTATTGTTTTCCCATTCACCTATGGTCGTGTGTTTGCAGGAGACCAAGCTTCGCCCTCACGACCCTTTTGATCTCCGAGGGTATACTCCGGTTCGCTACGATCTTGCACCGGATGAGGATACTCCTACTCATAGAGGTGTCATGCTATTACTGCGTAACGACGTTCATTTTCAGACACTCACGCTTACGTCCGAATTGCAAGCTGTTGCAGTTAAACTTCAATTACCTGGCTTTTTCTTTTCTATTTGCTCTATTCACCCCCATCGTCTCCTCTCGCTAACGCGGACATTCGAGTTCTCCTGTCCGCTGTTCCAACACCATTTCTTCTGTTGGGAGATTTTAATGCCCATCACCCCCTGTGGGTTCGCCGAGGGCTTATGCGAGGGGTACGCTCCTTTCCGACATTTTTGCTCAGTTCAACCTCTCCATCCTCTACACATGTGAGCCTACTTTTCTTTATGATTCTTCTGGTACATTCTCTCACTTGGACCTTGCCGTTTGCTCCATCCAGCTTGCTTGTCGTCTGCAGTGGAACGTCGTCGCTGACACCTACTCCACGATCATTACACCTGCATCGTTTCTCTTCTGTCTCACCACGTCCAGCATTCCATAACACCTATCTGGTAATTCAACACAGCCGACTGGAGACTGTATTCCAGCCTCGTGTCTTTTGTGGACCAGCCTTTCACTGGCGTTAGTCAAATGGTGCAGCACCTTACCTCTACGCTCCTATCTGCGCCGAACGTACAATTCCCCTTTCGTCCTCCCACCCTCGGCGAATTCCTGTTCCGTTGTGGACCGAGGACTGTCGGGACGCCGTTCGTGCCCTTAGAGCTGCGCTTCGAGTGTTTCGGCGACACCTTACACATGATAATTTAGTTACCTTTAAACAATCGCGCGCCAGGGCTCGTCTAATTATTCAGGATAGCAAGAAGGCATCCTGGACTCGTTTTGTCGAGTCTTTTAATCGCTTCACGCCTTCCTCTGTTGTTTGGGGTAAACTTTTTCGGTAAAGTGTAGTATTGTACTGTGTCTGGCCTTCAGGTTCCCAATGCCACCATAGTGGATCCGGCTGCCATTGCTAACACTCTGGGTGCTGCCTTTGAGGCGGTTTCCAGTTCTGACCATTATGCTCATGACTTACGCACTTTCAAAGACGGGCTGGATTCCGAGACCTTTAGTTTTCGGTCTCCTAATCAGGAGTGTTATAATGAACTTTTCACAATGAGGGAGGTGGAGCACGCCCTTCATTTCTCCAGGCACTCCGATCCTGCGCCGGACGGCATTCATGTCCTGATGTAAAAGAACCTTTCAGCCGACAGTAAACTCTTTCTCTTACAGGTCTATAACCGTATCTGTCAAGACGGCGTTTTTACTTTGGTTTGACGCGTCCCTATACTTAAGCCTGGGAAGGATCGCCAACTTCCTTCCAGCTACCGCCCTATCTCCCTCACCAGTTGCATTTGCAAGGTGATGCAGCGCATGATCAGCGAGCAGTTGACATGGTAGCTTGAGTCTCAGAACCTTCTGGCGAAAGCTCAGCAGGGGTTTCGTCGCCATCGCTCTACCTTCGACAATCTGGTATATCTGTCGATGCATATTGTGCACGGATTTCTGAGAAAGTGTCAATCAGTGGCTGTGTTTTTTGACCTGGAGAAAGCTTATGACGCTTGTTGGAGGGCCGGCATTTTACGTACACTCCACACACACATGGAATATACGCGGTCGTCTTCTCGTCTGTCGTGTACGTGTGGGCTCGATTTTATCTAGTCGTTTATTCAAGAGAACGGTGTACTGCAGGGTGCTGTACACAGCGTCACAATTTTTTGGTTTCTGTCAACCCCATTGTTGATTGTATTCCAACTGGTATTTCACCGTCCTTTTCGTTGACGATTTTGCCATTTATTGCAGTTCACGGTGGACCAGTCTGTTCGAACGCCGTCTCCAGAGTTGTATCGACCGTCTCTATGCCTGGAGTAGCGCCAACGGCTTTACTTTCACCGCCGAGAAATCCGCCTGTGTAAATTTATGGCGCCGGAGGGCTTTCCCCTCACCCTCTGTCCATCTTGGTCCGGATAGTCTTCCATTTGCAGACGAGGCGAAATTTTTGGCGTTGATCTTTGATCGAAAGCTTAGCTGGACTTCGCACATTGCTTTTTTAAGAGCAAAGTGTGACCGTTCTCGTAATCTTTTACGTGTTTTAAGTGACACATCCTGGGGAGCGGATCGGACCGTCCTTCTGCGTCTTTATAGCTCGTTGGTCCGATCCAAGCTTGATTACGGGTGCATTGTCTATTCATCGGCTCGTCCATCTGTGTTACGTCACTTGAATGCCATTCACCATCATGTCATAAGAGTGCTACAGGGTCCTTTCAAACTAGCCCTGTATCCAGTCTGTATGCTGAAGCTGCAGAGCCTCCTCTGTCCTTCAGGCGTGAGATTATTTTGTGCAGCTATGCATGTCGACTCTCAAGCTTGCCTGACCACCAGTCCTTCGAGTTATTTTTCGACGATTCGCTTGATCGGCAATTTATAGTTAGCTCCTCTGCATTGCTCCCTCCAGGGTTTCGATTTCCCAGCTTCTTCTGCATTTGGACGTTACGCCAGCGCCGACCCTTCCAGGGGGGAAAAGCGGTTTCCCCCTTGGTCGCGCGCTGAGGCTCACTGTCACCTTGGGTTAACGTTGATGCCGATAAATGAGATCCCTTCTTCAGTCCTTAGATCCGCAATTCGCGGACTTTCATTTTACATATACTGATGGGTCTAAAACTGATGTTGGAGTAGGTTGTGCCTTTATTTTTGGTCGACACAGTTCTACCTTTCGTTTACCGGGGCAGTGTTTGATTTTTACCGCCGAACATTTTAGTATTTATCAATCTGTTTTATACATTCATACTTGGCACTGTGTTGTTTGTACCGATTCTCTGAAGGTTCTTCAGGTTATTCGCATGCTGTACACCTACCGCCCGCTCGTACAGCGCATTCATGACCTGCTCCACACGCTTGGTGCTTCTGGCATCATCGTCTCCTTCGTGTGGATTTCAGGTCATGTGGGCATCTCAGGGAATAAGTCTGCCGACGCCGTTGCCAAATCGGCAATTATATCACCCAGATGTTTTACCTCTGTTGTTCCCTCCACTGATGTGTTTGTTATTTTACGTCGCCGCATCCTCTCGCTTTGGCCCTCCGGGGAAACACGTTGCGGGAGGTTGAACCTCTCCCGTTAGTCTGGGGTACCTCTTCTCGATCTTCTCGTCAGGAAGAGCTAATTTAGCTCGTTTACATATCGGACATTGCCTTTTTAGTCAGTGAGCAGTGTGATGCGCCCTTAACAGTGCGTTACATTTTAGCCGAGTGTCAGGTTTTAGCTCCATTGCGCATTCGTGTGTCTCAGCCTGTTGGCATAGCCAACGTTTTGGCAGACTACGCGCATGCTGTAGAATGACTTTTACGTTTTATCAGTGACAGTGACTTTAGTCGGCGCATTTGATGCGCTGAACATCTTTTACTTTTTGTAATTTTATTTTGTCTGTGTTAATGGGGGCTCTTCTCCCCGGCGGACATATGGCGCTCTTGTTCCTTGCGTTCTACAGTTCCTGACACGTCATTTTGCTCTTTTATTGTTTTATTTACCATGTTTTTAGTGTGGTGGTTTTTAGAATTTATTGCTTTGTTTTTTTAGTGTTTTCGACTAAGCGGTTTTGTGTCCCGTATTTTAGTTTTTGGATTTAAATTTTATACGTTGTAAGGGCGCTGATGACCTTCGAAGTTTAGCGCTCTTAACCCTCATCTCATCATCATCAGATCAGGCTGCGATTCTACACCCCGATGAACGGGGTTTCCGCTGCCGCTGTGCGGATTTAAGGGTTATTTTTGTGCCGACAGGTCCTCTCTCAATGGAGCGGCTTACGTCTAGCGCCAAACTCCGAGAGGTTAAGGCTACAACGCTTCCTTGGCGATGTTCTTCTCGTCTTTCACGTCGCGAGGAGACCGTGCTTACTTGGCTTCGTATTGGCCACTGTTATTTTAGTCACGGCTACCTTCTTAGGGGTAAACCCTCGCCTCGCTGTTTCCACTGCAGTATGCCCCTCATAGTGTTGTTTCTATTCCGCCTTTCACTAACGATTTGGACAATCTACTAGTTTAATTGAGGTTTTAAGGGATGACTCTGCCTCTATCGCCAAGCTTTTTCGCTACGTTAAATTCAGTGGTTTCCCACATAACATTTAATTGCATAGTTTCTGGTGTGTTGCTGCCTTTCCAACTGTGTCAGTAAAACTTAAGTGCTTGTATTTGCTGAGAATTAGTGCTGGTACCTTTTAATTTATGAGTTGTTTTGTGTCTAACTTTTGTATCTTTGCTTTGTTTATTCTTTCTGCTTCTGTAATCTGAGTTGCTTAACTTGTATTTGTTTTGCTTTGATTGTATTGATGTACTGACTTGAATAAATTTATAGCCAGACGGTGGCGCTGATGACTGCCGCAGTTTTGCGCCACTCAAACCGCCATTACTGCACGTTGAAGAAGCCGAGGGTGTATGCAAGCTTTCAAAATACTCTCATAATGGGTTGATGAGAAACAAAACAACGGATATAACATTTCAAAAGTGACCTTAAAAATGTTACAAAATTCAAACGAACAACATAAAATATCTCGAAAATGGATAGTGGTATGAATGTTACTTAACACAAACTACATATATTAATGAGTTCGAAAAATCCAAGGTAGACTTAGCGGGACTCGAACCCGAGACTTCCTGAATTCGAGCCTCACACGTTACGTGCAGTTCTATCTGGTATTACTCAACAGTCTTGACCGCCCAGGTGTGACCTCGGAACTCAGGTCGCCCATTGGCTGATAGTTTTCTCTAACATCTTTATGAACTATTTACGTAAGTAACTGCTACCAAGGTCGTTTTGAGAAGTACGTGAAGAGTAAATGATTATGGAGAAAGTGTGAAGATGTGCCAAGTTACAAGCATATCTCGCGGAACAGATCTCCCATCTCTATAAAATTAAGAGCATTATCATAAAGCTTACACACTTCGTGAGCTGAGTGATACAGCATACAAATGTAAGTGGTCGTTAGAGAAAGAAAGGAAATATTATCTTCCACTTTGATGCGTATGAAGAACCTTGAACATTCTTCCGTACAAGCGCATATTAAAATCCAGGTTAATAGTCTCTACTTCTCTCTAAGGAACACACTTCAAATATTCCTATTTCTCCAGAATGAGAAAAGTTGTAGTTTTTAATTCAATGAAGTGAAGCATGCAGCTTGCTTATGTCTTAGAAGCTTGATCAACGTTGATACTCTTCTCTTGAATCTTAGTATGGTTCATGATTGAAATTATTTTTGGAAGATTTTTCCTTTCTTTCTTTGCACCCCGTTCCACCTTTAAGAAGCTTATCACTAATATTTGCTCAAAACCTCTAAAAAACATTTCTTCCTTTTCTTTTTCCCTGTTTCTTCAAGAAGTGTACAATTATTTGCTCAAAATTCGAAAAAATAATGGTGAATCAATTTCTGGAAGGCTTTTTCTTTCTTTCCGAGCGAGGTGGCTCCGCGGTAACGTGCCAGGCTCGCATACGGGAGGTCCGGTTTCGATTCCGACGACCGCCTACTCTGACCATGGGTTTTCGTGGTTTCCCCGGGTCGTAGGCGAATGTTGGGGTGGATCCTCTTCTATCATGACCTTCCTGGGCCTCATTTCCTGTACCCATCATCTCCTTTATCATATGTTTGAGGGTTGAAGGACCAGGCGACGGTGTTTTGCGTGTTGCGGTTGGGCGGTGGAAAATGCGCTTTGTGGAGGTTTAGTTGGTCGTACTGCTCAGCTAGATCCCGCCTCCGGGTGCTCTTGGAGTAGGCTCCCCTTCGGGGACTCCCGAAGTGTCAGGGCCTTGTAGGGGGTTTGAGCTGCGTCCGATGCGTTCGAACAAGTAACGTTAGGGACCCACGTTACGCATGTCGCCTCCGAGGGGTCTTTCCCCTCATCCCTGCCTCCCAGGGCTCACGTTCGAAGCAAAAAGAGCCGCTGCGGCCTATTCACTTAAAGGCGTGATTAACTTAATTCCCTATCACCCATGCTGAATCAAAACATGAATCTAAAAGCCATAGGTTCCCAAACTCAAAGAAAAGTTGAAAAAGCACAAATAATTTCCGCAATCATGGTGAAACTCCAGGAAACAAACTGGTAAACTATTTAATAAAAAACTATGTAAGAAAAGGGCTGAAAGCTTACTTAAATGTAAGAGACTTCAGCTGAGAACAATTATTGCATTTCTCACAGGATATGCTCCTGTGAAAAAGCATCTTAACACGATGGGAGTGTTTCAGGGTAACTTTAGATTGCAGATTGTGCAAGAAAGAAACTGAAACAGCCCAGCACATTATATGCCCCTATGAGAAATTAGCTCACAGAAGATATATTGCTTTGGGGGAATTTTTTTTTAGAACCAGAAGAATTTGAAACCATATTTGTTATGAAACTGCATTCCTTGGAAGGCGCAGGCATAATAATTGGCTTTAAAACGAGTCAGGCAGCACAATAAGCCCAAGGCTGAAGTGCGTCCGGAGCAATGATGGAAATCTGTATCGAATAAGACAAAATAAATATAAAAAGAGAGAAATTTTGAAAAATGTTGCCTTTTTCTGAAGTAGTATCGTAAGAAGCTTTCATATTGTTGTTTTGTCGATACTTCAACATTCCTAATTTTATCAACAATCTCACTAGAGGTTTTGATTTATCTAGAGAGAATCAAAACTCGAATGGGATTTAATTGAGTATCTCAGTATTAAAAGAAGCTATATAAAGATTAAAAGAAATACACACATGAAATATTAATCAACTTACTAAATAAGTTAATGGAATAGCTTCCATATACTCTTTTTAAGTTCCATTTATACCCTGCCTTTAACTACATTGGTCTTATCGCCGGCTTTTCCTTGCCTTGAGACGCACACATTCACACTCTCATTCATACTTCCAGACTCTGGGGAAGATAGGGAATGATCTTGGCTAAAGAAAAATTTCCATCCCCCAGCCGGGAATCGAACCCGGGACCCCTCACATAGCAGGCAGATGCTTTACCGAGTGAGCTATGGGGTCCAGCTTCGTGCTGTTTTGGTGAATATCTCTGCGGAAAACAAATGATTATTGTAAACAAATTAACAGATGCTAGAGAGATAATAAAAACAGTCAAATGTTATGGAGCTGATAAATATGTGGAATAAGCAGCCATGATTGGTTGAAACACATATTTTCGTGTCGTCCTCCATAGTCTAAGGGTACCTCAGGTTCTCGATGTCGCTGGTTCAATTCCAGCGGAAGGCAATTTTTTTTTTTTTTCCTCTTCTTCTTCAGCCGTAAAAATCCTTAACATGGCTTCCTTCGGAAGGGAAGTAAAGCCGATTTTACGGCAGTAAAAAACCCTCAAGCCTGATAAAGAGGCCTCTGAGTAAAATTTCCGGTCTTTCACGTCCAATATAGAATGGGACGCTAAGAACTATAGCAGTTAAAGAGCATCCATGAATAAAACTCAGTTTAATTTTTACCTTCTCTACTACGTATAGTAAGTAGGGGAAGTATTGCATTCCACCGAAAATTCGATATCGAGATTTCACCGGAAATACATGTTTTGAGACCCCTGAATCCAAAAAAAGCATTTTTGGAAACGTGTCCGTGTGTGTGTGTGTGTGTGTGTGTGTGTGTCTGTCTGTCTGTCTGTGAACAGCATAACTCAAAAACGAACATTCGGATAAACACCAAACTTGGTATTTAGGTTCAGTATCTTCCAGAGATGCGACACGAAAGTTTTCAAGAAAATCCCCCCACCCCAGATTACCCTTTACATGGAAGATTTTTCGAAAATTTTAATTTTCTCAAAAATGGCTACAACGATTTTGATTAAAATGATATATGTTTAAGATATTTTCATGACAAATAAAATGCATATCTTGAATTTTCTGGGAATGTCTCCAAAAGTATTCTTCATTGTGAACGACTTTAGCATAACTTGTAAAGCATAAGAGACAGACAAAATTTTACTACACAAAAAATGTAGATTGCGTTAAAATACAAAATTTATGTCGTATACATTTTTTTTGTTGAGTGAACCATTTTCGAGATATTGCTTGTTATTCCCTTAAATTTTTCAATATTTTCTCAAATGGGAATTCGTTATTCATTTTTTGTCTTGGATATACAAAGAGTATTAATCTGTGGCAAAGGGAATGGTGCTGCACCTAGCAACCAGCTATTAAGAGATATGTACGTGCTTAAAGGCTACTGTATTTCCAAATTGCCCTTGTAAATATATATTCCCCTTACATCTACAAGAAAATTAGCAATAAGATAGAGTCTGCAAATGTTTATCTCGATTAACATGAAGTAGATGGAGAATAAGCGGTTGTAAAAATAGTTTGTAGAAGAGTAGGGAAAGTCATGTGAGTGTAATACATCAGACTTTTTAAATTTTACGTCGTTTCGTAGGGTCTTATTGGTTAAAATTAGTATGATGTAGTAAGAGTGCGATAGTTTAGAGAAAATCAAGATTAGAATGAGATTTTATTAGACTATTTAATGAATAAAATCTAATAAATTATATTTATATTAGTAATTATTATAAAATAAAGCAATAATATAGTTATACTCATCTCTAAATAGAAGCAAATCTGTTTAAAACGCATCACCACCGTAGCAAAGAAACAGCGGAAATAAGAGCATTCCCAGCATCAAAGTAAAAGAAAATAACAGAAACTTCTATTGCCTACAGAAATAAAACTACCTATTTTAAATAAAAGAAAATTAAATTTTAATTAAGATTTATGGGATAAAAATAAATCATTTAAAGGGTACAGTTATTGAAATATGCAAGCCTAATCTCGACGCAGAGCTACGTCCAGCCATTGCAACTTGAACCGGAAATGTTCGTGAACGCTAGGGACTTAATAAAACCCAAACGATACAGCTCTAACGACTGTTCCAATCATATGCCGTGTATGATAATCACGGCCGTTATCTTGTAATATGCTTGTGGGAATCCGGTTTTACCCGATAAAATGCCAACTCGTTCCTGAACCATAATGGTATCAGTATGCAGTGATTAATAGGCTACGTATCCACCTCAAAACATTATTCAGAATGGAATACGGAGGATAAAGCTGTGTTACATTCATGTGACTTTCTCTACCCTCTATCGCTTATTAGTGGGTATATAAATTATTCTTAGAAAGTTTATTTTCCTATCTACTTCATTTTAATTTCCTTTCCGTTATAGATATAAAGGGAATAGCGATAGTCAAATGTTTTAGAACTGAACGCCATACGCTGGCCTTAAAATTCCTTACCCTTTCCATGCGAGAAACAACTGAAAATCGACAAGACTCGTTAGAGCCATATTATGAAAATAAAACATTTTTAAAAGTATTCCATGTAAAGGATAGTGGGTGGGGGATTCTCTTAAAAATCTTCATGTCGCATTTTTTGAAGACGCTGAACCTAAATCCAAAGTTTGGTATTTATCCGAATTTTTGTTTTTGTGTATTGCTGTTCAGACACATACACGCGAGCGCAGATTTCTAATTTTTTTTTATTCAAGGTGCCTCAAAACATGTATATCCGGTGAAATCTCGGAATCGAATTTTTTGGGTGGCCACATCTGCAGATATATTAATAGCACCATTCATGAATTCTGGAGAAATTACGAAATCATACTACCTCAACATCCATTTCAGTTCCCATCCACTTCAGTTTTCATTTGCGAAAACCAGAGATTCCTTGAACTTTAGACTTTGAAAACCGTGTTTATAATCATTGCACCTTTAAATAGTGTAAAGTTTCCAAATAAGTTATTTTCTTTAAAAAAAGTGTCTTTATTGTGTTCTGATTTTCGTTTATCTTAATTTTGAGATTAACTGTTTTCTCATTCCTACCGTTGACGCCACTGGTTAGCATTCCGTTTGTTCATTCTTTTGGAAGTAAGTAGGTATGCCTTGATGTGACAGCTGACACAATGATGATTAGATTTTAAGCAATAGAATTAAGAAAGTAACTATTATTTATATAATGTGTTGAATTTTATTCATGGAATAGTCTCAATAAATCCCATTCGAGGTTACAGTTTCCTCACATAAATTCGTAATCTCTCCTGGGATTACCTATAATGTATTGTTAGCGATATACAGCAATTATTGTGCTTAAATTCAACATTGTTTCT
This sequence comes from Deroplatys truncata, assembly GCA_030765065.1. Lineage (NCBI taxonomy): Eukaryota > Metazoa > Arthropoda > Insecta > Mantodea > Mantidae > Deroplatys > Deroplatys truncata. The sequence goes on along the minus strand of CM060975.1, from coordinate 196,287,483 downwards.
TTTGCTGATCGAAAGAAAAATGGCAAATTTAATTTAAGTGAAATAGTATAATTGAATTTTAGCTAAAGCATATTATCTTCTTGAGTGTGTAGCTGGAAATATAGATGGTTACACTATCGGATCTATTTTCTAAGCTTATTGTTACGACTAACCGGTAGCTTAGTGCTGTAACTATAATGAAAATCGGTATGAAATCATATGGATTCTGCAAACGATACGTTTAGAAAATAAACTCCTATAAACCGTGCTTTGATCACTGTTCTTCCACGCATGACCTGTGTGAGTACTAAGTTAGAAACATGAATAAGATTTGAAAAATTCAATACTACAGCAGGGACTCGATCCACGGACCTTTGGCTCCTCACGTCGAAGTATCACGAGAAGATTTAATGCAAGTATGGGTACTTCGCCCTGCTAGATCAAGCGGTAAGAGCATCGGGACTGAGAGTTGAATATCCGAGGTTCCAGTCACGATTGTGGCATTGAAATTTTAAAGTCTGTTTCATCTTTCTCGCACTATAAACCGTTCATTTTAAGAAACCAGAGTGTGTATTTCAACGTTAATACCTATTTGGTTTACTTTACCTTAAGTCACACATGGGTGAAATTTCTAAATTCTATATTTATGAACATATATTTGAAAAATCCGCAAGTAACACAACAAATTATAGGCACGTGTACAATTTGTTGCAATATCTCCAGTAGTTTTCAAATTATTAATTGTTTAATTATTGTAATGGCAGAGAAGATCGATACCGATACAATGAAAAAAAAAATTCTGATTTAAATATCTATTTTCCCTCTAGGAATACCAAGAAAAAATTTTGGTAATCGATTTTTTATTTATGTTTTAATTTTTGAGAAAAAATTATAAACTTAATGAGAAGTAATATTTTTACTAATGTTTGTGTTAATTAAATATTCTAATTAATACGATCAATGATAAACAACAAAGAGAAATCAATCCTAACATTGTAATACTTAGAGTTTTGGGTGTTTCTCTAGAGAATTTGAAGGAAATTGAACAAAAATTATATTTTGTGAAAAATTTCGAGCGCATAAAAAGGAAAAAAAAAAGAAACAGAAAGCGACTCGTGTAAATTGTTTCAAATCATCATTAATAGACACCAAATACAGATTATGAAACTAGCTGGTTCATTCTTATAGACCTACAAACAAACATGGAAAATTCTACTTTTTGAAGAATTTCGCTGAATTTACACCTATGTGTATCCTTAGAATGCTAAAAATTGTTTGCTTCATAAGACATAAGGTTAACTGCTATATTCACGAAATCAGTGGGAAATATTTTAGGAGCTTTCCGAAACTAACTACTGAGTTATGTTTGAAGCAATGTATTGCTTTAAAACTTAATATTATTAATTAGAAATTACGTGATTGAACTTTCTGCTTTGGGCATAAACACTTCGAATGCTTAAGCTGAAGTAAATATTTGTTGGTAGTTGGAAAATGCTTCATGTTTATCTGCACAACGTATGGGAGCCAATTTGTCGCGGTAACTTCGTGTTATGTATTGCTGGGCGCCTGTTATTATATTAATAGTTTGAATTTTGGGTTATTTGTCCTCCGGCTAGCTATTATTACTACTCAATCGAGCATATCTCTTGAACAGGGTGTGTAAACGGAAAGGAGTTGTTACTAAAGATAACAGTGATAAAAGAATTTGTTTTTACACTTTTATTGCCGTCACTTTTAATTAATTTCACATATTGACTCATGATACACGCCAGACTGAAACTGTTATATTTTCTAATATCACTATAATCACTTATTTACTGCACGTTATTAATTTGCGTATTTCACATTTATAACAACCTTTAAAACGCGAGAGATTCTGTAGAATTGCGCGACGTATAACGCGTGAACGATTCTCTTAAACTTTGCGACGTATAACCTTTGTGTGATTCTGTTGGACTGAACGACTTTTATCTCGTGAATTATCCTGTCAAACTACGCGTTACCCGTCTCTGGCACGGAATTTATACTCCCTCACCCCAATATGCCTAAAGATTATAACCGAGCTGCTATTGGTTAATAAAACGCGCCAACATTAGCGTCTATTTTTATATCCAATCAAAATTACGAACACATATGCTCTAGGGAAGATATTCCCTCCATTTCTACAGAAAAGCGCGCTACTCTGACGTCATTTGTTTGTCTCTTCTAATTAATAAACAACTCACCCCCTCGCTCATTGTTGCCCGCTCTTATTGTCAGTTTCAGTGAGGCCGTGTAAACTTATTTCCTAACAATGCTTATAATTAACAAACATCTCAAATCATTGTCATACAATAATGTTAATTTATACTACAATCATTCTGGCATTTAGTGTTGTGATATAAAATACTGCGTCAAAGCCTATGATGAAATTTTCAAATTCCTTAATTCTTAACCCATTTTTTTAAATTTTAAATACATTATTGGGAGGTCATCTTATAAATGCTTAAAAAGTTTACTGCAGCTATGCAGATAATTATGTAAATATTGGTAGTTATATAAAATGCCACACGCGTCAAATAATTTTTCGCAATAAATTATTTTCTGACATTAGCAAAAGATACTGATACGGTACTCAAATTATCAATTTTTCCATATTTACTTAACTTAAGCAATTTTTTTGTCGTTTCTATTGAAAACAAACCCACAAAAATTTCACTTATGCTATTATTTATACAATATTATTTTTGGATCATTCAGTGTTTAAAAATGTGATGTGTTGCACTTACAAGATTTTCTCTACTCTACTGTTTTTTACATGCGTTTATTCTCCATCTACTTCATGTTAATCGAATTAAACATTTGCAGACTCTATCCTATTGCTGTTTTCTTGTAGCTGCAAGCGGAATATGGTAAGATCTAAGCCTAAACGATAGACAAATCTTTCAAGAACTGGTTGCTATGTGGAGCATTTCATTCTCTTTGCATATCCAGGCAGTAAAAAAAAGCTGATGTGTTACACTCACATGATTTTCTCTACTCTTGTACAAACTATTTTTACAAACGCTTATTCTCCATCTACTTCATGTTAATCGAGATAAACATTTGCAGAAACTATCTTATTGCTAAGTTTCTTGTAGATGTAAGGGGAATATATATTTACAAGGGCAATATAGAAAATACAGTAGCCTTTAAGCATATACATATCCCTTAATAGCTGGTTGCTAGGTGCAGCACCATTCTCTTTCCACAGATTAATACTCTTTGCATATCAAAAACAAAACAAAGAATAACGAATTCCCATTTGAGAAAATAAGTATTGAAAAATTTAAGTGAATAACAAGAAATATCTCGAAAATGGTTCACTCAACAACAAAAATTCTGTATGACATAAATTGTGTTTTAACGAGATCTAAATTTTTTGTGTAGTAAAATGTCTCTCTTACGGTTTACCAGTTATGCAATTCATTCAGAATGAAGAGGATTTTGGGGAGATTTCCAGAAAATTCAAGATATACATTTCATTGCCATGAAACTATCTTAAACATATGGTATTTTAATAAAAATCGTTACAGCCATTTTTGAGAAAATCAAAATTGTCGAAAAATATTCCATGTAATGGGTAATCTGGGGTTGGGGATTTCCTTGAAATTCTTCTTGGCGCATCTTTGAAAGATATTGAACCTAAATAACAAGCTTATTTATCCGATACTTTTCGTTTTTGAATTATCCTGCTCACAGACACACACACACACGCGCACCTTTTTCTAAAAATGCTTGTTTTTATTCAGAGGACCTCAAAATATTTATTTCCGGTGAAATCTCAATATCGAATTTTTGGGTGGAATGCAATTCTCCACTTCTTATCATATGTAGTAGAGAAAGTAATAAGCTTTCGTAAGGATAGTTTTTCGACACTATGTAAAAGAAATCTGATGTGTTACCTTCCACCAAATGATTGGGTATAAAACTACTCTCATGAAAGCTGTGTACTTCATTTTAATCGAGATAAACCTTTGCAGAAATAGCTACATTACACGTTACGTTAGGATACATAGAGAACAGCGATAGTCAAGTGTTTAAGAACTGGACGCTATATGCTGGCCTTATATCCTCTTTCCGTGAAGACTCGAGAAACAGTTGAATGTCGCCAGCACTTTACAGTTACACTTACAAGATTATTCACAATTCCTTCGAATGAAGAGGACTTCACATGCTATTCACAGAAACCTCAAGATACCTATACATGAAAATATCTTTAATATATGACATTTTAATCAAAATTGATAGAGAGTAAAAAAAACGAAAAATGTTCAATGTAAAGGGTACTTGGGGATGAGATTTTCTTGAAAATTTTCGTGTCCTAACTGTGAAAGATACTGAACTAAAATATCAAGTTTGACATTTATCGACTTTTTGTTTTAGATTTATGCTGTTAAAATTAAATTAAATTGAGTTTTGTTTATGTCCTTAGCGTCCCATTCTATATTGGGGGCGAAATACCGGAAAGTTTGTTCAGAGGCCGTTTTTATCAGGCTTGAGGTTCTTTTACGTGCCGTAAACCTACGACACGGGACCACCGGCCTTACTTCCCTTCCGAAGGAAGCAATGCTAAGGATTTTTACGCCCCCTGGGTTTGAACCCGTGACCTCGGGAACTAGAGGCTAGCATGGTAACCACTACACCACGGAGAGCGACTGTAGTTACGCTGTTCACAAACTCACGACCTTTTTCTGAAAAATACTGTTTTTGGATTCAGGGATCTCAAAGCATGTATTTACGATGTGAAATCTCGACATCCACTTTTTGGGTGGGATGCAATACCTTATTTACCTACTATGTACGTAGTAAAGAAGGTAATAAACGATAGTATGTAGAGGATGTGATGTGAATGTAAAACATCGGATTTTTTAAATTAATGCCAAATATCTATATATAATTATACACATTTTAAATACGGATGTATATATGTACCTACTAATTAAAACAATCATTTAAGTATTCCGAGCTCAATTTTGAAATAATAAAAGTATAATTTATATTTTTAACAACCATTAACTACTTTGACTTGATAGCGGAGAAAATTCGAGTTTACAATTTCCCAAACTTCTGTAAAACTTGGCGTTATCGAGGAAAGCTGGACCTCCGAGATACTTTATAGTGTTTATAATACATTAATACAGTTAGAAAATTTAAACAGTGGTACTAGACGGCAAGTTGCATTTCTTCAATCATCCGTTTTTAGTTTATACATAGAACAGAGTGGTTTCCGGCAAGGATTTAAATTAACCGCATACTTTCGTAATTTTCTTTGGTGCTGTAGATATGTGGTTTATTATCGTATAGCTGCATAAGGAAAAATGTTCCAGGAAGTCATATGATACCACAGAACTGATATTAGTTGTGCACTGTTTCTGAAAAAAACAAAACATCGAGAGATCATATTGCCATACATATCTACAGATTAAGGTAAGACTAGGTTAAATTCTGTACTAAATGAAGAAACTTTTCTTAGAACATTCTGCGTATTACTCATTACAAAATAAATGAAGTTGAACATACAAATAATTAATTTCAGTTTCGTTTCGTTACTTCATATTTTTCCAAACCTGCATCTTCTATTTCTAATGGAAAATATTTATTATTATGGAGTTTTAGGTATACACATGGCTTTAATTAAAAGTGGAAAAAACTAATTGAATATTCATATTAATGCGTTTTATCCTTCTAGATTTGTTTAAAGTTAAAGATCTATAGACATCTAAAGTACTAAATAATAGGATTTAATTCAAACCAGTTTTTAAGATCACCTACGTTTTCACACCTTTGTGTCTGATCAAAATGTAAAACGGTGAATCTGCATTAGCAAAAACCGTATTAAGCAGTGCATCTTTTCTTTTTTCCGTGTGTGTTTTAAGTTCCATTTATGCCCTGCCTTTAACTACACTGGTCGTATCGGCGGCCTTTTCCTTTCGAACTTATTGCCTATTGGTAGGGACCTGTGTTTTTCATTTTATTTTTTGGTGGAAATCGGTCTTATTTTTGGAGAATTTCGCGTTATTTTTTCAGAATTTCGCGTCATTTTTACTCATTTTTATCATTATATTTTGGGATTTTAAAGGTACTTTTTCATAAAAATAAATTATTGAAGAACAATGTAGAGTTTTATCTTAAAAAACACGCATTTTTAGCATTCAATTATCACTGAAGAATTCATAACATAAAGGAAAATACATATTATTTTTTTTAACTGGCAAAGGAGAACATTATCCCGCTTTCTTATTGCAACCCAAGTCACTCAAAACTCCTGAGTAGTAAGAAAAGAAATTTTCACAGTCAGCATTAGACATTACAATGGCCGACTGCTAAGTCTCATCAAAAGAAATGGAGTTTTATTTATGGACGCTCTTTAACTGCTGTGGTCCTTAGCGTCCCATTCTATATTGGGCGTGAAAGACCGGTAATTTTGCTCAGAGGCCTTTTTATAAGGCTTGAGGTTCTTTTATGTACCTTAAATCTACGACACGGGACCACCGGCTTTACTTCCCTTCCGAAGGAAGCTATGCTAAGGATCTTTACGCCCGAAAAAATCCATCGCCCTCCGCCGGGTTTGAACCCGCGACCTCGGGAACCAGAGGCTATCATGGTAAACACTACACCACGGATGAAGACAGGTCTCATTGAAATAGGCATAATACCATTGAGACCTGTCGTCCTCCGTGGTGTAGTGGTTACTATGCTAGCCTCTATTTCCCGAGGTCGCGGGTTCAAACCCGGCGGAGGGTGTAAAGATCCCGAAATAGGCATAATATCATTAAAGAGAAGTACATTATGCTGTGTTTTCTAACTGCCAAAGAAGAACATTGCCATAATGTTTTTATTTTCTTGTTTCATGTTGCAATGCAAGTCGCTCAAAGCTCCTGAGTAGTAAGAAAAGAAACGTTCGCAGTCAACATTAGCATATAGGTACCACACTGACTGAAGAGTTCTACCACTAGACTCAGGAGGACTGTCAAGTAAACTACTCAGAACTTTCACAATATTTATTTTTCCATTTCGCAACATAATTTGATTGGTTTGCTCTTGAAGTTCACTGTAGCCTTTTGTGATCACTGATTCATTCTCATTTTTAAAGAATGGAATAGACTTCACTTTTATCACTAGTGCTGAATCGACATTACTGTTAATGATGAATACTGGACTAAACACTTCAAGTGCTGAATACAACTTATTAGCAGGGTCTTCAAACATCAGTAACTGCAATTTTTCAAATGCTAATGCTGCAGTGTTATTCATAACTGATCTAATATCTCCTTGAACATCTGCTCTTCTGAAGCAATTTAGCTTCTCTTTTGTTTCACTATAAAAATTCCCTTATTTTGCTACATCGAAATTTTTGAATATTTTTCTGAGTTCTCCATAAAGTGTAGGACTTGTTGGGTATGAAGATCCTTCTAGTTCAGTGATGTATTCCACTAAATCATTGACATGTTCCTTGACGAATGTTGCCTCTGCTGAAATTATACTTACTTCATCACTCGTCAATGATTTCATGAAATCGATACCAGCATTGCTGACTGAGTCCAGATCTTCTAACTGCCCGAGCTCAATTATATCACGAAGATGCTTCTCAACGTAGAAAACGGCCACGAAACGAGTATTCCATCTTGTCAGCACTGGTACTGGAAACAGTATATAGGTTTCTCAGATGGATACATTTCTTTGAGAAAACGAACATACAGGTGCTTTCTCTTTCTCGTATTGAGAAACACAGTTTTAACCACAGCTGCATTTAGTTTCATCAGTTCTTTCGTGAATATGCATCCCACCAAATTTAGCCGGTGTGCCAAACACTGAATGTGAACTGCATCCTCTCCGAGGAAGACAGTCGGGGAACTGAAGCACTTTGTCATGTATTTTGCTCTGTCGCTTACCAATCCGAAGATATTGTCGTAGTTAATAGAGTACTTCTGTACAGAATTAAGTATTGCCCTGCTGCATGATATTGCATTAGCTGCTTCCAGAATATGTACATCAGCAACCTACAACTCCAGCTCTATTTTTGGTTCAAGAGGACGAAATAACACGTCAAATACACATCGACCCATCCGATCTGTCGTTTCGTCACATAGTAACATAACCTTCTGACCACAGCCTTCTTTCACTTGTTGATCTCTTTCATCTCTCAGCAGTGGAACATACTTCTCTCTTAACAATCTAACATGCGGCAATTTTCCAGCACCTATTAAAAAATGACATGTTACACTCACATGACTTTCTCTACTCTTGTACAAACTATTTTTACAAACGCTTATTCTCCATATGCTTCATGTTAATCGAGATGTCAATCTTATTGGTAATTTTCTTGTAGATGCAAGGGAATATGGTAGGTTTTAAGCGATAGTCAAATATTTTAACGCTGGTTGCTATGTGGCGCATTCCATTCTCTTTGCATGTCCAGGACATAAAAAAATGAATAACGAATTTGAGAAAAAGTATAAGTATTGGAAAATTTAAGGGAATAAAAAGCAATATCTCGGAAACGGTTCACTCAACAAAAGAAATGTATATGACATAAATTGTGTATTTTAACGCGATCTACATTTTTTGTGCAGTAAAATTTTGTCTATCTCTTATGGTTTACCAGTTATGCAAAAGTCGTTTACAATGAAGAATACTTTTGGAAACATTCCCAGAAAATTCGAGATATACATTTCATTTGTCATAAAAATATCTTAAACATATGATATCTTAATTAAAATCGTTAGAGCCATTTTTGAGAAAATTAAAATTTTCGAAAAATGTTCCATGTAAAGGGTAATCTGGGGTGGAGGGATTTTCTTGAAAACCTTCGTGTCCCATCTCTGGAAGATACTAAACCTAAATACCAAGTTTGGTGTTTATCCGACTGTTCGTTTCTGAGTTATGCTGTTCACAGACACACACACGGACATGCTTCCAAAAATGCTTTTTTTGGATTCAGGGGGTCTCAAAACATGTATTTCCGGTGAAATCTCGGTATCGAATTTTTGGGTGGAATACAATACTTCCCCTACTTACTATACGTAGTAGAGAAAGTAAAAAGGATGTTAGAAATTAATGTTGTAAAGCTCCGTTTCTGAAGTGACAAATAATAATAATAATAATAATAATAAGAAGAAGAAGAAGAATATAATTTCGGCAGTGCTTTATTCAACATACCTTCAATAAATTCGTTCATTCATTCTTTAATAGCAGGGTGCTCCAATTTCTCTAGTAGTATATTCGCTTTATGAAAAGACTCCGTAGTCCTCTTGGCAAAAGTATTCCTTCCAATAACTCTTTTGTTTACAACAAAATTATGCTGTACAATACTCTGTTGCCTCTTACAACAAGAGGAAGTACTGGCTGTAGATGACCTCTTCAGTCGTTGGTTTTTCTCACTTCGCACGTGCTTGATACAGGTATCTTTTCTATCCCAAGATAACGTGCAGCTGCAGTATTGACACATTATGGTTTTTGAATCGGATGCATATGATCCGTCATTTTTAAATTCAAGAGCCCTTTCATTTGCACTAACGCTCACCTTAGGCATAATACTAAACGTAAAAGAACACAGAGAGAAAACAACAATGCTTAGCAAGACCGTTACTGACCAGCTTCTTGAGCAGAATGACGCATGTACATGTGTCGAGGTGATGGAATGGGAGAACAAGTTGAACATTGTAAAACTGTGATGCAGTGTTTCCAAGCGACCAGTCACCGAACACCACGAATTCGCAATATTGTGCATATAAAATTGATAAAGTTCACATATTCGCGTTATTGTCTCATTTCGTTTTATTTCGCGAAATAAATCCGCCTAATTTTCGAATTGTTAGCAACGCTATGCACAGGTAACTGTTTCCCAAGCGTTTTAGGGAATATTTTTAAAACGTCGGTGTTATTGCAAACGCAGGTCCCTACCTATTGGCAATGGTGTTAATTCGTATTCTCCTGTCGTTGGGTTTCTTGCACTTTGGATTTTTATCATTAGATCTCGCACACATTCGCTCTCTCACTCATACTTCCTCCTGGGGAGGATAGGGAATAACCTTGGCTAAAGAAAAATTCCCACACCGCAGCCGGGAATCAAACCCGGGACCCCTTGCACTCCAGGCAGAAGCTCTACCGACTGAGCTCCGGCGCCAGCGTAGTGTGACTTCATAACACAACTTTCATTTGCGGTTTCGATTTTATGTTTTAAAAAAAAGTTCCATGAATGTCTAAAAATAATGAAGGTTATAGGTCAAATGTTTGGACAGCTAAAGCTATATAATACTCTGATCTTTTAAATATTTAAGTGAAGTGCGCACAAGTGTGCAAAATGAACATAAATTTAGTTTTCAGCACTATGTTCTGTCACTATTTTTGGACATTTGTTGCAGTTCAGCACGTGATATTTATCACATTTTAGCTCACGGAATTTGCAAACACATTTATCCGTCATTACATGAAAATAGTTTTTTTTTTATGGTGGAAGCCTTGCATGGCCAGCCTCGTTACAACGCTCCTCGTGTTTTGATTCGGTCCTGTCCAACTCCTGTATGCCATGACGCTTCTTGCATAAAAATCCTCCTCGACCTCACTTCTTTTCCTCAGGTTTTCTGCCATCAGCTTTCTATAGGCCTCTGTTGCAGGGAGTAGTAGTTCGTAGTAAAGTTCTTCCATCAGAAAGGGCTCTCTCGTCATAATCTATGCATATCTCGATGGGGTGTATTTCGACACCTGTTATTCGCTTAAAGAAAGTACCTCACTTTCTCCCATTCTTTTAGGTACTTTTTTAGATTTTTTCTTGTTTGATTTATGCCATTTGTCAGAATTGTGACAGTTTTTGCCCTGAAGAGCTTCATTGCCACCTCTAGGGAGATTTGCTGTATATGATCTACGTCTTTTATGGTCACTATGAACAACATAATAGTCATTATGCCGCTCACGGACACATACATAAACATAAACTAACGGATCTTCTTCTAAAAGGTTTTTTCAAAGGGCCTCAAAACATGTATTTCCGGTGAAATTTCGGTACTGAGTTTTTGGGTGAAACTCAATATCTTCTCTACCTACTATATACACTATGTGGTCAAAAGTATGACATACCCACAAACATACGTTTTTCATCTTAGGTGCATTGTGCTGCGACCTACTGCCTGGTATCCCTCAGGGGCTCACCTTATGTGAGTACGGGTTTTTGGCGCACCCGGGGGTTCCCGAGCCAATCATCGCCATATTCATCCCCTCACCCCCATCCGGTCGAGGTGGGTTCTTCAAGTGACCGGTGGACACAAGGTAGGCTCTCGTGCGTTCGTTACATTCCATTCATACCGCACCTCACCATCGTTTCTTTCTTCTCTTCTCACTTTCCGGCCATTTCGCACCACGACATTCGCATATCTCTCTTTTTCTTCCCCGCCGGCCTACCTTGCGTGCGAAACGCCCACACAGTTTTAGTTTCCTTTATCTTTTTATTTAAATCCTCCGTGGACACAGCCTGACGGATACCCGCGCACCGCGTGCGCAGCTGGGTGAGTGGGTAATGGCGTCATCCCCACCACCCGGGGTCGTCATGTAGGGTTTGTGTTCGTATCCGCTGTTCAACTGCAGTCCCGCGGGGGGGCCATTGCATGAGCTGCTGGCTTCCGACGGCGATTGGGTCCCTCTGTCTATGTTCTGGGAGGTGTGACCCTGGGGTGAGCTAGGTATAGATAGGCCACTCACCCAAGCCGGGGTAACGCCCGGGAAGTCAGAGCCCGAGGTCGGAGACGGTTGCAATGGTGGAGGATTTATTTCGCTATGGAGCACCCTTCCTCCATTACTACTAACAAGCGCCGAAAAGTTTATGTAACAGAAGTGACACCACCGACAACTGGTTGTTACTTGGTCATTTCACGAACCGAAGAAGGACAAAGTTTTGAGAAGGTGAACCCTTTCATCATACAAAAGGGGATTGATGCAATTGCTGGTGCGGTTCAGTCCTGCACTCGTCTACGGAATGGTTCCTTATTAGCCCAAACGAAATCCGATCAGCAAAGTAAGACCTTGTTGCGCGCTACGCTTCTCCACGGCTATCCCATCCGTGTGGAGAAGCACCGCACATTGAATTCCTGTCGAGGCGTTATTACCACCCATAGCCTCGATGGTATATCGGACGAGGACCTGGTAGAATATCTTGCAGACCAGAAGGTGACAGCGGTCCATCGAGTGCAGGCCAAACGCGACGGCGTATTGGTACCCACTCGTACCCTGTTTATTACATTTGATGGCGTCGATCTGCCCACGAGCATCTCCGCAGGGTACGAACGAATTTCTGTGAGGCCTTATATTCCTAGACCTCTGCGTTGTTTTAAATGCCAACGTTTTGGGCATACGCAAGTCTCATGTAAGAGTGCCGTTAACATCTGTGCAACATGTAGCCAGCCCTCACACGAAGGTACCTGTTCAACAGCCCCCGTCTGCGTTAATTGTAAAGGGTCTCATTCTGCTTCGTTTGCCGACTGTCCGCGGTACTTGGACGAGAAGGCGATCCAGGAGATCCGGGTAAAGGAAAAACTCTCCTTCGCTGAAGCCCGGAGGCGTTACCATGCGCGCCAACCTTCACTCCTGCGATCTGGCACATTTAGTTCTGTTGTTGCCTCGCCGGTACCACGAGTAGATGCCGAAACCCAGACCTGGACCTTGACTGGATTAACCGCCACTACCATCCGGCCGTCCATTAAGGCTACAGTTACCAAGCCGTATAAACCTGGTCCCAAGTCCATGAAGTCGCAAGCCGTTGAAAAGAAACCCAAGCAGAAACTTCGCAGGGAAGATTTTTTAAAAGACCCTCCGCGTGCGCGCGGTAACAAAAGTTCACCTTCTCCTCCTCGGAGGTCGCTGTCCCAGGACGGTCCTGGGACAAGCCGCGCTCAGCGGCACCCCTCACCCATCGCCACCCAGAACCGATTCACGGCGCTTGAATCGATTTCTGGCACTGAGCGCGTGGGCCCTCCCTCCGAGGAAGCTATGGAGTCTGACCAACTCCATACAAAAAGCCCGAGCCCAAAGGTTAAACAAAAGGTAATTTTAAGCCGCCCTTCTAAATAGACAGTTTATCCCCTTTTTCTTAATGGCTATCCTGACCTGGAATGTACGTGGTGTACGATCGCATAGGCCGGAACTGCAACTTTTATTGCGTTCCCATTCACCTATGGTCGTGTGTTTGCAGGAGACCAAGCTTCGCCCTCACGACCCTTTCGATCTCCGAGGGTACACTCCGGTTCGCTACGATCTTGAACCGGAGGAGGGTGCTCCTGCTCATGGAGATGTTATGTTGTTGGTGCGTAATGACGTTCATTTTCAAACTATCACACTTACGTCCGACTTGCAAGCTGTTGCCATTAGACTGCAGTTACCCGGTTTTTTCTTTTCTGTTCTGTGTATACACCTCCATCGTCTCCCCTCGCTCCCGCGGACATTCGATCTCTCCTGTCCGCTCTCCCAACACCATTTCTTCTGTTGGGAGATTTTAATGCCCATCACCCACTATGGGGTTCGCCAAGGGCTTGTGCGAGGGGAACTCTTCTTTCCGACATTTTTTATCAGTTCAATCTTTCCATCCTCAATACAGGTGCACCTACTTTCATTTCTGATTCTTCTGGTACATTTTCTCACCTGGACCTTGCCATCTGCTCACTCCAGCTTGCACGTCGTCTTCAGTGGAACGTCGTCGCTGACACCTACTCCAGCGACCATTACCCCTGCATCGTTTCTCTTCTGTCGCACCACGTACAGCATTCCAGAGTACCTACCTGGATATTCGCAAAAGCCGACTGGAGCTTGTATTCCAGCCTCGTGCATTTTGACGACCAGCCCTTCTCCGACATTAACCAACTAGTGCAGCACCTTACGTCTCTTATTTTCTCTGCCGCCGAACGCGCAATACCCCGTTCATCCTCCCAACCTCGGCGGCCACCTGTTCCGTGGTGGAACGAGGATTGTCGGGACGCCGTTCGTGCCCGTAGGACTGCACTTAGGGTGTTTCGGCGACACCCTACACTTGATAATTTGGTGACTTTTAAACAATCGCGCGCCAGGGCTCGACGCATTATTCAGGATAGCAAGAAGGCATCTTGGGCTCGTTTTGTCGAGTCTTTTAATCGTTTTACGCCTTCATCCGTTGTTTGGGATAAACTTCGTCGCTTCTCAGGTAAAGTGTCACATTGTACTGTTTCTGGCCTTCAGGTTTCTAATGCCACCATAGTGGATCCGGCTGCCATCGCTAACACACTGGGTGCTGCCTTTGAGGCGGTTTCCAGTTCAGACCATTATTCCGCCGGCTTTCGCTCTATTAAAGACCGGCTGGGTTCCGCAACATATACTTTTCGGTCTGCTAATGATGAATGCTATAACGAACTATTCACAATGAGGGAGCTGGAGCACGCTCTTCATTGCTCTCGGCACTCCGCTCCTGGGCCGGACGGCATTCATGTCCTGATGTTAAAGAACCTTTCAGCCGACAGTAAACTCTTTCTCTTACAGGTCTATAACCGTATTTGGCAAGACGGCATTTTTCCTTCCGTTTGGCGCGAAGCCACCATTGTCCCTATACTTAAGCCTGGGAAGGATCGCCAACTACCTTCCAGCTACCGCCCTATCTCCCTCACCAGTTGCATTTGCAAGGTGATGGAGCGCATGATCAACGGGCGGTTTACATGGTGGCTTGAGTCTCAGAAACTTCTAGCGAACGCTCAGTGCGGGTTTCGTCGCTATCGCTCTACCGTCGACCATCTGGTGTCCTTGTCGACGCATGTTATGAATGGATTTCTGAGAAAGTGTCAAACCGTGGCTATATTTTTTGACCTGGAGAAAGCTTATGACACTTGTTGGAGGGGCGGCATTTTACGTACACTTCACGATTGGAATATCCGCGGTCGTCTTCCCATATTTCTTCGGGAGTTTATGACGGACCGCGTCTTTCGTGTACGTGTGGGCTCGATTTTATCTCGTCGTTTTATTCAAGAGAACGGAGTACCGCAGGGCTCTGTACTCAGTGTCACACTTTTTGCGATTGCTATCAACCCCATTGTTGATTGTATTCCACCTGGCATTTCATCGTCCCTTTTTGTTGACGATTTCGCTATTTATTGTAGTTCACGGCGGACCTGTCTACTCGAACGCCGTCTCCAGAGCTGTATCGACCGTCTCTACGCCTGGAGTAACGCCAACGGCTTTAATTTCTCCGCCGAGAAATCCGTCTGCATCAACTTTTGGCGCCGAAAGTATTTCCCTCCGCCCTCTCTCCATCTTGGGCCAGGGATACTTCCGTTTGCAGACGAGGCGAAATTTTTGGGGTTGATTTTTGACAGGAAGTTGTGTTGGACCTCGCACGTTTCCTTTTTAAAAGCCAAGTGTGACCGTTCTCTTAATATTTTACGTGTTTTAAGTGGCACATCCTGGGGAGCTGATCGGACCGTCCTTCTTCGCCTTTATCGCTCTTTGGTCCGATCCAAGCTTGATTACGGGTGTATTGTTTATTCGTCGGCACGTCCATCTGTGTTACGTCGATTGAATGCCATTCACCATCGTGGCATAAGAGTCGCTACAGGGGCCTTTCCAACTAGCCCTGTACCCAGTCTGTACGCAGAAGCTGCAGAGCCTCCGCTGTCCTTCCGGCGTGAGATGCTTTTGTGCAGCTATGCTTGTCGACTCTCAAGCTTGCCTAACCACCCGTCCTTCGATGTCTTTTACGAGGATTCGCTTGACCGGCAATATTTAGTTAGCTCCTCTGCATTGCTCCCCCCAGGGGTTCGATTTCGACTGCTACTTCGGCATTTGGACGTTACGCCAGCGCCGGCCCTTACCCGAGGGGAAACGCGTTTTCCTCCATGGTCGCGCGCTGAGGCCCACATCCACCTTGGGCTAACGTCGATGCCGAAAAATGCGACCCCTGCTTCTGTTCTTAGATCCGCCTTTTTAGAACTACAAGCGCAGTTCGGGGACTGTCATTTTATATATACTGATG
Organism: Deroplatys truncata; assembly: GCA_030765065.1. Classification (NCBI taxonomy): domain Eukaryota; kingdom Metazoa; phylum Arthropoda; class Insecta; order Mantodea; family Mantidae; genus Deroplatys; species Deroplatys truncata. The sequence continues at coordinate 196,271,507 of CM060975.1, read as the reverse complement.
GGACTAAGACTGATGTTGGAGTAGGATGTGCCTTTGTTTTTGGTGTTCAGAATTTTACTTTTCGTTTACCTCGACAATGTTCAATTTTTACCGCCGAACTTTTTAGCATTTATCAATCTGTTTTATACATTCAGCGGCTCGACTTACGGCACTGTTTTATTTGTACGGACTCTCTGAGTGCCCTTCAGGCTATTCATGCGCTGTACCATTACCACCCACTCGTACAGCGCATACATGACCTGCTCCACTCGCTTGGTGTCTCTGGCATCAGCGTCTCCTTCATGTGGATTCCAGGTCATGTGGGCATCTCAGGTAATGAGTCTGCCGACGCCGCTGCGAAATCGGCGATTTTATTACCCAGATTTTTTACTTCTGTTGTTCCCTCGTCTGATTCGTGTATTATTTTACGTTGCCGCATCCTCTCGCGCTGGCGCGATGAGTGGACGGCCCTCCGGGGGAACAAATTGCGGGAAGTTAAGCCTTTCCCGTTGATCTGGGGTACCTCTTCTCGTTCTTGTCGTCGGGAAGAGGTAATTTTAGCTCGTCTACGTATTGGACATTGTGTTTTTAGTCATAGGTATTTGCTCAGTGGTGACCCCGCACCACTCTGTGGGCAGTGTGTCGTGCCCTTAACGGTGCGTCACATTTTAACAGAGTGTCAGGTTTTAGCTGCATTGCGTGCTCGTGTGGGTCTGCCTGTTGGCCTGGCCAACGTTTTGGCAGACGACACGCGTGCTGTAGAATGTGTTTTACGTTTTATTCATGACAGTGATTTTAATCTGCGCATTTAATGCGTTGGGCGTCTGTTGGCTTAGTACTTTTATTCTGTCTGTTTTTATGGGAACTCTTATCCCCAGTGGACATATGACGCTCATGTCCCTCGCATTCTACAGTTCCTGACACGTTCTAATCTTTTATTGCCCTTGCTTTTAGTGTGTTGATTTTTCAGAACTTTATATTGTTGTTATTGTTATTCTTGTTGTTATTGTTGTTATTGTTATTGTTGTTATTGTTATTTTGTTATTGTTCTGTTGTTAGTTTTAGCTTTTTGAACATCGCGGGTTTGTGTCCCGTTTTTAACTATGCGGTTTTTTACCTGTTTTATATTTTGACCTTATCTTTTATACATTGTAAGGGCGCTGATGACCTTAGCAGTTTAGCGCCCTTAAACCGCATATCATCATCATCATACTGCCTGGTACTCATTATCCGCGATCTCAGTAGTTATTAGACATGTGAAACAGCAGAATGGGACGCTCCGTGGAACTCACGGACTTCGAACGTGTCCCCTCAGGGGCTCACCTTATGTGAGTACGGGTTTTTGGCGCACCCGGGGGTTCCCGAGCCAATCATCGCCACCTTCATCCCCTCACCCCCATCCGGTCGAGGTGGGTTCTTCAAGTGACCGGTGGACCCAAGGTAGGCTCTCGTGCGTTCTTTGCATTCCATACATACCGCACCTCACCTTCGTTTCTTTCTTGCCTAATCACTTTCCGGCCATTTCGTACCACGACATTCGCATATCTCTTTTTTCTTCCCCGCCGGCCTACCTTGCGTGCGAAACGCCCACACAGTTTTAGTTTCTTTTATCTTTTTATTTAAATCCTCCGTGGACACAGCCTGACGGATACCCGCGCACCGCGTGCGCAGCTGGGTGAGTGGGTAATGGCGTCATCCCCACCACCCGGGGTCGTCATGTAGGGTTGTTGTTCGTATCCGCTGTTCAACTGCAGTCCCGCGGGGGGGCCATTGCATGAGCTGATGACTTCTGACGGCGATTGGGTCCCTCTGTCTATGTTCTGGGAGGTGTGACCCTGGGGTGAGTCTGGTATAGATAGGCCACTCACCCAAGCCGGGGTAACGCCCGAGAAGTCAGAGCCCGAGGTCGGAGACGGTTGCAATGGTGGAGGATTTTTTTTCGCTATGGAGCACCCTTTCTCCATTATTAACAACAAGCGCCGTAAAACTTTAGTAACAGAAGTAGCACCGCCAACAGCTGGTTGTTACTTAGTGATTACCCGAACAGAGGAAGGACAATCATTCGAGAAGGTGAACCCTTTTATCATCCAGAAGGGCATTGACTCAATTGCTGGTCCGGTTCTTTCCTGCACTCGGCTTCGTAATGGTTCGTTATTGGTTCAAAGCAAATCCGAGGCACAAAGTAAGTCCTTCTTGAGCGCCACGCTTCTCCACGGTTATCCTATCCGTGTTGAGAAGCACCGCACCTTGAATTCTTGTAGAGGCGTTGTCACCACGCATAGCCTCGATGGTATCTCTGACGAAGACCTGGTGGAATATCTTGCAGACCAGAGGGTGACAGCGGTTCATCGAGTGCAGGCCAAACGCGACGGCGTGTTGGTACCCACTCGTACCCTGTTTATTACATTTGATGGCGTCGATCTGCCCACGAGCATTTCCGCAGGGTACGAACGGATTTCTGTGAGGCCTTATATTCCTAGACCTCTGCGTTGTTTTAAATGCCAACGTTTTGGGCATACGCAAGTCTCCTGTAAGAGTGCCGTTAACATCTGTGCAACATGTAGCCAGCCCTCACACGAAGGTACCTGTTCAACAGCCCCCGTCTGCGTTAATTGTAAAGGGTCACATTCTGCTTCGTTTGCCGACTGTCCGCGGTATTTGGACGAGAAGGCGATCCAGGAGATCCGGGTAAAGGAAAAACTCTCCTTCGCTGAAGCCCGGAGGCGTTTCCATGCGCGCCAACCTTCACTCCTGCGATCTGGCACATTTAGTTCTGTTGTTGCCTCGCCAGTACCACGAGTAGATGCCGAAACTCAGACCTGGACCTTGACTGGATTAACCGCCACTACCATCCGGCCGTCTATTAAGGCTACAGTTACCAAGCCGTATAAACCTGGTCCCAAGTCAATGAAGTCGCAAGCCGTTGAAAAGAAGCCCAAGCAGAAACTTCGTAGGGAAGATTTTTTGAAAGACCCTCCGCGTGCGCGCGGTAAAAAGAGTTCACCTTCTCCTCCTCGGAGGTCGCTGTCCCAGGATGGTCCTGGGACAAGCCGCGCTCAGCGGCACCCTTCACCCATCGCCACCCAGAACCGATTCACGGCGCTTGAATCGGTTTCTGGCACTGAGCGCGTGGGCCCTCCCTCCGAGGAAGCTATGGAGTCTGACCAACTCCATACAAAAAGCCCGAGCCCAAAGGTTAAACAAAAGGTAATTTTAAGCCGCCCTTCTAAATAGACAGTTTATCCCCTTATTCTTAATGGCTATCCTGACCTGGAATGTACGTGGTATACGATCGCATAGGGCGGAACTGCAACTTTTATTGCGTTTCCATTCGCCTATGGTCGTATGTTTGCAGGAGACTAAGCTTCGCCCTCACGATCCTTTTGATCTCCGAGGATATACTCCGGTTCGCTACGACCTTGAACCGGAGGAGGGTACTCCTGCTCATGGAGGTGTCATGTTCTTAGTGCGTAACGACGTTCATTTTACACCTGTCACACTTACATCCGACTTGCAAGCTGTTGCCGTTCGCCTTCACTTACCCGGCTTTTTGTTTTCTGTTTGCTCTGTATATTCACCTCCATCGTCTCCCCTCGCTCCCGCGGACATTCGAGCTCTCCTGTCCGCTCTCCCAACACCATTTCTTCTGTTGGGAGATTTTAATGCCCATCACCCACTATGGGGTTCGCCAAGGGCTTGTGCGAGGGGAACTCTTCTTTCCGACATTTTTTATGAGTTCAATCTTTCCATCCTCAATACAGGTGCACCTACTTTTATTTCTGATTCTTCTGGTACTTTCTCTCACCTGGACCTTGCTCTTTGCTCAATCCAGCTTGCACGTCGCCTTCAGTGGAACGTCGTCGCTGACACCTACTCCAGCGACCATTTCCCCTGCATCGTTTCTCTTCTGTCGCACCACGTACAGCATTCCAGAGTACCTACCTGGATATTCGCAAAAGCCGACTGGAGCTTGTATTCCAGCCTCGTGCATTTTGACGACCAGCCCTTCTCCGACATTAATCAACTAGTGCAGCACCTTACGTCTATTATTTTCTCAGCCGCCGAACGTGCAATACCCCGTTCATCCTCCCAACCTCGGCGGCCACCTGTTCCGTGGTGGAACGAGGATTGTCGGGACGCCGTTCGTGCCCGTAGGACTGCACTTAGGGTGTTTCGGCGCCACCCTACACTTGATAATTTGGTGACTTTTAAACAATCGCGCGCCAGGGCTCGTCGCATTATTCAGGATAGCAAGAAGGCATCTTGGGCTCGTTTTGTCGAGTCTTTTAATCGTTTTACGCCTTCATCCGTTGTTTGGGATAAACTTCGTCGCTTCTCAGGTAAAGTGTCACATTGTACTGTTTCTGGCCTTCAGGTTTCTAATGCCACCATAGTGAATCCGGCTGCCATCGCTAACACTCTGGGTTCTGCCTTTGAGGCGGTTTCCAGTTCAGACCATTATTCCGCCGGCTTTCGCTCTATTAAAGACCGGCAGGATTCCGCATCCTATACTTTTCGGTCTGCTAATGATGAATGCTATAACGAATTATTCACTATGAGGGAGCTGGAGCACGCTCTTCATTGCTCTCGGCACTCCGCTCCCGGGCCGGACGGCATTCATGTCCTGATGTTAAAGAACCTTTCAGCCGACAGTAAACTATTTCTCTTACAGGTCTATAACCGTATTTGGCAAGACGGCATTTTTCCTTCCGTTTGGCGCGAGGCCACCATTGTCCCAATACTTAAGCCTGGGAAGGATCGCCAACTACCTTCCAGCTACCGCCCTATCTCTCTCACCAGTTGCATTTGCAAGGTGATGGAGCGCATGATCAACGGGCGGTTGACATGGTGGCTTGAGTCTCAGAAACTTCTAGCGAACGCTCAGTGCGGGTTTCGTCGCTATCGCTCTACCGTCGACCATCTGGTGTCCTTGTCGACGCATATTATGAATGGATTTCTGAGAAAGTGTCAAACCGTGGCTGTATTTTTTGACCTGGAGAAAGCTTATGACACTTGTTGGAGGGGCGGCATTTTACGTACACTTCACGATTGGAATATCCGCGGTCGTCTTCCCATATTTCTTCGGGAGTTTATGACGGACCGCGTCTTTCGTGTACGTGTGGGCTCGGTTTTATCTCGTCGTTTTATTCAAGAGAACGGAGTACCGCAGGGCTCTGTACTCAGTGTCACACTTTTTGCGATTGCTATCAACCCCATTGTTGATTGTATTCCACCTGGCATTTCATCGTCCCTTTTTGTTGACGATTTCGCTATTTATTGCAGTTCACGGCGGACCTGTCTACTCGAACGCCGTCTCCAGAGCTGTATCGACCGTCTCTACGCCTGGAGTAACGCCAACGGCTTTAATTTCTCCGCCGAGAAATCCGTCTGCATCAACTTCTGGCGCCGGAAGTATTTCCCTCCGCCCTTTCTCCATCTTGGGCCAGGGATACTTCCGTTTGCAGACGAGGCAAAATTTTTGGGGTTGATTTTTGACAGGAAGTTGTGTTGGACCTCGCACGTTTCCTTTTTAAAAGCAAAGTGTGACCGTTCTCTTAATATTTTACGTGTTTTAAGTGGCACATCCTGGGGAGCTGATCGGACCGTCCTTCTTCGCCTTTATCGCTCTTTGGTCCGATCCAAACTTGATTACGGGTGTATAGTTTATTCGTCGGCACGTCCATCTGTGTTACGTCGTTTGAATCCCATTCATCATCGTGGTCTTAGAGTCGCTACAGGGGCCTTTCCAACTAGCCCCGTGCCCAGTCTTTACGCTGAGGCTGCAGAGCCTCCGCTGTCTTTCAGGCGTGAGATGCTCTTATGTAGCTATGCTTGTCGGCTCTCAAGCTTGCCTAACCACCCGTCCTTCCATGTATTTTACGAGGATTCGCTAGATCGACAATATTTCGTTCGCTCCTCTGCATTGCTCCCCCCAGGGGTTCGATTTCGACTGCTACTTCGGCATTTGGACGTTACGCCAGCGCCGGCCCTTACCCGAGGGGAAACGCGTTTTCCTCCATGGTCGCGCGCTGAGGCCCACATCCACCTTGGGCTAACGTCGATGCCGAAAAATGCGACCCCTGCTTCTGTTCTTAGATCCGCCTTTTTAGAACTACAGGCGCAGTTCGGGGACTGTCATTTTATATATACTGATGGGTCTAAGACTGATGTTGGAGTAGGATGTGCCTTTGTTTTTGGTGTACGGAGTTTTACTTTTCGTTTACCTCAACAATGTTCAATTTTTACCGCCGAACTTTTTAGCATTTATCAATCTGTTTTATTCATTCAGCGGCACGACTTACGGCACTGTTTTATTTGTACGGACTCTCTGAGTGCCCTTCAGGCTATTCATGCGCTGTACAATTACCACCCACTCGTACAGCGCATACATGACCTGCTCCACTCGCTCGGTGTCTCTGGCATCAGCGTCTCCTTCATGTGGATTCCAGGTCATGTGGGCATCTCAGGTAACGAGTCTGCCGACGCCGCTGCGAAATCGGCGATTTTATTACCCAGATTTTTTACCTCTGTAGTTCCCTCGTCAGATTCGTGTGCTATTTTACGTCGCCGCATCCTCTCGCGCTGGCGCGATGAGTGGACGGCCCTCAGGGGGAACAAGTTGCGGGAGGTTAAGCCTCTCCCGTTAATCTGGGGTACCTCTTCTCGTTCTTCACGTCGGGAGGAGGTACTTTTAGCCCGTTTACGAATTGGACATTGTGTTTTTAGTCATAGGTATTTGCTCAGTGGTGACCCCGCACCACTCTGTGGGCAGTGTGACGTACCCTTAACGGTGCGTCACATTTTAACAGAGTGTCAGGTTTTAGCTGCATTGCGTGCTCGTGTAGGTCTGCCTGTTGGCTTAGCCAACGTTTTGGCAGACGACACGCATGCTGTGGAATGTGTTTTACGTTTTATTCATGACAGTGATTTTAATCTGCGCATTTAATGCGTTGAGCGTCTTTTAACTTATTACTTTTATTCTGTCAGTTTTTATGGGGCCTCTTATCCCCAGTGGACATATGGCGCTCATGTCCCTCGCATTCTACAGTTCCTGACACGTTTTAATCCTTTACTGCCTATGCTTTTAGTGTGTTGTTTTTCAGATCTTTGTCTTGTTATTATTGCTGTTATTGTTATTATTGTTTTTCTTGTTATTGTTGTTATTGTTATTGTTGTTATTGTTATTATTGTTATTGTTATATTTGTTATTGTTATATTGTTAGTTTTAGCTTTTTGACATCGCGGGTTTGTGTCCCGTTTTTTTAATTATGCGGTTTTTTACCTATCTTTTATTTTTTGACTTTATATTTTATACCTTGTAAGGGCGCTGATGACCTCAGCAGTTTAGCGCCCTTAAGCCGCATATCATCATCATCATCACCTTCGAACGTGGTCAGGTGATTGGGTGTCACTTGTGTCAGAAGTCTGTACGCGAGATTTCCACACTCCTAAACATCCCTAGGTTCACTGTTTCTGATGCGATAGTGAAGTGGAAACGTGGAGGGACATGCACAGCACAAAAGCGTACAAGCCGACCTCGTCTGTTGACTGACAGAGACCGCCGACATTTGAAGAGGGTCGTAAAGAGCAATAGGCAGACATCTATCCAGATCATCACACAGGAATTCCAAACTGCATCAGGATCCACTCCAAGTACTATGACAGTTAGGCGTGAGGTGCAAAACCTTGGATTCCATGGTCGAGCGGCTGCTCATAAGTCACACATCACGCAGGAAAATGCCAAACGACGCCTCGCTTGGTGTAAGGAGCGTCAACATTACACGATTGAGCAGTAGCGAAACGTTGTGTGGAGTGACGAATCACGGTGCACAATGTGGCGATCCGATGGCAGGGTGTGGGTATGGCGAATGCCCGGTGAACGGCATCTGCCAGCGTGTGTGTGCCAACAGTGAAATTCGGAGGTGGTGGTGTTATGGTGTGGTCGTGTTTTTCCTGGAGGGGGCTTGCACCCCTTGTTGTTTTGCGTGGCACGATCACAGCGCAGACCTACATTGATATTTTAAGCACCTTCTTGCTTCCCACTGTTGAAGAGCAAATCGGGGATGGCGACTGCATCTTTCAACACGATCGAGCACCTGTTCATACTGCACGAGCTTTGGCGGAGTGGTTACACGACAATAACATCCCTGTAATGAACTGGCCTGCACAGAGTCCTGACTTGAATCCTATAGAACACCTTTGGGATGTTTTGGATCGCCGACTTCGTGCCAGGCCTCACCGACCTACGTACATCGATACCTCTCGTCAGTTCTGCACTCCGTGAAGAATGGGCTGCCATTCCCCAAGAAACCTTCCAGCACCTGATTGAAAGTATGCCTGCGAGAGTGAACGCTGTTACCAAGGCTAAGGGTGGGCCAAAACCATATTGACTTTCAGCATGACCGATGGAGGGCGCCACGAACTTGACGTCATTTTCAGCCAGGTGTCCGGATACTTTTGATCACGTAGTGTACATAGTAGAGAAAGCAAAAAGAAAGAAAAGCATCTAATGTGTTAGTTGGTATACAAGCTATTCTTACGAAATTTTATGTTTATGTCTACTTAACTTCAATCGAGAGAAATCTTTTCGGTAATAACTGCACTATGCATTTCGTTATACATACAAAAGGAATAGCGATAGTCAAATGTTTACTGAACGCTGTACACTGGCCTTGAAATTCCATACTCTTTACATGACATCGTGAGAAACAACTGAAAATCGACAGGGTATTAAGCGAATGACTTAAAATATCCACAACTTGAACAATTAATAACGGATATCTTGGAAATGGCTGATGGCAGAAAGAAAAGTTATTTGAAATAAACTGTGGTTTTAAAGATATCGTCATTTTTTATGTAGTGTTTTCGTTTATCGCTTAACATTTACCACTTATACAAGATTCCGCAAAATTCCTTCCGAATGAAGAGGATTTCACAGGTTATTCCCCAAAAAATTCTAGACATACATTTTATTTTTCATGTAAATATCATTAATATATGGTGCTTTAATCAAAATAGTTTGTCAATTTTGAGAAAATAAAAAGTTAGAAAAGTATTCCGTGTAAATAATAGTTTGGGTTAGGGAGATTTTCTTGAAAGTCCTTATGTAGAATCTTTGGAATATACTAGACCTAGTATTTAAGTTTGGTATTTATCCGACTTTTCATTTTTGAGTTAAATGGATCTTTTTTCTAAAGATCTCAAGGATCTCAAAGAGGCGGCGCCGTGGCCGAGTGGCTAGACCGCTCGCCTCCCACCGAGGCGGCCCGGGTTCAATCCCAGAGACCTGCATGTGGGTTTTGTGGCGTCTGGGCGGGTTTTCTCCGGGTTCTCCGGTTTCTCCCGCCATTCATTCCACCTACATTTCGTTTCATCTACTTCCTTCATCCCATTCCAGGCATCGGGCTGATCGCCCATCCTGGATGCTCTGTCTGTTCCATGAGAGTGTGCTCCTCGACGGGCCTCTGACCCCAGGTACCCGCTTGTAAGTCCTGCATAAGAGGAGGGTAAACAGATAATGAATGAAAGGATCTCAAAGCTTGTATTCCTGGTGGAATCGCTGTATCAAATTTTTGGATGCAATGCAATGCTTCCTCTATTTGATGTAGGCAAGTAGGAAGTAGAGAAGGTAAAATAAAAATGACATTTCATATGTGATTCAGACACCGCTTAAGCATGTCCTGCACCATGGCGTAGTACCATGAAGGTGAGTTTAGTATGCGGTGATCTGATTGTATTCTTCTAGTAGTTAGATAATGGGGCTGAGCAATGGACTTTGATTGCAGGTGGTGTAGCAAATACATCGTTAGGTATTTTAAAATTTGTTTACCTCTAATTTATCCATTTCAGTGTTGGATGAAATAATGTCACATAAAGTAGAATATAGGGAACAGTAGGCGAGAATGAGGGAACAAAAATGAGGATTCGTTGAATATGAAAACATAAGTATAAATGGTTAGTGAAATTTCTTGATGAGTAGCGTTCCTTAAAGTTTTCAGAGTGGCTAACTAAGAAGTTTATTCAATGAGACAATGACCGAGCGGGATGGCTCAGGTGGTTTCGTCTGTGGCCCGCATTCGGGAGGTCATGGGTTCGATTCCCGTGGCCAACCTTCCCATGGTCTTTTTTCCTGTCCCTCCATTTCATCTCCCTTCTCCATTTCCCTTCATCTTTCACGCGTTGGTCTCTTGCAGGGTTGGAAATGTTGGCGATGGTGTTTCGGTGCAGTGTGGCAGAGGAAAAGGATGCTCTTTGTGACTCTCTCCGTCCCTCGGCTTTCGGCTGGCTGCCGGGAGTATCCGAACCTCCTTGGGGGGCGTTGGACCCGCTCTATGCAGTGTGGGGTCCATCACTCAGGGAATTTCTATCGTAAACTTAGGGACCCTGCCATTCCTGTGCCGTCGCTTCTAGTTCCGGCCGCCCGGTGTCTCCTCATGCTTTATCCTTCCTCACGCGGACGCCCGCTTGTGGTACATCATCCACTGTGTGGATCAGTGCGGAGACCCCTCCGTAGCCAATCCAATGAGACTGTTAGGACAAATTCAAACTAAAGTTTAAGTGTGCATGGCAACTGTTTTAACAGCAACATATAATCTCTTTGTGGAACAAATTTTAAGAAATTCTGGTAATGGCAAATGGTTCTAAACATCCAAAATAAAGGATTTCATTGTTATAGCTTACTAAATTACATAGTTGAGACATTAAAATGAAAAATCTATGAGTTGGAAGGTGGTTTCATTATTAACTTTCCTTGATTAATGTTCAATTGTAGTGTTGACATATTAAATACAATTCAGTAGTTAATGATGACTACAGAATTATGCAGTTTGAAAACTAACTAAAACACCGAAATAGTTACTATGACTATAAAGAATAAAAATAATTCATACATTGGGTCAAGTCATAGTTATCTACTGGAAGAGAAAAAAGGTAAAGACGGGGTGTGAACAAGATCAGAAAATAGCCTGAAAGTGGACTTATAAACTTCAGGAAACTTCTAGCAACAAGAGCAATGCTTTATGCAGTGCTTTTCCTTCACACTGTGGCCATCGCACGGCTGCTAGCGCGCCCCGCAGCTCGGACTCCCGACGAAACAGTTATAATATCCCCATCCGCCTCCCGCTCTCATAGTTGTAATGACAATTAAAATGATTATAAGTATATCATGCCTTAACGGAAGAGTGTTGGAAATACTGTCGTTCTCCATCCACACATTTCTGGTATCTTCTCATGAAATTTCCATTCACATTGGTGAGTTTAATATCGGAAGTTGAGTGAATTTCTCGCCAGATGTTTTCTTTTAGTTCCTACAATGTATGGGGTTTGTAGCATACACTTTATTTTTCATGTGAATATTAATCCGGTAAATTTCTAAAATTGGATTTGTGAAATTATAGAGCAATTTATCTACGCTTAATATTCTTTTCTGACGAGGCATGGTTCCATTTGCATGGCTATGTTTCGTTGCAAAATAACAGATATTGGAGTATAGAGAAACCCCATTTTACACAAGACACTCCCTTGCATGACGCGAAAATTGGTGTGCAGTAAATGCATGCAGAATAGTAGGACCTATATTTTTTTTAACAAACAATAAATACTGATGCAGGAATGTCATACACCATTTTCTGAGCAGCTGACCAAGGTTCCATGTCAGTCTGGAATTTTCCAACAAGACTACTACCGCGCATACCGCTGATGAGTCGTTAAACTTAATTCGGAAAAATTTTTGAAAATAGGGTAATAGTAAAGGATTAATATATACTTTGAGGTCCCCTAAGTCCAAAAGAGCAGTTTTAGAAATAGGTCCCTGTGTGTATGTGTGTGTCTGTGTGCCTGTGAACAGCATAACTCAAAAAAGAAAAGTCGGATAAATACCAAACTTGGTTTTTCAAAGCTGAGACAAAGATTTTCAAGAAAATCTCCCACCCCAGACTATCCTTTACATGGAACATTTTTCGAAAATTTTTATTTTCTCAAAAATGGTTTAACAATTTTGATTAAAATGTCATATATTCCAGACATTTTCATTACATATAATATGTATATCTTGAATTTTCTGGAAATGTCTCAAAAGTCCTGCTCTTTCTGAATGGCTTTTGCATAACTTGTAAACCGTAAGAGGGAGAAAAAGATTTTTCTACACAAAAAATTGTAGAACTCGTAAAACACACACAATTTATACCACATACTTTTTTTTTGTGAACCATTTCCGTTTGAACTTTCCAATACTCATACTTTTTCTCACATGGGAAATTCGTTATTCATTTTTCTATTTCCTAGATGTACAAAGAGAATGAAATGCTCTACATAGTAAGCAGCTTTTAAAATATTTGACTATCACTTAAAGCCTACTATATTCCCCTTGCACCTGCAAGTAAATTAGCAATAATATAGCTTTTACAAATGTTTATCTCGATTAACATGAAGTATATGGAAAATAAGCGTTTGTAAAAATAGTTTGTACAAGAGTAGAGAAAGTCATGTGGGTGTAACACATCAGATTTTTATCTATGAGGGTACTTGGAAATTAAAGTGTATGCAGCAAATTCCCATACATTGAAAGACCTATAAGAAAATATCACGCGAGAAATTCACTCATTTTCGGATATTGAATTCTCGAGTGTGAATGCAAATTTCCTGGAAGATGCCAGAAATTTATGGATAGAGAAAGACAACATTTCCATCATCTCTTATGAATAAGGTGTGTGATTAGTATTATTGTTGTAACTATAACTGAGAACGCGAAGTTTTGCGGGAACCGAGCCGAGGCGGTCGGCGCGCGAGATGCCGAGCAGTGGTCTCATTGTGAGTGAAAAACGATGTGTTAGAAATAAGATTAAGCATGGATAATGAACAGAGAAACGAAAGGAGACTCGAAGTAAATGAAATTAAGTATTTAAGAGCAGTGAGAGAGCAGAACATAAAGGAAATGAAGATATAAGAACAGAATTAGATGTATACAATCTGAATGAAAGCATTAAATAATATAAAACTAAGTGAATAAGTCACCTTCATAGAATGACTATAGAGATAAGCATTATAAACTAACGGGAAAATAAATGCTGGAATACCAAATAAACGATGGATATCGATTTTTATGGCCAGGAAAGTTAAATGCATTAAAGAAGAAAATTAACCCACAATCTTTGAATGGTTGTTATTCAAGATTAAAACTGCTTTCACTGACAATTTTCAGTTGACTTTTGCAGGACATGCAGTTACATTTAAGCATCACATACATTATGACAATACCTGTATCCTGTAGCGGGAACAATGGTACAACAATGTAAATAATATTATACAAACGTAAATATGTCATATGGTAAATGTAGTGGCAGCTAGCTAGCCGTGTAGCAGTGAAAGTTAGACGCATAAAACCAAGTGGTATCAAATAAAGATATTTCTAGGGTGGCACGAAGCACAGGGTATAGGCTGAACAGACTAGCACAGATGCTTGAGTGAGAGAGACAAGTAGAGGTTGAAGAGAGATAGCGTGATGTTGGGACAAAAATGGAAAGCCCAAAACAGAAGTGTCATTTCAGTTTCTGCTTGGGAGGGGGGACAAGATTTCCTGAACCAGATTTTCTAATTTTCATGTGAAAATTTCACAGAAAATGTGAAAAAATATGAAAATTCATGTGAAAATCTCTTACTTAATAAATGGACATATTTGTATTAAAAGTACAGTTGTCGTAATTTCTCTTTTTGTTGAGCAATAATAACTAGTAGCCTAATTATTTCTTATAACTTAGGAGGGATCAGGTGTGAGGTACAGCTAGATAGATAGGCCACCATAACCCAGTAATATAATTGTGGGATAGAATTCATGGCTAGCTGCGAACAATGAACATAAATTAGGTACAGTTAAAGTGAATGCAAATTTCAGAGCGTTATGGGGCATTCTCTTACAGCAAGTCAACACCCACAACAGGAAGACAACAAGCAGCCAGAGAGGGGTCAGTGGCAGTCCTGGAGCATACACAGAGAGTGAATTTAGGGGAGAGCTGAAACAAGAATAGCTGAAATTCTCAATGGCGGACATAACTTCATATTGTAGTCACTTATAGATTAATCATGTGAAGAGGATATCAACAAGGATTTTACATATCAGCATGACCAACAAACAAGTTTTTAAGTATTTGTAGGACCAAAAGGCAAAGAGGAGTACTCAGACTAAACTCCCAATTAGGTATGTTAACCACTAGACTGCAAGGAGACCCACTCACTTCACTACAACTATGGGAGGTCCTCTACAGCCATATGAGACTGTGATTAAACATGTGCATAGTAATATAAGCAGAGCAAGCCATTTACTGAACTTTGCTACACAATAAATAGAATTACAATTTTCCAAAAGAACCGATTAAATTTCTTGCCATTCTCCAATATTTTCTACTGTTTTAATGTACATAGGTTTTTATTTACTTGTTTATTAACAGGTATAAAGTGGTATACTAAACCTGTAAGTATAAAATAGTTACAGAAAACAAAAATCATACTGCAACATTTCCATTTATGATATAGGGTAACTGGAGCAAGGAGAACTTGATTCCCCAGAATGTCCTCTCTGTAAATGCCGCTGCATTTGTCTTTGTAAGTTTCCTCCAAATAACATGAATAGAGGGGACACCTTAGGTGTTAACAACATATGGAGAACCCTATTGGCACCTATCCAGCATCAGATTGCAGCACAATGTTTGAACAAGTATCAGTGAAGTTTTTTGGATGACTCTCCATCCCCACCATCTCCATTGACATTTCTCAAAGTCAGTTGCAGAGAAACTGCATATCTGTGGGATATGAACCTCCCTGAAGAAACCTGTAGTGGTCTGAAATGCAGGATTATAAATAAAATTGACATAGCAGTAATCAAAAGCCGTCTCAATCATAACCATTGATGATTGTTTAACTACTACTAAATCATTATAATAAATTGTTTCTTTTTCAGCATATTGTCTTTATTCTTATTTAAAGTGCTAAATAGAAAGCAAGAATTATTGGGAACAGTATTATTAAAAATGGTGTGCAGTGTTAGATATTATCTAATATGGGAGTGATCGCTTGACATTACTTTGTTGAAGGCAACAACTTTTCAACGTTAATTGACTTTAAAGTGACAGGCGGAACCTTAGTTCATATAGTGCTCTATTCTTGCTTCATTCAGTCACAGGTGGTTAACAGCAGCATTTTCACATTTGAACAGAAATTGAGTAATAATTATCTTCTCTACTCTTACATGTCAAAGAAGAAAAAAATCTGATATGTTGTACTCACATGACTTTCTCCACTCTTGTACAAACTATTTTTGCAAACGCTTATTCTCTATCTACTTCATGTTATTTGAGATAAACATTTGCAGAAACTATATTATTGCTAAATTTCTTGTAGGTGCAAGGGAAATGTGGTAGGCCTTAAGTGATAGTCAAATCTTTTAAGAGCTGGTTGCTATGTGGAGCATGCCATTTTCCTTGCATGTCCAGGACATAAAAAAAATCTGATGTGTTACACTCACATGACTTTCTCTACTCTTGTACAAACTATTTATACAAATGCTTATTCTCCATCTACTTCATGTAAATCGAGATAAACATTTGCAGAGTCTAACTTATTGCTAATTTTCTTGTAGATGTAAGGGGAATATATATTTACAAGGGCAATTTAAAAATACAGCAGCCTTTAAGCACATACATATCTCTTAATAGCTGGTTGCTAGGTGCAGCACCATTCCCTTTCCCACAGATTAATACTCTTTGCATATACAAGACAAAAAATGAATAACGAATTCCCATTTGAGAAAATAAGTATTGAAAAATTTAAGGGAACAATAAGTAATATCTCAAAAATGGTTCACTCAACAAAAAAATGTATATGACATAAATTGTGTATTTTAACGCGATCCACATTTCTTGTGTAGTACAATTTTGTCTATTTCTTATGGTTTACCAGTTATGCAAAAGTCGTTCACAATGAAGAATACTTTTGGAGACATTCTCAGGAAATTCAAGATATACATTTTATTTGTCATAAAAATATCTTAAACATATGATATTTTAATCAAAATCGTTAGAGCCATTTTTGAGAAAATTAAAATTTTCGAAAACTCTTGCATGTAAAGGGTAATCTGGGGTGGGGGGATTTTCTTGAAAGCCTTCGTGTCGCATCCTTGGAAGATACTGAACCTAAATACCAAGTTTGGTGTTCTGTTCGTTTCTAAGTTATGCTGTTCACAGACAGACACACACACAGACACACAGACACACACGCGGACATGTTTCCAAAAATGCTTTTTTGGATTCAGGGGGTCTCAAAACATGTATTTCCGGTGAAATCTCGGTACCGAATTTTTGGGTGGAATACAATACTTCCCCTACTTACTACACGTAGTAGAGAAAGTAAAAAGAATAACGAATTCTCATTTGTGAAAAAGTATATGCATTGGAAAATTCAAACAAATAATAAGGCGTATCTCGAAAATGCGTCACTTGATACAAAAAAATCTGATGTGTTACACTCACATGACTTTCTCTACTCTTGTACAATCTATTTTTACAAACGCCTATTCTCCATATGCTTCATATTAATCGAGATATCGAGATGTCAATCTTATTTGTAATTTTCTTGTAGATGCAAGGGGAATATGGTAGGTTTTAAGCGATAGTCAAATATTTTAACGCTGGTTGCTATGTGGCGCATTCCATTCTCTTTGCATGTCCAGGACATAAAAGAATGAATAACGAATTGGAGAAAAACTATAAGTATTGGAAAATTTAAGGGAATAACAAGCAATATCTCGCAAACGGTTCACTCAACAAAAGAAATGTATATGACATAAATTGTGTATTTTAACGCGATCTACATTTTTTGTGTAGTAAAATTTTGTCTATCTCTTATGGTTTACCAGTTATGAAAAAGTCGTTCATAATAAAGAATACTTTTGGAGACATTCCCAGAAAATTCGAGATATACATTTTAATTATCATGACAATATCTTAAACATATGATATTTTAATCAAAATCGTTAGAGCCGTTTTTGAGAAAATTAAAATTTTCGAAAAATGTTCCATGTAAAGGGTAGTCTGGGGTGGGGGGATTTTCTTGAAAACCTTCGTGTCGCATCTCTGGAAGATACTGAACCTAAATACCAAGTTTGGTGTTTATCCGACTCTTCGTTTTTGAGTTATGCTGTTCACAGACACACAGACACACAGACAGACACACAGACACACAGACACACAGACAGACACACACACGGACATGTTTCCAAAAATGCTTTTTTTGGATTCAGTGAGTCTCAAAACATGTATTTCCGGTGAAATCTCGGTATCGAATTTTTGGGTGGAATGCAATACTTCCCCTACTTACTATACGTAGTAGAGAAAGTAAAAATCTGATGTGTTACACTCACATGACTTTCTCTACTCTTGTATACAAACTATTACTTTCTCTACTACGTATAGTAAGTAGGGGAAGTATTGTATTCCACCCAAACATTCGATACCAAGATTTCACCGGAAATACATGTTTTAAGACCCCCTGAATCCAAAAAAAGCATTTTTGGAAACATGTCCGTGTGTGTGTCTGTGTGTGTGCGTGTGTGTGTGTGTGTGTGTGTGTGTCTGTGAACAGCATAACTCAGAAACTAACAGTCGGATAAACACCAAACTTGGTATTTAGGTTCAGTATCTTCCATGGATGCGACACGAAGGTTTTCAAGAAAATCCCCCCACCTCAGAGTACCCTTTACATGAAAGATTTTTAGAAAATTTTAATTTTCTCAAAAATGGCTCTAACGATTTTGATTAAAATTTCATATGTTTCAGATATTTGTACGACAAATAAAATGTTTATCTTGAATTTCCTGGGAATGTCTCCAAAAGTATCCTTTATTGTGAACGACTTTTGCATAACTGGTAAACCATAAGATATAGACAAAATTTTACTACACAAAAAATGTAGATCGCGTTAAAATACACAATTTATGTCATATACATTTTTTTGTTGAGTGAACCATTTTCGAGATATTGCTTGTTATTCCCTTAAATTTTTCAATACTTATTTTCTCAAATGGGAATTCGTTATTCATTTTTTGTCTTGGATATGCAAAGAGTATTAATCTGTGGGAAAGGGAATGGTGCTGCATCTAGCAACCAGCTGTTAAGAGATATGTATGTGCTTAAAGGCTACTGTATTTCCAAATTGCCCTTGTAAATATACATTCCCCTTGCATGTACAAGAAAATTAACAATAAGATAGTCTGCAAATGTTTATTTCGATTAACATGAAGTAGATGGAGAATAAGCGTTTGTAAAAATAGTTTGTACAAGAGTAGAGAAAGTCATGTGAGTATAACACTTCAGATTTTTTTACAAACGCTTATTCTCCATATGCTTCATGTTAATCGAGATATCGAGATGTCAATCTTATTGGTAGTTTTCATGTAGATGCAAGGGGAATATGGTAGGTTTCAAGCGATAGTCAAATATTTTAACGCTGGTTGCTATGTGGTGCATTCCATTCTCTTTGCATGTCCAGGGCATAAAAAAAATGAATAACGAATTTGATAAAAAGTATAAGTATTGGAAAATTTAAGGGAATAACAAGCAATATCTCGAAAACGGTTCACTCTGAAAAGAAATGTATATGACATAAATTGTGTATTTTAACGCGATCTACATTTTTTGTGTAGTAAAATTTTGTCTATCTCTTATGGTTTACCAGTTATGCAAAAGTCGTTCACAATGAAGAATACTTTTGGAGACATTCCCAGAAAATTCGAGATATACATTTCATTTCTCGTGACAATATCTTAAACACATGATATTTTAATAAAAATCGTTAGAGCCATTTTTGAGAAAATTAATATTTTCGAAAAATGTTCCATGTAAAGGGTAGTCTGTGGTGGGGGGATTTTCTTGAAAACCTTCGTGTCGCATCTCTGGAAGATACTGAACCTAAATACCAAGTTTGGTGTTTATCCGACTGTTGGTTTCTGAGTTATGCTGTTCACAGACACACACATACACACACAGACACACACACGGACATGTTTCCAAAAATGCTTTTTTTTGGATTCAGAGGATCTCAAAACATATATTTCCGGTGAAATCTCGGTATCGAATTTTTTGGTGGAATGCAATACTTCCCCTACTTACTATACGGAGTAGAGAAAGTAAAAATTGTATGTTACATAAATTGTGCGTTTTAATAAGTCCTACATTTTTTGTGTAGTAAATGTTTGTTTCTCTTATGGTTTACCAGTTTGCAAAAGTCATTCAGAATGTAGAGTACTTTGGGGACATTCCCAGAAAATTCAAGATAGGCGTTTGAATTGCCATGAAAATATACTAAACATATGATATTTTAATAAAAATCGTTAGAGGCCATTTTTTGAGATTCAATATTTTCGAAAAATATTCCATTTAAAAGGTAGTGTGCGGTTGGGGAATTTTCTTGAAAATCTTCATGTTGAATCCTTGCAAGATACCAAACTCAAATATCAAGTTTGGAATTTATCTGACATTTTGTTTTTGAGTTATGCTGTTCGGAGACAGATGACACATACATGTTTCCAAAGAATGCCTAATGTGGATTCAGGGCACCTCAAAACATGTATTTCCCATGAAATCTTGGTATCAAGTTTTTGGGTGGAATGCAATACTTTCCGACTTGCTATACATAGTAGAGAATGTAAACATGGAGTAAAGTATGTACACTGCCTTCAAAATAACATTGATCCTGGGGTTTTGAAGCAAACCAAGCATCAAGAACACATGCTGTAGTGTTCATTTGAAGAAATATCTGACAGAATGGGTATGATGCCCACAAAATATCATTTGAAGAAACAAAGTCTGCACCAAGAATATTCACTTCAAATAATGAAAATGACAAAAGCTTTTGCTGTTATCCAGAGACTGCCCAAAAATGAAAACAAGATGAGGCTCTATGTAAAGAGACACAGCAAAGACAGTTTGTTTACAGTAAGGATGGAAGCTTGATACCATTGATACCTTGATACTCTTGATACTCGGTGGTATCGAAGTATATCTAATACTTTAAGATAAACCTTAATACCTTTTTGATACTTTTAAATTTTTAAGTTTTGCAGTATTGAAAATTGTTGCATTTAACTTTATGCTAGATAAGAAATGAAACGAGTCAAGACTTCATGTTACGACTTGCACATACCCCTAAATAGTTGCTGGACTATAGTTCTTGATGGATCTTGACTGCATTTCTTATGGCTGTATGAATGGAACATTCTGTAGACTCTTGTGTCTAAATGAAAACATGCAAAACAATGGGGGAAGTAATAGAGGTACTCATGTAACATGCAGTGTTAACTGAGTTGTGAATGAAGATGATTTAGCTAACCACTAAGTCATGTTTCTGCAATACCTGCTTGGTGATTCACTCTCAGCTTAATATTTACTTGCTCTGATGACTAAAATCTATGAAACTAGCAGAAACAAATCTGAACTTATGACATATGATAATACAGTGCATGGAAATATTTGTTATTTCCTTCCATCTGTTAGTTTGTTTATGTTTACACAAGTCTAACCTTTGTATTAAAAATGCATATGCTAATGTATGAGGGTGGGTAGTAGAGAGGCTTAATCCACAAACTTACTATGTTTCCAAGTGTTATATGGCTAATTACTTATCACCGAATTAAAAAATATATATATTATGTGTAGTTTGTGAATAGTGGTAGAATAGTGTAACACATGCATTATTTTTAGTTTTTTGAGTTTCATGTAAAATATATATTAGTATACATTTTTGAGAATGCAGAATAAAGAAGAATTGCTTGTATATGTTTTTCTATGGACAGAAAATCCTTTAAAAGTAAGTTTTCAGCACAAAATATTGGTACATAAGAAGGAAAGTAAAGAAGGCTGTTGATATCATCATCATCATCATCATCATTATTCTTAGGATATATGACTGTGGCATTATCAAGATAAAAAAATTGCTGTCAATTGCAGAATGTCAAACAAGAACAATTTGGAATTAGTATGCAATACAAAATTGATAACATGTGTTTATACACAAAACTACCAATAAGAACATAATTCAGTAAACAAGCAATCACCTTTACAGTTTTTTTCTAAAGTGAGTATCATATGCTCAAAAATCAGTATTGCTATTTAGTGTCTAGAAACAGTGGTATCGTGCCATCACTAGTTTACAGCCAGAATAACAATAACTTCAAAAGAAATTTTTTTATATATATTGTTACAATTCAAATCAAAATACTACAACAATAAAGAAAAACTCTAATAAGGGTGTGATGGTGTCCTGGGTTGATATCAGTTATCATCATGATCATCACTGAGTCACTTGTAAAGTATTACATTATGCAGACATTAATATTTCTGGAATTCTACACTCTGCAGTTGCCCAGTTGAAGCCCATGTGCAATACACCAAGGAACATCAACTACATAAGAGTCCTTGTTCAGCATCAATGATAATTCTTTTTTCGTATCCTCCACACCTAGTTTCATAGCAAATGCTTTCATTGTGTTTCAAAACTGCTCACATAGTTGCTATAACATTTGTGAAATGAAATGTGTTCCTTGTTTCTTCCATTGTTGTACGTAGCTTCTATATTGAAACGCCACACAGAGGCAGCCTGTAATAAAACAAATTGAGGTAACGCTCTTTTTCACACACATTTCTTATTATGTAGTAATACTTACAGTACTGTAATTAAAGTGTAGTTATTTACATTCCATATCCTTGAAGTTTTATATGCATTAATATTCTTGTACTCTTGAAATAAATGAACCATAATCAATAAATCTCACATAAATGCTATAAAATAGGTTATTATACATTCCTATAAGCTGCCACTCTACTTTGGGGATTATGGCATTTACTTTTAATGATACATCACCCCCTATTATAACAGATTGCTTGAAACCGTAACAGCTATCGCCAATACCATAAGTGGCATTAGCACCTAGTAACCCAAATTAATTTTTTTTGTGCCTAGCAGAATTTAATTTACTGTTGCTCGTTAGGTTCCAGATGAATTTCTTTTAAAGTTTTAACACACTAAACTTTCATTTTATCTTTAGTTCAACCTGATAAGTTAAATATTTTATGTTAAAAATAATATGCTGTTTGAGTGTATTAAGGAGAAAAAGTTTTATATTATAAAAATGCAATCTCCTTTTTTACTTCAACTAGTTGCAATTAATACAGTTTTCAAAAATATGTGCTTGAGCATAATATGCAATAGTGTAATTCTGAGAAAATTAAATTTCAGAAGAGCCATCATGTCTAGCCAATAAGGTTTGTGATGTGTTTTAAATTACATTTCAGTGACTAAAAGTAGTATAATTTCCAAATATATATATATATATATATATATATATATATATATTTATTTATTTTTTTTCTTTCTTCTTAAACTAGGATGATTTCACATATTCATAAAGTACTGTGTCCCTCTAAGCATTTATACAAAAATTAGGTGCTTTAATATGTTTAAACGGGACAAGGCATATTTTTAATATAATTTTTAGCTGAAATAGTTGTGACAAAAACTGTTGTACCCTAATGCATTTTCAGTGAAAATGGCCATGTATTGTGTCACAAACACAGAGTGGACTATTGAAGTTGAGACTGTACAATATCTCCAAAACTAAGCGTTATTGAAAGAAATGACTAACAAAAGTTGCTTGATATTATGGGGGGAAAGTAAATGCCATTAGTATGTTTCATTGTAGGACGTTATAATAGTCATTTTACTGTAATTTAATTTTTTTAAATGGGAACCTACAATTAGGGTCAAATTAAATTGACCCTAAAATTACCATCACAATGTCGTCCAAATAAAACACAGCTAATGACATTTACTTTCCCCCATAATATCAAGCAACTTTTATTAAAGACATTTCTTTCTATAGCGCTTAGCTTTGGAGATATTATACAGTCTCAACTTAAACAGTTCACCCTGTATATTGTACTGAATAAACTAAAGAGTAAATGGAAGTTAATTAATGAGTGTGATTTATTCAGTCTCTTATTTCAGATTGTACATCAAGATGGCATTTCTGCTACGAAAATTGTTTCATTTCCGTCAAATTGCAGACCAAGACATTCTGTTTGTTTTTCTTTGGTTTCTTCCTTTTCTTACTGCCCAAAACCTTTATGATAACAGTGTAAACTCTCATTGTGTGGTAAGTATCAAAATTCTCTAAGTATCAGAATTCTCTTAGAATCACATAACTGTATTTAAGAATCCATTAAAAATACTGTTTTATCTCATGATCTTGGCATTTACAAATTCTTTAACTTGACTTTTAATTTAGCTATTCATGACTGCACACAGATTTAATGCATGGATAATCGCATGTGCATGTAACTATTCACAATACCTCACTCTATCTCTTTAAGTTATATAATAACTTGCCAAGTTATATCAAGGCAATAAAGCAAATAAAAAATTTGAAATCATAACTCAAGGCACATCTAATTAACCACTGCTTTTACTCCATCAAAGATAACCTTAAATATAAGAGAAAAGTGTAAGACATTGACCGAAAAATGTAATGTAAATAGTTATTACTGTAGTGTAATGGTTTATTTATATCAGCATTTATATCAGACTTTAATGATTGTAGATTAGGTATAAAGCAATGTAAATATATATTAGTGTAGCATAATGTTTATGTTTATATTATAATGTGGTCAATATTGAATGTACCTCACACAAAACAATTTCATTGAAGCAAGAAATTATTATTATTATTCATTATTATTAACCGCCACCTCTTCTCCTTCGTAAAGTGATAATTGTTATTGGAAACATAATCATCCAGTTTGCTGCTACATCTTACATTTATAGTGCTTACTGTAGTTGCAAAATAATGAATTTGTAATGAATGCTAAATGTCTTTCACCCTTATTGATCTCCTTACCATTCAATCTTTAACAGGAATCCATAACTAAATGCCTGTACAAAGATGTGGGAAACACAGGCAATGAAGAACCCTTCTATCTGCGACAAATGAAGACTATACTCCATGAACATGAGAAAAAGCTCTGTCATAAACTGAAAGCCATATATGGTAACATTACAGAACACATGGAAGACCTCCGTCAACCTCAAGTTACTAAATTGAATGTGAGTACCTAACTATTCATTATAAAATCGGCCGTAAACCTTTTTAGTAGATTAAAACATATCTGCCAAATCTGAATCTTTAATTGGAATTTAGGCCATTTTCTAGCTGTGAACAGTTCAAAATATTTTAATTTGTGAATCAAATTGGAAACCAACAACATGTGTGCTGCACCTCAAGCATCAATCTTAAAAGCTTTACCTTTTCTAATTCACATAAATCATGATCAAAGTAAATAAGTATATTTCAACTGTTATTCTAATCCTGACGACACCAGTGTGTAGTAACTTTCAAAAATTTAAATTATTGTAGAATTAAATTTAATTATGTTATATAAATTTTGTAGATTGGTCTAAAGTGAACAAATTCTATGTAAATCTAGGCAAAATAATAGTTATTAAATTCATAACTAATCAGTCACTTACATATTACAAAAGAAATTACAACTAATGATGCAACAACATTGGAAAAAATTGACTTTAGATTTAATTGGAATGTAATGGAAGATTCTCATTAAATGCCTTATGCCAATCAAGCATTGGTGAACTTTAGCTCAACCAATACTCCAAAATGTGTATGCTACGGATATTTTAACTCTATAATGGAGAATAGGGTATTATTCTGAGGTAATTCAGGGGAAACTAAATTTTATAATCTTGATACAAAAGTAGATGTTAAATTACAATATCTATAGCAGATATTCAAGCAAATCTGTTTGGGAAATTTAGCATTAATCCTACCTTGATGTACATTTTTTCCATCTTAAAATTTGTAACAAAGATTGAAAGTAATAAACACTGGAAAAAATAGAAATATCCGCCATGCCAATGAAAAGCTTGCCCCTCCCTTTTCAAGATAGATGTCTAGTATGAAAGCATTAAAATGTTTTATGCTCCTTATGGAAAAAAATTGGTAATTTGAACACATTTAAAGAGTAGCTTTGTAAGAAATCAGTTTGCTCTGTAGAAGATTAAAAGAATGATAAATACGAGTACATAGTGTGTCATGATCCCTATTAGTTGTACAGTGAGACATTTCTTCACATTTGGAAGTATGGGAAGTACATACAGAGATTATTGAAAGTATACTAGTAGTCATTCTTTTACTTGTTTGTAAATACTGGATTTTGGATATCCTGTATGCATTCAATAAAAAATAAGCTTTCACATCGTAAAATACAGCATGTCCCATTAACTCACTACCAATAACAAGAGTGAATATCTTCACACTCATTTAAGTTGTCAATATACTTTTCATCTACCTCTTGTTTAGACACACTCATTGTTTATGTAATAATGAAAATCATGAATTACTGAGCCTGCCTGAGGTATGACAACATATAGAGTTAAAATGGCAGAATTCACAGTTCAGCAGAAGTGAAGTATTATTGTTTGTTGGAATTAAAAGTTATCTATTACAATGCAAAGATTTAGGCAGGAATATGGTGCCATTGTTCCAGAGCATCATACTATTTTGTGAAATGATATAATCTGCTGTTAGAAACAGATTCTTGATAAGAAAGAAGGGAAACAGCAAAACGGCAGCCTCTGCAGCTAAAGATAAAACTGTTAGGCAAGCACTTAAGTGCAGCCTGCAGAAATCAATTCAATGGGCCAGTTTAGAAGTGGGTATTCCAAAGTCCACTGCTCACAACATTGTCCATAAAAGATTGTGACTTAAAGCACACAGAATCAAAATTGTCCGGAAGGTACAGTCAAGTGATAAACCCAGATGGACAGAGTTTGCCAATTCAATTCTACATTGAATTTCTCGGCCATGTTGCATTCACAGATGAAGCAACCTTTCACATGTCTGTTAAAGTGCACCAGAATATAGAATATGGGTAGAGGAAAACATACATGTTGTAGAGGAATATGAATGTGATAGACCTAAAGTTATCATGTGGTGTGCTTTAATTCCAGCTTAACTGAGTGAGGAGATATTCACCCTCACCAGTAATCATTCAATAGGACACAGTTTATTGGAACTCAAATATAGGTAATATGGGACACCTGTTCATTATAGTGAGCTATAAGGTAGATTATTATAGTTATATGATGTTCTTAAAGGAGTAGTACAACCAGAAGTATACATTATTGGAGAGGTTAGGATCAAAATTATGATTGCTAAACTTAACGGATTGTGAATGGTCTTAAAATTAACAGTACAAAATATCATAAATAAGCACAATGGAACAAAAAAAAAGTTAATATTTAGGTTGATTTCACTGAGTAATTAAAAGCATCCACTTTCTTATGCCATCCAAAACTGCAGTTCATTTATTTAGGTATCTACTCAAAATCAGAGTACCTAACTGTCCAAATGGCAACAGTGTAATAGATCTTTTTTTCCATTCTTCTAAGAAATTATGAGCTTGTACTTATGTAGTCATCTTCAAGTCTGTACCAGATCTGTATTTAGAGGGCGCCCCCCCCTGAAACTTCTGACAGTTGTATTTATTTAAATTCATAGCAAACCAATATGGGAAAATTTAATAGGATAACAGTAGGTCTATTGCTAGTAGCACATTTACAAGAAAAAGGGAAACTTAATATTGTCGCCTTACATCGGTAAGATGACCATACATTCCGGTTTTTGAAGCAGTCTCCATGTTTTGTACTGTAAGGTGGAATATCCTCATTCTAGTGTGTTTTTCTTGTCTATATAATGTCTCCAAGCAATTTTCTTATGTATGTAACGTCTATATACTATGGAGTATGTGCATGGTAACTGTGTGGAGTATTGTTAAGTTTAGATCTACTTGTGGAAAACCATCCCCGAAATGTTTTTCTTGGTACAAGCATGGTCTGTACCACTTTAAACTTAAGGATGTACATTGTTAAAAACCAGTAAGGATTATTCACTGCCCAGTTTTCATGCAGTGAAGGTGATTGCTGCTTTGTCAATTATTACTTAAGAGATGCATTTGGTAGATTTTCTAAGACACTTTTTCTGCATGTTTCTGGAAGAGTTTAAATCCCAAAACCCATCCTCACTGAAAGCCACTACTAACAATCAATACTTTTAGCTTTAATTCCAATAATAAGCAATTGAGGAGTGTTTTCAGTAATGATATGCACAAAATATATTTTTCAGGTAATAAATTTGAGTTAATAAACTTTAAAGGAAATCTACTAATCTTAAGTTAACATTATAACACTAGTTAATAAATTTTACATTAGTGTGAATAAATTAGTTGTCATACCCTGTGTTGCCTATATACATTATTTTTATTTTGTTTGAAATGTATGTAAAAAAGTATTACATATGCCATGTCTGCTTTAAACACTGAGAAAAATAATTCCAAGTTATGCAGTCTTGTGTAAGTTAAATCTAAAGTAAACAGTAAGAATGCAATAATAGAAATGAAATGCGTTCTCAGGTTTGATATTTTATTATCCTTATTGCACTCCTCATAGCATCAGTAAAAATTGCAACCAAAGTATAACATCAGGCTCCAAACACTCAACAGAAACACTGTTTGCCCCATACTATACTTTTTGCTGGGTTTCAATGTACATGTTTCTAATACGTTTTAGATCACTAAACAGTTTACATTTGAGTAGAAGTAGTGAACAATATGGGGGGGAAGAGGGTAACTTTTTAAAAATACACAGTAGCCTGTAGTTACCAGTGCTATATATATAAAGTTGCAAATTTTGATTGTATGGATAAATAAATAATAGTGGTTTTTAAGTACAGTTAAAAACTATAAATACAGGAACATTTTGTTGTAGGTAGCCACCTGTAGTATTTGCATATGAGTGGTTGAAAATGAAGATACAGGATAGTACTTTTACCAATCCTAAAGCATAATATTCCGTTTTCTTCAGATCATTCAAATAACATTGATTTGTATGCAGGAGGTTGAAAATAAGGGAAGGGCTAGTTTCAGAAAGGCTTGGATATAGTAATTTTTTATATATCTTAAAGTGTTGTTGTTGTTGTTGTTGTTGTTGTTCACCACTGGCACTGAGGATTAATTGATCTGCATCATTTTCCCTCTGGCTTCCCAATATAAAGTCGGCTTGGGAAGCATGCCTGTGTTGTAGTCCATTTAGTGTTACCCAGGGAACACCACGTGGAGGCGGACTACGTTGTTCCCCATATCTTAAAGTGTAAGTAGCAAAATTTAGTCATAATTTATTAAAGGTGTATGTTTGTGCATAAAGGATTAAAAATATGGGTAAATTGGAATTATTAAGATAACCTGTAATTTTTTATGGGTTCTACAGTATAAACATACATCTTATAAAAAAAATGAGCAGACACTTGAGATGTAAATTTGTCTAAGTTCCCCTCTTCCCTGTAGCCAATTCATACTGGCATCTCTATGCACGAGTCTTTAGCTTCATTTTGTAATCTACAGTCACATTAAGTTTTGAATGTCAAATAATAACCTAGCAGTTATATGTAGATTTTAGCAGTGCAAACTACCAAGGTTCTAATCCCACACATTAAGTTCGTTTTACTGTCTTTTTTCCAGATAAACGCAACTTCTATTGCACACTCTAAGAAGACTTATTTGATTCTAAAGCTGTATACTTATGAACAAACACTCTTTTTCTATAAGATATGGATAAGCTAGTAACAGTGATGTGAATTTGAAATTATTTAGAAAAATTGAGTAGGAGTTGAAACACTTCACATAATTTACATGTTTTTTATCTTGAGCGGTTTCAAAGCTATTGCTCCCATCCTCAGAAGTGGCCATCTGGTTCCTCATGGTGTTTTCCGGTGTGATTTTCAAATAGTTCACTTTCCACCCAAAGACTTCTACAAATTCCACAATATCTTCAAAAAACGCAACATCTGCCTAGCTCCAAGAAACAGATTCAGTCTAGAGAAATTACTCTGCAACTAATCAAAGCACCAAATATTTCAGAATAAAAGAGCAGGAATCTATCAAATCAATTGCCCAGAATGACCAAATCTACATAGGTAAAACAAAAAGAAATTTAGAGACCAGATTAAAAGAGCATATGAGACACATCAAATACAAACAGATGAATAAATCTACATTTGCACATCATTTTGGATGACAAATCACAATATCACACCAAATATAACACTCCTAAAACCGGAGAAAATGCAATAGTTGGATACTTGGCAAAAGTTATTAATCACAAAACATAAACACTGTGTAATGAAGTTTGAATTGCCGCCACCAAACCCACTGTGGAAATTCATCACTCCACCGTCAGATGTCACCACACACAAATGCACACAGAAAATACCACAAACACTCTTCTTTATTTTAAAATAAGAATCATTGACGAATATTCCTAAATGGAGAACCTAATTAAAAATATAAAATATTCTGAATCATCTTAATATCGGGCGTAAAAACAAAAATGAATAATTCAGGTTTTTGAGTTTAAGCATGAATGTCTTATAATTAAAATATTTTTTTATATTAAAATTAAATAGTATAGCTGTATTTAAACATTAATTTTACTTGCAAAAGAACTTAAGGATTAAACCTTAATTCCTCTAATTACCAGATATGTGCATTTGACCATTGAGTTTTCAGAATACATAATAGGAATGGTATGCATTTTCCTGTTTATTGGATATTTTGAAAATTAACTATGTTGTCATTAAATCAGTTATTGGGAACTCACCATCAGCAAATGCTTGCAATGTTTTCCCAAACACACTCCCCTCCTGGATGTTGTAAACGTTTTTTTCTTTCTTCTTATTTTCCTAAGTTATACAAAGTCTTCCATATAGGTCAAACTTTGAAAATCTGTAAGTAAGGATTCCAAAATTCCAATCAATTCTCTTTCTGTCATTTAACCAAAATCTTCCTCCGGCGCATGTTTGGCGCAAAATACTTGTATACTCACTTCTAGAGTTACTTAACTTCGAATTAAATTCTAAAATAGATGTTATTGCGCTTGACCTTATTACCTGAGGTAAGAAATGTATTTGCAAATTGTATTCAATCACAAGCACTTTACCCTGCTCCTTGGATATGTGGTAGAAGTATCTTGAAGAACCAGTGCTCAAATGTTCTAGATTCAAACCACCCGATCTTTGTATAATCATACAGGCCTGCTGAAAGACCACCCTCTGATACTGACCAACCTTCTTAAAGGTTTTTTGCTTTGTACACTACAAATGGTGTCCTTATCTCTTTACCCGCCATGGTGCATATATCAATGAAATAGCCATTTGGAATGCTCTTCTACCCTTTCTGCTTGCTTCATTCTCCTTGGAACCAAAACCTTTTTGTA
Organism: Deroplatys truncata; assembly: GCA_030765065.1. NCBI lineage: Eukaryota > Metazoa > Arthropoda > Insecta > Mantodea > Mantidae > Deroplatys > Deroplatys truncata. The sequence goes on along the minus strand of CM060975.1, from coordinate 196,241,150 downwards.
ATTAGGTTTGTCAGATATGTTTGTCTTATCAAATCTGTATATAAAGAAAGTTCCCCTAAATTAAGACCATCTTCAATTCTGTCAAAACGATCAGACAAGGCCTTCCTTGTAACAGAAGCCTGAGATTGTTTAATGTAATTTGCATAAAAAATTCATTCCTTTACAGAAAAGAATAGATGAAATGGTCCTTAGGCATGTTTGAAAAATAAGGGATGCCTCCTTCATTTTTATCCTGATACATTTGTACCACTACTTTTCATATCAATTGGTGTGAGTATCTCCATTAAAAAAATTTCACCATAGTATTGAGAATTTAAATTTGTTTTATCTTTAGTCAATATTGACAGTGGTCCAATGGTTTTCTCACAGAGGCCTTTTAAGAAGATTTGGAATTGTCCCCTGTTAATATTATGTACTTTTACTCATCAAATTTTGTGACATATCACCAAATTTTGTGACACATCACCTTTTATATCTGTAATGACCCTTTGCAGAGCCTTGTCTGCAAAGGTTTGCATTTTCTTTTTCCATTCTTTTCTTATAGTCCTGCCTATCATGAAAATAAAATAAGTAAATATTACTGCACCAAATGAGAAAATTTTAATCATTTAACAATTCCTGTCAATAGTGTACAGCTCACAGTATATGTGCCACTGTTTAGAATATTAAATTACTTGTTGACAAAAATTAAAATGGTTAAAACAACAGGAGAACTGTGATCTGAAACAGCTTTGCCAATTTTATTCTGTTCTATGCCAAGTTCCCTCGAGGTGCCAAGGCTTTTATTTTATAGTATTATCAATTATTATGTCATATTTGGTCTATATATTTTATATAATGCAAATTTCTAATAGAGTTCTTGAAATATATAAGTTAGCTCTGTGCTTGCTGGGTTCTTAAGTGTAAGTGTATGAAAGTTTTAGGGTGACTAACAATGTTTGCTCAATAATAAATACAAAGTGTAAATAAAATGTTTTGGCAAAATCATACCAAAAATATTCCTTGATAACAGTGTCCAACAAAATCAGAGGGAAATCAGGTGATGTAAACACATGCATTTCCCCTCCCATAAAACATTTTTAAAGGTTTTCATTTTCTCCTTTTATCTCTCAGAGCTGGAAGTCATTAAAAATTACAATAAAAGCAAAAAAATATCCTCTGATTCAATGGACAGAATTGAATTTTGGTTACATGCATACTAAGGTGGCCATATTTTTTAAACAAGAAAACAGGACATTTAAAATGTTTCTCAATGAAACAAGGGACAAAAAAGAATGCCTAAAATTGTTTTGTCATAAATATGAAGGTTTTGAAGCAGATACATAAATAAATAATGTGTAACTTACATATATAATAGCTCTGAATTCACTCCAGCCAAACAATCCTGTAGAATTATTAGTACAGAAGTCATTTCTCATACATTGGATAAGTTTAGTAGTACAGTCCATTGATCTGAAAGATTGGTTATGGTGGACAGTAAGGTAAGTGAACGCTCCTTCAACAGTTGCCAATTTCATTTCTTTTATCACCAATACTTTTCACTATTAGAAAAATTAGCCAATACAGTGCTAGAAGAAGCATTTGTATCCACCATTCTTTTATGTCTTTCACTGTTTAAATGTTATACTAAATGTAGCTGCACACATATTGCATCGAACATCTGAGTCAGAAATTGTTTTTTTAATGTACGGATATTCCTTTCGTAGGTCACTATTATAAATACACATCCTTTTCGGCAGTAGCATATTATTAATTTCAAGTTTTCAGCATTCACAGTTTACAAAAGTTCACTGTATTTTATTATTTTACAAATACAGAACACAGTACTGTCTTCTACCAAAGACACAATTGTAATGAACTTATTTTGACTCAAGCATATGAGTTTACAGTTTTCGTTATTGTTGGTGACATTCACATCAAACACGAGTGATTATGGTTTGTTTATTGATAGCACAGACCAACATGGTTCAATATTATCATCGGTAACTGTATTTTTCCAAGTGAAGTCTCCACAGTTTCCATGGTCTTCATGGTTTCAGTTGTATTTATATCTATGTAGACCCATAATATAAACAATGCTTTGTTTTGCCAGTTATTACTTATTAGTATTTTCAAATTTTTTATCAAACTGATGCAAAACAGGACATTTTGAATTTCTGAGAACTATAATTAACAGCATTTTATGCCGACAAGTCATTGACAAAAAAAAAGGGGCATTTTGGCTTCCTGTTTCTACTTTAAAAAAAGACAGAACAGAGACTAAAAAAGAAGTGACTGTCCCGGCTAATATGGAATGCTTGGTCACCTAAGTGTGTGCAAAAATCACACCTAAAATCAGATTATTAAAATGGCTGAAAATATTTTAAAGCATGTCCAAACACAAATTTTCTCTTTATAATAATGAATAAATTCTTCAGCTTAAAATCTTATAAAAGAATATTTATATTAAAATATGAAAAGCATGATGTTTTGTGATTATAATAAACCTTATGCTCTTTAATTTGAACAAGTTCTCTTATATACTGCTTTTTTGTCTAATTTTTACAAATATTTTCACAACCTTAGCGGTTGTGACTGGGGAACGTAGCTTAGAGGTGAAGGTAGATAGTAGAACAAATAACTCGCACTGTTTCTTGGTGGCCCATTTTATTACATTAATTAGAACATGATGATGCTGGGCTTCAGTTCCCAGCTTTGGGTCTTGAAGAGACCGGTTATGTATTTAACAAATCCAGTCCTGAAGAGACTTAACATTCAGACTTGAAACGACTGAAGGCTCAACACATTATATCACTGTATACTGATGTGATCTTTAGTTATTAGATAAAATATTGTGAGTTTCCCTAATGGGATCTTACCTTGGAGAGCTGTCAGGTATCGTTGCAGGTCCAGCAGTTCAGAATCAGAATGACCCCCCAGCAAGGGTCTGCAGCTCCTTATAAAGAAAGTCACTGCCTAGGGGGTCTCGGCAATCATGCCATGAGCATTACCAATTATGGTGTGCCACCGCCCTAGGTTTGAAATATAGCGTCCAATCATAACTCGATACGTCAATGTTCTAGAACATTCTATGTGACGTAACGCGACTTAAGGTGCAGCCTGCAGAAAGACACGTACTCCTCAGGAAATTATGGCACAGTAACATCCCTTTGAAATGTCAAGGGAAGTGACAGACCACGGTTTCCTGTTATAAGTTGGCTTCAACTACAATTCCAAGTTCAAGAAAGTTTATGAAATATAAAAATGACCGAATATGTTAAAATGTAAGAGTTTGCCCAATATAGTAAAGTATCTAAACTGTGACAAATTACCTTGCTGCCTGCAACTGTATACATGACAATATCCTCATTTTTTCCTTTCTTTTTTTATTTATGATTGATCACCATAGTAATTTACAAATTTCTGTTCATAAAGAATTGGTATCATAGTAATTTACTGAAGTTGGCCATTAGGTTTCCTTGAATGATACGTAAGGGAAATTAATTTAACAATCTAATGAGGTATGGAAGATAAGTATTTGCATGATAGATGAAACTAGTCAGTGCTGCTGTTGGCAGTCATTTGTGTCTTCTTCACCAGGATGGCACTGGTGGTAGTCTTCTTCAGAGGCATGTAGGATTGGTGTGTTTTAGCACTGATACGATATAGCATCTGGAACTTGTAGACATGAGAAGAACTGATGTATGAAGGAACTCCAAGTTCATGATGCAAGTGGTGGTTGGTACTAAAGTTGAATCTAAATTTTAAGGTATACAAACCAAAAATATCTCTTAGATATTTGAATTTAAATTGTCTTTTTAATTACTTTCTCTACCGCTTACCATCAGGCCTTGTGTATGTGTGTGTGCATGCACACACGCACGTGGATATCTGTATGTTTGAGAGGGGGAAGGTAAAAGGCGTAGAGGGAGAGAGAGAATGTCATAACTAAAGATGTGGAGTCGGATAAATACCAAACTTCATATGAAGTTTGATACTCATCCGAGTTTATTTTTCAGTTAAGCATCTTTCGTGTATGCAGGGAAAAAATTTTTACAAAATTCCTTCACCATAAACGTGGAACCCTTTTGTTATTTTTATTTTTTTCAAAAAGGCTTTTTGATTAAAATGTCATATGTGTCAGACGAGGGCATGACAAACATACATCAATATTCTGATAATACCGTGAATTCTTTATTCTTATTGAATTTTATACAACCCAGAGAATTATTCACTAGTTTTGTCCAGAAACTTCACATGTTGCTGTACACTCTCTCATGTAAAAAGAAATAAATTGCTATTTATAGAGGTCTCAATGTTGAATTTCTAATGAATTCTGCAGTAAAGTTTAAGCTTGTTACTTTGCTTTAAACTTATAAACTGTAAATAATGCTCCTGTTCTAAATAGTGGCAAAAAGATTACTAGCTTAAGCATAACATGTCTAGATAAAATAATTATTAACACTAACAGTTTACCTTTTACAACCAGGGATTATAGAATTGGTATTTTGGATCGTAATGCTTCTTTGTTCACTAAGCTTATAGCCATAACAAAAGAAACAAAAGAAAATTAATATCAACTTTTAACAAAATTAAAATTTCTTAAAATGAAAGCTCTCATCACACCGCATAGATTATTTCAATTTTTTGTTGAGTAAAGAATCCCGAGAGAATGCACTAATTGAGTAGGACACACAAAAAGGTGAAATTCTTTTAGACTGTATTAGGTATTATTACATTATTGCTTTCCTGCATAAGTGATAAAGAGATCCTCTCCAAGCACTCAGATTCCAGGAGTTGGATAATAAAAGGAATTATTAACCTGCTAAGAGGAAAAGGTTTCTTCATGAATTTTGGAAAACCAGTGCAGACCCCATCCTTAAAGCTTATTTTAAACCATATTGTCATATTCTTAACAAAGTAATTGCAGAAGCAAAAAGGATGAGCAACAAGGGTTTATATTAAATAGTAATAATAAAACTCTTTGGAAATTGTCAGTAAGCAGGCAGACACATGTGTAGAAAAAATATGTTATCCCATGGTGGAGAACAGATTTCTAACTTAACAGAATCTTCCATTTAAAATAGAGAGTTGAGGGTTGTTACACTACATCACTATGATATTCTTACTTCAACGCGTTTCACTAAGTTGAGAGAAAATGCTGACGATGGGAACAAGCCGTCTCCCGAAACGCGTTCAAGTAAGAATATCATAGTGATGTAGTGTAACAACCCTCAACTCTCTATTTTAAATTATGACACATCACTGTTACAAGCTTCTAAATCTTCAAAAATTGAGAATCTTCCATATTCATAATAAACATTTTACTAATATAGCTAAAATCTTATATAATCAATAGGTATACTGTCCTTCAAACCAGCTAGAAACATTTCTATAAACACACCACAATATTTTATACCTGGTCAGTGAAGAGGAAACAATGAAAAAGCATTAATAATAAAAACTTGTGACATCACCTGCTGATAATTGCAGTGCCCTGATTGCAAATGGCTGCTTTTAAAACATTTAAAATAGCTAAGTAAGAACATTATAGAATGTGACAATTAATTACAAAATTATAGACCAATTTCCTTATTATTTTCTTCTTCAAAAATCTTAGAGAAAATTATGTTCAATAGAATAGTGTCCTTAGAAAAATAAAATTACATGAGTTGCTGAATTTAGATTCAGAAAAAATAAACTAGTCAATAGAGCAGTTTTCTCTTTCATGGAGAATATCTTTAAAGCAAACGACAAAAACAAAAGAATACATAGCAGGTCCATTTTAGATTTAACTAAAGCTTTTGACTGATCATAATAATTTGATAAATTAGATGCATATGGTGTCAGAGCAATGGTTTGATTCCTTTGAATGCAGGTATCAAATTTCTTAATTAGATGAACCATATTCAAATCCTGCTGCTATAAAATCTGGTGTTTCCAAGAAAATTGAGGTTTTTATATATGGAAGCTCTTTAACTGCTATGGTTCTTAGCATCCACTTTACCTATATAATGGGCGTGAAAGACTGGAAATTTTGCTCAGAGGCCTCTTTATCAGGCTTGAGGTTCTTTTATGTGCCGTAAATCCATGACATGGGACTACCAGCTTTACTTCCCTTCCAAAGGAACCAATGCTAAGGATTTTTATGCCCAAAAAAAACCATCACCCTCCACTGGGTTTGAATCTGCAACCTCGGAAGTAGAGGCTAGCATGGTACTCCTAGACCATGGAAGGATGACAATGTTCCCAAGGGATCTATATAGGACAAGTTCTGGTTTTTTTTTTTTTTTTTACATCTATGATTTCCTTCTCATGTATCTCTTGCAAGCAGCACTCTGTTTATGGATAATACAAGCCTTATTTTCATATGCAGTAAAGAAAGAATTATGCAATTGAAATAGATGGCATCATCTTGGAACTGCAGAAATAAATAAGCAATAAATTATAAACATTTTATATACATATATACAAAACTATCTCTCAAATTCAGTCAACAATTAGGAGTTCATAAACAGTCAAATTTCAATTTGTAATGCTCTGTGAGAATCAAATGATCTTTCAGGGATAGTATTCGACTTCCAGCTTTGTTGCACAAACTATATAAACTTTTCTGTCTGAAAATTAAGTCATGCTGTAAGGCTACTTGATAAAAATGTGCAACACAGATGTCTTAAAAGCAGTATATTTTGGCTAAGTGTATTCCCAAATTCTGTATTGGCAAACAGGTTTCCCTTCTGGAGATCTTAAAACAACTATTTAAAAGTGTTTAAATTACAAAAGAGAATTATAAGAATAATTAAATAAATCCATCAACATACTCCAAGCAAATCACCGTTTTCAAATTCTACCTCTACTGTGTATTTTTATATTTTAAAGACCATTTCATTTGTGCCTAAAAACAAAAATGTGTTTAATCTTAGTGATTATCATTCCTACAGTACAAGAATATCAACAGCAGTTCATCTCCAACAACACAGATTAGCCAGATGTTTAAATTTTCCTTTCCATAAATGTGTAAATTTATATAATAAACTTCCTGAGGATATCAAAATCTCTGAGTAAATTGCTTCAGAAAAAGATTAAAACTTTACATTTAAATCATATGTTTTATTCAGTTTTATTCACCAATACATCTTTTTGATTAATTTTTACTCTCTCTATATATACGTACTCTTAGGCCGCTGATTCATCATCATTTTAAATTTGTATTAATACAATTATAACTAATTATTTTACAATTAGAATTTGATGAAAATGTATACACATATATAATACATATGGTAATAAACTGCTTGCCTGCATGCATGTCTACTTCCAGTGGTAGCTTGTGGTGTAGAAAACAGCAGAAAAATACTGTACCAAAATAAGTGCATGCTAATAATTAAATAACTATCGATATTGCTCACCCTGCTTCTTTAGATTGTCAATCCTACTATCTCTCAAGGAAACAAGGCTATGTATTATTTGAAGACATACAACCAACACAATTCAGAAAACCAAAAATCTTTAAATTTCATATTGTATAGCTTCCTGATGCTTTTAATTTCTTTATGCAAGTTTATAATGTACTAATTAGCCACCAAATAATTAAAGGTCTTTTTGTTCCTGATCATTCCAGCTATTAAAAGGAATTCCTAACAAAATACACACATCATATTTCATCAGAAATGTTTTAAAAAAAATAAAAGTTACATTTATTTGTATTCAATGTTCACGTGCTCACACTACTTACTAACCACTTACCAACACATGACAGTTTATTTTGTTGGAAACATAAACAAACAAAACTGAAGGAAAAAAAACACAAATTGACTTGTATTCTGTGTTCACATGCTCACACCTATGTACTCACTAAGTATTTGACTAAGGCTCATATGTTACTACCCAAAAACTGCTACATGAGGGTGCAAAAGAAATACTTCAGTGTCAAGACAGAAGTTCTTCGCTTCCATTGCTAGACATGCAATAATGACATCGTGCTACCTTGACAATCTTCCCAAAAAAAAGAAACACTGAACCTAAAGTGAAAAATATTTCTCTTGCTGGAAGGTTGTGTTATTGTGGCCTTCCCTCCCCTCAGAGGTCCCAAGTTTGCCTTCGAAGTCAGGATACAAAAGAAGAGAATGTTGATAACTTTAACCTCTACACCACTGGACTAAACATTTCACAACTATTGACAAGTTTCATTTTTTTATTAAATGCTCCATTTAAAGCAAATTAAGAAATTGTGTAAGCAGAAAATATTAGGTGGAAAAACTCTTCATCTACTTCATCTGGCCAGCTGCCTCTATCAGTTTCCATCCATCCATCTCCATCCATGCATCTGACTTTCCATCAATGAAAAGCAATAAGAGATGGACAAAAGGTTTCAACAGAACAACCAGAATGAGTTAGAATACACAGTTTGTCTAAAATGGATTTTGCAATATTTCAACAAATATGGTTTTGAAAATTATGTTCATTTTTTGTTGCATATGTCAAGAATATACAATATCAATGCTTACATAATCAACTTGCTTTTGAACAGTAGACTATTACCGCTTAGTGTCTCTATTTGTACAGTCCCGTGCGAATTATTTGCAACAGAAGAATAACACAACATTTTACATGCTTTTATGAATTTAATCATAAATTACTTCCAGTTTGCATTTCCTAATACTTAAGATGTCCTCTTTATGTTTTATAAGTTCCATTATATGATCAGGCATTGACTTCACAAGACTGGAACAAACATTTTTGAGATCATCATGAAACCACACTTGAATTAAAGCCAATATCAAACGTTCTTTTTTGGAACAGTCAATTGCAAGTCTCTTTTTGCAAATAGTCCACAAATTTTCTATGGGGTTAATGTCAGGCAAGTTCCTTGGCCAGTCATGCTCACGAACATTGTTATCTTTGAACAATTTCTTCACTTTCTTGGAAGTGTGGCAGGTAGCTATATCTTGCTGAAAAATTCTGGAAACCTTTTCTGAAGTTCACAAACATCTCTCACCAGTACTGTGATGTACTGATAACTTTTCATCATGTCTTCAACTGGAATTAAAGGTCCTAGTTCTTCATAGGTGAAACAGCCCCAAGACATTTTCTTCTCAGGGTGTTTTACAGTCTGTTGAAAATGTGCTAAATTTGCAGGTTCATTATTTACTTGGCTCACATACTGAACCCTCTGAAAAAAAAAAGAACTTTCTTTTCTCATCAGAGTAAAGAACTTTTTTCCAGTCTTGCAGTGTCCAATTCTGATGAGCATGTGTCCATAAGAGGCATTTCTTATGCATTGCTTGTGTATGAAGTTGTTTCTTCACAGGTTTTCAGGCTTTTCTTCAAACTGCTAAAAGTCTACTACAGACATTAGATGCATCTAGATTCACTCTTCTGTCCCTCAGGTTGCAAGCCAAATCCACAGCGGTAAGTCTAGGGTTTTGCTTTTCCTAAGGAGAAAGCGGTCATCAGTCGAAGTTTTCTTTTTCCTACCACATTTCCCCTTTTGCTTTGGTATAATGGAGCCAGTCTCTTTGTACTGATGAATAATTCTATGTACAGTGGCTACACCAACACTGATCTTTGTAGCTATCTCTCTTTGCTTCATAGAAGTATTTTGTGTTAATGCGAGAATTGCACTTCACTTCCTGGGAGTTGTATCCATCGAAGACCGAAACTTACAAATATTAGAAAAGAACTATAAAATTCCACCACATCCAAATAAATGCACATTTGAACTGAAAAGCAACTGCCACACAATAATTGATGAAAACCAACTGCCTCACAACAATTGGCATGTGAAACAACAAACAACAATGGCCAGAGAACATTTGATTTCATTATAAGCACAGTGCTGACAATTGTTTGGGAAAATGCAGCAAAATTTACCTTGTTCTGATTAATTTGCATGGGACTGTATAACTACAATTATTGAAATCATTTCTGGCAAATATTTGTCAGAATTAACAGGAAGTGTATAGCAATAAGCCTTTGTATGACTAATTAATAGAACTATGAAAATAAAGAAAATATTGCTGATAGAGAAAGTTGTGTGATAGCTGCACAACAGATTTTTTATTCGTGAAGCAGCACTTAACTCAACATTCAAACCACTAGCGAATAAGAGCATGTTCATGTGCTGTTGTCTAAGAGCACGTGAACAACCTAACTTTGACACCTTGCAGATTTATATAAATAATTAAGTAGTAACATTGGCTATGCAAAAGCAATAGAAACATGGAACTAATTGCTGAATATATATAACTGTTCAGTTTCTGTATGGAACAGAATAGCTTTGTGTTTGAGAATAAATTTTACCAACAAATTGCAGGCTTGGCTATGGATAATGCTCTGTCACCATTTCTGGCTAATCTTTTTATGGGTAACTTTGAAATCCAAATAACTAAAGCTTTCTCATATGTTCCATTGTTGGTATAGGTATGTTGATGACATTTTTGCAATTGTTCCAAAAAATTAATGGAAGATGTGGCGAAATTGTTGAATTTTAGGAGAATTCAATAAAATTTATGGTTGAAATAGAAGCACAAGGATGCTTACTGTTTAATTTAAGAATTATGAGAAGAATTGAGAGGAGAATTCAGGGTCTATAGAAAACCAGCACATGTGGAGAATGACATAAAATGCAATTAATTCAATCCAAAACCACATCAATAAGCTATTTTTCATAGTTTGGTTCATAAACTAATTAATATCCCGTTGACAGAAATGAAATATGGACATGAATATATATATATATATATACACACCAGGTAGCAAAGCTGAACAAGTTGGATCCTAGTTTCATAAGTTCATTAACAAACATAAAAGGAAAAAAAAGACAAAAGGAAATCATAACTTTGGAAACATTAAAGGAATCAACACCAAAATACTGTAAATTCACGTTTCACCCATAATATTTTGGAAATTAAAAAAAATTCTTCAAAGAATTGAACATTAATTTAGTACCAAAAACAAAAATACCAGGAATTTATTAAATCATCTTTTAAAAATAGTACACTGGGAATAAAACTATCTGAGATTTGAATGAATTGTCAGGACTGTAAACAGATATACACTAAGAAAACAAAGAGAAATTTGGATACCAGAAAGAAAGGACATATGAGAAATTTAAAATACCAATATATTGGCAAATCAGCCATAGCTTATCATTTTTGGATGGAAATACATGACATTGAACCAGGAATTAAATTGTTAAAATATGTAAAGAAATCTTTCAAATTTCGTACTTGGGAGAATATTTTTATCACAAAACATGAATTTTGAATTCCCGCTGTAGATGACATTATCTGGTTAAAGGAGAAGGTAGATGACAGTTGACCAAGAAACTGATGATAGGGAGGATACTCCCAGAAACTAGTCTTTTTTAAACTTTGACATGTAAGTGGAGAATTTAATGTGTTTTTAAATGTTGACTCAATTTTTAAACATTTTACTACTATTGGTTATAGCTTCTTTGAATGCTATTAAATGTAACATATATGAAGTACAATTTAAAATCTACAGTGTTTAAGTTTATCGCGCTACTCCTCTAAACTTGACGAAATGTGGCAACAGGATCGCTAGCACAGATTAAGGAGCTTTTGCACATGTGCAAGTGGTATGACATAATGATCTTATGGATCAAATACATATGAATGGTGCATATTTGAAGACATGCACGAAGCTTCTCCCATGCTGTTTCCACACTATCATTACAATTTTACGTTAATACCATTGGTAAAATACTGTAACAGAAGTAGGTAACCTGCACCAGTATGGAATCTTCTACTGGTTATTCCAGACCATCCAACTATCAACTGCATATTTAATTTACACATTACTTTGTTTTTGACTTAAAATGCTGTACTTAATTATGTACATAACAAGCAGAAACAAAAATGACCTCTTTCATCAGACTACTTATGCACTATGATTATTCATCATCATATTTTTGTTGTTTGGGGCGGCTGCAGTTGTAACAATTTGTTCATAATCAATTTGTTCAGCTGGTATTTCACATTTTCAGAGCTTTCTGAATCTAAAATTTTGTGGACACCAAAATGTATACTCATGAGCTACTACTGATTCTAACTTGATGTAAGAATAAGTAAGAATACTGTTATTATGTTGTTGTTGATCTAATGTGCAGGATTTTGATCCATCAATTTTTCCCTTGCTAACCAATATAAATTGTGTATCTTCCCATCTGGTAGAGCTTTCCTCAATTCTGGGCATTCTAGTAGGTGTTCTCCATTTAAAATCTTGTCAGCATTGCAAATCTTACATGCTTTGTCATTCATAAAACCAAACCTATGTATATGCTCTGCCAGACACTCGTGTCCAGTGGCTAATCTGAAGTGAGCAACGGCTTCTTTCCTTGGGGCATTTTTTATTTTTTGTACTATTTCTTTTATGTTGGAGTAATTTTTGTTAGTAATTTCTTTTTGATTATTATATTGATATTTTTGTTCTATATTTATTTTGACATTTTTTTAGTTTATCTAGTCCACAAGGGGTTAAAGTAGCCTGTCTCCTCATGGTGTCCCCTGGATAACACTGAGTAGTCTACAACATGGTGCAGAAGTCAGCCAATATAATGCACAAACACTGTTATTATTAAGAATAACATTTTATTTTACATTAGTGAAAATATTTCAAAATAACTGCTCATAAATTGAATATTAGATTCTTTTTGAATTGTAAAGTACCCATACATAATTCATCTTGCAGAAAAATTGCTAAAATAATTTTCAGGAATTGGCTGAAGCAGTCGAGGCTATAAAGGACAAACTTGAAGATCTGGTTGACTTGCAAGAAGTAACAAGATCTAATACGCTTGCACAGGTAGGGATGCACATTCAATTTGTCACATGTAACATTATGTATTGTACTTTGGCATTATATTATATACAATGCTTAATCAGAAAATGATTCATGGACTGAATGAGGAGTTAAGGCACCTAATTCTAAATTTATAACAGCAGCGGCACGATCAGTATTTGGTTTTGGGATAGTATTTTTTCATTTATTTCAGCTATTGTTAATTAACATGTATGTGCACAAGTTGAGATATTTATTACTCTAGCCTCACTTACTACACCAGGACCTATTGAAACATGCGTCAGAAACTGTTGTCTCAATCAGCCTAGACTCGCTGCCATACTTCCTCTTATGTCTTGTAGATGACATTTCCTGGCCGTATGTACTGTACAATGAGATCATATTCATATGGGTTATCAAAATTTAGTACATTTGTTTATTTTTATGTCTGAAAAATATTTTTTCAAAATGGAGAGTACTACCAGTTTTCTAAGGTGCTTTAAAAGTTGGTTTCCCTTTCAATTCAATCTGCATTCTCCATTTGTTTACATTTCATGTTTCTCATGTGTTCTTTAAACCTTGTGTCTATGTTCCTCTTTGTATTCTTTGTGTATATTTTCTTGCAATGTTTACATCAAAATTCATAAATACCAGAAGTTTTTTCCACTGGAATTTTGTCCTTTGTGTTGATCCTGGGTATATTTTTAAGCAATGCTTGTTGATTGGGGCTAGGGTTATACCATATACTTGAATATTTTAGTGAATTTCTGGAAGACCTTATTAATTATTTGTTTGTTTTTGCATTTCAATTTTTTCTGCTAATGGAGATAAGGCCAAAAACTCTTCCTTTCTATTGCATCAGTAACATGAAAAGTACAACAGTATCATAGTAATATGCTAAATGGAAAGGATGTAAACGTAAACCTCTTAGGTGATTTTATATATGAATTGTTTATTGTAAAAACACCAAAACAGATATTTTTTACAAAATGCATTTTTTTTTTGTAGATTTTGATTGCCAGCTTAATGTTTCTTTTGATATAAAAATCCGATACCTAACATGACTGTAACATGTTAAAACTTGGACAAGAAATATGCATTTATTGTAAAGGAACCCATAATTAGCATTGCATATGGTGTTTTTCAAATACACTAGTCTGCCGCACTAACTGACATCACCGTCACACACCAACAGCTGAATCCAGTCCCAGCCAGATCAGTGTTCTGTTCTGTCTATTGTTGATTAAGTGTTAACCTTACTATTATTATCTGTTTTGAGTATTTTGTTAGAAGATGGATGGTTAGTTCAAGCGATAAAAATCTTGTTAATCAGGATAATGAAGTGCATAAGAAAAGAAAAAGGGTTGTTAAGAATGATGAAATGTACCAAAGAAACATTATAAAGAAGGCTAAGTTACAAGGGAAATCTTAACATCCAACAAAGGAACTATTAAACCTGAAGTTCAAATTGGACCTGATTGCAAGTAAGTAAATAGTATGAATGTTTTTAGAGCTGTAAGAACATCTTTTAATTAATCAAAGAATTGTGTAGACCCAGCAATCCTTGTTTACAAAGCTTTCTAGGTTATGACTGCTTGCTATTGGTTTGATCAGGTTAACCATTTTTTTTTTTTTTTTTTTTTTTTTTTTTTACTATTTCCCATCTGTGCTAGGCCTAGACCATGAATACCTAGGTACATTATCATGTTCCATTTTGTTCAGTAGATAGTGAATTTTGTATTGAATTCATATCAAAGCACTATCCATAGTAGAGGGTTCTTATTCGCTTATAATTTTATTACTGACTGTAACATGTGTACCTTGTAACACTGTGCTTGAAAATAAAACTAACCAAGTTGATATTTTACAGGTGCAATAACAAATGTTATGCAAGAATATCTGAAATGCAAGAATTGCATCTTTTCCAACTTTTGGGATACTAACCCCAAAATGGCCAAGACCTGTATTTGCAAAGCCTCATTACTAAAGTAGTTAAGCATTGCACAAAACAAAATGAAGCAACCAACTTGAGCAACCCTACTGTAAATTTAATTATCATATAAAATTACATGGTGATACATTGCTTATGTGTGACTTGTCTTTGTTTTAGCACATTTCAGCTATACAAGCTTGCTTCTTGTAACATTTTTAATGTGACCCCTGAGCAACTTTCTGAAATTACGTGAAATGCCTAAAGACACGAGAGGAAAGGCTCCAGTTCAGCCCACTATACCAGAGAAGTATGCAAATCATTGAGGACCACATTCCTCAAAAAACTTCTCAATACTCAAACAAGGACATAACCTACTTACGTGATTAACAATTAAAACAATGCAAGTTTAAAATCAAGCACCCTGAATCCAGAGTTAGTTACTGCTTCTACTATAAGATTTTAAAAGAGAGATTTAACCTACGTTTTAGTAGGCCTCAAATCAACTTTTGTATAATGTGTGAAACCCTGAAGTATCTACTCAGAAAGAAACCCTGCAGTTTTGATAAGCAGTCTATGAAATTTTTACGATTAAAGCAACTAAGTTTAGCTATGGAAAATATATATCATAATATTTAAAATAAAAATATTTTCATATAAAAAAATTCAAAATCTGGAAAAGGTATGCCACTTTTACAAAACTTCTAGCACTGAAAAAAATTGATATTTCAAGTATTTTTTGGTTTTTGTTTTTACTGAGTTATAGCTTAAAGTGAGCTTTATTTTGTGAAGCAGAATATTTTGGATATCATGAATAGTAATGATGGAGCAGCTTTAGTTTGTAGTTGGAACAGATCACCAGTGGTCTAATCGCTGTTTGTATTATGATGATGATGATGATGATGATGATGATGATGATGATGATGATGATGATGATGATTAGTAATTATACAGTTCAATTTTTTGGTTGAATTCATAACAAAATTTGGGGAAAATTTATTTTAAAAATTCATAGTAGAGATGATTTGCATTGTAATTTAAAAGTTCTAATTCACAAAAGAGCCTGTTCCTTAAGCTTTAATTTGACGTATGAATGAAGTTTCTAGTCCAATTTCTAGTATAACTTTTGTTGCTTTGAAAATTGCAAAGCATGGACATTTTGGTTTCTTGAGAAGATGAGTTTAAAAGTTAAGATGTTATTCAGTATGACAAACCACTTAATTGAAAAGTTTAAAATGCTGAAGGCATTCTTTATTAAAAATTATATAAAATCACATACTTTAATAATACTAAAATGTTGATACCATCACTGTCATAATCAGCACTGTCAACCTGTCAGCGCTATCTTAGAATGAGAAGCACTGAGTTTATCAGTATTCATCGTCTATCAATATTTCCCTGTCTGAATACTTTCACTGCCGTCATTGAGCTGTTGAGTGTGTCTGTTACCATTAAACTTCCTCTTCTGTGAAGGAAAAATAGTTTTGTTATCCACTTTAACTCACAATTACTCACACAATGTTAACAGCCTTGAAATTTGTAAACAAATGACCTCCAAGGAGTGTTATGTTAAGGCCACTATAAATCCTGAAATACAATCTCTATGGCATTTGCTCTTAGTTTCATTTGTTGAAAGCATGAGGAAATGTTTGCACAAGCTATGCTAGCTTAAAGAAGGTAGATTTGAATCAGAAAAAGCACAGGAATGAGGGGCAAAGTAATTCAAAATATCCTGCCACACCCACCTTTTTGAAATCCGGTAGCACAGTGCACCCTTTAAATCCATTTTAGTCCACTTAAGAATTAAAGTATTTAAATAAACCTTGCATAATTTTAAACAGGAAGGACTGTAGTTTCATAAAACAGCAAAATACAAATTTTGAATTTTTTGTGGAAAAATAGCTTTTTAAATTTCAATACATACCTTTTAATGTTAAGATTATAAGTCTGCCACTAAAAGAGGCAGCAAAACGTTATGCAGTTGCTGAGTTACTGGTACACAACAGGCGCAGAAAAAAAGTGTATACTAAACTCAAAGAAATCAGACAGAAATGTGAGGAGGAGGATTCAGTAGCTGGTTTATGCTTTTAATTATATGATGAATCTTTCATTACGTGATATACCAGTACAAGATAACTTCGCCATTGATTTCTTTAGTGATAATTGCGGTGGACAAAGTAAACATCATATGCTAGTAAGTTTTCTAAGTGCCGAGTTAATACGGGCCTTTTCGAAAAAATTTGGCAGTTTTATTTGATTCATGGTCATTCTTTTCTGCTATGTGATTGGGCATTTGGCACTATTAAAAGAGCTAAGATCAAAATTGGTCATATCTACACCATAGAACAAATAACAGATTATTGAGAATGCACCATCTAAGATTAAGATAAATTCAGTCACAGCTAATGATGTGGTTAACGTCAAAGCTTGGTGCTGAACATTTTACAAGCTATCTACCAGTATGGTTCATCTTATGGTTGGATGTACCAAAGGATTAAAAATGTACATATTAAAATTTCGAAGATGAATTAATTTTTTCACTGCAATGAAAAAGAAAAGGTAAATAAAGTCCTTAAAAGGGTTCACTGACAGCATTGTACTAGCAAAAGTATTCACCATTCAAGTTTCTAAGAAAAGTATTTGTGCTGACAATTTACCATTTGAACTGTCACAGACCTAGCTTTTGACAGCTCAAGGCTACCAATCTGCGCTAAAAAAATGGAGGAACTTAAGAAGATTTTGCTGTACATATTGAATGAAATGAAACTTTTAGTCACTTGTGGGGTTTTAAAAGTAAATGATTCGTAATGCTATGTATAACAGTATTAAAGTATACAATAAATTGCCTCTTAATATCAAGGAAATCTGTTCTTTTGACAAATTAGAAAAAAAAATGCAGGAATTATTAATAAAAATTGTTTTTATTCATTAAAGAAATACCTAGAGTAAGTGTGTGTGTGTGTGTGTGTGTGTGTGTGGTGTGTGGTGTGTGTGTGTGGTGTGTGTGTGTGGTGTGTGTGGTGTGTGTGTGGTGTGTGGTGTGTGTTGCGCGCGTGCGCATGCGCGCACTGTAAACATTTTGCACAGTATCTAACATTAGATGAAATGTCAAACCACTATGATAGAGAATTAACAGCTATAAAAGCAGCATTACAGAACATTTTATATTTTGTATTTATTGTGCTAAGAGTTTCACAATTTGATTGTCTACTGCACTTTGACCCTGGCCACTCATTCAGTAGACAATCACTATGGTTTATTTATATTTTACAATTTCCTGTCAACACATTCTGTAGACAATCACTACAGATTATTTACGTTTTACAATTTCTCGTCAATAAATTATCTTGTTTTTTCAGTTTTTTCATGTCCCATTTCCACTTGTTTTTCACTTTTCACTTATTGATTACTTAACCATAACACATTCACTATAGTTTTCCATTCAAAGTAAGATACGCTACCTTTTACTTTTCTTTATCCACTGTCCAAAGCCATTTATTTTTTACTTTACATAAAAACTGTCCAATGCTTCTAGCGTCCTTGCACATCATTTCGAACATAAGCATATTTCTATCCCCCTTCAACCACTTCTTATTAAAAAATTCTTTTCTCCAATTTTCTGTTCCTTGGCACTTAAATTCTATGTGTTGAATGTCTTCATTACCACCACATATCAGACATTGGTTCTGAGGAATACCCTGTCTTAGCCCTCTTAGCCTCCATGCTCCAGTTCTTACCCATGCAATAGATTCTCTCTCTTCTTTATTTACTATGTCTATATATATATATATATATATATTTTTCCCTACCGCATGTATTTTTCATTGGCCTATAACAAACTAATGAGCTCTTTTTGGCAATCTCACTGAACTTGATTTGTATTTGTATATCTTCCAGTCTTTTCCTCGCCTTTTTCCAAAACTTTTTCACATTATTTTCTCTCCTTCTCCACATGTTTCCTAACCCATTTTTCTCCAAAATGTTCCGTAAATTACTTACCCATCCATCATTCATTAAGATATTCTCTTGGTATTCTATACATTGTCTTAACTCATTATTTTTTCCTAGATTTAAAGTTCTGAACCAAAATTTCAAAATAGACCATACATAAAACAAAAAAATAGTCATCTTATCAGACTCAAAATAAGCCATAGATGGAATTGTAAATTACAATAATAAAACAAAAAGAAATATTAAAGAAATAAGAAGCCTAATTAAATCAGTTGAAACTAGAAATCATGTCACTCTACAATGGATCCCATCTCATGTCGGACTTTTAGGCAAAGAACATGCAGATCAATTAGCAAAGAAATGTGCAATTCAACAAATAAAACCTTTAGGACAAATAGAAATAAGTAAACAATTAAATAACATTAAACAACATTTCAAAAGACAGCAGAGACCTAATGAAGAAGATAAATTAAAAGATAAAGTTTATAAGAATATTAAAGATAGAGTTGATATGCAAAAAATGCCAAGGAAGACTGCAGTGACCTTATTTAGGATGGCAACTGGCCACGATTGCCTCGCAGAACATCTCTACAAGATACGATGCCTACCTACACCCAAGTGCACTCTCTGTGAAGAAGATGTCATCCTGAACAAACAACATCTCGCCAAATGCAAAGGCCTTAAAAGTGATAACTTACAAATTTTATATTGGGAAGCCAGAGGGAAACTGATGCAGATCAATTAATCCCCACTGCCATTGGTGAACAACAATAACATACTTTTTATTAACTGGGAAAGAGTATTTTTATTAACTGCACAGCTATGAAATGAAATGAAATGAAATGAAATGAAATGTCATGGCAGTTATGAAATAGCCAGTGTCATGTGTTTGGTATACATATTAACTTATTTATCGGTTAGTTTCCCTCCACATGTGATTTGATATTTCTGGACAAAAGTCATGAATAAAAATCTAAACCTTCAATGGCTGAAAATAAAAATAAAGTTTATCAAATGTCACAACCTAAACATCGAAACTCTGATCTACATTACTATTTTTCAGCTGTTATTCCATGAAACCAGAAGGACACATGCTGAAAATTTGTTCAAAAAAACATTTCCATATCATCATGCTTTTATATCTATGAGAAATCATAGACAATACACTGCAGTTACATATGTTTAAATTCAAGAGTTTGAACAGAATTGTCCTAACAAATCAAACTTGGTTGAAATTGGTAGATATTTAAGTTGGTACAGACAGAGAGCCTCAAAAATTTATAACACAGTTGAACATTTTTATATGTAGAAGAACTTGAAGAAAAGCATAGTCCATATCAGATTTGATTGAAATTGGTAGAAAATTAAGGGAGGGCTGGAGTGGAAAATATTATTTTCTAAAGTACTAAAGGTAGATACTTAAGTTTTTTTATTTTTACTTTCTTTGGCATCCACCTATAGTGTAGGTGACGAGTGTGTGTGTGTTAACAGCATGGTTCAAAAACAAAAATATGGATAAATACCAAACTTGGTATTTATTTATCATCCTCCAAGTGTGCAAAATGCAGATTCCAGTGAAATTGCTGTATTCCGAACTACCCTTTACATGAAACATTTATTGTTATTGGTTTTCCTCAAAAAATTACTTGTGATTTTGATTAAAATACCATGTATTTAAAATATTTCCATGACTAATGAAATGTAGAACTTGAAATATCTGGGAATAGCCTGATAAGTCCTTATCATTCTGAATGAATTTTGTATAATTTTGTAGGTATAACTGGTAAATTATAAGAGCATAGACAAAACCTAACCATGCAAAAGGAACGTAGATCCCTTTAAAATAAAGGCTTCATCTCAAATAATATCTTTGTGGCATTAGCTGTTCTCGAAGTATTGGTTATTGGGAAAGTCAACGCCAACATAGAGCAACCTCTTTTTACTTTCTCTATCAAGTACCTGCCTAAGCATGTTGAGATTTCATCAGAAATACATATTTTGAGGCCTCCTGAGTAAAATAATAAGAATTTTTAGAAAAAAATTATGTGTATGGATAACTGAAAAACATAAAGTAGATAAAAAAATAAACTTCTGTAAGAAGTGTTTGCGAAGCTATGCAAAAATAAATGATAATGGGGTATAGAAAGTCATGTGAGTATAACATATCAGATAATTGCTTTAATTGTGTTGATTTATCAAACCAAGTGGAAAAAATACTGGTTCTGA
The DNA here is from genome assembly GCA_030765065.1 of Deroplatys truncata. NCBI lineage: Eukaryota > Metazoa > Arthropoda > Insecta > Mantodea > Mantidae > Deroplatys > Deroplatys truncata. Next base: position 196,220,260 of record CM060975.1, on the reverse strand, counting down.
CTGTCCTTAATGGTGTTCATAGATGTAATACATTAACATGCCTTTCTCTTCCCTCTATTGTTTATTAATAGGTATACAAACTAGTCTTATTAAGGCTTATTTTTATATCTACCTACCTACTTCATTTTAATCCAAATACTTTTGCAGAAATAGCCATGTTACACATTTGTTATAGATACAAAGGGAACAGCGATAGTTAAATGTTTAAGAACTGGACACTATATGCTGGCCTTAAAACTCCATATACGTTTTCAATGGAATCACAAGAAACAACTGAATGTTGACATGACTTTAAAAGAATGGATTAGTATTGAAAAATTTGAACATTAATAATATATATCTCAGAAATGGCTAATGCCACAAAAAGGTATTTGGGATTAATTGTGTTCTTAAAGAGATCCACATTTCTTGTGCATCGCTATTGCTTAACGTTTACCAGTTATACAAGATTATACAAAATTCCTTCTGAATGAACAGGACTTCATAGGCTATTTCCAGAAAATTCAAGTTATAAATTGTATTTGTCATGTAAATATCTTTATATGTAGCTTTTAATCAAAATCAAGAGAAAGATTTTTAGAAAATCAACAATTTCGAAAAATGTTCAATATAAAGAGTAGTTTAAGGTAGGGGGATTTTCTTGTAAATCTTCATGTTCATTTTTGGAAGGTACTGAACCTAAATGTTAAGTTTGGTGTTGATCCAACTTTTTGTTTTTGAGTTATGCTGTTCACAGACACACATCCAAAGACACAGAGAGGCAGACACATGCGTGGACCATTTTCTAAAAATACTTCTTTTTTATTCAGGGGGCCTAAAAACTTTTATTTCTGGTGAAATCTCAGTATCAAATTTTTGGGTTGAGATTTAGTGTGCAGGAGGTTGAAAAAAATTAATTGGTAGATTTCAGATTTGTTAGAAATTTCTATAAAAGTATAAGTGGTTTATATAGAGAGACTTTTCAGACTGTTTCCCGAAATGCCCTCTAAGTACCAGAATACAAGACACAAAATGTTACTGAAATATATTTGTTTATAAGCTTTGTTATTTATAGTAGCCTTGGTAATTTTATATAGAAAAGACAGAGGCACATGAAATGCAATGCTATTCGTACATTCACCATCTTGTTATTCATTCTGTAGTGTCTTTGCATTCATACAGCATTTAATAATTAGTGTTAGAATTTGGAATGAGTCACACTATCTTTACACATACCTTCACTTACTAACTTTTTAAAGCTGGAACGTTTTCAAGGACCAACTAATACTGGACATAGCAGATTTAAACGGCTTCAACCCAGGTTCAGAAATTAAGATGTTGAAACAGAGTGGAAAACAAAAAAACCCACACAGCTACTCTAGAAACAATGACACAAACTGGAAATATAAAAAACTCACATATCATCTATGAGCACTCTATGGCGTATCCTTCCTATATTAATTTTCAACCTCGCCTCCAGCTCTCTGATGTAGCTGTGCCTTGCAGGCAGCCCATCTTAAGAAGATGGCTAGAATTCTGCCATGCTAGGAGGAAAGACCTGAAGGTCATGAAGACCATCTAGTTGACATTGATAATAAAACAAATTATTAGTCATAAATTTTGTAAAATCGTTAAATTTGTCGAGGATAATTTAACAGTGTACTTAATAATGTTATTCTCTTTCACTTCCAGCAGCAGGAAGACCAGTGTAAGAAAGTGCTGGAGGATGCTGTGCATTATATGGTAAGCTTTCACTTAATCTTTCTAGGTGATAGAGCGCCACATTTGGGAAGAAAATTTATTTTGTAAATAATTGTGTACAGAGACAAAGCTGTTCAGTAAAATAGTGTGCTTCACATTTATTTTAAATGTGTTATATAAACCACATATTTGAAAGATATCTACAATGTTTTCAATATCAACAGTTTTTATGGCTATAAAATATTTTTAAAGTGCAGAATACTAGATAACCATTTTTCCAAGTAATGGATTAGTTGTGGCACAAATTTCCTGAAAATATCCATCCTACTTAATAGGGGTTTCCTGACTTATGAAACTTAGCTTTTAAATGTATTTTCACTTCTGAGCTATGTGTACGGCCGAGTGTATGGAATACACAGTGGTTTATGTTGATAAGGAAATAGTAAACCGCCTCTGCCACGCCCAGCTCCCACCTCTTATCTGGTTCTAGCATTGCACTTAATCCTTCACTCCTGAGCCTGAAAAACAGCTGAGTGCCAGACTTTTGACATCAAGCCAATGAGACGGATTCGTCCATGGGCTGGTTTGGACCGTCGCTGCGAAGCATGTCATCTAGCCACTCAGGTGAAACGTTTTCGTACTCCTCCCCTTTCGCCGCTCATTTAAACCGTGCCTTTGTTCATAGGCTAATGCGTGTGTGTCGGACTTGAATTCAAACAAACCAACACCCAAGGTTGTTGTGAAACACAGATAAGGGGTTTCTGCCAATATTAAGTAATGAAAAACACTATAGTAAACCAGAAGCATCGGATGCACACAGGTGAGCGTGCCTTTCCTTTTTCTGTGCTAATATATTGTGTTTTATAATTCGACCGATTAACTTTCAAGGTTTTAGAGGTATGTTAGGTGAACCTTTGTTAAAGGGCACTCTTGGTCTATGGGTTCATGACGGCGGGCAGTAGAGTAAATAAATTTTAATCAGGACGTCACTGTTAGATCTCCAATAATATACGGGTTGACCAAAAGTGAGCAGAAATTAATAAATTTGGTTGTGATCTTCACATCGTTTTAAATTTTAGATTACGCTTATTTTGATTGTATCGGACAGTTTATGTAAACAGCAGAGTGCACTGATATACAGAGGGATTTATGAAGAACGGACACATTTCTTTCTTTAATTATTCTGTTAGAAATTCACTCCACGTCCCAATTTTAGCACAAAATTAAGCAGAATGTTCTGGAGTTTCGACTGCCTGTCACTAGATGCGGAGATGTTCATGTTTTATTCGTAATTATGAAGCAAAACACGGTACTAGACACGGGCAAACTAATACAACAATTCATTAATGTAATATGATATCTAATTCACAACATTCAACACATTAATAATTTCTTTCTGTAATATTTTTTGTTCTAAGTTTTACGTGTTATGCATTATTTGCTAATATTGTACGTATAATAATTGAGAGGATGTTAGAAACACATATTCATAATGTATACATGGTAGAGAACAAGTATATATTGTTGTAACATATAAAATATAACATAGAAGGTAAATGTCATTATTAGCTATATAACTAATAATATAAAATTACGAGAAATGTAGTAGTATCTACGTAAACATGTAACGAACCTTGGATTCATAATCAAGACAACGTAAGTCTGTAAACATATATATGAAACATAAATTGTTATTGGATGTTATGGGATAGTAGCACCAATCAGGTACATTGATACATGCTTATAATTCAAATACGCACGTTAAGAAAATGGTTGAATGGAACGCTAACAGAAGCTTGTCAGTGTTCAGTAGAAAGGTAGTATATAAGCTCGTCTCTAAATAGACGCTAGAACTGCGTATTTAAAGTCCACCAGTTATACATATTTTAACATAACAAAGTTGATAGTGGATTGTAATATTTATATGTGGTTTATCTAAAATACAAGCGAAATAGTTAACAATACGTGTGTGCAAAATATTTTAACCTTCTCCATACCCAACCCTGACAAGACACAAGTGCTCTCCGACACAAATACAGCAGCCGTGGCATAATTATAAAATAATAATTACAACATTCTAATAAATACAAGAATACAGATAACGACCATCAGATTCCATTCTACGAGAACGTCGAGATACGTCACGAGAGTATGTGCTTTAAGACGACCTACAGGTTCGTAATACAGGATCCATCATCATCAACATAGTGGGAAATTAAATTCAGTTTTATTTATGGACGCTCTTTAACTACTATGGACCTTAGCGTCCCATTCTATATTGGGCGTGAAAGACCAGTAATTTTGCTCAGATGCCTCTCTATCAGGCTTGAGGCTCTTTTACGTGCCGTAAATCTACGACACGGGACCACCGGCTTTACTTCCCTTCCGAAGGAAGCCATGCTAAGGATTTTTACGCCTGAAAAAATTCATCGCCCTCCGCCGGGTTTGAACCCGCGACCTTGGGAACTAGACTCTAGCACGTTACCACTAGTCCACGGAACGTAGTGGGATCCTACCAAGGAGGAACCCTACAATTGTTAGTTTTATTGTCGGCAACTATGTTTGAGATTTTGTTCTAGTCAACGTGAAGATGGAGTACACATTAAATGAACGACTCTTCCTTGTAAAGCAATACTGGATTACGAATTCAATTACAGCTACTCAAAGGGCATACAAGAGAGAATTTGGTGTTCGGAATTCTCCCTAAAGAAACATAATACTAGGACTGGTAAACAAATTGGAAACGACTGGATCTCTGGTGAGTGAAAAAGGCAAAACTCATTCATCTAGCTTCCCACGGTTGTTGTTGATGTAAGAGCACGACTGGATCAGTCACCCAGAAAATCATTAAGACATTTGTCGCAGGAGACAGAGTACAGCTACTCAATGTGTGTGAGAGCTGTGAAAAGTGCAGGCCTAAAGCCGTATAGGATTACGGTTGTCCATCAGTTACAGGAACCATATAAGGATACACGCCTGAATTATTGTCCTTGGTTTCAGGCGTTCATTGTGCAAAATCCTGCCATATTGTCCATCACATGGTTCACAAATAAAGCATGGTTCCATTTATCCGGCTATGTGAACTCAAATAACTCACGCTATTGGGCCAGCGAAAATCCACATGTTATTCATGAAGCACATATTCACTCGGTTAAAATCGGGGTTTGGTGCGCAAAATCCGCACAGAGAATAGTGGGACCAATTTTTTTTAAAACAATGTGAACACTGCAGAGTACCGACGGATTTTCATGGAGTTTGCTGAGCAACTAGACGATATAGAGCTGAGTCAAGGATATTTTCAGTAGGATGGCACTACATGCCGTACATCAAATGAATCCATGGCACTAATTGCAAGTTTCTTTGACGACCGGATAATTTGCAAGAACTTGTGGCCACCGAGATCTCCGGATTTGACATCGCCGGACTTCTTTCTATGGGGTTACTTAAAAGACAGGGTTTATGCCACACGTCCCCAGACATTTGACGATCTGAAGCACAACATTACACAGGAGATTCAAGCTATTGACAACAGAGTCCTCCAACGCGTGGTCTGTTACATGGAACGACGTGTTGAGTTGTGCCTTATGCAGGATGGAAGTCATTTTCGACATTTGCTATAGAGGTAAATAATCTCCCAAAATTCCTCTGCATTTCAGGTATAATAAGTTGTCGATAGCATAACTCATTTTGAAACAATTAAAGAAATAAATGTGTCAGTTCTTCATAAATCATCTTGTATATTCAATCAAAACACCCAATGTTCATTTGTACATGTCCTATTGGTAAAGGATTCAATTTTGCAATGTTATGTTAAAAGCAATTAGGCTTAATGACGAGTTGTTTTCTAAGATAATTTGGGCAACAGCTTCTCTTGCGGCGTTTATAACCACTCTTTCTGTCGCGCGCGTAGTCACCGATTTGACGTATACAGCCGACCTCGATTCCGCAGTCCCATTGATTCCAATTGATAGAAAAAAAAGAAAGAAAACTACTCCAGTCGTCTAACCGGAAACCCTTGGCTATAATCTGCGCGTGATTGTTTACCATTATGTTGTCAGTCTCCAAACAATAACAAAATATCAACTAATTCGTTGTTTCCGTGTCGTGACCGCTCCATAATAATACAGTGAAGAATTAAGCACAATAGCAGAGCCCGAAACACGAAGTTACCAAGCTTTAGTGTGTGTCCGCAACGAATTTATGAGTTCAACAGCGTAGTAATATCTACCCTCGAGGACATAAGGGCCCTGCACAAGTAGACCACCCAACCTACTGCTCAGTATCTATGTTCCAACTGCGCCGTATTTCAAGTGTATCGATATCCCTTTGTGCGTTAAGATGTAGAACTCAACGGGGCAATTCCAAGTAAACACAGGTCAGTGGGGAGCTGGCGAATTAGGGTAAGCAGCTTTTCTTTTCTTTCTTTTTTAATTTTAAGTTCCCATTTATAACCAGCCTATATCTACAATGGTCTTATCGGCGACCTTTCCTTTGAAACATTATTGCCTGTAGGTAATGGTCTTTGTCTTTGGGTTTCTAGTAAACTTTGGGCATTTATCATTAGATCGCACACACATTCATACTTCCAGACTCCGGAGAGGATAAGGAATAATCTTGGCTAGAGAAAAATTCCCACCCAACTGAGAATGGAACCCGGGACTCTCGCACAGCACGCAGGTGATCTACCAACTGAGCTACGGAGATAGCCGAACTGGCCTCCTCTTGCTGATCAGCAAAGACGATAGTGGATTGCGCTCATTGAGAGACACTTCTTAGGCTTGGAATAGAGTGTGCAACCGTGATAATATACAAAAATAGACTTTTGCTCTAGAGTGTACTGTCCGTGATGACAGACAAAAATAGACCGAAAAGGTCTTAGAATATTTTCCACTTCAGTTATTTTCGTTTTCGAGGGAATAAACTTACTTTTTAGATGACAAATAATTAAAATGTCTTTATTTGACCTATCCGTATCCGCTTATCTATTTGTTTAATTGTGTTGCGCTGTTCTTGTCTAACATTACAGACTATAGGCAAACAAACATGAGAGCACGCAGTGTTTCACTGTCATTTTTTTGCTTTATATTATTGATGTAATTGTTACTATTATCATTCATCATCAGCTAACGGCACGATTATGCTGACTTTGCTCACTGAATAGGCGTTCGAAGTTTTACTCCTATTGATTGATACGATATTCCAACCGTCTCCGTGTATCCATATGGATAATTTCATTTCTGAGAACCCCGTAGTGGTAGCGGTAGTAGTAGCAGTAGCAGCAGGTTTTTAGGCCGCTAATACGCCAGTTCCCCACTGACCTGTGTTTAATTGGAATTGCCCCGTTGAGTTCTACAACTCTTTTGACGTACGAAGGGTTATCTACACACGTCACATACGGCGCGTTTGATCTTTAACGCAGACGAGGAATAAATAAAAGATGCTCAAATGAGCCCGATCTATAGAGCTTAGTTATCCAAATTCATCTTTTCAGCATAAGAAAAAAAAACGGAAACACCTTATCCGGATAACCCATCCTAACCAAGATTCGAACTCAGGACCTCTTGAATCAAGGCAGGTACTCTACCCACACTACGTATATTGAACTTGGAAACCTATGAAATGAAAACTTGGTTCTGTACTTCGGGGAAGGAATATTAAACGTACCAATTGCTTTTCAAACTTTAAACATAACGAACATTTAAACAACATAAGGCACAATAGATATAAAATATATGATAAAATATGAACATAACAAATCAATTCTGAATATTTTGAATATTTAAATCAATGAAATTGCAAATACTTTTAAAAATCCTAACATAATAATCAAATTAATAAGCTATAAGTGTACATTTTAAAATTAATCTTTAACAGAGAGCTTTCTAAATAATTACACACTTTAAACGTGTGCATTATAATACTTAAGTGCTACACCAATAGTACAGAAATCTACCTTAAATACTTGAGATAAGACCTCCAAACTACCTTTCACGCGTATACTGAATAATGCATTATTCCGTTAATGCAAATTGACAGTTCATAAAATTGCCATTACGAGTGAAACAATCTTCTGACATAGTAGTTCAATTAATGCCATTACCGTGGCCTCAACAAATCATTACACTTCAACAAAAATGTAATTGCCTGAGTCATACACAACGTTAATTTTGAATTTAGAAGGTTCATGTATGATTGAAATAGACTCGCCACATTCATGTTGCGACGTCTCTTCACAAACACCAAAAGAAAGAAAAAAAAAAACATTGTTATATACAATTCACCTCTTATAACAATTTTCACTTAGAGAAGAGTCGCATCGCACATCCCTCCTGGCAAACTGGTGTCGATCTTTTCCCACCAGGAGCATACTGCTTGGCACAGATACGGGAGCGGAGGACGCGTACAGTCGAGTGCACGGAATCATGCCGATGCTTACAGTTTCCTATGTGGGTTTTCTTTGTTTAATACTGGCTGAAACTCCTTATCTGTGTTCCACGCCAAATCTGTATAAATATTGCTTTTAATTTATATCCGACACGCACGCATTAGCCTATGAACAAAGATCAGACTTAGGTGAGCGGCGAAAAGGGAGGAGTACAGAAACATTTCATCCGAGTGGCTGCAAGGCATGCTTTGTAATGACTGTCCATATCAGCTCCTGGATGAGTCACTCGTATTGGTTTGATGTCTGGCACTCAAACATTAATCTATGATTACAGATCGGTTTCAAGCTCGGGAGCGAAGGGGTTCTAACACAAATATTAAGCGGAGTGCTAGAACCAAGTAAGGGGTGGGGGGTGGACATGGCAGAGGTGGTTTAGTATTTCCTTACCATTAGTGATAGGACTGATCGATACCAATACTAATTTTTGAACACCGATATTAGATACTCGATACTCACTTTATAAAAAAAACTGTAAAGGCAATAGCTTGTTCACTAAATTATACCCATGTCATTATTTTTGCATCGTATGCTAATTCCGAAATTGTTCCTGTTTGACATTCTCCAATTGACAGCAATTATATATATACTTTTTCATCTGGTAATAAGTAATTAGCCATATAACAGTCGGAAACATAGTAAGTTTGTGGATTAAAATACTACTCACCCTCATGCATTAACATATGCATGTTTAATATAAAGGTATATTAGAACACAGTTAAGAATTAGAAGAAATAAATCAAGGAACCATTATATGAGATGCGAAGGAATAAAATATTTTTGTTTAAGAACACGAGCATTCATGAAAGAACAAATATTTCCATATGCTGTATTATTTCACTTCACGAGTTCTGATTTGTTTCTGCTGTAGCCACCAACCCAGGCTATTGCAGAAACATGGTTTACTGTGTCAGCTAAATCAGCTTCATTCACAATCGATTAACACTGCATGTTACATAAATACCTCTACTCCTTCCCCCATTGTTTTGCATGTTTTCATTTAGATACAAGAGTCTGTGGAATGTCACATTCATCGCAGTCAAGTTATTTCAAGAATTATAGTCCAGCAACTCTTTGGGGACACGTGTGAGGCGTTAACATGGGAGTCTCGGCTCTTTTCATTCTTTATCTAGCATAAAGTTAAACGCAACAACCTTGGATAACGCAGAACTTCAAAATTTAAAACTATCGAAAAAGTATCGAAGCTTTATCCAAAGTATTAGGCGTACTTCATTACCACCGAGTATCGAAATTATCGAGGTATCGACAGTATCATGTCCCATCTCTATTTACCGTCATAAACCATTCACTGTGCATTATATCGGCACGATTACATGCACTCGACTGTACACTTGGTCAACTTAAAACTGGTCGGGCGCTTGAGAGACAAAGCTCCAATTGGGTACTTCCGTGAGCGCTCGGGACTGCCAGGCTCTTTGTTCACTAGACTGAGTATATTCTTGTAGTAGTTATAATGGGGAACACAATTATAATCACAAAAGGCTTCTATGAATAATTCATGTACAATATTTTCAAACAGACAGATGTATCGGAGTGTTTCAACGCTGAATATTTATAACCAAAACACACTTTATTAATTTTATGGTTCCTAGTGGAGTATAACTAAGCTCGTTACAATGTTACGCTTGCTGCAGCACTCTTAGTCCAGTGGAAGAGAGTTAGCTTATTGCTCCTGAGGTTGCAAGTTCAAATCCTTGTGGCGCTACTCAACTTTTTCTTCCTTTCATTTTAAACGCATTAGTAGAAGTATAACAGGGTTTCTTCAGTGTATGTGGGTTTATTTAGTAGTCTGTCATACCGATAGAAGACAACCATGGCATAAATTTGTTGTTCAGGAGGAGGTTTCACACTCGGTTAATTTAATTCTCTAACAAAAAATTTCACTATTATTCCGTAATTATATTTGTAAGTAAAATAAGAAGTAACACACGCAATATTATTTAACTATATTACAGTAAAATGGGTTGTAAAAATAAAAGATAACACTCCACTACGGAGAATCGAACTCGAGTTACTTAGGTAGCAGTTAAGTAGTTTAACCACGCTTCACACTCAGCATGATACGGAGGTAGCCCAAATCAGTGCCCTGTGGCTTGTGTATAAAGTTAGTCAAAGCGGTTGTGAACCACGCAATCACTCGAAGGGACTTACCGAAAATTTAACTGCTCAGGGAACCGCCACTTTTAGTTTGACCGAGTGTATATACAGAGTGGACCATTCAAGCTGAGACTGCACAGTATCTCCAAAACTAAACGTAGAAAGAAATGTCTTTAATAAAAGTTGCTTGATATTATGGGGGAAAGTAAGTGCCATTAGTCGTATTTTTTGGAGGACTTGATGGTAATTTTAGAGCCAATTTAATTTCTTTAAATCGTTATCTATAATTAGGATTAATTTAAATTGACCCTAAAATGGCCATCACAGCGTCCTGCAAACAAAACACGACTAATGGCATTTACTTTCCCCATAATATAAGCAAATTTTATTCAGGACATTTCTTTCTACAACGCATAGTTTTGGAGATTACTGTACAGTCTCAACTTAAATGGTCTACCCTGTATATATAATGACATGGCCTGCACAGATTATCGTGGCAGACGGTCATACAGTTTCATTAAGCACAGGCTACAGCAATCCATGTCATCATGACGTCACGATATTGGACGTTGAGCAGTATATCTCGGGACGGGGTGCTCGTATTTTTACGCGAAAAACTCTTCCGAATTTCTTTAATCAAGATCTTTATTTAAAAGTCCAAGTTTGGTTCAAGGTGTAGTAGCAAGTTATGGACTCATCTTTGATCTTTAAGGAATACGTCAAACTTTTTGTTGCAGAACGGTTTGCGAAATCTGGTGCTCGAAAGATACACGGAAGCCGACATGATGAATGCTATTAGAGGAAATGACATAAAAAAACTGAAAGTTTTGGTGGATGCAGGAATTAAAGTGGACTTCCATGATAATGATTTCAACAACAATACGCCGTTGCATACGGCAGGTATGATTGGAAATTTGCAAATGATCAGATACTTGGTTAAAAAGGGAGCTCCTCTGGAGGCAAGGAACCGAGGCAACAACACTCCGCTAATAGACGCTGCGGGTAAGAACCAACTTCAAGCTGTGAAACTCCTGATAAAGTTGGGTGCTAATCCCTTGGCTAGAGGATGGGCTGGCGAGACACCTCGTATTAGTGCTGTGCGCCATGGTAATAAAGCAGTGGCTAATTGGCTTAAGGACAATGGTTGGTGAACTGCTCTTAAATTGTTATAGTATAAGTGAAATCAACTTTGGGCAACACAACTTGTCTCTCGTAAGTGCTGTGTACCGCGTCTCAGGTCAGTTACAGTTTTCATTTTCGCCAGTCCACTCAAGGCCATTTCCCCCGCCTTGCAACCGCTCCCCATTCCACTTAGTTCCCCTCTTGCGGTAACATTAGTATTGTTGTGACAGTAGAGTCTTGTAACTCTGGTCTCAAGCTTTGAGGAAGGAAGGGACTGCAGGGAAAGCTGTAGAAAGATACATATATAGAGCGAGAGTGGGGATTACCATGTAGTATGGTACCATGTACCATGGGGATTACCTTGACTGGACTGCCCAGAGTGAAACCACTATAGGTTTCTAGCCGCTTAGTGCTGCATTCGATAATCATTTTATACCTCCAACTACATGGCTGCAGTTGAAATTAGCACTCGGGAATAGTATTCTATTCATGTATTTTCCTGTAAGAAATATAACCTCCACCACGGGAAAGCACGTTACGGGTATAATTCAGACTCAAATATTCTAACCAAATTGCAAAACTACATTACTCAGTTACTTACTTTGCGAGCGGAGAGGAACATGGGCAAGTTAAAAAAATCACAGAAATGTTAAAACTGTTTCTCAATTATATAACGTATTAACAAATCACATACATTTTAGCTGAAGCTGTCGTACACTCAGTAGCCACGAGGGAGGGGGTGAGATGTAATTGTATCGACACCAAGAAAATGGTTCATCACGACTCGGTCCCACTGCCTGTCCTTAACATTAGTTCTGTTCACTCCAGACTGGCTGCCCAAAACCGCCGCGCTCAACCAAATCTCTTGCAGCACGCGTCATCACTTGATACCCACTTGCCCTCTCATTGGTCTAGAAAAGGATCGCGCGATTTCCATCCAACGGCTCTTCTGGTCAACGCACATGTTGACTACCCACCCCCACAATATCCCTTAATGGTCCCTGTACTGTCTGTTCAACGACGTTTAAGCTAGTGCGGTAAGGTGGCTTATCTCTTGATAAAGATTTAGCTGATGGGAAGGGTACACAGTATGCTGAACTCGTAACACGCACAGTGGTGGTAAACAGCCAAAAGTCCTTCACTATCGCACGTCTTTATCCCTCACTTGCCTCAGACCAAGCCAACATTAGTCCCTTCCAGCTTTAAACCCATACATGCATGGAAGGGCTCCCCCATCCACTAGCTAAAACATGCTGAACAGACAGTATGTTATAATATGTGTACGTTTGCATTGCCAATCCTTAGCGTGTAGTAAAGAATTTTAAACTATACCACAATAATTATTGCTTTACTTCTAGAAAATTGGAATGTTTAACTTAAGTATTCTATATTATTTAACGTACATTTAATGTGACACTAGTCATCCATATAAGTTATAATGCTCAGTTTCAGTGTGTGTGTGCATATGTTAAATGGTTTATAATTAAATAACATTATAATATAAATGTTTTATAATTATAACATAGTGTATCCATTTGTATGAAAAGCGCATATTATACGTATGATATTTTGTACATAAAATACTTTGTGTGTTTATTAAACCATAGTAAATAAAACCCATTGGGTCCTAATCAACGATGAGCCCTAGATATGTATTGAGACAACAAAATATGAATAGTCACAAAAACGTTTTGTTTATCCCAGTTTCCCAAAGTATTCTCCCTGGCACTGTATGCAGCGTTCCATCCTCCGGAACCACTTCTGGAAGCATCCACACCACTCAGTTTCTGTCACTGCAGATAAGTCCTCTTCGTATGCAGAAACTGCTTCTTCAGGGTTGAAAATCAGTGACCTCGATGTCGGTTCTTCACCGTAGGGAACAGGAAGAAATCACTTGGTGCCAGATCGGGACTTTAGGGTGAATGAGTCAATAGTTTTGACTCAGCTCCTTGCAGAAACTCCATTGTGACATTAGCGGTGTGAGCTAATGCATTGTCAATAAGATTGAAGGCATTGTTTCCCATTTCTATTCACAAAGACGTATTCAGTGAACTGATGAAAAATCGGACTTTCTACGAATAGGTACATCATAGATGCTTTCGCGAAGGTGAAAGACAAAAAAATCTACTTGATAGAATGTAAGCAATAAGGCGAGTCTTACTTTAATCAACAATTTCTGAAGTAGTAAGCAGTAGCAATTTTTGCTTCAATTTTTTTTACTTTCTCTATTACATATAGTAAGTAGGGGAGGTATTGTAATCCACCCAAAAATTCGATATCGATATTTCACCGGAAATACATGTTTTGAGACTCCCTGAATAAAAAAAAAACATTTTACGAAACATGTCCGTGTGTGTCTGTGTGTCTGTAACAGCATAACTCAGAAACGAACAGTCGGATAAACACCAAACTTGGTATTTAGGTTCAGTATCTTCCAGAGATGCGACACGAAGGTTTTCAAGAAAATCCCCCCACCCCACATTACCCTTTACATGGAACATTTTTTAAAAATTTTAATTTTCTCAAAAATGGCTCTAAGGATTTTGATTAAAATGAAATATGTTTAAGATATTTTCATGAGAAATAAAATGTATATCTTGAATTTTCTGAGAATGTCTCCAAAAGTATTCTTCGTTCTGAACGACTTTTGCATAACTGGTAAACCATAAGAGATAGACAAATTTTTACTACACAAAAAATGTAGATCGCGTTAAAATACACAATTTATGTCATATACAATTCTTTGTTCTTGAGGGAACCATTTTCGAGATATTGATTGTTATTCCCTTAAATTTTTCAATAATTTTCTCAAATGGGAATTCGTTATTTACTTTTTGTCTTGGATATGCAAAGAGTATTAATCTGTGGCAAAGAGAATGGTGCTGCACCTAGCAACCAGGTATTAAAATATATGTCGATGCTTAAAGGCTACTGTATTTCTATATTGCCCTTGCAGATACAAAACAAGGGGAACATAGTACGCCTTAAGCGATAGTCAAATATTTTTAAAACTGGTCGCTATGTGTAAAATGTAATTCTCTTTATTTCAAAAGTTCGTTTCTGCAAATGTTTATCTCGATTAATATGAAATATATGGAGAATAACAGTTTGTAAAAATAGTTTGTACAAGAGTTTGTACACACACAAACACACACACACACGCACTAGTTTGTGCAAGAGTAGAAAAGGTCATGCGGGTGTAACACAGCACATTTTTTATCTGCTTCTTGTTAATACAGATAGAGCTTGGAAAGGTACTTTCATGTTGAAAAATTCAATGCCATTGCAGGGATTGGAACCATGGATCTTCCAGTTTCTTTTGATTACACTAATAAGCTGTCACGGCAAAATGCCAGCATATTAAATTCCGAAACTGACTTGGGTTGTCGATTAATGCCATGCTGGCGAGATAGCTCAGTTGAATACAGCAAGCAGCTGGAAACCAGAAGATCCATGGTTCAAATCCTGGCTATGGCATTGAATTTTTTGATCCGATTCTACTTTTCCAAACTTGTCCTACACACGACCTGTGTGAAAGAACGATTACCAATACCTTCTCTACTCTTGTACAAACTATTTTTTCCACACACACACACACACACACACACACACACACGCACACGCACACGCCACGCACACGCACACACACATACGCGCGCACACACGCACACACGCACCAGTTTATGTAGAGTAGATAAGGTCATGCGGGTGTAACACAGCACATTTTTTTATCTGCTTCTTGTTAATACAGATAGAGCTTGGAAAGGTAGCATCATGTTGAAAAATTCAATGTTATTGCAGGGATTGGATCCATGGATCTTCCAGTTTCTTTTGATTACACTAATAAGCTGTCACGGGAAAATGACAGCATATTAAACTCCGAAACTGACTTGGGTTGTCGGTTAATGCCATGCTGGCGAGATAGCTCAGTTGGATACAGCAAGCAGCTGGAAAACACAAGATCCATGGTTCAAATCCTGGCTATGGCATTGAATTTTTTGATCCGATTCTACTTTTCCAAACTTGTCCTACACACGACCAGTGTGAAAGAACGATTACCAATAACTTCTCTACTCTTGTACAAACTATTTTTTCCACACACACACACACACACACACACACACACACACACGCTCACACGCACGCACGGACGCACACGCTAGTTTTTGTAGAGTAGATAAGGTCATGCGGGTGTAACACAGCACATTTTTTATCTGCTTCTTGTTAATACAGATAGAGCTTGAAAAGGTAGCATCATGCTGAAAAATTCAATGCCATTGCAGGGATTGGAACCATGGATCTTCCAGTTTCTTTTAATTACACTAATAAGCTGTCACGGGAAAATGCCAACATATTAAAATGCGAAACTGACTTGGGTTTTCGGTTAATGCCATGCTGGCGTGATAGCTCAGTTGGATACAGCAAGTTGCTGGAAAAAAGAAGATCCATATTTCAAATCCTGGCAATGGCATTGAATTTTTTGAACCGATTCTACTTTTCGAAAGTTGTCCTACACACGACCTCTGTGAAAGAACGATTACCAATACCTCCTCTACTCTTGTACAAACTATTATTTCCACACACACACACACACACACACGCTTGTTTGTGTAGAGTAGATAAGGTCATGCGGGTGTAACACAGCACATTTTTTTATCTGCTTCTTGTTAATACAGATAGAGCTTGGAAAGGTAGCATCATGTTGAAAAATTCAATGTTATTGCAGGGATTGGATCCATGGATCTTCCAGTTTCTTTTGATTACACTAATAAGCTGTCACGGGAAAATGCCAGCATATTAAATTCCGAAACTGACTTGGGTTATCGTTTAATGCGATGCTGGCGAGATAGCTCAGTTAGATACAGAAAGCAGCTGGAAAACAGAAGAACCATGGTTCAAATCCTGGCTATGACATTGAATTTTTTGATCCGATTCTACTTTTCCAAACTTGTCCTACACACGACCTGTGTGAAAGAACGATTACTAATACCTTCGCTACTCTTGTACAAACTATTTTTTCCACATACACACACACACACGCACGCACACACCACGCACGCACACGCTAGTTTGTGTATGGTAGATAAGGTCATTCGGGTGTAACACAGCACATTTTTTTATCTGCTTCTTGTTAATACAGATAGAGCTTGAAAAGGTAGCATTATGTTGAAAAATTCAATGCCATTGCAGGGAATGGAACCATGGATCTTCCAGTTTCTTTTGATTACACTAATAAGCCATCACGGGAAAATGCCAGCATATTGAAGTCCGAAACTGACTTGGGTTGTCGGTTAATGCCGTCCTGGCGTGATAGCTCAGTTGGATACAGCAAGCAGCTGGAAAACAGAAGATCCATGGTTCAAATCCTGGCCATGGCATTGAATTTTTTGATCCGATTCTACTTTTCCAAACTTGTCCTACACACGACCTGTGAGAAAGAACGATTACCACTACCTTCTCTACTCTTGTACAAACTATTTTTACCACAAACACACACACTCACGCACGCCCGCGCGCACACTCGCGCGCTGCACGCGCACGCACGCACGCACACGCTAGTTTGTGTAGAGTAGATAAGGTCATGCGGGTGTAACACAGCACATTTTTTTATCTGCTTCTTGTTAATACAGATAGAGCTTGGAAAGGTAGCATTATGTTGAAAAATTCAATGTTATTGCAGGGATTGGATCCATGAATCTTCCAGTTTCTTTTCATTAAACTAATAAGCTGTCACGGGAAAATTCCAGCGTATTAAATTCCGAAACTGACTTGGGTTGTCGGTTAATGCCATGCTGGCGAGATAGCTCAGTTGGATACAGGAAGCAGATGGAAAACAGAAGATCCATGGTTCAATTCCTGGCTATGGCATTACATTTTTTGATCCGATTCTACTTTTCCAAACTTGTCCTACAAAAGACCTGTGTGAAAGAACGATTACCAATACCTTCTCTACTCCTGTACAAACTATTTTTTCCACACACACACACGCACGCACGCACTCATGCACGCACGCACACTCGCGCGCGTGCACGCGCACGCACGCACACGCTAGTTTGTGTAGAGTAGATAAGGTCATGCGGGTTTAACACAGCACATTTTTTTATCTGCTTCTTGTTAATACACATAGAGCTTGGAAAGGTAGCATCATGTTGAAAAATTCAATATTATTGCAGGGATTGGATCCATGGATCTTCCAGTTTCTTTTGATTACACTAATAAGCTGTCACGGGAAAATGCCAGCATATTAAATTCCGAAACTGAGTTGGGTTGTCGGTTAAAGCAATGCTGGCGAGATAGCTCAGTTGGAATCAGCAAGCAGCTGGAAAACAGTAGATCCCTGGTTTAAATCCTGGCAATGGCATTGAATTTTTTGATCCGATTACACTTTTCCAAACTTGTCCTACACACGACCTGTGTGAAAGAACGATTACCAATTCCTTCTCTACTCATTGTACAAACTATTTTTTCCACACACACACGCACGCACGCACACGCTAGTTTGTGTAGAGTAGATAAGGTCATGCGGGTGTAACACAGCACATTTTTTTATCTGCCTCTTGTTAATACAGATAGAGCTTGAAAAGGTAGCATCATGTTGAAAAATTCAATGCCATTGCAGGGATTGGAACCATGGATCTTCCAGTTTCTTTTGATTACACTAATAAGCTGTCACGGGAAAATGCCAGCACATTAAAGTCCGAAACTGACTTGGGTAGTCGGTTAATGCCATGATGGCGTGATAGCTCAGTTGGATACAGCTAGCAGCTGGAAAACAGAAGATCCATGGTTCAAATCCTGGCTATGGCATTAAATTTTTTGATCCGATTCTACTTTTCCAAACTTGTGCTACCTTCGACCTGTGTGAAAGACCGATTACCAATACCTTCTCTACTCTTATACAAACTATTTTTTCCACACACACACACACACACACACGCACGCACGCACGCATGCACGCACGCACACTCGCGCGCGCGCAAGCACGCACACGCTAGTTTGTGTAGAGCAGATAAGGTCATGCGGGTTTAACACAGCACATTTTTTATCTGCTTCTTGTTAATACAGATAGAGCTTGGAAAGGTAGCATCATGGTGAAAAATTCAATGTTTTTGCAGGGATTGGATCCATGGATCTTCCAGTTTCTTTTGATTACACTAATAAGCTGTCACGGGAAAATGCCAGCAGATTAAAGTGCGAAACTGACTTGGGTTTTCGGTTAATGCCGTGCTGGCGTGATAGCTCAGTTGGATACAGCAAGTTGCTGGAAAATAGAAGATCAATAGTTCAAATCCTGGCTATGGCATTGAATTTTTTGATCCGATTCTACTTTTCGAAACTTGTCCTACACACGACCTGTGTGAAAGAACGATTACCAATACCTTCCCTACTCTTGTACAAACAATTTTTACCACAAACACACACACGCACGCACGCACGCACACGCTAGTTTGTGTAGAATAGATAAGGTCATGCGGGTGTAACACAGCACATTTTTTTATCTGCTTCTTGTTAATACAGATAGAGCTTGAAAAGGTAGCATCATGTTGAAAAATTCAATGTTATTGCTGGGATTGGATCCATGGATCTTCCAGTTTCTTTTGATTTCACTAATAAGCTGACACGGGAAAATGCCAGCATATTAAATTCCGAAACTGAGTTGGGTTGTCGGTTATTGCCATGCTGGCGAGATAACTCAGTTGGATACAGCAAGTAGCTGGAAAACAGAAGATCCATGGTTCAAATCCTGGCAATGGCATTGAATTTTTGGATCCGATTACACTTTTCCAAACTTGTCCTACACACGACCTGTGTGAAAGAACGATTACCAATTTCTTCTCTGCTCATTGTACAAACTATTTTTTCCACACACGCACGCACGCACGCACACGCTAGTTTGTGTAGAATAGATAAGGTCATGCGGGTGTAACACAGCACATTTTTTTATCTGCTTCTTGTTAATACAGATAGAGCTTGAAAAGGTAACATCATGTTGAAAAATTCAATGCCATTGCAGGGATTGGAACCATGGATCTTCCAGTTTCTTTTGATTACACTAATAAGCTGTCACGGGAAAATGCCAGCATATTAAAGTCGGAAACTGACTTGTGTTGTCGGTTAATTACGTGCTGGCGTGATAGCTCAGTTGGATACAGCTAGCAGCTTGAAAACAGAAGATCCATGGTTCAAATCCTGGCTATGGCATTGAATCTTTTGATCCGATTCTACTTTTCCAAACTTGTCCTACACACGACCTGTGTGAAAGAACGATTACCAATACCTTCTCTACTCTTGTACAAACTATTTTTTCCACACACACACACACACACAACCACACACACACACTCGCGCGCGCACGCTCACGCACGCACGCACGCACGCACGTGCTAGTTTCTGTAGAGTAGATAAGGTCATGCGAGTGTAACACAGCACATCTTTTTATCTGCTTCTTGTTAATACACATAGAGCTTGGAAAGGTAGCTTCATGTTGAAAAATTCAATGTTATTGCAGGGATTGGATCCATGGATCTTCCAGTTTCCTTTGATTACACTAATAAGCTGTCACGGCAAAATGCCAGCATATTAAAGTCCGAAACTGACTTGGGTTGTCGGTTAATGCCATGCTGGCTTGATAGCTCAGTTGGATACAGCAAGCAGCTGGAAAACAGAAGATCCATGGTTCAAAACCTGGCTATGGCATTGAATTTTTTGATACGATTCTACTTTTCCAAACTTGTCCTACACACGACCTGTGTGAAAGAACGAATACCAATACCTTCCCTACTCTTGTACAAACTGTTTTTTCCACACACACACACACACACACACACACGCACGCACACATGCACGCACGCACAGGCTAGTTTGTGTAGAGTAGATAAGGTCATGCGGGTGTAACACAGCACATTTTTTTATCTGCTTCTTGTTAATACAGATAGAGCTTGGAAAGGTAGCATCATGTTGAAAAATTCAATGTTATTGCAGGGATTGTATCCATGGATCTTCCAGTTTCTTTTGATTACACTAATAAGCTATCACGGGAAAATGCCAGCATATTAAATTCCGAAACTGACTTGTGTTGTCGTTTAATGCGATGCTGGCGAGATAGCTCAGTTGGATACAGCAAGCAGCTGGAAAACAGAAGATCCATGTTTCAAATCCTGGTTATAACATTAAATTTTTTGATCCGATTCTACTTTTCCAAACTTGTCCTACACACGACCTGGGTGAAAGAACGATTACTAATGCCTTCGCTACTCTTGTACAAACTATTTTTTCCACACACACACACACACGCACACTTGCACGCACGCACACGCTAGTTTGTGTAGAGTAGATAAGGTCATGCGGGTGTAACACAGCACATTTTTTTATCTGCTTCTTGTTAATACAGAGAGAGCTTGAAAAGGTAGCATCATGTTGAAAAATTCAATGCCATTGCAGGGATTGGAACCATGGATCTTCCAGTTTCTTTTGATTACACTAATAAGCTGTCACGGGAAAATGCCAGCACATTGAGGTCCGAAATTGACTTGGGTTGTCGGTTAATGCCGTCCTGGCGTGATAGCTCAGTTGGATACAGCTAGCAGCTGGAAAACAGAAGATCCATGGTTCAAATCCTGGCTATGGCATTAAATTTTTTGATCCGATTCTACTTTTCCAAACTTGTCCTACACACGACCTGTGTGAAAGAACGATTACCAATACCTTCTCTACTCTTGTACAAACTATTTTTTCCACACACACACACACACACGCACGCACGCACGCATGCACGCACGCACACTCGCGCGCGCGCACGCGCAAGCACGCACACGCTAGTTTGTGTAGAGTAGATAAGGTCATGCGGGTTTAACACAGCACATTTTTTTATCTGCTTCTTGTTAATACAGATAGAGCTTGGAAAGGTAGCATCATGGTGAAAAATTCAATGTTTTTGCAGGGATTGGATCCATGGATCTTCCAGTTTCTTTTGATTTCACTAATAAGCTGTCACGGGAAAATGCCAGCAGATTAAATTCCGAAACTGACTTGGGTTGTCGGTTAATGCAAGGCTGGCGAGATAGCTCAGTTGGATACAGCAACCAGCTGGAAAACAGAAGATCCATGGTTCAAATCCTGGCAATGGCATTGCCTTTCTTTGATCCGATTCTACTTTTCCAAACTTGTCCTACACACGATCTGTGTGAAAGAACGATTACCAATACCTTCTTTACTCTGTACAAACTATTTTTCCACACACACACACACACACGCACGCACGCACGCACGCTGGCATGCACACACACGCACGCACGCACAATCTAGTTTGTATAGAGTAGATAAGGTCATGCGGGTGTAACACAGCACAATTTTTTATCAGCTTCTTTTTAATACACATAGAGCATGGAAAGGTAGCATCATGTTGAAAAATTCAATGCCATTGCAGGGATTGGTACCATGGATCTTCCAGTTTCTTTTAATTACACTAATAAGCTGTCACGGGAAAATGCCAGCATATTAAAGTGCGAAACGGCTTGGGTTTTCGGTTAATGCCGTGCTGGCGTGATAGCTCAGTTGGATACAGCAAGTTGCTGGAATAAAGAAGATCCATGGTTCAAATCCTGGCTATGGCATTGAATTTTTTGATCCGATTCTACTTTTCGAAACTTGTCCTACACACGACCTGTGTGAAAGAACGATTACCAATACCTTCCCTACTCTTGTACAAACTATTTTTACCACAAACACACACACGCACGCACGCACGCACACGCTAGTTTGTGTAGAATAGATAAGGTCATGCGGGTGTAACACAGCACATTTTTTTATCTGCTTCTTGTTAATACAGATAGAGCTTGGAAAGGTAGCATCATGTTGAAAAATTCAATGTTATTGCTGGGATTGGATCCATGGATCTTCCAGTTTCTTTTGATTACACTAATAAGCTGACACGGGAAAATGCCAGCATATTAAATTCCGAAACTGACTTGGGTTGTCGGTTATTGCCATGCTGGCGAGATAACTCAGTTGGATACAGCAAGTAGCTGGAAAACAGAAGATCCATGGTTCAAATCCTGGCTATGGCATTGAATCTTTTGATCCGATTCTACTTTTCCAAACTTGTCCTACACACGACCTGTGTGAAAGAACGATTACCAATAGCTTCTCTACTCTTGTACAAACTATTTTTTTCCACACACACACACACACAACCACACACACACACTCGCGCGCGCGCACGCTCACGCACGCACACACGCACGTGCTAGTTTCTGTAGGGTAGATAAGGTCATGCGGGTGTAACACAGCACATCTTTTTATCTGCTTCTTGTTAATACACATAGAGCTTGGAAAGGTAGCTTCATGTTGAAAAATTCAATGTTATTGCAGGGATTGGATCCATGGATCTTCCAGTTTCTTTTGATTACACTAATAAGCTGTCACGGCAAAATGCCAGCATATTAAAGTCCGAAACTGACTTTGGTTGTCGGTTAATGCCATGCTGGCTTGATAGCTCAGTTGGATACAGCAAGCAGCTGGAAAACAGAAGATCCATGGTTCAAATCCTGGCTATGGCATTGAATTTTTTGATCCGATTCTACTTTTCCAAACTTGTCCTACACACGACCTGTGTGAAAGAACGATTACCAATACCTTCCCTACTCTTGTACAAACTATTTTTTCCACACACACACACACACGCACGCACGCACGCACACGCTAGTTTGTGAGGAATAGATAAGGTCATGCGGGTGTAACACAGCACATTTTTTATCTGCTTCTTCTTAATACGGATTGAGCTTGAAAAGGTAGCATCATGTTGAAAAATTCAATGCCATTGCAGGGTTTGGAACCATGGATCTTCCAGTTTCTTTTGATTACACTAATAAGGTGTCACGGGAAAATGCCAGCACATTAAAGTCCGAAACTGACTTGGGTTGTCGGTTAATGCCATGCTGGCGTGATAGCTCAGTTGGATACAGCTAGCAGCTGGAAAACAGAAGATCCATGGTTCAAATCCTGGCTATGGCATTAAACTGTTTGATCCGATTCTACTTTTCCAAACTTGTCCTACACACGACCTGTGTGAAAGAACGATTACCAATACCTTCTCTACTCTTGTACAAACTATTTTTACCACAAACACACACACGCACGCACGCCCGCACGCACACTCGCGCGCTGCACGCGCACGTACGCACGCACACGCTAGTTTGTGTAGAGTAGATAAGGTCATGCGGGTTTAACACAGCACATTTTTTTATCTGCTTCTTGTTAATACAGATAGAGCTTGGAAATGTAAGAACGTAGGTTTTCACGGCCGGTGTCACAATTATAACTAGTATAATTTTCCGGGGTGTTATGCCGTGGTCTGCTGAAGAAAGATTTCCCAGACGTTTCGTCCACAACTGTGGTGGACATCTTCAGTGGCGCGGACGAAGTCTTCTCGGTGAAAGTATCGCAGCGTCTGATGCGTTGGCCGTTGGTGCCGCTCTCTTTATAGTGTGGACGCTCTCTGCTGATTGGCCCGCTGGTATGAGGGGGCGTGTCGCCGGCTGTGTTGTTGCTCTCTTCTGATTGGCTCGCAGTGTTTCTCGGTATTGTATGACCTTTCTTGTTTTTGATGACTAGATGCCAGTTACTGTTGAGTTTCAAAGCTTCTTCTTTCCTATTGAAATTATTGGGATGTTTATAAATCTCTATTGCTTCGCGTTGTAGCCGGGTATGGTAATGCTTTATGGAGGAAAGAATGTTGGTGTCCTGAAATCTAATAATGTGTTCGCCCTCGGCTTCAATGGCATGTTCGGCGACTGCCGATTTTTCTGTATGGCCCAGGCGGCAGTTTCTTTTGTGTTCGGTAAGTCTGGTGTTTGCGCTCCGCTGTGTGGTACCAATGTACACTGAACCACAGGAACAAGGAATACGGTAAACACCGGCCGATGACAGGGGGTCTCGGGGGTCTTTGGAAGAGCGCAGTAGGCTGTTTAATTGTCTTGTAGGTTTGAATACTGTTTTGACGTTATGACGTTGAAGTATATGTTCAATACGGTCAGTGACATTTCTGAAATATGGCAGAAAGACAATGGACTTGCTTTTAGGTTGGTCCTGAGTAACCGGTCGGGGCTTGGCCGGACGGCAGGCTCTTCTCACCTCTTGGACTGAATAACCATTTGATTGTAGAGCTGTTTCTAGGTGTCGGATTTCTTGTGGAAGTAAGTGTGGTTCACAAATACGGGAAGCACGGTTTGCGAGTGTCTTAATCATAGCACGTTTTGGTCTAGGATGGTGGTTGGAGTTCTTGTTAAGGTAACGGTCTGTGTGTGTGGGTTTGCGGTAGACAGTATGACCCAGCGTGCCGTCAGCCTTCCTGCTAATGAGTACATCTAGAAAGGCTAGTTGGCCATCCTTTTCTTGTTCCATTGTGAACTGTATTCGCTGATTGATGCTATTTAGATGTAACAAAAAATCTTGAAGAGCTTGTTCACCATGGGGCCAGATGACGAAGGTGTCATCCACGTAGCGGAACCAGGCTGTTGGTTTGAGTGGAGCTGCGTTTAGTGCCTTTGACTCAAATGCCTCCATGAAGAAATTGGCCACAACAGGGCTAAGGGGGCTGCCCATGGCAACACCGTCTATTTGCTCGTAGAATGACCGGTTCCACTGGAAATAAGTCGTAGTCAGGACATGGTGCTATGATTAAGACACTCGCAAACCGTGCTTCCCGTATTTGTGAACCACACTTACTTCCACAAGAAATCCGACACCTAGAAACAGCTTTACAATCAAATGGTTATTCAGTCCAAGAGGTGAGAAGAGCCTGCCGTCCGGCCAAGCCCCGACCGGTTACTCAGGACCAACCTAAAAGCAAGTCCTTTGTCTTTCTGCCATATTTCAGAAATGTCACTGACCGTATTGAACATATACTTCAACGTCATAACGTCAAAACAGTATTCAAACCTACAAGACAATTAAACAGCCTACTGCGCTCTTCCAAAGACCCCCGAGACCCCCTGTCATCGGCCGGTGTTTACCGTATTCCTTGTTCCTGTGGTTCAGTGTACATTGGTAACACACAGCGGAGCGCAAACACTAGACTTAGCGAACACAAAAGAAACTGCCGCCTGGGCCATACAGAAAAATCGGCAGTCGCCGAACATGCCATTGAAGCCGAGGGCGAACACATTATTAGATTTCAGGACACCAACATTCTTTCCTCCATAAAGCATTACCATACCCGGCTACAACGCGAAGCAATAGAGATTTATAAACATCCCAATAATTTCAATAGGAAAGAAGAAGCTTTGAAACTCAACAGTAACTGGCATCTAGTCATCAAAAACAAGAAAGGTCATACAATACCGAAAAACACTGCGAGCCAATCAGAAGAGAGCAACAACACAGCCGGCGCCAGCCCCCTCATACCAGCGGGCCAATCAGCAGAGAGCGTCCACACTATAAAGAGAGCGGCACCAACGGCCAACGCATCAGACGCTGCGATACTTTCACCGAGAAGACTTCGTCCGCGCCACTGAAGATGTCCACCGCAGTTGTGGACGAAACGTCTGGGAAATCTTTCTTCAGCAGACCACGGCATAACAGCCCGGAAAATTATATTAGTTATAATTGTGACACCGGCCGTGAAAACCTACGTTCTTACATGACTCGCCTCTACGGGGAGGAGGCATATCGTCTGATCCGTCGGCTAGAAGTGCTACGCAAACAAAAATCTTCTTTGCTGTGTTCACTTGCCTTTCTTCTACGCTGCCGAGACTCGGGAATTATTCCTAAATTCCTACGATAGAAACGACATTTCACCACCGCTGCCGCCAACCGCATTTACAATCGCTCTGAACGGGCCTTGCTCCTAGAACGCATCCATCAGACCAGACGACAACTCTCTGCCAACAACAGTCAACTACTCATCTTACATCATCAAGTGAGTAACTCACTACACAGTTTTGATTAGGACAACACGGACAGAATCACCTACAGCTCTACGACATACAATCACAACAGCATGACCACTCGTCACAAGAAGAAGTTTGATGGCCTTACTGCCTCCATCAAACCGCCGACTACTCTCAACCACTGCCGCACGGTAGTGAACTTATCGGATCACCAGCTGTCACCTGCCGAAACGTCACTCCTTGCTAAAGGAGGTAACTACGCTGTTGTCACGCCAACGTTGCCAGTTGAAGACATCATTTCTCACATTGAAGCAGGAATACGAGTGCTGCCAAGGCTTGCAGCTGATGAAATTCGCCGGGAATCTGCCAGAGTTCTCGAGAAGGCCAAACCTCCTACCAGTAATTTAACCATCAAGAGAGAACTGCATTAAAGAAGCTGAACTCCAACCGAGACATCATTGTTTGCTCAGCGGACAAGGGTAATGCCACAGTTATTCTTAACCAACAAGACTATCAACAGAAAATCTCTGAACTCCTGCAACCAGCAAGCTACCATAAGATTAAACGTGATCCGACAGCCCGTATTCTACGGAAAACTAATCTTTTGATCAAGAACTCCTCGCTTTCGAAGGAAGACAAACGCCGCCTTACCAAGTCCGAAGCTCAGCCGCCTAGACTTTACGGGCTACCCAAGATTCATAAACCAGATGTTCCGCTCAGACCTATTGTTAGTGGTATTGGTTCTCCCACATACGACATAGCTAAATACCTAACCGGTCTTCTACAACCCCATGTCGGCTTGTCCGACTCTCTCATCAAAGACTCTACTCATTTCATTCAAATTCTCCGCAACCTCAAATTGCTACCGAAGGATTTACTAATTAGTTTTGACGTTGTGTCTCTATTCACCATGGTTCCAGTACAGGAAACTCTGAAGTTGTTACAACCCATCTTCACTGATGATATCATTACACTTTTTCACCATGTCCTGACTACGACTTATTTCCAGTGGAACCGGTCATTCTACGAGCAAATAGACGGTGTTGCCATGGGCAGCCCCCTTAGCCCTGTTGTGGCCAATTTCTTCATGGAGGCATTTGAGTCAAAGGCACTAAACGCAGCTCCACTCAAACCAACAGCCTGGTTCCGCTACGTGGATGACACCTTCGTCATCTGGCCCCATGATGAACAAGCTCTTCAAGATTTTTTGTTACATCTAAATAGCATCAATCAGCGTATACAGTTCACAATGGAACAAGAAAAGGATGGCCAACTAGCCTTTCTAGATGTACTCGTTAGCAGGAAGGCTGACGGCACGCTGGGTCATACTGTCTACCGCAAACCCACACACACAGACCGTTACCTTAACAAGAACTCCAACCACCATCCTAGACCAAAACGTGCTATGATTAAGACACTCGCAAACCGTGCTTCCCGTATTTGTGAACCACACTTACTTCCACAAGAAATCCGACACCTAGAAACAGCTCTACAATCAAATGGTTATTCAGTCCAAGAGGTGAGAAGAGCCTGCCGTCCGGCCAAGCCCCGACCGGTTACTCAGGACCAACCTAAAAGCAAGTCCATTGTCTTTCTACCATATTTCAGAAATGTCACTGACCGTATTGAACATATACTTCAACGTCATAACGTCAAAACAGTATTCAAACCTACAAGACAATTAAACAGCCTACTGCGCTCTTCCAAAGA
This sequence comes from Deroplatys truncata, assembly GCA_030765065.1. Classification (NCBI taxonomy): domain Eukaryota; kingdom Metazoa; phylum Arthropoda; class Insecta; order Mantodea; family Mantidae; genus Deroplatys; species Deroplatys truncata. The sequence goes on along the minus strand of CM060975.1, from coordinate 196,192,300 downwards.
CCCCCGAGACCCCCTGCCATCGGCCGGTGTTTACCGTATTCCTTGTTCCTGTGGTTCAGTGTACATTGGTACCACACAGCGGAGCGCAAACACCAGACTTAGCGAACACAAAAGAAACTGCCGCCTGGGCCATACAGAAAAATCGGCAGTCGCCGAACATGCGTTGAAGCCGAGGGCGAACACATTATTAGATTTCAGGACACCAACATTCTTTCCTCCATAAAGCATTACCATACCCGGCTACAACGCGAAGCAATAGAGATTTATAAACATCCCAATAATTTCAATAGGAAAGAAGAAGCTTTGAAACTCAACAGTAACTGGCATCTAGTCATCAAAAACAAGAAAGGTCATACAATACCGAAAAACACTGCGAGCCAATCAGAAGAGAGCAACAACACAGCCGGCGCCAGCCCCCTCATACCAGCGGGCCAATCAGCAGAGAGCGTCCACACTATAAAGAGAGCGGCACCAACGGCCAACGCATCAGACGCTGCGATACTTTCACCGAGAAGACTTCGTCCGCGCCACTGAAGATGTCCACCGCAGTTGTGGACGAAACGTCTGGGAAATCTTTCTTCAGCAGACCACGGCATAACAGCCCGGAAAATTATATTAGTTATAATAGAGCTTGGAAAGGTAGCATTATCTTGAAAAATTCAATGTTATTGCAGGGATTGGATCCATGAATCTTCCAGTTTCTTTTCATTAAACTAATAAGCTGTCACGGGAAAATGCCAGCATATTAAATTCCGAAACTGACTTGGGTTGTCAGTTAATGCCATGCTGGCGAGATAGCTCAGTTGGATACAGGAAGCAGATGGAAAACAGAAGATCCATGGTTCAAATCCTGGCTATGGCATTAAATTTTTTGATCCGATTCTACTTTTCCAAACTTGTCCTACAAACGACCTGTGTGAAAGAACGATTACCGATACCTTCTGTACTCCTGTACAAACTATTTTTTCCACACACACACACACACACACGCACGCACACTCGCGCACGCGCACGCACGCACACGCTAGTTTGTGTAGAGTAGATAAGGTCATGCGGGTTTAACACAGCACATTTTTTTATATTCTTCAAATCTTGTTAATACAGATAGAGCTTGGAAAGGTAGCATCATGTTGAAAAATTCAATGTTATTGCAGGGATTGGATCCATGGATCTTCCAGTTTCTTTTGATTACACTAATAAGCTGTCACGGGAAAATGCCAGCATATTAAATTCCGAAACTGAGTTGGGTTGTCGGTTAACGCAATGCTGGCGAGATAGCTCAGTTGGATACAGCAAGCAGCTGGAAAACAGTAGATCCATGGTTCAAATCCTGGCAATGGCATTGAATTTTTTGATCCGATTACACTTTTCCAAACTTGTCCTACACACGACCTGTGTGAAAGAACGATTACCAATTCCTTCTCTACTCATTGTACAAACTATTTTTTCCACACACACACGCACGCACGCACACGCTAGTTTGTGTAGAGTAGATAAGGTCATGCGGTGTAACACAGCACATTTTTTTATCTGCCTCTTGTTAATACAGATAGAGCTTGAAAAGGTAGCATCATGTTGAAGAATTCAATGCCATTGCAGGGATTGGAACCATGGATCTTCCAGTTTCTTTTGATTACACTAATAAGCTGTCACGGGAAAATGCCAAAATATTAAAGTCGGAAACTGACTTGTGTGGTCGGTTAATGCCATGTTGGCGTGATAGCTCAGTTGGATACAGCTAGCAGCTTGAAAAAAGAAGATCCATGGTTCAAATCCTGGCTATGGCATTGAATCTTTTGATCCGATTCTACTTTTCCAAACTTGTCCTACACACGACCTGTGTGAAAGAACGATTACCAATACCTTCTCTACTCTTGTACAAACTATTTTTTCCACACACACACACACACACAACCACACACACACACTCGCGCGCGCGCACGCTCACACACGCACGCACGCACGCACGCGCTAGTTTCTGTAGAGTAGATAAGGTCATGCGGGTGTAACACAGCACATCTTTTTATCCGCTTCTTGTTAATACACATAGAGCTTGGTAAGGTAGCATCATGTTGAAAAATTCAATGTTATTGCAGGGATTGGATCCATGGACCTTCCAGTTTCTTTTGATTACACTAATAAGCTGTCACGGGAAAATGCCAGCATATTAAAGTCCGAAACTGACTTGGGTTGTCGGTTAGTGCCATGCTGGCTTGATAGCTCAGTAGGATACAGCAAGCAGCTGGAAAACAGAAGATCCATGGTTCAAATCCTGGCTATGGCATTGAATTTTTTGATCCGATTCTACTTTTCCAAACTTGTCCTACACACGACCTGTGTGAAAGGACGATTACCAATACCTTCCCTACTCTTGTACAAACTATTTTTTCCACACACACACACACGCACGCACGCACGCACACGCTAGTTTTTGAGGAATAGATAAGGTCATGCGGGTGTAACACAGCACATTTTTTTATCTGCTTCTTGTTAATACGGATAGAGTTTGAAAAGGTAGCATCATGTTAAAAAATTCAATGCCATTGCAGGGATTGGAACCATGGATCTTCCAGTTTCTTTTGATTACACTAATAAGGTGTCACGGGAAAATGCCAGCACATTAAAGTCCGAAAATGACTTGGGTTGTCGGTTAATGCCATGCTGGCGAGATAGCTCAGTTGGATACAGGAAGCAGATGGAAAACAGAAGATCCATGGTTCAAATCCTGGCTATGACATTGAATTTTTTGATCCGATTCTACTTTTCCAAACTTGTCCTACACACGACCTGTGTGAAAGAACGATTACTAATACCTTCGCTACTCTTGTACAAACTATTTTTTCCACACACACACACGCACGCACGCACTCATGCACGCACGCACACTTGCGAACGCACACGCACGCACACGCTAGATTGTGTAGAGTAGATAAGGTCATGCGGGTTTAACACAGCACATTTTTTATCTGCTTCAAATCTTGTTAATACAGATAGAGCTTGGAAAGGTAGCATCATGTTGAAAAATTCAATGTTATTGCAGGGATTGGATCCATGGATCTTCCAGTTTCTTTTGATTACACTAATAAGCTGTCACGGGAAAATGCCAGCATATTAAATTCCGAAACTAGGTTGGGTTGTCGGTTAAAGCAATGCTGGCGAGATAGCTCAGTTGGATACAGCAAGCAGCTGGAAAACAGTAGATCCATGGTTCAAATCCTGGCAATGGCATTGAATTTTTTGATCGATTACACTTTTCCAAACTTGTCCTACACACGACCTGTGTGAAAGAACGATTACCAATTCCTTCTCTACTCATTGTACAAACTATTTTTTCCACACACACACGCACGCACGCACGCACACGCTAGTTTGTGTAGAGTAGATAAGGTCATGCGGGTGTAACACAGCACATTTTTTTATCTGCCTCTTGTTAATACAGATAGAGCTTGAAAAGGTAGCATCATGTTGAAAAATTCAATGCCATTGCAGGGATTGGAACCATGGATCTTCCAGTTTCTTTTGATTACACTAATAAGCTGTCACGGGAAAATGCCAGCATATTAAAGTCGGAAACTGACTTGTGTTGTCGGTTAATGCCATGTTGGCGTGATAGCTCAGTTGCATACAGCTAGCAGCTTGAAAACAGAAGATCCATGGTTCAAATCCTGGCTATGGCATTGAATCTTTTGATCCGATTCTACTTTTTCAAACTTGACCTACACACGACCTGTGTGAAAGAACGATTACCAATACCTTCTCTACTCTTGTACAAACTATTTTTTCCACACACACACACACACACACACAAACACACACACACACAACCACACACACACTCGCGCGCGCGTGCACGCTCACGCACGCACGCACGCACGCGCTAGTTTCTGTAGAGTAGATAAGGTCATGCGGGTGTAACACAGCACATCTTTTTATCTGCTTCTTGTTAATACACATAGAGCTTGGAAAGGTAGCATCATGTTGAAAAATTCAATGTTATTGCAGGGATTGGATCCATGGACCTTCCAGGTTCTTTTGATTACACTAATAAGCTGTCACGGGAAAATGCCAGCATATTAAAGTCCACAACTGACTTGGGTTGTCGGTTAGTGCCATGCTGGCTTGATAGCTCAGTAGGATACAGCAAGCAGCTGGAAAACAGAAGATCCATGGTTCAAATCCTGGCTATGGCATTGAATTTTTTGATCCGATTCTACTTTTCCAAACTTGTCCTACACACGACCTGTGTGAAAGAACGATTACCAATACCTTCCCTACTCTTGTACAAACTATTTTTCCACACACACACACACGCACGCACGCACGCACACGCTAGTTTGTGAGGAATAGATAAGGTCATGCGGGTGTAACACAGCACATTTTTTATCTGCTTCTTGTTAATACGGATAGAGTTTGAAAAGGTAGCATCATGTTGAAAAATTCAATGCCATTGCAGGGATTGGAACCATGGATCTTCCAGTTTCTTTTGATTACACTAATAAGCTCTCACGGGAAAATGGCAGCATATTGAAGTCCGAAACTGACTTGGGTTGTCGGTTAATGCCGTCCTGGCGTGATAGCTCAGTTGGATACAGCAAGCAGCTGGAAAACAGAAGATCCATGGTTCAAATCCTGGCTATGACATTGAATTTTTTGATCCGATTCTACTTTTCCAAACTTGTCCTACACACGACCTGTGTGAAAGAACGATTACTAATACCTTCGCTACTCTTGTACAAACTATTTTTTCCACACACACACACACACACACACGTACCCACACGCACGCACGCACACGCTAGTTTGTGTAGAGTAGATATGGTCATGCGGGTTTAACACAGCACATTTTTTTATCTGCTTCTTGTTAATACAGATAGAGCGTGGAAAGGTAGCATCATGGTGAAAAATTCAATGTTTTTGCAGGGATTGGATCCATGGATCTTCCAGTTTCTTTTGATTACACTAATAAGCTGTCACCGGAAAATGCCAGCAGATTAAATTCCGAAACTGACTTGGGTTGTCGGTTAATGCAAGGCTGGCGAGATACCTCAGTTGGATACAGCAAGCAGCTGGAAAACAGAAGATCCATGGTTCAAATCCTGGCAATGGCATTGCATTTTTTGATCCGATTCTACTTTTCCAAACTTGTCCTACACACGACCTGAGTGAAAGAACGATTACCAATTCCTTCTCTACTCTTGTACAAACTATTTTTTCCACACACACACCCACGCACGCACGCACACGGTAGTTTCTGTAGAGTAGATAAGGTCATGCGGGTGTAACACAGCACATTTTTTTATCTGCTTCTTGTTAATACAGATAGAACTTGAAAAGGTAGCATCATGTTGAAAAATTCAATGCCATTGCAGGGATTGGAACCATGGATCTTCCAGTTTCTTTTGATTACACTAATAAGCTGTCACGGGAAAATGCCAGCATATTAAAGTCGGAAACTGACTTGTGTTGTCGGTTAATGCCGCGCTGCCGTGATAGCTCAGTTGGATACAGCTAGCAGCTGGAAAACAGAAGATCCGTGGTTCAAATCCTGGCTATGGCATTAAATTGTTTGATCCGATTCTACTTTTCCAAACTTGTCCTACACACGACCTGTGTGAAAGAACGATTACCAATACCTTCTCTACTCTTGTACAAACTATTTTTTCCACACACACACACGCACGCACGCACGTATGCACGCATGCACGCACGCACACTCGCGCGCGCGCGCACGCACGCACACGCTAGTTTGTGTAGAGTAGATAAGGTCATGCGGGTTTAACACAGCACATTTTTTTATCTGCTTCTTGTTAATACAGATAGAGTTTGGAAAGGTAGCATCATGTTGAAAAATTCAATGTTTTTGCAGGAATTGGATCCATGGATCTTCCAGTTTCTTTTGATTACACCAATAAGCTGTCACGGGAAAATGCCAGCAGATTAAATTTCGAAACTGACTTGGGTTGTTGGTTAATGCAAGGCTGGCGAGATAGCTCAGTTGGATACAGCAAGCAGCTGGAAAACAGAAGATCCATGGTTCAAATCCTGGCAATGGCATTGCACTTTTTGATCCGATTCTACTTTTCCAAACTTGTCCTACACACGACCTGTGTGAAAGAACGATTACCAATACCTTCTGTACTCTTGTACAAACTATTTTTTTCACATACACACACGCACGGACGCACGCACACGCTAGTTTGTGTAGAATAGATAAGGTCATGCGGGTGTAACACAGCACATTTTTTTATCTGCTTCTTGTTAATACAGATAGAGCTTGGAAAGGTAGCATCATGTTGAAAAATTCAATGTTATTGCTGGGATTGGATCCATGGATCTTCCAGTTTCTTTTGACTACACTAATAAGCTGACACGGGAAAATGCCAGCATATTAAATTCCGAAACTGACTTGGGTTGTCGTTTAATGCGATGCTGGCGTGATAGCTCAGTTGGATACAGCAAGCAGCTGGAAAACAGAAGATCCATGGTTCAAATCCTGGCTATGACATTGAATTTTTTGATCCGATTCTACTTTTCCAAACTTGTCCTACACACGACCTGTGTGAAAGAACGATTACTAATACCTTCGCTACTCTTGTACAAACTATTTTCTCCACACACACACACACACACACACGTACCCACACGCACGCACGCACACGCTAGTTTGTGTAGAGTAGATATGGTCATGCGGGTTTAACACAGCACATTTTTTTATCTGCTTCTTGTTAATACAGATAGAGCTTGGAAAGGTAGCATCATGGTGAAAAATTCAATGTTTTTGCAGGGATTGGATCCATGGATCTTCCAGTTTCTTTTGATTACACTAATAAGCTGTCACCGGAAAATGCCAGCAGATTAAATTCCGAAACTGACTTGGGTTGACGGTTAATGCAAGGCTGGCGAGATACCTCAGTTGGATACAGCAAGCAGCTGGAAAACAGGAGATCCATGGTTCAAATCCTGGCAATGGCATTGCATTTTTTGATCCGATTCTACTTTTCCAAACTTGTCCTACACACGACCTGAGTGAAAGAACGATTACCAATTCCTTCTCTACTCTTGTACAAACTATTTTTTCCACACACACACCCACGCACGCACGCACACGGTAGTTTCTGTAGAGTAGATAAGGTCATGCGGGTGTAACACAGCACATTTTTTTATCTGCTTCTCATTAATACAGATAGAACTTGAAAAGGGAGCATCATGTTGAAAAATTCAATGCCATTGCAGGGATTGGAACCATGGATCTTCCAGTTTCTTTTGATTACACTAATAAGCTGTCACGGGAAAATGCCAGCATATTAAAGTCGGAAACTGACTTGTGTTGTCGGTTAATGCCGTGCTGGCGTGATAGCTCAGTTGGATACAGCTAGCAGCTGGAAAACAGAAGATCCGTGGTTCAAATCCTGGCTATGGCATTAAATTGTTTGATCCGATTCTACTTTTCCAAACTTGTCCTACACACGACCTGTGTGAAAGAACGATTACCAATACCTTCTCTACTCTTGTACAAACTATTTTTTCCACACACACACACACACGCACGCACGCACGTATGCACGCATGCACGCACGCACACTCGCGCGCGCACGCACGCACACGCTAGTTTGTGTAGAGTAGATAAGGTCATGCGGGTTTAACACAGCACATTTTTTTATCTGCTTCTTGTTAATACAGATAGAGTTTGGAAAGGTAGCATCATGTTGAAAAATTCAATGTTTTTGCAGGAATTGGATCCATGGATCTTCCAGTTTCTTTTGATTACACCAATAAGCTGTCACGGGAAAATGCCAGCAGATTAAATTTCGAAACTGACTTGGGTTGTCGGTTATTGCCATGCTGGCGAGATAACTCAGTTGGATACAGCAAGTAGCTGGAAAACAGAAGATCCATGGTTCAAATCTTGGCTCTGGCATTGAATATTTTGATCCGATTCTACTTTTCCAAACTTGTCCTACACACGACAGGTGTGAAAGAACGATTACCAATACCTCCTCTACTCTTGTACAAACTATTATTTCCACACACACACACGCGCGCGCGCGCGCACGCGCACGTACGCACGCACACGCTTGTTTGTGTAGAGTAGATAAGGTCATGCGGGTGTAACACAGCACATTTTTTTATTTGCTTCTTGTTAATACAGATAGAGCTTGGAAAGGTAGCATCATGTTGAAAAATTCAATGTTATTGCAGGGATTGAATCCATGGATCTTCCAGTTTCTTTTGATTACACTAATAAGCTGTCATGGGAAAATGCCAGCATATTAAATTCCGAAACTGACTTGGGTTGTCGTTTAATGCGATGCTGGCGAGATAGCTCAGTTGGATACAGAAAGCAGCTGGAAAACATAAGAACCATGGTACAAATCCTGGATATGACATTGAATTTTTTGATCCGATTCTACTTTTCCAAACTTGTCCTAAACACGACCTGTGTGAAAGAACGATTACTAATACCTTCGCTACTCTTGTACAAACTATTTTTTCCACACACACACACACACACACACACACACGCACGCACACACGCACGCACGCACACGCTAGTTTGTGTATGGTAGATAAGGTCATGCAGGTGTAACACAGCACATTTTTTTATCTGCTTCTTGTTAATACAGATAGAGCTTGAAAAGGTAGCATTATGTTGAAAAATTCAATGCCATTGCAGGGATTGGATCCATGGACCTTCCAGTTTCTTTTGATTACACTAATAAGCTGTCGCGGGAAAATGCCAGCATAATAAAGTCCGAAACTTACTTGGGTTGTCGGTTAGTGCCATGCTGGATTGATAGCTCAGTTGGATACAGCAAGCAGCTGGAAAACAGAAGATCCATGGTTCAAATCCTGGCTATGGCATTGAATTTTTTGATCCGATTCTACTTTTCCAAACTTGTCCTACACACGACCTGTGTGAAAGAACGATTACCAATACCTTCCCTACTCTTGTACAAACTATTTTTCCACACACACACACACGCACGCACGCACGCACGCACACGCTAGTTTGTGAGGAATAGATAAGGTCATGCGGGTGTAACACAGCACATTTTTTTATCTGCTTCTTGTTAATACGGATAGAGCTTGAAAAGGTAGCATCATGTTGAAAAATTCAATGCCATTGCAGGGATTTGAACCATGGATCTTCCAGTTTCTTTTGATTACACTAATAAGGTGTCACGGGAAAACGCCAGCACATTAAAGTCCGAAACTGACTTGGGTTGTCGGTTAATGCCATGCTGGCGTGATAGCTCAGTTGGATACAGCTAGCAGCTAGAAAACAGAAGATCCATGGTTCAAATCCTGGCTATGGCATTAAATTGTTTGATCCGATTCTACTTTTCCAAACTTGTCCTACACACGACCTGTGTGAAAGAACGATTACCAATACCTTCTCTACTCTTGTACAAACTATTTTTTCCACACACACACACACGCACGCACGCACGTATGCACGCATGCACGCACGCACACTCGCGCGCGCACGCGCACGCACGCACACGCTAGTTTGTGTAGAGTAGATAAGGTCATGCGGGTTTAACACAGCACATTTTTTTATCTGCTTCTTGTTAATACAGATAGAGTTTGGAAAGGTAGCATCATGTTGAAAAATTCAATGTTTTTGCAGGGATTGGATCCATGGATCTTCCAGTTTCTTTTGATTACACTAATAAGCTGTCACCGGAAAATGCCAGCAGATTAAATTTCGAAACTGACTTGGGTTATTGGTTAATGTAAGGCTGGCGAGATAGCTCAGTTGGATACAGCAAGCAGCTGGAAAACAGAAGATCCATGGTTCAAATCCTGGCAATGGCATTGCATTTTTTGATCCGATTCTACTTTTCCAAACTTGTCCTACACACGAACTGTGTGAAAGAAGGTTACCAATTCCTTCTCTACTCTTGTACAAACTATTTTTACCACAAACACACGCACGCACGCACACGCTAGTTTGTGTAGAATAGATAAGGTTATGCGGGTGTAACACAGCACATTTTTTTATCTGCTTCTTGTTAATACAGATAGAGCTTGAAAAGGTAGCATTATGTGGAAAAATTCAATGCCATTGCAGGGAATGGAACCATGGATCTTCTAGTTTCTTTTGATTACACTAATAAGCTGTCACGGGAAAATGCCAGCATATTGAAGTCCGAAACTGACTTGGGTTGTTGGTTAATGTGGTCCTGGCGTGATAGCTCAGTTCGATACAGCAAGTAGCTGGAAAGCAGAAGATCCATGGTTCAAATCCTGGCTATGACAATGAATTTTTTGATCCGATTCTACTTTTCCAAACTTGTCCTACACACGACCTGTGTGAAAGAACGATTACTAATACCTTCGCTACTCTTGTACAAACTATTTTTCCACACACACACACACACACACACGCACGCACACACGCACGCACGCACACGCTAGTTTGTGTATGGTAGATAAGGTCATGCGGGGTAACATAGCACATTTTTTTATCTGCTTCTTGTTAATACAGATAGAGCTTTAAAAGGTAGCATTATTTTGAAAAATTCAATGCCATTGCAGGGAATGGAACCATGGATCTTCCAGTTTCTTTTGATTACACTAATAAGCTGTCACGGGAAAATTCCAGCATATTGAAGTCCGAAACTGTCTTGGGATTCGGTTAATGCCGTCCTGGCGTGATAGCTCAGTTGGATACAGCAAGCAGCTGGAAAACAGAAGATCCATGGTTCAAATCCTGGCCATGGCATTGAATTTTTTGATCCGATTCTAATTTTCCAAACTTGTCCTACACACGACCTGTGAGAAAGAACGATTACCGCTACCTTCTCTACTCTTGTACAAACTATTTTTACCACAAACACACACACGCACGCACGCCCGCATGCACACTCGCGCGCTGCACGCGCACGCACGCACGCACACGCTAGTTTGTGTAGAGTAGATAAGGTCATGCGGGTGTAACACAGCACATATTTTTATCTGCTTCTTGTTAATACAGATAGAGCTTGGAAGGGTAGCATTATGTTGAAAAATTCAATGTTATTGCAGGGATTGGATCCATGAATCTTCCAGTTTCTTTTCATTAAACTAATAAGCTGTCACGGGAAAATGCCAGCATTTTAAATTCCGAAACTGACTTGGGTTGTCGTTTAATGCGATGCTGGCGAGATAGCTCAGTTGGATACAGAAAGCAGCTGGAAAACAGAAGAACCATGGTTCAAATCCTGGCTATGACATTGAATTTTTTGATCCGATTCTACTTTTCCAAACTTGTCCTACACACGACCTGTGTGAAAGAACGATTTCTAATACCTCCGCTACTCTTGTACAAACTATTTTTTCCACACACACACACACACACACACGCACGCACACACGCACGCACGCACACACTAGTTTGTGTATGGTAGATAAGGTCATGCGGGTGTAACACAGCACATTTTTTTATCTGCTTCTTGTTAATACAGATAGAGCTTGAAAAGGTAGCATTATGTTGAAAAATTCAATGCCATTGCAGGGGATGGAACCATGGATCTTCCAGTTTCTTTTGGTTACACTAATAAGCTGTCACGGGAAAATGCCAGCATATTGAAGTTCGAAACTGACTTGGGTTGTCGGTTAATGCCGTCCTGGCGTGATAGCTCCGTTGGATACAGCAAGCAGCTGGAAAACAGAAGATCCATGGTTCAAATCCTGGCCATGGCATTGAATTTTTTGATCCGATTCTACTTTTCCAAACTTGTCTTACACACGACCTGTGAGAAAGAACGATTACCACTACCTTCTCTACTCTTGTACAAACTATTTTTACCACAAACACACACACGCACGCACGCGCGCACGCACACTCGCGCGCTGCACGCGCACGCACGCACACTCGGGCGCTGCACGCGCACGCACGCACGCACACGCTAGTTTGTGTAGAGTAGATAAGGTCATGCGGGTGTAACACAGCACATTTTTTTATCTGCTTCTTATTAATACAGATAGAGCTTGGAAAGGTAGCATTATGTTGAAAAATTCAATGTTATTGCAGGGATTGGATCCATGAATCTTCCAGTTTCTTTTCATTAAACTAATAAGCTGTCACGGGAAAATGCCAGCATATTAAATTCCGAAACTGACTTGGGTTGTCGGTTAATGCCATGCTGGCGAAATAGTTTAGTTGGATACAGGAAGCAGATGGAAAACAGAAGATCCATGGTTCAAATCCTGGCTATGGCATTAAATTTTTTGATCCGATTCTACTTTTCCAAACTTGTCCTACAAACGACCTGTGTGAAAGAACGATTACCAATACCTTCTCTACTCCTGTACAAACTATTTTTTCCACACACACACGCACGCACGCACACTCGCGCGCACGCACGCGCAAGCTCGCACACGTTAGTTTGTGTAGAGTAGATAAGGTCATGCGGGTTTAACACAGCACATTTTTTTATCTGCTTCAAATCTTGTTAATACAGATAGAGCTTGGAAAGGTAGCATCATGTTGAAAAATTGAATGTTATTGCAGGGATTGGATCCATGGATATTCCAGTTTCTTTTGATTACACTAATAAGCTGTCACGGGAAAATGCCAGCATATTAAATTCCGAAACTGATTTGGGTTGTCGGTTAAAGCAATGCTGGCGAGATAGCTCAGTTGGATACAGCAAGCAGCTGGAAAACAGTAGATCCATGGTTCAAATCCTGGCAATGGCATTGAATTTTTTATCCGATTACACTTTTCCAAACTTGTCCTACACACGACCTGTGTGAAAGAACGATTACCAATTCCTTCTCTACTCATTATACAAACTATTTTTTCCACACACACACGCACGCACGCACGCACACGCTAATTTCTGTAGAGTAGATAAGGTCATGCGGGTGTAACACAGCACATTTTTTTATCTGCTTCTTATTAATACAGATAGAGCTTGAAAAGGTAGCATCATGTTGAAAAATTCAATGCCATTGCAGGGATTGGAACCATGGATCTTCCAGATTCTTTTCATTACACTAATAAGCTGTCACGGGAAAATGCCAGCATATTAAAGACGGAAACTGACTTGTGTTGTCCGTTAATGCCGTGCTGGCGTGATAGCTCAGTTGGATACAGCTAGCAGCTTGAAAACAGAAGATCCATGTTTCAAATCCTGGCTATGGCATTGAATCTTTTATCCGATTCTACTTTTGCAAACTTGTCCTACACACGACCTGTGTGAAAGAACGATTACCAATACCTTCTCTACTCTTGTACAAACTATTTTTTCCACACACACACACACACACAACCACACACACACTCGCGCGCGCGCACGCTCACGCACGCACGCACGCGCTAGTTTCTGTAGAGTAGATAAGGTCATGCGGGTGTAACACAGCACATCTTTTTATCTGCTTCTTGTTAATACACATAGAGCTTGAAAAGGTAGCATCATGTTGAAAAATTCAATGTTATTGCAGGGATTGGATCCATGGACCTTCCAGTTTCTTTTGATTACACTAATAAGCTATCACAGGAAAATGCCAGCATATTAAAGTCCGAAACTGACGTGGGTTGTCGGTTAGTGCCATGCTGGCTTGATAGCTCAGTTGGATACAGCAAGCAGCTGGAAAACAGAAGATTCATGGTTCAAATCCTGGCTATGGCATTGAGTTTTTTGATCCGATTCTACTTTTCCAAACTTGTCCTACACACGACCTGTGTGAAAAAACGATTACCAATACCTTCCCTAATCTTGTACAAACTATTTTTTCCACACACACACACACGCACGCACGCACGCACACGCTAGTTTGTGAGGAACAGATAAGGTCATGCGGGTGTAACACAGCACATTTTTTTATCTGCTTCTTGTTAATACGGATAGAGCTTGAAAAGGTAGCATCATGTTGAAAAATTCAATGCCATTGCAGGGATTGGAACCATGGATCTTCCAGTTTCTTTTGATTACACTAATAAGGTGTCACGGGAAAATGCCAGCACATTAAAGTCCGAAACTGACTTGGGTTGTCGGTTAATGCCATGCTGGCGTGAGAGCTTAGTTGGATACAGCTAGAAGCTGGAAAACAGAAGATCCATGGTTCAAATCCTGGCTATGGCATTAAATTGTTTGATCCGATTCTACTTTTCCAAACTTGTCCTACACACGACCTGTGTGAAAGAACGATTACCAATACCTTCTCTACTCTTGTACAAACTGTTTTTACCACAAAGACACGCACGCACGCACGCACACGCTATTTTGTGTAGAATAGATAAGGTCATGCGGGTGTAACACAGCACATTTTTTTATCTGCTTCTTGTTAATACAGATAGAGCTTGGAAAGGTAGCATCATGTTGAAAAATTCAATGTTATTGCTGGGATTGGATCCATGGATCTTCCAGTTTCTTTTGACTACACTAATAAGCTGACACGGGAAAATGCCAGCATATTAAATTCCGAAACTGACTTGGGTTGTCGGTTATTGCCATGCTGGCGAGATAACTCAGTTGGATACAGCAAGTAGCTGGAAAACAGAAGATCCATGGTTCAAATCTTGGCTCTGGCATTGAATATTTTGATCCGATTCTACCTTTCCAAACTTGTCCTACACACGACAGGTGTGAAAGAACGATTACCAATACCTCCTCTACTCTTGTACAAACTATTATTTCCACACACACACACGCGCGCGCGCGAGCACGCGCACGTACGCACGCACACGCTTGTTTGTGTAGAGTAGATAAGGTCATGCGGGTGTAACACAGCACATTTTTTTATTTGCTTCTTGTTAATACAGATAGAGCTTGGAAAGGTAGCATCATGTTGAAAAATTCAATGTTATTGCAGGGATTGAATCCATGGATCTTCCAGTTTCTTTTGATTACACTAATAAGCTGTCACGGGAAAATGCCAGCATATTAAATTCCGAAACTGACTTGGGTTGTTGTTTAATGCGATGCTGGCGAGATAGCTCAGTTGGATACAGAAGGCAGCTGGAAAACAGAAGAACCATGGTACAAATCCTGGATATGACATTGAATTTTTTGATCCGATTCTACTTTTCCAAACTTGTCCTACACACGACCTGTGTGAAAGAACGATTACTAATACCTTCGCTACTCTTGTACAAACTATTTTTTCCACACACACACACACGCACGCACACACGCACGCACGCACACGCTAGTTTGTGTATGGTAGATAAGGTCATGCGGGTGTAACACAGCACATTTTTTTATCTGCTTCTTGTTAATACAGATAGAGCTTGAAAATGTAGCATTATGTTGAAAAATTCAATGCCATTGCAGGGAATGGAACCATGGATCTTCCAGTTTCTTTTGATTACACTAATAAGCTGTCACGGGAAAATGCCAGCATATTGAAGTCCGAAACTGACTTGGGTTGTCGGTTAATGCCGTCCTGGCGTGATAGCTCAGTTGGATACAGCAAGCAGCTGGAAAACAGAAGATCCATGGTTCAAATCCTGGCTATGACATTGAATCTTTTGATCCGATTCTACTTTTCCAAACTTGTCCTACACACGACCTGTGTGAAAGAACGATTACTAATACCTTCGCTACTCTTGTACAAACTATTTTTTCCACACACACACGCACGTATGCACGCATGCACGCACGCGCACGCACGCACACGCTAGTTTGTGTAGAGTAGATAAGGTCATGCGGGTTTAACACAGCACATTTTTTTATGTGCTTCAAATCTTGTTAATACAGATAGAGCTTGGAAAGGTAGCATCATGTTGAAAAATTCAATGTTATTGCAGGGATTGGATCCATGGATCTTCCAGTTTCTTTTGATTACACTAATAAGCTGTCACGGGAAAATGCCAGCATATTAAATTCCGAAACTGAGTTGGGTTGTCGGTTAAAGCAATGCTGGCGAGATAGCTCAGTTGGATAGAGCAAGCAGCTGGAAAAGAGTAGATCCATGGTTCAAATCCTGGCAATGGCATTGAATTTTTTGATCCGATTACACTTTTCCAAACTTGTCCTACACACGACCTGTGTGAAAGAACGATTACGAATTCCTTCTCTACTCATTGTACAAACTATTTTTTCCACACACACACGCACGCACGCACACGCTAGTTTGTGTAGAGTAGATAAGGTCAGCGGGTGTAACACAGCACATTTTTTTATCTGCTTCTTGTTAATACAGATAGAGCTTGAGAAGGTAGCATCATGTTGAAAAATTTAATGCCATTGCAGGGATTGGAACCATGGATCTTCCAGTTTCTTTTGATTACACTAATAAGCTGTTACAGGAAAATGCCAGCATATTAAAGTTGGAAACTGACTTGTGTTGTCGGTTAATGCCGTGCTGGCGTGATAGCTCAGTTGGATACAGCAAGCAGCTGGAAAACAGAAGATCCATGGTTCAAATCCTGGCAATGGCATTGCATTTTTTGATCCGATTCTACTTTTCCAAACTTGTCCTACACACGACCTGTGTGAAAGAACGATTACCAATTCCTTCTCTACTCTTGTACAAACTATTTTTACCACAAACACACGCACGCACGCACGCACACGCTAGTTTGTGTAGAATAGATAAGGTCATGCGGGTGTAACACCACATTTTTTATCTGCTTCTTTTTAATACAGATAGAGCTTGGAAAAGTAGCATCATGTTGAAAAATACAATGTTATTGCTGGGATTGGATCCATGGATCTTCCAGTTTCTTTTGATTACACTAATAAGCTGTCACGGGAAAATGCCAGCACATTAAAGTCCGAAACTGACTTGGGTTGTCGGTTAATGCCATGCTGGCGTGATAGCTCAGTTGGATACAGCTAGCAGCTGGAAAACAGAAGATCCATGGTTCAAATCCTGGCTATGGCATTAAATTGTTTGATCCGATTCTACTTTATCAAACTTGTCCTACACACGACCTGTGTGAAAGAACGATTATTAATACCTTCTCTACTCTTGTACAAACTATTTTTTCCACACACACACACGCACGCACGCACTCATGCACGCACGCACACTCGCGCGCGCACACGCGCACGCACGCACACGCTAGTTTGTGTAGAGTAGATAAGGTCATGCGGGTTTAACACAGCACATTTTTTTATATTCTTCAAATCTTGTTAATACAGATAGAGCTTGGAAAGGTAGCATCATGTTGAAAAATTCAATGCTATTGCAGGGATTGGATCCATGGATCTTCCAGTTTCTTTTGATTACAATAATAAGCTCTCACGGGAAAATGCCAGCATATTAAATTCCGAAACTGAGTTGGGTTGTCGGTTAAAGCAATGCTGGCGAGATAGCTCAGTTGGATACAGCAAGCAGCTGGAAAACAGTAGATCCATGGTTTAAATCCTGGCAATGGCATTGAATTTTTTGATCCGATTACACTTTTCCAAACTTGTCCTACACACGACCTGTGTGAAAGAACGATTACCAATTCCTTCTCTACTCATTGTACAAACTATTTTTTCCACACACACACGCACGCACGCACGCACACGCTAGTTTGTGTAGAGTGGATAAGGTCATGCGGGTGTAATACAGCACATTTTTTTATCTGCTTCTTGTTAATACAGATAGAGCTTGAAAAGGGAGCATCATGTTGAAAAATTCAATGCCATTGCAGGGATTGGAACCATGGATCTTCCAGTTTCTTTTGATTACACTAATAAGCTGTTACGGGAAAATGCCAGCATATTAAAGTCGGAAACTGACTTGTGTTGTCGGTTAATGCCGTGCTGGCGTGATAGCTCAGTTGGATACAGCTAGCAGCTTGAAAACAGAAGATCCATGGTTCAAATCCTGGCTATGGCATTGAATCTTTTGATCCGATTATACTTTTCCAAACTTGTCCTACACACGACCTGTGTGAAAGAACGATTACCAATACCTTCTCTACTCTTGTACAAACTATTTTTCCACGCACACACACAACCACACACACACACTCGCGCGCGCGCACGCTCACGCACGCACGCGCTAGTTTCTGTAGAGTAGATAAGGTCATGCGGGTGTAACACAGCACATCTTTTTATCTGCTTCTTGTTAATACACATAGAGCTTGGAAAGGTAACATCATGTTGAAAAATTCAATGTTATTGCAGGGATTGGATCCATGGACCTTCCAGTTTCTTTTGATTACACTAATAAGCTGTCACGGGAAAATGCCAGCATATTAAAGTCCGAAACTTACTTGGGTTGTCGGTTAGTGCCATGCTGGATTGATAGCTCAGTTGGATATAGCAAGCAGCTGGAAAACAGAAGATCCATGGTTCAAATCCTGGCTATGGCATTGAATTTTTTGATCCGATTCTACTTTTCCAAACTTGTCCTACACACGACCTGTGTGAAAGAACGATTACCAATACCTTCCCTACTCTTGTACAAACTATTTTTCCACACACACACACACACGCACGCACGCACGCACACGCTAGTTTGTGAGGAATAGATAAGGTCATGCGGGTGTAACACAGCACATTTTTTTATCTGCTTCTTGTTAATTCGGATAGAGCTTGAAAAGGTAGCATCATGTTGAAAAATTCAATGCCATTGCAGGGATTTGAACCATGGATCTTCCAGTTTCTTTTGATTACACTAATAAGGTGTCACGGGAAAATGCCAGCACATTAAAGTCCGAAACTGACTTGGGTTGTCGGTTAATGCCATGCTGGCGTGATAGCTCAGTTGGATACAGCTAGCAGCTAGAAAACAGAAGATCCATGGTTCAAATCCTGGCTATGGCATTAAATTGTTTGATCCGATTCTACTTTTCCAAACTTGTCCTACACACGACCTGTGTGAAAGAACGATTACCAATACCTTCTCTACTCTTGTACAAACTATTTTTTCCACACACACACACACGCACGCACGCACGTATGCACGCATGCACGCACGCACACTCGCGCGCGCACGCGCACGCACGCACACGCTAGTTTGTGTAGAGTAGATAAGGTCATGCGGGTTTAACACAGCACATTTTTTTATCTGCTTCTTGTTAATACAGATAGAGTTTGGATAGGTAGCATCATGTTGAAAAATTCAATGTTTTTGCAGGGATTGGATCCATGGATCTTCCAGTTTCTTTTGATTACACTAATAAGCTGTCACGGGAAAATGCCAGCAGATTAAATTTCGAAACTGACTTGGGTTATTGGTTAATGTAAGGCTGGCGAGATAGCTCAGTTGGATACAGCAAGCAGCTGGAAAACAGAAGATCCATGGTTCAAATCCTGGCAATGGCATTGCATTTTTTGATCCGATTCTACTTTTCCAAACTTGTCCTACACACGACCTGTGTGAAAGAAGGATTACCAATTCCTTCTCTACTCTTGTACAAACTATTTTTACCACAAACACACGCACGCACGCACGCACGCACACGCTAGTTTGTGTAGAATAGATAAGGTTATGCGGGTGTAACACAGCACATTTTTTTATCTGCTTCTTGTTAATACAGATAGAGCTTGAAAAGGTAGCATTATGTTGAAAAATTCAATGCCATTGCAGGGAATGGAACCATGGATCTTCCAGTTTCTTTTGATTACACTAATAAGCTGTCACGGGAAAATGCCAGCATATTGAAGTCCGAAACTGACTTGGGTTGTTGGTTAATGTGGTCCTGGCGTGATAGCTCAGTTCGATACAACAAGCAGCTGGAAAGCAGAAGATCCATGGTTCAAATCCTGGCTATGACATTGAATTTTTTGATCCGATTCTACTTTTCCAAACTTGTCCTACACACGACCTGTGTGAAAGAACGATTACTAATACCTCCGCTACTCTTGTACAAACTATTTTTTCCACACACACACACACACACGCACGCACACACGCACGCACGCACACACTAGTTTGTGTATGGTAGATAAGGTCATGCGGGTGTAACACAGCACATTTTTTTATCTGCTTCTTGTTAATGCAGATAGAGCTTGGAAAGGTAGCATTATGTTGAAAAATTCAATGTTATTGCAGGGATTGGATCCATGAATCTTTCAGTTTCTTTTCATTAAACTAATAAGCTGTCACGGGAAAATGCCAGCATATTAAATTCCGAAACTGACTTGGGTTGTCGTTTAATGCGATGCTGGCGAGATAGCTCAGTTGGATACAGAAAGCAGCTGGAAAACAGAAGAACCATGGTTCAAATCCTGGCTATGACATTGAATTTTTTGATCCGATTCTACTTTTCCAAACTTGTCCTACACACGACCTGTGTGAAAGAACGATTACTAATACCTCCGCTACTCTTGTACAAACTATTTTTTCCACACACACACACACACGCACGCACACACGCACGCACGCACACACTAGTTTGTGTATGGTAGATAAGGTCATGCGGGTGTAACACAGCACATTTTTTTATCTGCTTCTTGTTAATACAGATAGAGCTTGAAAAGGTAGCATTATGTTGAAATATTCAATGCCATTGCAGAGAATGGAACCATGGATCTTCCAGTTTCTTTTGGTTACACTAATAAGCTGTCACGGGAAAATGCCAGCATATTGAAGTTCGAAACTGACTTGGGTTGTCGGTTAATGCCGTCCTGGCGTGATAGCTCCGTTGGATACAGCAAGCAGCTGGAAAACAGAAGATCCATGGTTCAAATCCTGGCCATGGTATTGAATTTTTTGATCCGATTCTACTTTTCCAAACTTGTCCTACACACGACCTGTGAGAAAGAACGATTACCACTACCTTCTCTACTCTTGTACAAACTATTTTTACCACAAACACACACACGCACGCACGCGCGCACGCACACTCGCGCGCTGCACGCGCACGCACGCACGCACACGCTAGTTTGTGTAGAGGAGATAAGGTCATGCGGGTGTAACACAGCACATTTTTTTATCTGCTTCTTGTTAATACAGATAGAGCTTGGTAGGTAGCATTATGTTGAAAAATTCAATGTTATTGCAGGGATTGGATCCATGAATCTTCCAGTTTCTTTTCATTAAACTAATAAGCTGTCACGGGAAAATGCCAGCATATTAAATTCCGAAACTGACTTGGGTTGTCGGTTAATGCCATGCTGGCGAAATAGTTTAGTTGGATACAGGAAGCAGATGGAAAACAGAAGATCCATGGTTCAAATCCTGGCTATGGCATTAAATTTTTTGATCCGATTCTACTTTTCCAAACTTTTCCTACAAACGACCTGTGTGAAAGAACGATTACCAATACCTTCTCTACTCCTGTACAAACTATTTTTTCCACACACACAGGCACGCACGCACACTCGCGCGCGCGCACGCGCACGCACGCACACGTTAGTTTGTGTAGAGTAGATAAGGTCATGCGGGTTTAACACAGCACATTTTTTATCTGCTTCAAATCTTGTTAATACAGATAGAGCTTGGAAAGGTAGCATCATCTTGAAAAATTGAATGTTATTGCAGGGATTGGATCCATGGATCTTCCAGTTTCTTTTGATTACACTAATAAGCTGTCACGGGAAAATGCCAGCATATTAAATTCCGAAACTGATTTGGGTTGTCGGTTAAAGCAATGCTGGCGAGATAGCTCAGTTGGATACAGCAAGCAGCTGGAAAACAGTAGATCCATGGTTCAAATCCTGGCAATGGCATTGAATTTTTTGATCCGATTACACTTTTCCAAACTTGTCCTACACACGACCTGTGTGAAAGAACGATTACCAATTCCTTCTCTACTCATTATACAAACTATTTTTTCCACACACACACGCACGCACGCACGCACACGCTAATTTCTGTAGAGTAGATAAGGTCATGCGGGTGTAACACAGCACATTTTTTTATCTGCTTCTTATTAATACAGATAGAGCTTGAAAAGGTAGCATCATGTTGAAAAATTCAATGCCATTGCAGGGATTGGAACCATGGATCTTCCAGTTTCTTTTCATTACACTAATAAGCTGTCACGGGAAAATGCCAGCATATTAAAGTCGGAAACTGACTTGTGTTGTCCGTTAATGCCGTGCTGGCGTGATAGCTCAGTTGGATACAGCTAGCAGCTAGAAAACAGAAGATCCATGTTTCAAATCCTGGCTATGGCATTGAATCTTTTGATCCGATTCTACTTTTGCAAACTTGTCCTACACACGACCTGTGTGAAAGAACGATTACCAATACCTTCTCTACTCTTGTACAAACTATTTTTTCCACACACACACACACACAACCACACACACACTAGCGCGCGCGCACGCTCACGCACGCCCGCACGCGCTAGTTTCTGTAGAGTAGATAAGGTCATGCGGGTGTAACACAGCACATCTTTTTATCTGCTTCTTGTTAATACACATAGAGCTTGGAAAGGTAGCATCATGTTGAAAAATTCAATGTTATTGCAGGGATTGGATCCATGGACCTTCCAGTTTCTTTTGATTACACTAATAAGCTGTCATGGGAAAATGCCAGCATATTAAAGTCCGAAACTGACTTGGGTTGTCGGTTAGTGCCATGCTGGCTTGATAGCTCAGTTGGATACAGCAAGCAGCTGGAAAACAGAAGATTCATGGTTCAAATCCTGGCTATGGCATTGAGTTTTTTGATCCGATTCTACTTTTCCAAACTTGTCCTACACACGACCTGTGTGAAAAAACGATTACCAATACCTTCCCTAATCTTGTACAAACTATTTTTTCCACACACACACACACGCACGCACGCACGCACACGCTAGTTTGTGAGGAATAGATAAGGTCATGCGGGTGTAACACAGCACCTTTTTTTATCTGCTTCTTGTTAATACGGATAGAGCTTGAAAAGGTAGCATCATGTTGAAAAATTCAATGCCATTGCAGGGATTGGAACCATGGATCTTCCAGTTTCTTTTGATTACACTAATAAGGTCTCACGGGAAAATGCCAGCACATTAAAGTCCGAAACTGACTTGGGTTGTCGGCTAATGCCATGCTGGCGTGAGAGCTCAGTTGGATACAGCTAGAAGCTGGAAAACAGAAGACCCATGGTTCAAATCCTGGCTATGGCATTAAATTGTTTGATCCGATTCTACTTTTCCAAACTTGTCCTACACACGACCTGTGTGAAAGAACGATTACCAATACCTTCTCTACTCTTGTACAAACTATTTTTACCACAAACACACGCACGCACGCACGCACACGCTAGTTTGTGTAGAATAGATAAGGTCATGCGGGTGTAACACAGCACATTTTTTTATCTGCTTCTTGTTAATACAGATAGAGCTTGGAAAGGTAGCATCATGTTGAAAAATTCAATGTTATTGCTGGGATTGGATCCATGGATCTTCGAGTTTCCTTTGATTACACTAATAAGCTGACACGGGAAAATGCCAGCATATTAAATTCCGAAACTGACTTGGGTTGTCGGTTATTGCTATGCTGGCGAGATAACTCAGTTGGATACAGCAAGTAGCTGGAAAACAGAAGATCCATGGTTCAAATCTTGGCTCTGGCATTGAATTTTTTGATCCGATTCTACTTTTCCAAACTTGTCCTACACACGACAGGTGTGAAAGAACGATTACCAATACCTCCTCTACTCTTGTACAAACTAATTTTTCCACACACACACACGCACGCACACACGCACGCACGCACACGCTAGTTTGTGTATGGTAGATAAGGTCATGCGGGTGTAACACAGCACATTTTTTTATCTGCTTCTTGTTAATACAGATAGAGCTTGAAAAGGTAGCATTATGTTGAAAAATTCAACGCCATTGCAGGGAATGGAACCATGGATCTTCCAGTTTCTTTTGATTACACTAATAAGCTGTCACGGGAAAATGCCAGCATATTGAAGTCCGAAACTGACTTGTGTTGTCGGTTAATGTGGTCCTGGCGTGATAGCTCAGTTCGATACAGCAAGCAGCTGGAAAACAGAAGATCCATGGTTCAAATCCTGGCTATGACATTGAATTTTTTGATCCGATTCTACTTTTCCAAACTTGTCCTACACACGACCTGTGTGAAAGAACGATTACTAATACCTTCGCTACTCTTGTACAAACTATTTTTCCACACACACACACACACACACGCACGCACACACGCACGCACGCACACGCTAGTTTGTGTATGGTAGATAAGGTCATGCGGGTGTAACACAGCACATTTTTTTATCTGCTTCTTGTTAATACAGATAGAGCTTGAAAAGGTAGCATTATGTTGAAAAATTCAATGCCATTGCAGGGAATGGGACCATGGATCTTCCAGTTTCTTTTGATTACACTAATAAGCTGTCACGGGAAAATGCCAGCATATTGAAGTCCGAAACTGACTTGTGCTGTCGGTTAATGTGGTCCTGGCGTGATAGCTCAGTTCGATACAGCAAGCAGCTGGAAAGTAGAAGATCCATGGTTCAAATCCTGGCTATGACATTGAATTTTTTGATCCGATTCTACTTTTCCAAACTTGTCCTACACACGACCTGTGTGAAAGAACGATTACTAATACCTTCGCTACTCTTGTACAAACTATTTTTCCACACACACACACACACACACACGCACGCACACACGCACGCACGCACACGCTAGTTTGTGTATGGTAGATAAGGTCATCCGGGTGTAACACAGCACATTTTTTTATCTGCTTCTTGTTAATACAGATAGAGCTTGAAAAGGTAGCATTATGTTGAAAAATTCAATGCCATTGCAGGGAATGGAACCATGGATCTTCCAGTTTCTTTTGATTACACTAATAAGCTGTCACGGGAAAATGCCAGCATATTGAAGTCCGAAACTGTCTTGGGTTGTCGGTTAATGCCGTCCTGGCGTGATAGCTCAGTTGGATACAGCAAGCTGCTGGAAAACAGAAGATCCATGGTTCAAATCCTGGCCATGGCATTGAATTTTTTGATCCGATTCTACTTTTCCAAACTTGTCCTACACACGACCTGTGAGAAAGAACGATTACCGCTACCTTCTCTACTCTTGTACAAACTATTTTTACCACAAACACACACACGCACGCACGCCCGCACGCACACTCGCGCGCTGCACGCGCACGCACGCACGCACACGCTAGTTTGTGTATGGTAGATAAGGTCATGCGGGTGTAACACAGCACATTTTTTTATCTGCTTCTTGTTAATACAGATAGAGCTTGGAAAGGTAGCATTATGTTGAAAAATTCAATGTTATTGCAGGGATTGGATCCATGAATCTTCCAGTTTCTTTTCATTAAACTAATAAGCTGTCACGGGAAAATGCCAGCATATTAAATTCCGAAACTGACTTGGGTTGTCGTTTAATGCGATGCTGGCGAGATAGCTCAGTTGGATACAGAAAGCAGCTGGAAAACAGAAGAACCATGGTTCAAATCCTGGCTATGACATTGAATTTTTGATCCGATTCTACTTTTCCAAACTTGTCCTACACACGACCTGTGTGAAAGAACAATTACTAATACCTCAGCTACTCTTGTACAAACTATTTTTTCCACACACACACACACACACACACGCACGCACACACGCACGCACGCACACACTAGTTTGTGTATGGTAGATAAGGTCATGCGGGTGTAACACAGCACATTTTTTTATCTGCTTCTTGTTAATACAGATAGAGCTTGAAAAGGTAGCATTATGTTGAAAAATTCAATGCCATTGCAGGGAATGGAACCATGGATCTTCCAGTTTCTTTTGGTTATACAAATAAGCTTTCACGGGAAAATGCCAGCATTTTGAAGTTCGAAACTGACTTGGGTTTTCGGTTAATGCCGTCCTGGCGTGATATCTCCGTTGGATACAGCAAGCAGCTGGAAAACAGAAGATCCATGGTTCAAATCCTGGCCATGGCATTGAATTTTTTGATCCGATTCTACTTTTCCAAACTTGTCCTACACACGACCTGTGAGAAAGAACGATTACCACTACCTTCTCTACTCTTGTACAAACTATTTTTACCACAAACACACACACGCGCGCACGCGCGCACGCACACTCGCAAGCTGCACGCGCACGCACGCACGCACAGGCTAGTTTGTGTAGAGTAGATAAGGTCATGCGGGTGTAATAAAGCACATTTTTTTATCTGCTTCTTGTTAATACAGATAGAGCTTGGAAAGGTAGCATTACGTTGAAAAATTCAATGTTATTGCAGGGATTGGATCCATGAATCTTCCAGTTTCTTTTCATTAAACTAATAAGCTGTCACGGGAAAATGCCAGCATATTAAATTCCGAAACTGACTTGGGTTGTCGGTTAATGCCATGCTGGCGAAATAGTTTAGTTGGATACAGGAAGTAGATGGAAAACAGAAGATCCATGGTTCAAATCCTGGCTATGGCATTAAATTTTTTGATCCGATTCTACTTTTCCAAACTTGTCCTACAAACGACCTGTGTGAAAGAACGATTACCAATACCTTCTCTACTCCTGTACAAACTATTTTTTCCACACACACACGCACGCACGCACACTCGCGCGCGCGCACGCGCAAGCACGCACACGCTAGTTTGTGTAGAGTAGATAAGGTCATGCGGGTTTAACACAGCACATTTTTTTATCTGCTTCAAATCTTGTTAATACAGATAGAGCTTGGAAAGGTAGCATCATGTTGAAAAATTGAATGTTATTGCAGGGATTGGATCCATGGATCTTCCAGTTTCTTTTGATTACACTAATAAGCTGTCACGGGAAAATGCCAGCATATTAAATTCCGAAACTGACTTGGGTTGTCGGTTATTGCCATGCTGGCGAGATAACTCAGTTGGATACACCAAGTAGCTGGAAAACAGAAGATCCAAGGTACAAATCTTGGCTCTGGCATTGAATTTTTTGATCCGATTCTACTTTTCCAAACTTGTCCTACACACGACAGGTGTGAAAGAACGATTACCAATACCTCCTCTACTCTTGTACAAACTATTTTTTCCACACACACACACACACACACACACGCACGCACACACGCACGCACGCACACGCTAGTTTGTGTATGGTAGATAAGGTCATGCGGGTGTAACACAGCACATTTTTTATCTGCTTCTTGTTAATACAGATAGAGCTTGAAAAGGTAGCATTATGTTGAAAAATTCAATGCCATTGCAGGGAATGGAACCATGGATCTTCCAGTTTCTTTTGATTACACTAATAAGCTGTCACGGGAAAATGCCAGCATATTGAAGTCCGAAACTGACTTGTGTTGTCGGTTAATGTGGTCCTGGCGTGATAGCTCAGTTCGATACAGCAAGCAGCTGGAAAACAGAAGATCCATGGTTCAAATCCTGGCTATGACATTGAATTTTTTGATCCGATTCTACTTTTCCAAACTTGTCCTACACACGACCTGTGTGAAAGAACGATTACTAATACCTTCGCTACTCTTGTACAAACTATTTTTCCACACACACACACACACACACGCACGCACACACGCACGCACGCACACGCTAGTTTGTGTATGGTAGATAAGGTCATCCGGGTGTAACACAGCACATTTTTTTATCTGCTTCTTGTTAATACAGATAGAGCTTGAAAAGGTAGCATTATGTTGAAAAATTCAATGCCATTGCAGGGAATGGAACCATGGATCTTCCAGTTTCTTTTGGTTATACAAATAAGCTGTCACGGGAAAACGCCAGCATATTGAAGTTCGAAACTGACGTGGGTTTTCGGTTAATGCCGTCCTGGCGTGATAGCTCCGTTAGATACAGCAAGCAGCTGGAAAACAGAAGATCCATGGTTCAAATCCTGGCCATGGCATTGAATTTTTTGATCCGATTCTACTTTTCCAAACTTGTCCTACACACGACCTGTGAGAAAGAACGATTACCACTACCTTCTCTACTCTTGTACAAACTATTTTTACCACAAACACACACACGCGCGCACGCGCGCACGCACACTCGCAAGCTGCACGCGCACGCACGCACGCACACGCTAGTTTGTGTAGAGTAGATAAGGTCATGCGGGTGTAACAAAGCACATTTTTTTATCTGCTTCTTGTTAATACAGATAGAGCTTGGAAAGGTAACATTACGTTGAAAAATTCAATGTTATTGCAGGGATTGTATCCATGAATCTTCCAGTTTCTTTTCATTAAACTAATAAGCTGTCACGGGAAAATGCCAGCATATTAAATTCCGAAACTGAGTTGGGTTGTCGGTTAATGCCATGCTGGCGAAATAGTTTAGTTGGATACAGGAAGCAGATGGAAAACAGAAGATCCATGGTTCAAATCCTGGCTATGGCATTAAATTTTTTGATCCGATTCTACTTTTCCAAACTTGTCCTACAAACGACCTGTGTGAAAGAACGATTACCAATACCTTCTCTACTCCTGTACAAACTATTTTTTCCACACACACACGCACGCACGCACACTCGCGCGCGCGCACGCGCAAGCACGCACACGCTAGTTTGTGTAGAGTAGATAAGGTCATGCGGGTTTAACACAGCACATTTCTTTATCTGCTTCAAATCTTGTTAATACAGATAGAGCTTGGAAAGGTAGCATCATGTTGAAAAATTGAATGTTATTGCAGGGATTGGATCCATGGATCTTCCAGTTTCTTTTGATTACACTAATAAGCTGTCACGGGAAAATGCCAGCATATTAAATTCCGAAACTGAGTTGGGTTGTCGGTTAAAGCAATGCTGGCGAGATAGCTCAGTTGGATACAGCAAGCAGCTGGAAAACAGTAGATCCATGGTTCAAATCCTGGCAATGGCATTGAATTTTTTGATCCGATTACACTTTTCCAAACTTGTCCTACACACGACCTGTGTGAAAGAACGATTACCAATTCCTTCTCTACTCATTATACAAACTATTTTTTCCACACACACACGCACGCACACACGCACACGCTAATTTCTGTAGAGTAGATAAGGTCATGCGGGTGTAACACAGCACATTTTTTTATCTGCTTCTTGTTAATACAGATAGAGCTTGAAAAGGTAGCATCATGTTGAAAAATTCAATGCCATTGCAGGGATTGGAACCATGGATCTTCCAGTTTCTTTTCATTACACTAATAAGCTGTCACGGGAAAATGCCAGCATATTAAAGTCGGAAACTGACTTGTGTTGTCCGTTAATGCCGTGCTGGCGTGATAGCTCAGTTCGATACAGCTAGCAGCTTGAAAACAGAAGATCCATGTTTCAAATCCTGGCTATGGCATTGAATCTTTTGATCCAATTCTACTTTTGCAAACTTGTCCTACACACGACCTGTGTGAAAGAACGATTACCAATACCTTCTCTACTCTTGTACAAACTATTTTTTCCACACACACACACACACACACTCGCGCGCGCGCACGCTCACGCACGCACGCACGCGCTAGTTTCTGTAGAGTAGATAAGGTCATGCGGGTGTAACACAGCACATCTTTTTATGTGCTTCTTGTTAATACACATAGAGCTTGGAAAGGTAGCATCATGTTGAAAAATTCAATGTTATTGCAGGGATTGGATCCATGGACCTTCCAGTTTCTTTTGATTACACTAATAAGCTGTCACGGGAAAATGCCAGCATATTAAAGTCCGAAACTGACTTGGGTTGTCGGTTAGTGCCCTGCTGGCTTGATAGCTCAGTTGGATACAGCAAGCAGCTGGAAAACAGAAGATTCATGGTTGAAATCCTGGCTATGGCATTGAGTTTTTTGATCCGATTCTACTTTTCCAAACTTGTCCTACACACGACCTGTGTGAAAAAACGATTACCAATACCTTCCCTAATCTTGTACAAACTATTTTTTCCACACACACACACACGCACGCACGCACGCACACGCTAGTTTGTGAGGAATAGATAAGGTCATGCGGGTGTAACACAGCACATTTTTTTATCTGCTTCTTGTTAATACAGATAGAGCTTGAAAAGGTAGCATCATGTTGAAAAATTCAATGCCATTGCAGGGATTGGAACCATGGATCTTCCAGTTTCTTTTGATTACACTAATAAGGTGTCACGGGAAAATGCCAGCACATTAAAGTCCGAAACTGACTTGGGTTGTCGGTTATTGCCATGCTGGCGTGATAGCTCAGTTGGATACAGCTAGAAGCTGGAAAACAGAAGATCCATGGTTCAAATCCTGGCTATGGCATTAAATTGTTTGATCCGATTCTACTTTTCCAAACTTGTCCCACACACGACCTGTGTGAAAGAACGATTACCAATACCTTCTCTACTTTTGTACAAACTATTTTTACCACAAACACACGCACGCACGCACGCACACGCTAGTTTGTGTAGAATAGATACGGTCATGCGGGTGTAACACAGCACATTTTTTTATCTGCTTCTTGTTAATACAGATAGAGCTTGGAAAGGTAGCATCATGTTGAAAAATTCAATGTTATTGCTGGGATTGGATCCATGGATCTTCCAGTTTCCTTTGATTACACTAATAAGCTGACACGGGAAAATGCCAGCAGATTAAATTCTGAAACTGACTTGGGTTGTCGGTTATTGCCATGCTGGCGAGATAACTCAGTTGGATACAGCAAGTAGCTGGAAAACAGAAGATCCATGGTTCAAATCTTGGCTCTGGCATTGAATTTTTTGATCCGATTCTACTTTTCCAAACTTGTCCTACACACGACAGGTGTGAAAGAACGATTACCAATACCTCCTCTACTCTTGTACAAACTATTTTTTCCACACACACACACACACACACACGCACGCACACACGCACGCAGGCACACGCTAGTTTGTGTATGGTAGATAAGGTCATGCGGCTGAAACACAGCACATTTTTTATCTGCTTCTTGTTAATATAGATAGAGCTTGAAAAGGTAGCATTATGTTGAAAAATTCAATGCCATTGCAGGGAATGGAACCATGGGTCTTCCAGTTTCTTTTGATTACACTAATAAGGTGTCACGGGAAAATGCCAGCACATTAAAGTCCGAAACTGACTTGGGTTGTCGGTTAATGCCATGCTGGCGTGACAGCTCAGTTGGTTACAGCTAGCAGCTAGAAAACAGAAGATATATGGTTCAAATCCTGGCTATGGCATTAAATTGTTTGATCCGATTCTACTTTTCCAAACTTGTCCTACACACGACCTGTGTGAAAGAACGCTTACCAATACCTTCTCTACTCTTGTACAAACTATTTTTTCCACACACACACACACGCACGCACGCACGTATGCACGCATGCACGCACGCACACTCGCGCGCGCACGCGCACGCACGCACACGCTAGTTTGTGTAGAGTAGATAAGGTCATGCGGGTTTAACACAGCACATTTTTTTATCTGCTTCTTGTTAATACAGATAGAGTTTGGATAGGTAGCATCATGTTGAAAAATTCAATGTTTTTGCAGGGATTGGATCCATGGATCTTCCAGTTTCTTTTGATTACACTAATAAGCTGTCACGGGAAAATGCCAGCAGATTAAATTTCGAAACTGACTTGGGTTATTGGTTAATGTAAGGCTGGCGAGATAGCTCAGTTGGATACAGCAAGCAGCTGGAAAACAGAAGATCCATGGTTCAAATCCTGGCAATGGCATTGCATTTTTTGATCCGATTCTACTTTTCCAAACTTGTCCTACACACGACCTGTGTGAAAGAAGGATTACCAATTCCTTCTCTACTCTTGTACAAACTATTTTTACCACAAACACACGCACGCACGCACGCACGCACACGCTAGTTTGTGTAGAATAGATAAGGTTATGCGGGTGTAACACAGCACATTTTTTTATCTGCTTCTTGTTAATACAGATAGAGCTTGAAAAGGTAGCATTATGTTGAAAAATTCAATGCCATTGCAGGGAATGGAACCATGGATCTTCCAGTTTCTTTTGATTACACTAATAAGCTGTCACGGGAAAATGCCAGCATATTGAAGTCCGAAACTGACTTGGGTTGTTGGTTAAAGTGGTCCTGGCGTGATAGCTCAGTTCGATACAGCAAGCAGCTGGAAAGCAGAAGAATCATGGTTCAAATCCTGGCTATGACATTGAATTTTTTGATCCGATTCTACTTTTCCAAACTTGTCCTACACACGACCTGTGTGAAAGAACGATTACTAATACCTTCGCTACTCTTGTACATACTATTTTTCCACACACACACACACACACGCACGCACACACGCACGCACGCACACGCTAGTTTGTGTATGGTAGATAAGGTCATGCGGGTGTAACACAGCACATTTTTTATCTGCTTCTTGTTAATACAGATAGAGCTTGAAAAGGTAGCATTATTTTGAAAAATTCAATGCCATTGCAGGGAATGGAACCATGGATCTTCCAGTTTCTTTTGATTACACTAATAAGCTGTCACGGGAAAATGCCAGCATATTGAAGTCCGAAACTGACTTGGGTTGTCGGTTAATGCCGTCCTGGCGTGATAGCTCAGTTGGATACAGCAAGCAGCTGGAAAACACAAGATCCATGGTTCAAATCCTGGCCATGGCATTGAATTTTTTGATCCGATTCTACTTTTCCAAACTTGTCCTACACACGACCTGTGAGAAAGAACGATTACCGCTACCTTCTCTACTCTTGTACAAACTATTTTTACCACAAACACACACACGCACGCACGCCCGCACGCACACTCGCTCGCTGCACGCGCACGCACGCACGCACGCGCTAGTTTGTGTAGAGTAGATAAGGTCATGCGGGTGTAACACAGCACATATTTTTATCTGCTTCTTGATAATACAGATAGAGCTTGGAAAGGTAGCATTATGTTGAAAAATTCAATGTTATTGCAGGGATTGGATCCATGAATCTTCCAGTTTCTTTTCATTAAACTAATAAGCTGTCACGGGAAAATGCCAGCATATTAAATTCCGAAACTGACTTGGGTTGTCGTTTAATGCGATGCTGGCGAGATAGCTCAGTTGGATACTGAAAGCAGCTGGAAAACAGAAGAACCATGGTTCAAATCCTGGCTATGACATTGAATTTCTTGATCCGATTCTACTTTTCGAAACTTGTCCTACACACGACCTGTGTGAAAGAACGATTACTAATACCTCCGCTACTCTTGTACAAACTATTTTTTCCACACACACACACACACACACACACACACACACACACACACACGCACGCACACACGCACGCACACACTAGTTTGTGTATGGTAGATAAGGTCATGCGGGTGTAACACAGCACATTTTTTATCTGCTTCTTGTTAATACAGATAGAGCTTGAAAAGGTAGCATTATGTTGAAATATTCAATGCCATTGCAGGGAATGGAACCATGGATCTTCCAGTTTCTTTTGGTTAGACTAATAAGCTGTCACGGGAAAATGCCAGCATATTGAAGTTCGAAACTGACTTGGGTTGTCGGTTAATGCCGTCTTGGCGTGATAGCTCCGTTGGATACAGCAAGCAGCTGGAAAACAGAAGATCCATGGTTCAAATCCTGGCCATGGTAATGAATTTTTTGATCCGATTCTACTTTTCCAAACTTGTCCTACACACGACCTGTGAGAAAGAACGATTACCACTACCTTCTCTACTCTTGTACAAACTATTTTTACCACAAACACACACACGCACGCACGCGCGCACGCACACTCGCGCGCTGCACGCGCACGCACGCACGCACACGTTAGTTTGTGTAGAGTAGATAAGGTCATGCGGGTTTAACACAGCACATTTTTTTATCTGCTTCAAATCTTGTTAATACAGATAGAGCTTGGAAAGGTAGCATCATGTTGAAAAATTGAATGTTATTGCAGGGATTGGATCCATGGATCTTCCAGTTTCTTTTGATTACACTAATAAGCTGTCACGGGAAAATGCCAGCATATTAAATTCCGAAACTGATTTGGGTTGTCGGTTAAAGCAATGCTGGCGAGATAGCTCAGTTGGATACAGCAAGCAGCTGGAAAACAGTAGATCCATGGTTCAAATCCTGGCAATGGCATTGAATTTTTTGATCCGATTACACTTTTCCAAACTTGTCCTACACACGACCTGTGTGAAAGAACGATTACCAATTCCTTCTCTACTCATTATACAAACTATTTTTTCCACACACACACGCACGCACGCACACGCTTATTTCTGTAGAGTAGATAAGGTCATGCGGGTGTAACACAGCACATTTTTTTATCTGCTTCTTATTAATACAGATAGAGCTTGAAAAGGTAGCATCATGTTGAAAAATTCAATGCCATTGCAGGGATTGGAACCATGGATCTTCCAGTTTCTTTTCATTACACTAATAAGCTGTCACGGGAAAATGCCAGCATATTAAAGTCGGAAACTGACTTGTGTTGTCCGTTAATGCCGTGCTGGCGTGATAGCTCAGTTGGATACAGCTAGCAGCTTGAAAATAGAAGATCCATGTTTCAAATCCTGGCTATGGCATTGATTCTTTTGATCCGATTCTACTTTTTCAAACTTGTCCTACACACGACCTGTGTGAAAGAACGATTACCAATACCTTCTCTACTCTTGTACAAACTATTTTTTCCACACACACACACACACACACAACCACACACACACTAGCGCGCGCGCACGCTCACGCACGCACGCACGCGCTAGTTTCTGTAGAGTAGATAAGGTCATGCGGGTGTAACACAGCACATCTTTTTATCTGCTTCTTGTTAATACACATAGAGCTTGGAAAGGTAGCATCATGTTGAAAAATTCAATGTTATTGCAGGGATTGGATCCATGGACCTTCCAGTTTCTTTTGATTACACTAATAAGCTGTCACGGGAAAATGCCAGCATATTAAAGTCCGAAACTGACTTGGGTTGTCGGTTAGTGCCATGCTGGCTTGATAGCTCAGTTGGATACAGCAAGCAGCTGGAAAACAGAAGATTCATGGTTGAAATCCTGGCTATGGCATTGAGTTTTTTGATCCGATTCTACTTTTCCAAACTTGTCCTACACACGACCTGTGTGAAAAAACGATTACCAATACCTTCCCTAATCTTGTACAAACTATTTTTTCCACACACACACACACGCACGCACGCACGCACACGCTAGTTTGTGAGGAATAGATAAGGTCATGCGGGTGTAACACAGCACATTTTTTTATCTGCTTCTTGTTAATACGGATAGAGCTTGAAAAGGTAGCATCATGTTGAAAAATTTAATGCCATTGCAGGGATTGGAACCATGGATCCTCCAGTTTCTTTTGATTACACTAATAAGGTTTCACGGGAAAATGCCAGCACATTAAAGTCCGAAACTGACTTGGGTTGTCGGTTAATGCCATGCTGGCGTGAGAGCTCAGTTGGATACAGCTAGAAGCTGGAAAACAGAAGACCCATGGTTCAAATCCTGGCTATGGCATTAAATTGTTTGATCCGATTCTACTTTTCCAAACTTGTCCCACACACGACCTGTGTGAAAGAACGATTACCAATACCTTCTCTACTCTTGTACAAACTATTTTTACCACAAACACACGCACGCACGCACGCACACGCTCGTTTGTGTAGTATAGATAAGGTCATGCGGGTGTAACACAGCACATTTTTTTATCTGCTTCTTGTTAATACAGATAGAGCTTGGAAAGGTAGCATCATGTTGAAAAATTCAATGTTATTGCTGGGATTGGATCCATGGATCTTCCAGTTTCCTTAGATTACACTAATAAGCTGACACGGGAAAATGCCAGCATATTAAATTCCGAAACTGACTTAGGTTGTCGGTTATTGCCATGCTGGCGAGATAACTCAGTTGGATACAGCAAGTAGCAGGAAAACAGAAGATCCATGGTTCAAATCTTGGCTCTGGCATTCAATTTTTTGATCCGATTCTACTTTTCCAAACTTGTCCTACACACGACAGGTGTGAAAGAACGATTACCAATACCTCCTCTACTCTTGTACAAACTATTTTTTTCACACACACACACACACACACGCACGCACACACGCACGCACGCACACGCTAGTTTGTGTATGGTAGATAAGGTCATGCGGGTGTAACACAGCACATTTTTTTATCTGCTTCTTGTTAATACAGATAGAGCTTGAAAAGGTAGCATTATGTTGAAAAATTCAATGCCATTGCAGGGAATGGAACCATGGATCTTCCAGTTTCTTTTGATTGCACTAATAAGCTGTCACGGGAAAATGCCAGCATATTAAATTCCGAAACTGACTTGGGTTGTCGTTTAATGCGATGCTGGCGAGATAGCTCAGTTGGATACAGAAAGCAGCTGGAAAACAGAAGAACCATGGTTCAAATCCTGGCTATGACATTGAATTTTTTGATCCGATTCTACTTTTCCAAACTTGTCCTACACACGACCTGTGTGAAAGAACGATTACTAATACCTCCGCTACTCTTGTACAAACTATTTTTACCACAAACACACACACGCACGCACGCCCGCACGCACACTCGCGCGCTGCAAGCGCACGCACGCACGCACACGCTAGTTTGTGTAGAGTAGATAAGGTCATGCGGGTGTAACACAGCACATATTTTTATCTGCTTCTTGTTAATACAGATAGAGCTTGGAAAGGTAGCATTATGTTGAAAAATTCAATGTTATTGCAGGGATTGGATCCATGAATCTTCCAGTTTCTTTTCATTAAACTAATAAGCTGTCACGGGAAAATGCCAGCATATTAAATTCCGAAACTGACTTGGGTTGTCGGTTAATGCCATGCTGGCGAGATAGCTCAGTTGGATACAGGAAGCAGATGGAAAACAGAAGATCCATGGTTCAAATCCTGGCTATGGCATTACATTTTTTGATCCGATTCTACTTTTCCAAACTTGTCCTACAAACGACCTGTGTGAAAGAACGATTACCAATACCTTCTCTACTCCTGTACAAACTATTTTTTCCACACACACACACGCACGCACGCACTCATGCACGCACGCACACTCGCGCGCGCGCACGCGCACGCACGCACGCACACGCTAGTTTGCGTAGAGTAGATAAGGTCATGCGGGTTTAACACAGCACATTTTTTTATCTGCTTCAAATCTTGTTAA
The DNA here is from genome assembly GCA_030765065.1 of Deroplatys truncata. Classification (NCBI taxonomy): domain Eukaryota; kingdom Metazoa; phylum Arthropoda; class Insecta; order Mantodea; family Mantidae; genus Deroplatys; species Deroplatys truncata. The sequence continues at coordinate 196,155,451 of CM060975.1, read as the reverse complement.
TACAGATAGAGCTTTGATAGGTAGCATCATGTTGAAAAATTCAATGTTATTGCAGGGATTGGATCCATGGATCTTCCAGTTTCTTTTGATTACACTAATAAGCTGTCACGGGAAAATGCCAGCAGATTAAATTCCGAAACTGAGTTGGGTTGTCGGATAAAGCAATGCTGGCGAGATAGCTCAGTTGGATACAGCAAGCAGCTGGAAAACAGTAGATCCATGGTTCAAATCCTGGCAAAGGCATTGAATTTTCTGATCCGATTACACTTTTCCAAACTTGTCCTACACACCACCTGTGTGAAAGAACGATTACCAATTCCTTCTCTACTCATTGTACAAACTATTTTTTCCACACACACACGCACGCACGCACGCACGCACACGCTAGTTTGTGTAGAGTAGATAAGGTCATGCGGGTGTAACACAGCACATTTTTTATCTGCTTCTTGTTAATACAGATAGAGCTTGAAAAGGTAGCATCATGTTGAAAAATTCAATGCCATTGCAGGGATTGGAACCATGGATCTTCCAGTTCCTTTCATTACACTAATAAGCTGTCACGGGAAAATGCCAGCATATTAAAGTCGGAAACTGACTTGTGTTGTCGGTTAATGCCGTGCTGGCGTGATAGCTCAGTTGGATACTGCTAGCAGCTTGAAAACAGAAGATCCATGGTTCAAATCCTGGCTATGGCATTGAATCTTTTGATCCGATTCTACTTTTTTAAACTTGTCCTACACACGACCTGTGTGAAAGAACGATTACCAATACCTTCTCTACTGTTGTACAAACTATTTTTTCCACACACACACACTCGCGCGTGCGCGCACGTTCACGCACGCACGCACGCGCTAGTTTCTGTAGAGTAGATAAGGTCATGCGGGGGTAACACAGCACATCTTTTGATCTGCTTCTTGTTAATACACATAGAGCTTGGAAAGGTAGCTTCATGTTGAAAAATTCAATGTTATTGCAGGGATTGGATCCATGGACCTTCCAGTTTCTTTTGATTACACTAATAAGCTGTCACGGGAAAATGCCAGCATATTAAAGTCCGAAACTGACTTGGGTTGTCCGTTAATGCCATGCTGGCTTGATAGCTCAGTTGTATACAGCAAGCAGCTGGAAAACAGAAGATCCATGGTTCAAATCCTGGCTATGGCATTGAATTTTTTGATCCGATTCTACTTTTCCAAACTTGTCCTACACACGACCTGTGTGAATGAACGATTACCAATACCTTCCCTACTCTTGTACAAACTATTTTTTCCACACACACACACACGCACGCACGCACGCACACGCTAGTTTGTGAGGAATAGATACGGTCATGCGGGTGTAACACAGCACATTTTTTTATCTGCTTCTTGTTAATACATATAGAGCTTGAAAAGGTAGCATTATGTTGAAAAATTCAATGCCATTGCAGGGAATGGAACCATGGATCTTCCAGTTTCTTTTGATTACACTAATAAGCTGTCACGGGAAAATGCCAGCATATTGAATTCCGAAACTGACTTGGGTTGTCGGGTAATGCCGTCCTGACGTAATAGCTCAGCTGGATACAGCAAGCAGCTGGAAAACAGAACATCCATGGTTCAAATCCTGGCTATGACATTGAATTTTTTGATCCGATTCTACTTTTCCAAAGTTGTCCTACACACGACCTGTGTGAAAGAACGATTACTAATACCTTCGCTACTCTTGTACAAACTATTTTTTCCACACACACACTACACACACACACACACGCACACATGCACGCACGCACACGCTAGTTTGTGTATGGTAGATAAGGTCATGCGGGTGTAACACAGCACATTTTTTTATCTGCTTCAAATCTTGTTAATACAGATAGAGCTTGGAATGGTAGCATCATGTTGAAAAATTCAATGCCATTGCAGGGAATGGAACCATGGATCTTCCAGTTTCTTTTGATTACACTAATAAGCTGTCACGGGAAAATGCCAGCATATTGAAATCCGAAACTGACTTGGGTTGTCGGATATTGCCGTCCTGGCCTGATAGCTCAGTTGGATACAGCAAGCAGCTGGAAAACAGAAGATCCATGGTTCAAATCCTGGCTATGGCATTAAATTTTTTGATCCGATTCTACTTTTCCAAACTTGTCCTACAAACGACCTGTGTGAAAGAACGATTACCAATACCTTCTCTACTCCTGTACAAACTATTTTTTCCACACACACACGCACGCACGCACTCATGCACGCACGCACACTCGCGCGCGCGCACGCGCACGCACGCACACGCTAGTTTGTGTAGAGTAGATAAGGTCATGCGGGTTTAACACAGCACATTTTTTTATCTGCTTCAAATCTTGTTAATACAAATAGAGCTTGGAAAGGTAGCATCATGTTAAAAAATTCAATGTTATTGCAGGGATTGGATCCTTGGATCTTCCAGTTTCTTTTGATTACACTAATAAGCTGTCACGGGAAAATGCCAGCAGATTAAATTCCGAAACTGAGTTGGGTTGTCGGATAAAGCAATGCTGGCGAGATAGCTCAGTTGGATACAGCAAGCAGCTGGAAAACAGTAGATCCATGGTTCAAATCCTGGCAATGGCATTGAATTTTTTGATCCGATTACACTTTTCCAAACTTGTCCTACACACGACCTGTGTGAAAGAACGATTACCAATTCCTTCTCTACTCATTGTACAAACTACTTTTTCCACACACGCACGCACGCACGCACGCACGCACACACTAGTTTGTGTAGAGTAGATAAGGTCATGCGGGTGTAACACAGCACATTTTTTTATCTGCTTCTCGTTAATACATATAGAGCTTGAAAAGGTAGCATTATGTTGAAAAATGCAATGCCATTGCAGGGATTGGATCCATGGACCTTCCAGTTTCTTTTGATTACACTAATAAGCTGTCACGGGAAAATGCCAGCACATTAAAGTCCGAAACTGACTTGGGTTGTCGGTTAATGCCGTGCTGGCGTGATAGCTCAGTTGGATACAGCTAGCAGCTTGAAAACAGAAGATCCATGGTTCAAATCCTGGCTATGGCATTGAATCTTTTGATCCGATTCTACTTTTCCAAACTTGTCCTACACACGACCAGTGTGAAAGAACGACTACCAATACCATCTCTACTCTTGTACAAACTATTTTTTCCACAAACACACACACGCACGCACGCGCGCACGCACACGCTAGTTTGTGTAGAGTAGATAAGGTCATGCGGGTGTAACACAGCACATTTTTTTATCTGCTTCTTGTTAATACAGATAGAGCTTGGAAAGGTAGCATTATGTTGAAAAATTCAATGTTATTGCAGGGATTGGATCCATGAATCGTCCAGTTTCTTTTCATTAAACTAATAAGCTGTCACGGGAAAATGCCAGCATATTAAATTCCGAAACTGACTTGGGTTGTCGGTTAATGCCATGCTGGCGAAATAGTTTAGTTGGATACAGGAAGCAGATGGAAAACAGAAGATCCATGGTTCAAATCCTGGCTATGGCATTAAATTTTTTGATCCGATTCTACTTTTCCAAACTTGTCCTACAAACGACCTGTGTGAAAGAACGATTACCAATACCTTCTCTACTCCTGTACAAACTATTTTTTCCACACACACACGCACGCACGCACACTCGCGCGCGCGCACGCGCACGCACGCACACGCTAGTTTGTGTAGAGTAGATAAGGTCATGCCGGTTTAACACAGCACATTTTTTTATCTGCTTCAAATCTTGTTAATACATATAGAGCTTGGAAAGGTAGCATCATGTTGAGAAATTGAATGTTATTGCAGGGATTGGATCCATGGATCTTCCAGTTTCTTTTGATTACACTAATAAGCTGTCACGGGAAAATGCCAGCATATTAAATTCCGAAACTGAGTTGGGTTGTCGGTTAAAGCAATGCTGGCGAGATAGCTCAGTTGGATACAGCAAGCAGCTGGAAAACAGTAGATCCATGGTTCAAATCCTTGCAATGGCATTGAATTTCTTGATCCGATTTCACTTTTCCAAACTTGTCCTACACACGACCTGTGTGAAAGAACGATTACCAATTCCTTCTCTACTCATTATACAATCTATTTTTTCCACACACACACACACACGCACGCACGCACACGCTAATTTCTGTAGAGTAGATAAGGACATGCGGGTGTAACACAGCACATTTGTTTATCTGCTTCTTGTTAAAACAGATAGAGCTTGAAAAGGTAGCATCATGTTGAAAAATTCAATGCCATTGCAGGGATTGGAACCATGGATCTTCCAGTTTCCTTTCATTACACTAATAAGCTGTCACGGGAAAATGCCAGCATATTAAAGTCGGAAACTGACTTGTGTTGTCCGTTAATGCCGTGCTGGCGTGATAGCTCAGTTGGATACAGCTAGCAGCTTGAAAACAGAAGATCCATGTTTCAAATCCTGGCTATGGCATTGAATCTTTTGATCCGATTCTACTTTTGCAAACTTGTCCTACACACGACCTGTGTGAAAGAACGATTACCAATACCTTCTCTACTCTTGTACAAACTATTTTTTCCACACACACACACACACACACACACACAACCACACACACACACTCGCGCGCGCGCACGCTCACGCACGCACGCACGCGCTAGTTTCTGTAGAGTAGATAAGGTCATGCGGGTGTAACAGAGCACATCTTTTTATCTGCTTCTTGTTAATACACATAGAGCTTGGAAAGGTAGCATCATGTTGAAAAATTCAATGTTATTGCAGGGATTGGATCCATGGACCTTCCAGTTTCTTTTGATTACACTAATAAGCTGTCACGGGAAAATGCCAGCATATTAAAGTCCGAAACTGAGTTGGGTTGTCGGTTAGTGCCATGCTGGCTTGATAGCTCAGTTGGATACAGCAAGCAGCTGGAAAACAGAAGATTCATGGTTCAAATCCTGGCTACGGCATTGAGTTTTTTGATCCGATTCTACTTTTCCAAACTTGTCCTACACACGACCTGTGTGAAAAAACGATTACCAATACCTTCCCTAATCTTGTACAAACTATTTTTTCCACACACACACACACACACGCACGCACGCACGCACAAGCTAGTTTGTGAGGAATAGATAAGGTCATGCGGGTGTAACACAGCACATTTTTTTATCTGCTTCTTGTTAATACAGATAGAGCTTGGAAAGGTAGCATCATGTTGAAAAATTCAATGTTATTGCTGGGATTGGATCCATGGATCTTCCAGTTTCCTTTGATTACACTAATAAGCTGACACGGGAAAATGCCAGCATATTAAATTCCGAAACTGACTTGGGTTGTCGGTTATTGCCATGCTGGCGAGATAACTCAGTTGGATACAGCAAGTAGCTGGAAAACAGAAGATCCATGGTTCAAATCTTGGCTATGGCATTAAATTGTTTGATCCGATTCTACTTTTCCAAACTTGTCCTACACACGACCTGTGTGAAAGAACGATTACCAATACCTTCTCTACTCTTGTACAAACTATTTTTACCACAAACACACACACGCACGCACGCACACGCTAGTTTGTGTAGAATAGATAAGGTCATGCGGGTGTAACACAGCACATCTTTTTATCTGCTTCTTGTTAATACGGATAGAGCTTGAAAAGGTAGCATCATGTTGAAAAATTCAATGCCATTGCAGGGATTGGAACCATGGATCTTCCAGTTTCTTTTGATTACACTAATGAGGTGTCACGGGAAAATGCCAGCATATTAAATTCCGAAACTGACTTGGGTTGTCGGTTAATGCCATGCTGGCGAAATAGTTTAGTTGGATACAGGAAGCAGATGGAAAACAGAAGATCCATGGTTCAAATCCTGGCTATGGCATTAAATTTTTTGATCCGATTCTACTTTTCCAAACTTGTCCTACATACGACCTGTGTGAAAGAACGATTACCAATACCTTCTCTACTCCTGTACAAACTATTTTTTCCACACACACACGCACGCACGCAAACTCGCGCGCGCGCACGCGCACGCACGCACACGCTAGTTTGTGTAGAGTAGATAAGGTCATGCGGGTTTAACACAGCACATTTTTTTATCTGCTTCAAATCTTGTTAATACAGATAGAGCTTGGAAAGGTAGCATCATGTTGAAAAATTGAATGTTATTGCAGGGATTGGATCCATGGATCTTCCAGTTTCTTTTGATTACACTAATAAGCTGTCACGGGAAAATGCCAGCATATTAAATTCCGAAACTTAGTTGGGTTGTCGGTTAAAGCAATGCTGCCGAGATAGCTCAGTTGGATACAGCAAGCAGCTGGAAAAAAGTAGGTCCATGGTTCAAATCCTGGCAATGGCATTGAATTTTTTGATCCGATTACACTTTTCCAAACTTGTCCTACACATGACTGTGTGAAAGAACGATTACCAATTCCTTCTCTACTCATTATACAATCTATTTTTTCCACACACACACACACACGCACGCACGCACACGCTAATTTCTGTAGAGTAGATAAGGTCATGCGGGTGTAACACAGCACATTTTTTTATCTGCTTCTTGTTAATACAGATAGAGCTTGAAAAGGTAGCATCATGTTGAAAAATTCAATGCCATTGCAGGGATTGTAACCATGGATCTTCCAGTTTCTTTTCATTACACTAATAAGCTGTCACGGGAAAATGCCAGCATATTAAAGTCGGAAACTGACTTGTGTTGTCCGTTAATGCCGTGCTGGCGTGATAGCTCAGTTGGATACAGCTAGCAGCTTGAAAACAGAAGATCCATGTTTCAAATCCTGGCTATGGCATTGAATCTTTTGATCCGATTCTACTTTTGCAAACTTGTCCTACACACGACCTGTGTGAAAGAACGATTACCAATACCTTCTCTACTCTTGTACAAACTATTTTTTCCACACACACACACACACACACACACAACCACACACACACACTCGCGCGCGCGCGCACGCTCACGCACGCACGCACGCGCTAGTTTCTGTAGAGTAGATAAGGTCATGCGGGTGTAACACAGCACATCTTTTTATCTGCTTGTTGTTAATACACATAGAGGTTGGAAAGGTAGCATCATGTTGAAAAATTCAATGTTATTGCAGGGATTGGATCCATGGACCTTCCAGTTTCTTTTGATTACACTAATAAGCTGTCACGGGAAAATGCCAGCATATTAAAGTCCGAAACTGACTTGGGTTGTCGGTTAGAGCCATGCCGGCTTGATAGCTCAGTTGGATACAGCAAGCAGCTGGAAAACAGAAGATTCATGGTTCAAATCCTGGCTATGGCATTGAGTTTTTTGATCCGATTCTACTTTTCCAAACTTGTCCTACACACGACCTGTGTGAAAAAACGATTACCTATACCTTCCCTAATCTTGTACAAACTATTTTTTCCACACACACACACACGCACGCACGCACGCACAAGCTAGTTTGTGAGGAATAGATAAGGTCATGCGGGTGTAACACAGCACATTTTTTTATCTGCTTCTTGTTAATACAGATAGAGCTTGGAAAGGTAGCATCATGTTGAAAAATTCAATGTTATTGCTGGGATTGGATCCATGGATCTTCCAGTTTCCTTTGATTACACTAATAAGCTGACACGGGAAAATGCCAGCATATTAAATTCCGAAACTGACTTGGGTTGTCGGTTATTGCCATGCTGGCGAGATAACTCAGTTGGATACAGCAAGTAGCTGGAAAACAGAAGATCCATGGTTCAAATCTTGGCTATGGCATTAAATTGTTTGATCCGATTCTTCTTTTCCAAACTTGTCCTACACACGACCTGTGTGAAAGAACGATTACCAATACCTTCTCTACTCTTGTACAAACTATTTTTACCACAAACACACGCACGCACGCACACGCTAGTTTGTGTAGAATAGATAAGGTCATGCGGGTGTAACACAGCACATCTTTTTATCTGCTTCTTGTTAATACGGGTAGAGCTTGAAAAGGTAGCATCATGTTGAAAAATTCAATGCCATTGCAGGGATTGGAACCATGGATCTTCCAGTTTCTTTTGATTACACTAATAAGGTGTCACGGGAAAATGCCAGCACATTAAAGTCCGAAACTGACTTGGGTTGTCGGTTAATGCCATGCTGGCGTGATAGCTCAGTTGGATACAGCTAGAAGCTGGAAAACAGAAGATCCATGGTTCAAATCCTGGCTATGGCATTAAATTGTTTGATCCGATTCTACTTTTCCAAACTGTCCTACACACGACCTGTGTGAAAGAAAGATTACCAATTCTCTACTCTTGTACAAACTATTTTTACCACAAACACACGCACGCACGCACGCACACGCTAGTTTGTGTAGAATAGATAAGGTCATGCGGGTGTAACACAGCACATTTTTTTATCTGCTGCTTGTTAATACAGATAGAGCTTGGAAAGGTAGCATCATGTTGAAAAATTCAATGTTATTGCTGGGATTGGATCCATGGATCTTCCAGTTTCCTTTGATTACACTAATAAGCTGACACGGGAAAATGCCAGCATATTAAATTCCGAAACTGACTTGGGTTGTCGGTTATTGCCATGCTGGCGAGATAACTCAGTTGGATACAGCAAGTAGCTGGAGAACAGAAGATCCATGGTTCAAATCTTGGCTCTGGCATTGAATTTTTTGATCCGATTCTACTTTTCCAAACTTGTCCTATACACGACAGGTGTGAAAGAACGATTACCAATACCTCCTCTACTCTTGTACAAACTATTTTTTCCAACACACACACACGCACGCACACACGCACGCACACGCTAGTTTGTGTATGGTAGATAAGGTCATGCGGGTGTAACACAGCACATTTTTTATCTGCTTCTTGTTAATACAGATAGAGCTTGAAAAGGTAGCATTATGTTGAAAAATTCAATGCCATTGCAGGGAATGGAACCATGGATCTTCCAGTTTCTTTTGATTACACTAATAAGCTGTCACGGGAAAATGTCAGCATATTGAAGTCCGAAACTGACTTGTGTTGTCGGTTAATGTGGTCCTGGCGTGATAGCTCAGTTCGATACAGCAAGCAGCTGGAAAACAGAAGATCCATGGTTCAAATCCTGGCTATGACATTGAATTTTTTGATCCGATTCTACTTTTCCAAACTTGTCCTACACACGACCTGTGTGAAAGAACGATTACTAATACCTTCGCTACTCTTGTACAAACTATTTTTCCACACACACACACACGCACTCACACACGCACGCACGCACACGCTAGTTTGTGTATGGTAGTTAAGGCCATCCGGGTGTAACACAGCATTTTTTTTATCTGCTTCTTGTTAATACAGATAGAGCTTGAAAAGGTAGCATTATGTTGAAAAATTCAATGCCATTGCAGGGAATGGAACCATGGATCTTCCAGTTTCTTTTGATTACACTAATAAGCTGTCACGGGAAAATGCCAGCATATTGAAGTCCGAAACTGTCTTGGGTTGTCGGTTAATGCCGTCCTGGCGTGATAGCTCAGTTGGATACAGCAAGCTGCTGGAAAACAGAAGATCCATGGTTCAAATCCTGGCCATGGTATTGAATTTTTTGATCCGATTCTACTTTTCCAAACTTGTCCTACACACGACCTGTGAGAAAGAACGATTACCGCTACCTTCTCTACTCTTGTACAAACTATTTTTACCACAAACCCACACACGCACGCACGCCCGCACGCACACTCGCGCGCTGCACGCGCACGCACGCACGCACACGCTAGTTTGTGTAGAGTAGATAAGGTCATGCGGGTGTAACACAGCACATATTTTTATCTGCTTCTTGTTAATACAGATATAGCTTGGAAAGGTAGCATTATGTTGAAAAATTCAATGTTATTGCAGGGATTGGATCAATGAATCTTCCAGTTTCTTTTCATTAAACTAATAAGCTGTCACGGGAAAATGCCAGCATATTAAATTCCGAAACTGACTTGGGTTGTCGGTTAATGCCATGCTGGCGAGATAGCTCAGTTGGATACTGGAAGCGGATGGAAAACAGAAGATCCATGGTTCAAATCCTGGCTATGGCATTACATTTTTGATCCGATTCTACTTTTCCAAACTTGTCCTACACACGACCTGTGTGAAAGAACGATTACCAATTCCTTCTCTACTCTTGTACAAACTATTTTTTCCACAAACACACACACGCGCGCACACGCGCGCACACGCGCGCACGCACGCACACTCGCGCGCGAGCACGCGCACGCACGCACGTACACGCTAGTTTGTGTAGAGTAGATAAGGTCATGCGGGTGTAACACAGCACATTTTTTTATCTGCTTCTTGTTAATACAGATAGAGCTTGGAAAGGTAGCATTATGTTGAAAAATCCAATGTTATTGCAGGGATTGGAACCATGGATCTTCCAGTTTCTTTTGATTACACTAATAAGCTGTCACGGGAAAATGCCAGCACATTAAAGTCCGAAACTGACTTGGGTAGTCAGTTAATACCATGCTGGCGGGATAGCTCAGTTGGATACAGCTAGCAGCTGGAAAACAGAAAATCCATGGTTCAAATCCTGGCTATGGCATTAAATTTTTTGATCCGATTCTACTTTTCCAAACTTGTCCTACACACGACCTGTGTGAAAGAACGATTACCAATACCTTCTCTACTCTTGTACAAACTATTTTTTCCACACACACACGCACGCACGCATGCACGCTGGCACCCTCGCGCGCGCGCACGCGCACGCACGCACACGCTAGTTTGTGTAGAGTAGATAAGGTCATGCGGGTTTAACACAGCACATTTTTTTATCTGCTTCTTGTTAATACAAATAGAGCTTGGAAAGGTAGCATCATGGTGAAAAATTCAATGTTTTTGCAGGGATTGGGACCATGGATCTTCCAGTTTCTTTTCATTACACTAATAAGCTGTCACGGGAAAATGCCAGCATATTAAAGTCCGAAACTGCCTTGTGTTGTCAGTTAGTGCCGTGCTGGCGTGATAGCTCAGTTGGATACAGCTAGCAGCTTGAAAACAGAAGATCCATGGTTCTAATCCTGGCTATGGCATTGAATCTTTTGATCCGATTCTACTTTTCCAAACTTGTCCTACACACGACCTGTGTGAAAGAACGATTACCAATACCTTCTCTACTCTTGTACAAACTATTTTTTCCACACACACACACACACTCGCGCGCGCGCACGTTCACGCACGCACGCACGCGCTAGTTTCTGTAGAGTAGATAAGGTCATGCGGGGGTAACACAGCACATCTTTTTATCTGCTTCTTGTTAATACACATAGAGCTTGGAAAGGTAGCTTCATGTTGAAAAATTCAATGTTATTGCAGGGATTGGATCCATGGACCTTCCAGTTTCTTTTGATTACACTAATAAGCTGTCACGGGAAAATGCCAGCATATTAAAGTCCGAAACTGCCTTGGGTTGTCGGTTAATGCCATGCTGGCTTGATAGCTCAGTTGGATACAGCAAGCAGCTGGAAAGCAGAAGATCCATGGTTCAAATCCTGGCTATGGCATTGAATTTTTTGATCCGATTCTACTTTTCCAAACTTGTCCTACACACGACCTGTGTGAATGAACGATTACCAATACCTTCCCTACTCTTGTACAAACTATTTTTTCCACACACACACACACGCACGCACGCACGCACACGCTAGTTTGTGAGGAATAGATACGGTCATGCGGGTGTAACACAGCACATTTTTTTATCTGCTTCTTGTTAATACATATAGAGCTTGAAAAGGTAGCATTATGTTGAAAAATTCAATGCCATTGCAGGGAATGGAACCATGGATCTTCCAGTTTCTTTTGATTACACTAATAAGCTGTCACGGGAAAATGCCAGCATATTGAATTCCGAAACTGACTTGGGTTGTCGGTTAATGCCGTCCTGGCGTGATAGCTCAGCTGGATACAGCAAGCAGCTGGAAAACAGAACATCCATGGTTCAAATCCTGGCTATGACATTGAATTTTTTGATCCGATTCTACTTTTCCAAAGTTGTCCTACACACGACCTGTGTGAAAGAACGATTACTAGTACCTTCGCTACTCTTGTACAAACTATTTTTTCAACACACACGCACACACACACACGCACACATGAACGCACGCACACGCTAGTTTGTGTATGGTAGATAAGGTCATGCGGGTGTAACACAGCACATTTTTTTATCTGCATCTTGTTAATACAGATAGAGCTTGAAAAGGTAGCATTATGTTGAAAAATTCAATGCCATTGCAGGGAATGGAACCATGGATCTTCCAGTTTCTTTTGATTACACTAATAAGCTGTCACGGGAAAATGCCAGCATATTGAATTCCGAAACTGACTTGGGTTGTCGGTTAATGCCGTCCTGGCGTGATACCTCAGCTGGATACAGCAAGCAGCTGGAAAACAGAACATCCATGGTTCAAATCCTGGCTATGACATTGAATTTTTTGATCCGATTCTACTTTTCCAAACTTGTCCTACAAACGACCTGTGTGAAAGAACGATTACCAATACCTTCCCTACTCCTGTACAAACTATTTTTTCCACACACACACACGCACGCACGCACTCATGCACGCACGCACACTCGCGCGCGCGCACGCGCACGCACGCAGACGCTAGTTTGTGTAGAGTAGATAAGGTCATGCGGGTTTAACACAGCACATTTTTTTATCTGCTTCAAATCTTGTTAATACAGATAGAGCTTGAAAAGGTAGCATCATGTTAAAGAATTCAATGTTATTGCAGGGATTGGATCCATGGATCTTCCAGTTTCTTTTGATTACACTAATAAGCTGTCACGGGAAAATGCCAGCAGATTAAATTCCGAAACTGAGTTGGGTTGTCGGATAAAGCAATGCTGGCGAGATAGCTCAGTTGGATACAGCAAGCAGCTGGAAAACAGTAGATCCATGGTTCAAATCCTGGCTATGGCATTGAATCTTTTGATCCGATTACACTTTTCCAAACTTGTCCTACACACGACCTGTGTGAAAGAACGATTACCAATTCCTTCTCTACTCATTGTACAAACTATTTTTTCCACACACACACGCACGCACGCACGCACGCACACGCTAGTTTGTGTAGAGTAGATAAGGTCATGCGGGTGTAACACAGCACATTTTTTTATCTGCTTCTTGTTAATACATATAGAGCTTGAAAAGGTAGCATTATGTTGAAAAATTCAATGCCATTGCAGGGATTGGATCCATGGACCTTCCAGTTTCTTTTGATTACACTAATAAGCTGTCACGGGAAAATGCCAGCATATTAAAGTCGGAAACTGACTTGTGTTGTCGGTTAATGCCGTGCTGGCGCGATAGCTCAGTTGGATACAGCTAGCAGCTTGAAAACAGAAGATCCATGGTTCAAATCCTAGCTATGGCATTGAATCTTTTGATCCGATTCTACTTTTCCAAACTTGTCCTACACACGACCAGTGTGAAAGAACGATTACCAATACCTTCTCTACTCTTGTACAAACTATTTTTCCACACACACACACACACACACTCGCGCGCACGCGCACGCACGCACGCACGCGCTAGTTTGTGTAGAGTAGATAAGGTCATGCGGGTGTAACACAGCACATCTTTTTATCTGCTTCTTGTTAATACACATAGATCTTGGAAAGGTAGCTTCATGTTGAAAAATTCAATGTTATTGCAGGGATTGTATCCATGGATCTTCCAGTTTCTTCTGATTACACTAATAAGCTGTCACGGGAAAATGCCAGCATATTAAATTCCGAAACTGACTTGGGTTGTCGGTTAATGCCATGCTGTCGTGATAGCTCAGTTGTATACAGCAAGCAGCTGGAAAACAGAAGATCCATGGTTCAAATCCTGGCTATGGCATTGAATTTTTTGATCCGATTCTACTTTTCCAAACTTGTCCTACACACGACCTGTGTGATAGAACGATTACCAATACCTTCCCTACTCTTGTACAAACTATTTTTTCCACACACACACACACACACGCACGCACGCACACGCTAGTTTGTGAGAAATAGATAAGGTCATGCGGGTGTAACACAGCACATTTTTTTATCTGCTTCTTATTAATACGGATAGAGCTTGAAAAGGTAGCATCATGTTGAAAAATTCAATACCATTGCAGGGATTGTAACCATGGATCTTCCAGATTCTTTTGATTACACTAATAAGCTCTTACGGGAAAATGCCAGCACATTAAAGTCCGAAACTGACTTGGGTTGTCGGTTAATGTCATGCTGGCGTGATAGCTCAGTTGGACACAGCTAGCAGCTGGAAAACAGAAGATCCATGGTTCAAATTCTGGCTATGGCATTAAATTTTTTGATCCGATTCTACTTTTCCAAACTTGTCTTACACACGACCTGTGTGAAAGAACGATTACCAATACCTTCTCTACTCTTGTACAAACTATTTTTTCCACACACACCCGCACGCACGCACGCACGCACACACACACACAGACACACACACGCACACGCACGCACACGCACGCTAGTTTGTGTAGAGTAGATAAGGTCATGCGGGGGTAACACAGCACATATTTTATCAGCTTCTTTTTAATACACATAGAGCATGGAAAGGTAGCATCATTTTGAAAAATTCAATGTTTTTGCAGGGATTGGATCCATGGATCTTCCAGTTTCTTTTGATTACACTAATAAGCTGTCACGGGAAAATGCCAGCAGATTAAATTCCGAAACTGACTTGGGTTGTCGGTTAATGCAAGGCTGGCGAGATAGCTCAGTTGGATACAACAAGCAGCTGGAAAACAGAAGATCCATGGTTCAAATCCTGGCAATGGCATTGCATTTTTTGATCCGATTCTACTTTTCCAAACTTGTCCTACACACGACCTGTGTGAAAGAACGATTACCAATTGCTTCTCTACTCTTGTACAAACTATTTTTTCCACACACACACGCACGCACACGCTAGTTTCTGTAGAGTAGATAAGGTCATGCGGGTGTAACACAGCACATTTTTTTATCTGCTTCTTGTTAATACAGATAGAGCTTGGAAAGGTAGCATCATGTTGAAAAATTCAATGTTATTGCAGGGATTGTATCCATGGATCTTCCAGTTTCTTTTGATTACACTTATAAGCTATCACGGGAAAATGCCAGCATATTAAATTCCGAAACTGACTTGTGTTGTCGTTTAATGCGATGCTGGCGAGATAGCTCAGTTGGATACAGCAAGCAGCTGGAAACCAGAAGATCCATGGTTCAAATCCTGGCTATGGTATTGAATTTTTTGATCCGATTCTACTTTTCCAAACTTGTCCTACACACGACCAGTGTGAAAGAATGATTACCGACACCTTCTCTACTCTTGTACAAACTATTTTTTACACACACACACACACACACACCAATAAGCTGTCACGGGAAAATGCCAGCATATTAAATTCCGAAACTGACTTGGGTTGTCGGTTAATGTCATGCTGGCGTGATAGCTCAGTTGGATACAGCAAGCAGCTGGAAGCCAGAAGATCCATGGTTCAAATCCTGGCTATGGCATTGAATTTTTTATCCGATTCTACTTTTCTAAACTTATCCTACACACGACCAGTGTAAAGGAACGATTACCAATACCTTCTCTACACTTATACAAACTATTTTTCCACACACACACACACACACACACACACACACACACACACACACACACACACACACACACACACACACACACACACACACACACACACACACACACACACACACACACACACACACACACACACACACA
This sequence comes from Deroplatys truncata, assembly GCA_030765065.1. Lineage (NCBI taxonomy): Eukaryota > Metazoa > Arthropoda > Insecta > Mantodea > Mantidae > Deroplatys > Deroplatys truncata. The sequence goes on along the minus strand of CM060975.1, from coordinate 196,139,746 downwards.
CACACACACACACACACACACACACACACACACACACACACACACACACACACACACACACACACACACACACACACACACACACACACACACACACACACACACACACACACACACACACACACACACACACACACACACACACACACACACACACACACACACACACACACACACACACACACACACACACACACACACACACACACACACACACACACACACACACACACACACACACACACACACACACACACACACACACACACACACACACACACACACACACACACACACACACACACACACACACACACACACACACACACACACACACACACACACACACACACACACACACACACACACACACACACACACACACACACACACACACACACACACACACACACACACACACACACACACACACACACACACACACACACACACACACACACACACACACACACACACACACACACACACACACACACACACACACACACACACACACACACACACACACACACACACACACACACACACACACACACACACACACACACACACACACACACACACACACACACACACACACACACACACACACACACACACACACACACACACACACACACACACACACACACACACACACACACACACACACACACACACACACACACACACACACACACACACACACACACACACACACACACACACACACACACACACACACACACACACACACACACACACACACACACACACACACACACACACACACACACACACACACACACACACACACACACACACACACACACACACACACACACACACACACACACACACACACACACACACACACACACACACACACACACACACACACACACACACACACACACACACACACACACACACACACACACACACACACACACACACACACACACACACACACACACACACACACACACACACACACACACACACACACACACACACACACACACACACACACACACACACACACACACACACACACACACACACACACACACACACACACACACACACACACACACACACACACACACACACACACACACACACACACACACACACACACACACACACACACACACACACACACACACACACACACACACACACACACACACACACACCCCCGCGCGCGCGCTAGTTTCTGTAGAGTAGATACGACCAT